>JAPWDM010000005.1:39110864-40310864 GCA_035578155.1 Brachynemurus nebulosus
GAATGGTCACAAACATCATGGCAAACATTAAATCTACACGACTGCAAACTATGTGCACCTACACATCATAGTGGGGAAAAGTGGAAGGGATTTTTTGTCTACTCTGGTATCACTAGTACAGAGATAGTAACTTTGTTTCTGTATTCTGTTACAACAAATTTGGTTATTTTTGAATTTACAGGTTTTGATACCAGGGTAATCTTGAAGAAAAATTAAATTGACGAAAATGGGATACAAAACCATTGTTATAGACAATTTTACGAGCTTTGATTTTGTACTAAACCATTTTTCCCGTCAAATTATAAAAGAAATTGGAAGGAGAAAATTTTAGTACTTTTTAATGACTTTTAAATTAACTATTTTATAGCTCGATATTTTGCTCCCCTTAAAAATATTTGGAGCCATTAAATAAGTTTTAAAAATATGTTCTACCTTCTTATTGACCACAAAATTTTTTGTTCTAGTGTATTTTATTTTTAGATAATTTACGTAAAAATCTGTTTAAAACATTTTATTTATTACCACGCAATTAGCAACTTCCGCTACCACTCTTCCGCGTTCATTACATAAAAATTTCAAATTATTATATATAATGTGTAAATTACTGGAAAGAATCCCGTACTTATATGTACCACGTAATACTGTATATGACGCGTAATCTGTACGACATAAATCACGTCAAAGTATCCTGTATTTAAAACAATCCAGCATCCTGTTATCAGAAGATTTTACTTGGGAGACTATTTAATACGCTTATATATACACCATTAATACTTATATACTTAATTATTAACAATATAATGTTTACGAGAGACCTAAGTACGCTCCTTTCACATTATACGATTTTTGCCGTACGACAAAAGCCGTACGGTCACATTTTTTTAGTGGTGTGAAGAAGAGCATGGGACCTTTCACATTACACGGTCACGGCAAAATGCCGTTGCCGTGCCGTGTAGCAGCCGTCTCTTGCCACTGGACTTGACGGTTGCCGTACGGCGTTTTTAACTCAGTAGTGTATGTAATTAAATGGATGCTTTCACATTAGACGGTTTTTTAACGTACGACATTAACATTGTGAATGAAACTAATGTTGAATGTGATAACCAGTATTTTAATAGATTGTATGTAATTTCGAAATTATGTGTTTTGACGTTAAGTTCGCCAATAAATTAATCAATGGAGCGGGTAAATTGAAAAATTTATTTTCATCATCTTTCAGGTCTTCAAAGAGTGTGCTAATAAATAATCCTACTTTCTATTTCCGCTGATTTATAGAATTAACTTTAATCACACTTGTTACTTGTGTAATGTTGCAAATCAAATGAAGATATTCAGTTTACAACGGCAAAAAACCGTACAATGTGAAAGCAATAATATTACGGCAAAAAGTCGTAAGATATTTCCCGTCCGGGGAAAACCGCACATTGTGAAACGAGCGTTAGTCAATTGAGTCGACATTTGTATGTATGTAGGACGTCCTTGTCCTTGTTCGATATTCTGTTTGATATTTACGTATGAAAAACATCTTAAGGCAAAAGCTTAAATCGGATTATAATTTTTTGTTTGTTTCCATTGTTATATATATAGTGGTTATGGAAAAAAAAGTTCTTAAGGTTTGAGGAACTTATGTGATTAATATACAAAACATTAATAATTCTACGTTATGTTTATTTTATAATTCATATCTATATGAAAATGGGTTTTGGAAAATTTTATACTGAGAAAAATATAAGTAGAAAATATACACAGTAGGAAACAAAATCATTTCGTGCTTTCTGGCATTAGAATAAACCTACTGGTGAATGACATTAGGCCCATAACTAACAAGTTAATGACAGTTCTACACAATTTTATTGTCTGATATAATATGTAGAGCAAATATTTCAGTTTTTTAGTGTTCCGCATCAAAATTCTTCTAACGGTAATTTTCTTTAAAACTATTCGATATGGAAATTTTAAAGGCGGGGTATCGATAAGGCCTTATTTCGGCTCCAAAATGAAGAAAAATAAATGTCCACGATTTAATGTTTTCGTTATATATCTTGAAAGTAGACTATATGTCTGACAAGAAAATATGTATATAAAAGGAAAAAAACTACAATTGGTATCACCTGTGGCACGCCGATCTAACTGCGATTTTCGTTCAAAATAACACATTTTCAATAACATTTCAATTTTTTTTTATATAGAGCGCATGGAGGAAGCAGTTTGTTTTTATGTTATTTTAATGTTCTCATGTTACTGTACAATTTATTTAAAAATTACGTTGCTTCCACTTTGTGCTCATAGGTAAACACAAATAAAATGATTTTACAATTAAAAAATTGGTCCTTATATAAATGCATAAAATAAATTTATTGAAGTGCCACCACGGCACAAACTTGTTGGAACATAATTTCACTTATGTTACAACAGATATCAGGATGATACTATTTGAAGAGTTGCGTGCGACGAGAATGAAGACTAGATAAGGAGTGTAAAGTTTAAAAATGTTGAAACTTTTAAAATTATCCAAATAAAGTTGACTAATTTCATAATTTTGCCTTTTCATAAAATCTTTCTATAATAATGAGATCAACTTAAATGATAAATGAGAATATTTCGGCCTAATATTTATTCCATCTTACTATTTACCTTCATGTAAATCTAATGCACATATAATAATTCATGGAGGAGATGAGGCGATAATAAGGCCTTATCGATACCCCTCTTTTAGCACAGAGATAGTTCTGGGGGTTAATTTCAGGGGATAACCAGGAAATTGGGGAAAAACCTTTCCACAAGAGCATTCAATACGATATTAAAGGGAAACTTATGGAAACACAAATATATATAATTGGATTTTACTTTTTTAAATTAATTTCACAATAAGGATCACTCAAAAAAATTCATGAACATTAAGAATGAAGTGCAGATTGACCCGATGTCCAGACATACGAATCAGGAGAAAATTTTTTTGAAAGTCATCAAATTCAGAATAAAAATTGATAGTACGAAATAATATTTGTGCCTTGGCCTGACGAGACATCACCAGCTCAGTCAAATATTTTGAGATTTTTTCATCGCCAGTCGATCCCTTGATTTTTTTCTCACTTGCAAATCATCCTTCTTCCTGTCTTCTTAGGTCACTACGTTGCGGTACAACAAGTTTTTAAAGTGTAGACTTGCGTTAAAGTGGCACTCACTAGCATGTTTATACTGTAATTTATTTATGTGGCGTGTGTGTCAGTGTGAAAGTCATTTGAATAAGGTTTATCACATGATTAAAATAATAGTGTCTTGGGTGATGAATGTATTTCTACATTATCTAATACACTTGTTTCTGCGTTCGGCACCAACTTGGCAAAACGGATCAGGAACACTTATGGAATTTCTGAGCGTATATAATAAAAATTTTACTTTGACGCCTATCTCATTATAAAACTGTTATTTAGTCCCGAGATGTAATAGTTTCGTAGGGTCAGCTGTAGTATTTGAAGTAATAGTTTTGGACTTAATTTCCGGGGCCGTCTATGACGGTTTTCCTACAGTTACCGCTTACAATTCCGGGTAAATGCCGACATTATTTGGCTTTAGAAACGGTTCCAAATCTTAGTTATTACTTTCTCTGTTCTTCATCCAGATAATAAATTTATTGAAATAGGAATTTGTGTTAATATAGCAGGCATTTAAAGAAATGAAACATTTTGCAAGTAAAAATTTCACTCTGTTTTTTAATTGTGACGTAAAAAAATGGATTTTCAACGATATTAAAGAATGTTCTGGACTATAAAAAAAGATATTTTTAACATGTTAACTTTTTCAACCATGGAACTCATTATTTTACTTATACATAATGACTAATGAGGCAAAACTTAGAAAATCTACATTTTTTTTACGTTCTATTACCTTACGATAATTACGATAACTTTTGCACTACTCTAGTTTCTTTCAGTACATCTACATGCCATACATATATGAAAGGCAATTACTGATGTGGCCCATTTACGATAAACAGCTGAAGTAATTAGGTAAAAGGAAAAACAAATTTTTTTTGTGAAAACTTAATTGAAACTACTTGAGAATTTTAATGATGAAATATTTTCATTAAGCCCGCGTCACACTTAAACAACACAAGCAAGAGAAAATAGAAAATAAATGTGGAACGAACGAATGCTGGGAATGAAAAAAAAGAAAGTAGAACACAGTACGGACAACGATGTACGTATAATATACCAAACCGATGGTGGGGGAATGGAAGTAGTGTGGGTCGCTCTAAGAGTGAGTGGTGAATGGAAACAAGAAAATAGTAGTAGGAAATGTACGGATTACTGGATATAATGTTGCGTAAATTCAAATGGATTAATTCTGTGATAATAATATAGAGAAAGAAGTTATAACAGATTGTTTTTTTATTTATTTTATTATTTTTATATCATATATAAATGTATTTACACCATTGGGTAAGAAAAAACATGAAAAATCAATGTTACTATATATGATACACAGTCTAATCTCTAAGATTCAAACATTTATGTATCTGGGAATTTTTACGATTAACTGGTTAATACAGTTTTGTAAAAAAAATTCAGCAGGAACGTGTTACACAGACTTCAAGTCAACATTTCGTATTTAAGTAGCTAGAATCTTTCACAGTTATTAAGATATAACAACGCTCCATTATTGCAATAGTCGGATATCTGGGAAATACTAACTTTTGAGATATTCAAGTTTAAAGTTTTTTAGAATATGTTTATTGTCTTTTGAGAGTTATTTGAAATCCAATTTTAATGCAATTTTGATAGAAAACTCATTAAACACCATATTAAATAATGCCATAAAAATTAAAAGAACTATTTTGTTTTGTCGGTTCAAATTTTCAAATTTTCCTAGATAACTGACTATTGCATAAAAATATTTTGAATAGAATTTCTACGATGGTAAAAATAACCTAATTTTAAAAATGAAAACCATTATTAATTGAAATAAAACCATTTTATTCAACATAAAAATATCAAAAAAAAATGTTAACAAACTTATCACTAATTAAAACCTAAAAAGAAAGAACTTAATAACGACAATTTCACAAATTTTACAGGACGACAAAGATAAAGTTTGAGAGCTGGTATTCTCCTATTATGATTTTTCTTGGACATCCGGGCAGTATAGTTAAAACGTAGTAAAATTCTACTAACATAATTAAAAAATTGATTCAATAACATTATACTAGTCATAAAACGATGCATTTTGTAACACATCTACTACATTGCTAATATTTCCCTTGTTTGATTTGACATAACGAATTTCTTATTGTTACTAATGTCAACACCATGTAATAAAAAAATCAGTTAAACTTAAACATTTATTTAAAAAACACAATAACCTACAGAAACTAAATCATTAGAAGATGTTAAAATTTTAAAAATCGGTTATGTTGTCTAATCTGTAAAATTTTCAAAATTTTTTTTGCTTTAATACTCGGATAAAATGCAATAACCTAGTATTGTAGTAAAAATAAATTGAATTTGACGCTTCAACAGTACGGATATATCGATATATCTTAGTCTTGCAACAATTAAAGTTTAAATTTATTAAAATTGTCATACAAGGATATCAATATTATATTAGCAAAAATATTAAGCTTACAGCTTAATTGACTGTAGCATCTGAAAGATACGCTTTTCCTCTTTCGAATGGTGTAGATAACTCAAAAACGTAATTTTGCCCAGATAACCGACTATTGCAATAATGGAGCGATAAAGTATTTAATGTTTTTATTTATTATTAAAATTACGATTAAAGTTAATAAAAATTAATAAATAAAGGGAAAGAATAAAAGATAAATGAATAAAGTATCGCTTAATAATATACTTTTTACCAAAAAATAACCAAAAAAAAAAATCACTTTTTTGGTTTCAATTTCCAAATGTAGGTAATTACTTCCACCGTTGACCTATTATTGATCTATAATTGAACCGAACTTGAATACTTATTTGCGATTGGTGCGTTCAAGTAAGATGATAACGTGGGTATCTCATCTTGCCCCGGTTACCCATCTTGCCACACTTTCCCCTAAGTACATGCAAATATTTACTTGTACAAATGCATATCATCCAAGTCAAATCCAATTGCGTGTGATAATATTATTTGTACGTTAATTCATGGCAGTTTTAAAACGGGTCAAAAGAGTAAAAAGACACATCGTTTGCAAGCTCGTAAGTTTCAGAGATAGTGGTAAATTCAAAGGCGCCGTTGCACCGAATCTCTTCAATTCACGCACAAGCAATACCATGAGAATTATAAGGAGATCAAACACTATTGTCTGTTGTGCATCTGTAATACACATAACAATACATATGTATAAATACTGTTGATTATTTCACTACTTGAAAAGTTATTTGATTTAATTCTGAACAGATTTTACCTTTATACGATCTCATTATTTTCTATTTCAAAAATATTGTGCTAAAAAATGTGTATCATTTGATTTTACATTTCAATCAAAATTGTTTTGTTTTCTCATCTTTATTTTTTTTATGGCATCCATCTTTTTTTTACTTTGTTTTTTGTTAATTGTTACTGTTACTGTTTCTTTGTTATTTTTATTTATGAATTGTCTTAATTGTTTTTTATCTTATTGTTTTCCTAACAAATTTCTTTGTTTAAGTTTATTTTTGTTTTTGTATTCTAATTGAATTTTTTAAATTAATTTATTTTTTCTGTGCGTGTTAGTGACATAAAAAGATGTGGGTGGCGAAAAAATTGTTGGCATGGCCGGAACTAACAAAATTTTAATAAGCTAAATAAGGGCGAATTTTGTACCATCTATTTTTGTATTGGTTTTTTAGTATACTACAAACTTTTTGGTGTGTTCTATATGCGTTACTTCAAAAATTAATATATTTAATATATTTATATTCTTAAGGACGTTCGTGCGTCAAACCTAATAGTAGATAAAAATTTTAATTTTACAGAATTGACAAGTTCAATTACTTGTTATCTTCCCTCAAAGATTTTAAGGCCTTCATAGATCATTTCTTAAAGTAATTGACGATTAGAAATCAAATTTTTAACACAGAGCTATTGGGAAAAAATATTCTAAACAGCATTTTTTTATTTTAAAAATTATAGTATGTATATTATAAGAGTAGATACCATAATAAGAAATGTTTAGAAATATTCTTTGAAATATGCAATTTATATAATTGCACAAAAAACATCGTGTTGATGAACGCTAAAATGAAATATTAATTATTGAAATTAATATTCGGGTGGATTTTGATGTGTACACGTACATAATTATACATACAAGGTCAAATCAGACTACTAAGTTTCAGTCAAGAACTGTGTATGCATTGATGTCATAGATCAGTACATAGGTGGTACCTATAGTAATCACCGATATACCTACACGACACGATATGACGCATGAACAAGCACAAGCTCTGTATGCATAACATACAGATATAGTGTTTTGTGGTAACTTGTGGTAGCTACATAACATTATTCTGTAGTGTTTTGTGGACGCGCACGAACGTCTTTAATAAGCAGATTTTTATGTTCCAATACGATTTTATTTATATTTTAATTGTACGTTAGAGAGTAATATGTACCTTTGTACCTACATTAAAAATACCCCTCTCGCAGCATAATCGTGCATAACGAATTTCCAGTAATAAAAATTAATTTTTTTCGAAAACTCGCATACACAGAATAATGATTCAAAATGTGAGCTTTTTCGCTCTTTACCAAAATGTAAGAAAAATTTCGAAAATATTTTGAATTGATTGTAGGTAATATCTCAATTTTCCATTCGGAAATTTGCTAAAAGTTTAGAAAGTATCTACAAATGTCTTCATTACTTAAAAAAAAAAAAAAAGATAAAACATTAAAAATACAAAATGATTTTCTGACTGTGTTATTTCCCTTAACTTATTTATAGTAATCTCGTGCTGAAGCTCCATATTTCATAAACGGACTTAAAGGAAAATTAAAAATCGTAAAATGAATCTCAACTTCAATTTAATAGTCCTTTCTAACGATATCTAATATGATGTGCCGAATAAGAATTTTCATTTCCACGTTCTAATTTTTATTTTTAATTTTTTTTCTGGTCATTAATTAAGATCTATACCTGTAGAATATGCATACAAAATTTCATAAAGATATGAGAGTTTCAAGATTTTTCTTCATTTGACGCCGTACAGCGCCCATGACCACCAACGTGTTAATAGCCTTTAAAAGGTACTTTGGGTTTTATGATATACGGTGTGATCAGTGGCGTAACTAGACTAAGTGTACCCCGGAGCAATTTTGAGCTTTATCAACCCTTTTCCTTCATATGTAAACAATACTGATGTTTTAGCGAATTTCCAGAATGGAATTTAGCTATTACAGCCACTGTCATAACGCGACTTGAGCCCGGGACTATGACAGAAATTTGTTTTGAGGTGATCCCTAGAAACCGGAAATAATATTCGCTACAATTTATATATATATATATATATATATATATATATATATATATATATATATATATATATGTATATTTATGTATGTGTATATGTATATATGTATGTATATGTCCGCACGATAACTCTCGAACGAAACGTCCTACTTTTACAAAATTCGGTAAAAATATTGAAAGTCCCAAACCGTTGGACGAGTTCGTTACCCAGGCACGTTCGACGCCCAAAACATGTTTTTTTTTGGCAATTTTCGTGAAAAAAATTAGTTTTTTGCCAAAATTTCCCTTTATTCAAAAACTTTTACATTTTTTTTCACCATGGAAACGAGGAGAAAAAAGTCACACAAAAAAGGTCTTTGAAATATTATTCTATGTCAACTAGATTCCCAGAAAACCTAATATTTTTAAACGGAAATTCGCTATGTTATGCAGAATGCTACGGCAGGGTTATTTATATATTACAATAATTTTGCCTCAAGTTTCCATACACTAAATTTACACAGACAGAATTTTACTGTAATACTGTTTTATGATTATACCTATTGAAATAATTTAGTCAAAACAATGCTTACATGCCAGTAAACTTAAACGAACTTATGTAACGAATAATTTCATGTACATATTTTGTGTACAAAGTAAAATAACAGAATTACAACGTTTGGTTAAATCAACTTTTAGTCATATGGTGCATTCAAATAAAACTAATATGCAATTACGTGTTATTTGTTGTGCATAAATAACATATCATTAATACAAAGCTTTGACTTCATTTGATAATTTCGCTAGTAACGGCGGTTACACTTCAATATTCACTTTGCTAGTAAAAGTTTATATTCATTTGAATATGATCCAAAAACACAAAAAGTAGGAATCTTTTTTAATAAACTTTTCAGTTTTTCTATAGTATTTTTTTTTATCATTTGAGAATTGATACTAGAGTGTAACAAATAAAATATCCAATTTTACTATCAATAATTTAGATCAGGCAAATGTATACAAGTATGATACTTTATGTGTAATAAATAATATGTAATATTATCTCTGCACCATATACTTAGATATTGGGTTTTTGAGTAAGAAATAACTATAATTTTTTTGTTCTATTTCAATACTACCTATATCATCAATAATATTCATATTTTTTGTGGGTCCTTAAGGGGAAAAACTATTATGTATAATCAAGCCCACAGTACAGCTCAATATAGTAATTTACTAAATAATATTGATATCTGATGTGAAAAAAAATTTTAAAAATGATATAGGTATGTGTATAATAAGTAATAACACATAAATAACAAAAATTTTGTCCTCGATGTCTCCCACCTACTGTGAGGCCCTCTGAACAAAGTAAATGTTGATTGGAAATACCTTATTACTTCTACTAATTTGTAAAATTTCAAAAAAATTTTCAATTCTAATGAGGAAGATACGCGAAAAACAAATTTCCCCTTAAAAAAAAGAAACCGTTTGTTATACCTTTCGTATAAGTTTCAAATTGAGAAAAACCAAAATTTTCAATTTTCAGTTTTTTCAGAAAGTTAAAGATACCGATAGCTTCAGAACCACTGACTAAAATGCGTCAAACTTTTGATTCTTTTAATGCGCCATATATAGAATTATTGTATTTTGAGTTTCATTTTTTTGTAGCCTCAGTAGATCTGAAGTTATTCATTACGAAAGTATAATAGGACTAAGAAAATAATGAATTTTTGTTGTATTTCATGGAAATACTTTATTGCTACAAATATTCATTAATTTAAATAACGTACAAGTCTCATTACATTTATGTAATACCTTAAAAAATATATGATGGGTAAATATTTTAGTTTAATTAAATTTAAACAATACAAAATGTCCTATATTTTATAATCTATTTTTGTATACCTCTGCCTACAACAATCAGGCAAAAAATTGTAATAATCATAGGAAAATAGCACAAAATTAAAATCAATATTAAATATAAAAAATCGGGTTTATAAATAAATATTTAATGAACGTATACATTATTTTCAGATGTGACACTATTCTCTATTTGTTACACAAAACAACACGAACTTTACGAGTACATGATGACGGGACGGGGACACAGCAATTGTTTGAAATACATTTTCCTGTAAACATTTTCAAACCAATGCAAAAAACAAATAATGACTTCTAATAAATTATGTACATTTTTTATGTTAACAGGAATAAATTTACAGTTATTTTTTTACGGTATGTAACCCAAATACAGTACGCCACAAAATTGCTATGTCGGTACGCATTGTATTGACAGTTAGAAATTAATTTTGTTGCGTAGAGGATGTATGAATGAAATATTTTGTACGGTAGCATTACACTAAAGTTATTAATTTGTCTATGTTGTATAGTGGTTATTATTGCTAGTTTTATTTTAGATCTACACATGTGGAGTTTTGTGGTGTAGTGTAGAGAATTTATTTTAATATATTTGTGTTACAATTGTTACTATTTTTTCTAGGTTTTAATCTAGAAAAAGGTTGATGAACTGTGGAAGAAAAATTACGGTTGATTTTTACTCGATCATGTGTAAATAAAATGGTGCAAAATTGTGTAGTGTCTACTAATTGTAGTGATTTGAATTAAAATTTATTAAATTTGTGTGATTTTGGATAAGTCACCACAAAAATATTAAACTGAAGAATTTAAATATAGGTGGTAAAGTTCCAACGTTTTATGCCTCTTCATTTGTAATTTTAATATTTTTACTTGTGTGTAGTTATCAATAGCATACATAGAAAGCAAATGAGATGACTTTATAAGATAAAGGCTTGAGTACCTATCGACTAATACTCAATATAGTATAACCAAACGATTTTGAAGTCGGAGACCTTCTTTCGTACGCGCAAGTGGGGTAGATAAAATAAATCAACTCACCCGTTATTATTTTAATATATTAACATATTAAGTGTACTCTATCACCAAAAAAATTTCAGCCACATCGCCGACCCCGAGGCAGTGCACTCTCCTTGTAAATAATTCTGGCAATAATTTTTTTGTAATGGGAATAGTGTCGAAAGTCATCTCCTGAAATTTCATGGCTGTTACTGTATAATTAAATTGAATTTTATTTATTTTTTTTTTTTTTTAATAATAATTTTATTGGCCTTGTACACTTATACATTTAGCCATTATAAACTCTACTTACAGTTAGGTATCATACACATCAATATTAGTCTAAAACTATTTAAAATGTAAATTATTCACTAATCTAAAATTAATTTACAGTATTTTAGTCAGATAAAACGCAGAATTTTGAATAAAAAATAGAAAGATACAAAAAATAATTTAACGCTTGTTGCAGAACATAAAAGTTTGATTACATATTTGGATTAATTATTATTTAATATTATTTACCTAGAATATTATTTAAAATTAAATTGTCTCTAATTAGTGATTATATAAATGTATATGATTTTAATTCATTATAGTTTGTCTTGTATACTTTGTCTTATGCACTTTTTTAAAAAAAAATTTTTTTTTTCTATTTTATTTTATTTTATTTTTTTTTTAAATTAATTTAATATTCTTTATTTAAAATAGTCTTTCAAACTCACACATTAGTATATTTTTAGTTTGTTTAATGTTAAATATTAATGCTACACTTTTTGATGAATTGGTAGGTTATTTTTGATATTTCACTATCTGGATTTGAAGTTAGGAACTCAAAGTTTACTGGGAAAGTAACAACCAATTTCACTAATTTTTTATGTAATATTTCACTCTTATTCTTTAGATAGGGACACACTAAGTAATGATTTAGATTTCCTTCAGAGCCACATGCGCAGTTAGGATTATTAGTTATTCCTATTCTGTGAAGATGTTGAGGACAGCTATTGTGGCTGGTTTTGATTCTAATTATAGTGCTGACGTAATCTTTACTATGATTTTTATTAAACCACGGAGTTAATATAATTGTCGGGTTTGATATAAAATATGTTTTTCCAGTTACTTGACACCTTCTGATGTACCAGTTATTAAAGTTTTCCTTGAAGTCTTTGGTGATTATGTTAATTACTTCGGAATTGGTCATTTTACACAGGATGTTTTGTCCATCAGTGCAAGCTTCCTTAGCTAACGTATCAGCTATTTCATTTCCTGTTATATTATTGTGTCCTGGTGTCCATAAATATAGTATTTTGTTTTTCCGCTCTATAAGTATTTTGTGTTTTTCTTTTATATTGCATATAATTCCGTTGTTATTGTTTTGAAAGGAGTGGTTGTATAGTGATTGTAAGGCAGACATGGAATCCGTTACTATTAGTATAGTTTTATTTGAATAATCCTGAATATGCGTTAAGGCTAGTTCAATAGCTTTTATTTCTGTATACCAGCTACTGACTATTCGTTCTAGTTTGAATTTTAGGAATTTGTTTTTCTTTTCAAAGAAGATAGCAATACCACTTGTGCCCAAAGCAGGTTGCACAGAGCCATCTGTATAGATAATTTCGTCCCATAGTTGCGTTCTTCTGTAATTATTGAAAATTGCATTGTTCAGTTGTGTCGGATAATTTTTGGAAAACAAATTTATATTTATGTCTAAAGTCATTAAGTGGTTGTTATAGTTGTGATTGTAATATTCCAAATGGTGATATTTTTCGATATTTATGTTTCTGAGCTTCTGATAGCTTGTTAATAATATGGGCTGGTTTTTCTTTTGCCAGTAAGTATCGTCCCATGATATCAACGTTTGCTCTATTTTCTTCTTCAGGTCACTGTTTATGATCTGTAGTCGTTTTGAGAGATATTTATCGCATAGATACTGCCTTCGAAGTTTTAAAGGGGGAATACAACATTCCCTCATAAGTATTTGTGTTGGCGTACTTTTAAGTGCTCCAGTGATTATTCTTAATGCCGTATGTTGCAGAGTCTGTAGCTTTTTTAAATTAGTTTCTGAACTTGTGGATATTAGTGTTCCTGAGTAATCAATGTGAGGCTGTATTAGTGTTTTGTATAATTTTATTAGTGTTAATGGATGTGCTCCCCATGATGTTCCACTTATGTTTCGCATTAGGTTCAGATTTCTTGCACACTTATTTATGATGTGATTAATTTCAGTTTTCCATTTACATTTACTATCAAACCAGACCCCTAAGTATTTAAGTTCATTAGCTACTTGTATTATTTTGTTTTCTATTTTTAGTATAGGTGTCTTTGAATATCTACGTCTTGTGAATACTATTGCTTGACTTTTTTCAGGTGATATTTGAAGCTTTAAGTCTTTTAATTTTTTTTCCAGTTCATTTAGTTTAGTTTGCAGTATTTTTTGTGCATCCTCCAATGTACTGCCTACTGTATATAACGTAATGTCATCTGCAAAGCATAATATGTTTGTGTGTTGATCTCGCAGTTCTCCTAGTTCATTAATATAAATGGAGAATAATAGGGGACTGAGTAGGGATCCTTGCGGTATTCCCTTTTCTGTATAGTATGGGCCAATAAGCTTGTTTTCATGTCGAATATATACAGTTCTTTTTTTGAAATACGTATAAATCCACTGTATTATATTATTTGGTAGCCCGAAGTTTTTTAGTTTTTGAAACAGTATTTCTAAGTTAACATTATCAAAAGCAGCTTTTATATCTACCGTTGTACATATCATGTAGAAGTTTTTATTGAAGGTGTTCTGTATGTCTAAGTTCAATATATTTAGGCAATCATGTGTACCTTTTAATTTTCTGTAAGCGAATTGAGCGTCTGTGAGTATTCCGTGATATTCAAACCACCACTCAAGACGATTCTTGATTATGCTTTCCAAAGTTTTTCCAACACAGGATAATAACGTTATAGGTCTATAGGATTTTCTATCATCTCCTCTGTTTGGTTTGGGAATGGGTGTAATTATATGTGTGAGCCAAGTAGATGGAATTTCGGTTTCTCTTATGCTGGCGTTATATATTTCATTTAATGTCGCCTTCACGTTTGTTGGAAGGTGTTGAAGCATTTCGTAATTTATTTTGTCGAACCCTGCACTAGTTTTCTTTGAGTGGTTGAGACTTATTTCTAATTCTTTGTCCGTAATTGGTTGTTGTAGTATATTATATACTCTTTGATTAGAATCTTTTGTTTTGAAATTATTATTCACTTTTTGGTGATTTTCGTTCGTTTCTTTTAGATTTAGTTTCTGTACAAAATCTTTAATATATGATGTGTCGACGGGTCTATTAGTGGACGGTTGTTTTCCCCTCATTCGTTTTACTTGATTCCATATATCTGAATTGGAGGTATTTGGGTGTAATGTTTCGCAATATTTTATCCACATTCGTTTTTTCTTCATCTTTATATATTTTTTAACTTGAGCTTGCACCTTTTTAAATTCTAGATAATTCTTCATTGTAGGCTCCCTGTTAAATGCAGATAGTTTTTCTTTTCGCTGATTTATCTTATTCTTGCATTCTTCATCCCACCAATATGGTATAGGTGCTTTAAAATTTTTCTTTATTTTAATTGTTGGTATTGAACTGTCAGCAGCTTTGTTTATTATGGAGGTCAATTTGTCATATTTTATGATTACATCGTTGTTTTCTACATTATTGATGTCTTTTGTTAATTCTGATGCAACTATCTGTTCGTATTGTATCCAGTCTGCTCGTCGATAGTTTCGGTTGTTGTATGGCTCGTAATAGTTTGCCAAGTTTTTATTATTTTCTATGTGAAATGTCATAGGGTTATGATCACTAGCCCCGAAGTCGCAGATGACATTCCATCTTTCGATCTCAGTGGCTATGCTGGAGGATGTCAAGGTCAGATCTATGACACTATCGCGCCATCCTGGCCTTTTCCTCCTAGTAGGTTTTTCATTATTAGCTATATACAGGTTTTCTTCCTCGATTAATTCTAATAATTCGATACCTTCGTAGTTGTTTTTGTCACAATATGGATCCCAAAACATATTGTGTCCGTTGAAATCACCGACTATTATTACAGCTCCTTGAAATTGGGATAACAAAAGCTTCCACTGATGTTTTGTAGTTCCATGATTAGGAGAAGCATATACTGCTACAATACTGAAATTTTTATTTCCTATATTTGTCTGTATGGCTACTGTTTCTACTTTGTTATTTATAGTTTTCGTGGGAAGCTTTCGATATTTAATTTGTTTTTTAATTAGAATAGCCACACCGCCGTGAGGGTTGTGGTTGTCTGTTTTGTTTCTGTCCTGTCTTTCTATGTTATATCCTTTCATGGTGAACTGTATTTCTTCTGTAAGAAAAGTTTCGCTTAGTGCACATATGTGTATATTATGTTCAGCTAATAATATTGATAGTTGATCTTTATTTGCTCTCAGACCTTGACAATTCCATTGTAGAAAATTGGCCATTTTTTTTCCTTTATTTAGAATTACTTCTTAACGTTCTTGTATTTTTCCTTTCTTCTTCTCCTTCTTTATTCTTGAATTGCCTGTTACTTTGTACTTTTGTGTTTTTATTTTCTGTTACTTTTTCTGTTTCAGCTTCTTCACTTAGTACTGTTATTTCATCATAATTTTGCTTTCTGCTATATGTTTTTGTAATATTCTTAGTATTTGGCTTTTCAATTTCTATGCCTTCTTGCATTGTGTCAACTTCTTTATTTTTGTTATGTATCAGTACCTCTACATTTTCTCGTCTTATTTCAACTGTTTCTTCGGAATCGCTATTTCCTCTTGTTCTTCTCTGTTTGTTAAATTTTATGTTTTTAACTTTGTCTGCCATATCAAGATCCGTGCTAGATGTCGTGTCTGTGTGTTTTCTTTTCTGTGAGGAGTCTATCTTTTGATTTTCTGGTGATTTAATTTTCAGAGTACGTGTTTTGCCGTAGTTTCTTTTGTTCTTAGAGATTGGGGGTGGTTGATAAGTGGGTATATTGTTGGTTGTAGTTTCTTTTAATAGTGGTGGAAAATCTTCATCACTGTCCGAGAGATTGGTGAATCTGTTGCTTGTTCGTACCGAATAGAGGTTCTCTAATCTTTTTAGTGGAGGGAACTCTATTGTAGCTTCTTGAAAGCTAATATTTCGTTCTGCCATCAGAGAGTTTATATTACTTTGTCGCGTTCTTTCTGGACAATTTTTATTTGTTGCTTGATGGTTTTCTGAGCAATTTACGCACCTTGTTTGTTCTAAGCATACTTCTTTGATATGCGTTTTGTTTCCACAATTTATACATCTTTGGTAATTACTTTTACATTGTGTGGAGATGTGTCCATATCTGAGACATTTGTAGCATTGTTTTACGCTACGTACAAAGGGTTCGCACGGTAATCTCATCTTCCAAATATATATGTAACTGGGGATATTTTGTCCGTTGAATAGGATTTTTATTGTTTTTGTTGGGACGTATTTAACTTCACTTTCTTCAATAATTCGTCTAGTCATTCTTCTTATATGCTTTATTTTGAACTGTCTGGAGTCGATTAAGTTCATTAGTTCTTCTTCTGGAAAATCAGTATCTACGTCTCTGACGATCGCTGCTCTAGCTATCATGAACGTTGGAATATAAGCTTTCAGTCCTTTATTCTTGATTTCTTCATTTTCCACAATAAGGTTAGCGGTTTTGGCATTTGAGCAGTCCACAATAATCTTATTTCTTCCAACTTTTTTAATTTCGTTTATATCTTTTCCCTCTGTTATTTGATGAATGGCTTGAGCTATTTTTAAGGAGCTAATAGCTCGTAAAATCGTACCACTGTTTAAATCTATTTGCTCTATAAACACTTTGTATGTACCAGAAGCATCACTATCTTCGTATTTATTAACATGTGGCTTTTTCTTCACATTATCGTCCGGTTCCTCCATCGTGCCTTACGCCACGACGTAGGAGGCAATATAATTTTTATAAAGTATATAACGCACAGTATGTAGTTACTCTCAACAATTGTTTACTCAATTAATTATTATTATTAGCTGACAATGTTTGAATACGTGTTCTTGTTTTTAAGGCAAGATCACAACTGTGATTGAATTTTATTTCTTACCCTCTTTGTAATTTTAGGGTAGTACACTCCGATTGCAAGGAGCTTTCAGAATCGACTTTTTCCATTTAGCACGTATATAGATAATCTCGTGTATAAATTTTCATGACTTTTGAAATGACAACTGAAAATATGTTGCCTGACCCTCGCCTTATGTCTAATTCATATTATCATAATTATCTTTTATTAGTATGAATATAAAATCAGTTAAAGTTATCAATAAAGACTTCTGTTTCATTTTTATTAAGTTAACTTACAGTGAAATGATCAATGAAAAGTTCTTATTATTTTTTCCCTATGTAGAAATCTCATTAGAATATTGTAATTTTTTCACTTTTTTTCCACGACAAAAGTCGTATATAAAAAGTTTGTATGTAAGTCTTTGTTTTAAAGTGGGCAGGTGGAAAATTTTGAATCTAATCACGTAGGAAAACTTTTTCAATCGAAATCGTTATATTTACTTAGATTTAGATAAAATTTAAGGAAGGGAAACTAAATATAACAAAAATTTTTGCTTGTGGTATGGAATATTGATTTTATTGTTAGACCTATACTTGTAATATGACTTTTCGATAACCATTTAAAATATTTTTGGTAACATGCTGCAAACTACACCACAAATCCAATTTTACGTAGTGCTCGGTGCAAATTTAAGAAGTACGTAAAATCGGAAGATCAGGGGCGTCGGTAAACTTTTGTTTCGGGGGTTGGTAAATATTATTTATCTGATTTTATTCAAAACAATATTATCTTAAGAGACAATTTACATCTAAAATTCGGTTGTGTAGACAAAAGAAATCGAATGTTATACTAATGAATATGAGTGACGACTTTTAGAAAACTGTCGAAAAATCAACTTCACTATCGCATTCATCAGTGTAAAAGACGCCAAATAGTGAAGGCTGACAAAAATTTCAGAATATTCTACTCGTAAACTAGCAAAGATACCAAAAAACAAACTTCACTATTGAATTGGGCACTAAAAATTAGATTAAGCAGCACATTTTGACAAAAATTCTAAAATGTTCTATTCGTTAACTAACAAGGATATCGAAAAATCGATTGCACCATTTAACTGGTCATCGAACAAAAGACGGAATAGCACATTTTGATAAATGTTCTAGAATATTCTATTCCTCAAATAGCAAATATTATTTGTCAAAATCGGACATTTGGATTACATTTGTTTAATTTCGATTGGACAATTAAGTGGTGCAGTAGATTTTCCAATATCTTTGTTAGTTGACAAATAGAATATTCTAGAACATTTCTCAAAATGTGTTATTTGGTCCCTTTTTTGGTAGCCAATTCAATGGCAACGTCTGTTTTTGAATATCTTTGCTAGTTGACGAATAGAATATTCCAGAACTTTTGTCAATTTGAACCCTTTTTTCAATGAACAATTAAATGGTACAATTTTTCAATATCTTTGCTAGTTGACAAATAGAACATTCTAGAATTTTTGTCAAACTACACTGTTTAATCTCATTTTCAATGACCAATTCAACGGTGAAGTCTGTTTTTTTACATCTCTGCTAGTTTACGACTAGAATATTCAAGAATTTTACGTTACTCATTTTGCATTTGCATTTTGCATTTGCATTTTGCATATTACGTATACAGAATATGTGCATATATATCTGCAGTGAAATTTTAAAATTTTTAAATGCTACGAGATCCTTATACAATATTACCTACGGCCCTGACTCTGGGCTTGGTACATAAATTTTCACTAACACAGACAAACAACAACATATCTGTGAGAGAAGAACCCCACTAAATCGCTGACGTCACTACGTAAAATCGGAGTACGTACCATTGGATGGCCACTGTATTCGCTACAAAATGTAGGCACATACAGTAATTTAGTGTTTCGACTCTTTCCGGTTACCTATTACGCGTTCAAAAAATAATTTTACTTTGCGAAGATACTCTCAACTCAAAAATTGTTTATACCACTTCGCTTGTTGTAACACGTTCAAGTTTTATGAGCTTCGTTACCGACAACCATTGCAAAATATTATTTTGCTCAACAATTTGACGCGTTCTTCTTGATTTTTTTTTTTTTTTTTTTGCTTCCGAGACTATTTAAGTAGCGGAAACATTGTGACCACCTTTGAAAAATAAAAAATTTTTTCCCTCCAAAATAAATTTTTTTACGCACATTTTACGTTTTAGAGCTTCCTGAACAATTCTGGTTTGGTGTCTGTCCGTCCGTCCGTCTGTTGCCCGTCTGTGTGTCGCCAGTTTGCACCAAGTGACATAACTTCTGAACTATTCGATTGTGTTTAATGAAATTTTCAGAAATTATGCAGTTTGGTTCCTAGATGGTCCCCTAAGAATTTAATCGAAATCGAAGTAACGGTGGCTACGCCGCTACCATGTCATTCTATTAATATACTGAATTGCACCAAAAGGCATAACTTCCGAACTATTCAATTCTTTTTTATGAAATTGTTAGAAATTACGCGGTCTGGTTCCTAGATGGTCCCCTACAAATTGTATTGCATTCGGGGTAATAGTATCCACGGCGCTACCGTAAAATCCCATTAAATGTCAATATCTTATTTACTGCTAGTCCCACTTCGTTCAAATTTTTAAAGTATTTTGGGGGTTAGTTTCTAAAATATTTTTGTTATTATTTTATAATTTAGCCTTTCAGTATTTTGAGTTAAAACAATTTTTTTATGAACTTTAAGGTGAATACATGATTTCACGGTATATATATTTAGTAGAACTGTTTTAAGGTCTTTTACGAGGAAGCTGTGTGCCACACCCCATTGGCAGCGAATTTTTTTTAAATTTTGTCGGAAGCCAAATTTTGAAAATTATCAATTTTTTGGTTTTTTTTTAGCATAGATTGAGAATATATTCAATGAGAAAATGTGGAAAAATTTTCTTATTATCGAGAATCGAATAACGCGCGTTTTCTGTCTCAACCTCGTATATCAAAAACTACATGTTTTAGGACACACAAAAATCATATTAAATACTGTATTTATACATATACTTATTTATATATATTTATATATATATATAGATAGCCAACATCAATGGGTGTAATTAGCATAAATCTTAAGTTCATAGTGATGAAGATACAGATTTAAATACGTTTTGTTTGTGTGTCTAAAAATTGGGATTTTTCAGATACGAGGTTGAGACAGAAAACGCGCGATAAGCAATCAATGACTTCCTTTTTGGAACAATAACAAAATATCAGAAATTGAAATTAACCCAATAAAAGAAAATTTACCAACTTTTTGTCTTCCATTTCGGCTATAAAGTTTCGATATGAATACATTATATTTCGTCGATGGTGCATCGTCGTCGAAAAATATGATCATATATTAAAAGATATAAAATCGTAAAACATTTTATTGCCTAATTTTATGGCACTATAAATGCTTATTAAATATCGGGAAACGTGTGCCACATACGAGTTCATACGTACGTACATATATACTGTACATTTGATATCTGATGGATTTTCCCCCCATTTCATTTCTACAACAGGAAAGTTATGTTTGATGTACATATGTATCTAGATATTATTTAAATGGGTGTAAAATATGAACAATTGATCCAGATTTTGTATAGTAGTGTAAATATATAGAATAATAGAATAGTTCGAATAAAATTTTAAATATAAAAACAGTTTTGGTCTTGGAAGCATCTGAGATTGAGGAACAGCATCTTCGTTAGTTTAATTGGATCATTTCACAAAAGGAGTAGGTACTTGCGCGTCGCGACAAATCGACCCTCTACGGAAGTTAGGAAAGTCATTCGAGTTACAGAGCAGTTGCGCACAAGGAAATTTTTAAATCTACCTGTATTTTCAGTTTTTAAATATTTGAAATTATTATATTTAACATTATATCCCATTGACATTTATTTGATAAATAATAAATAGTACGCGGCTACGGAAATTTTTAAGAGACAATACTTAAGTAAATCGTCTGCTTTTAGTTTCATAATTTTTTTTCTTTTTTTGTGTTTCCTACCAAAACTGACGGTGTCCGACTATTTGTCGCAGACAATTTTCTCAGATACTGTTGGACGTGAAAATTTGAAATTTAGCATAAAGCTGGCCTAATTGTAGATATACCTCAAGTTGAATTGAAAATTAATTTGAAGATTTTATTCTCATACGTGTAAGTTTTTCGAAATTCGTTATACGGAGTACAGCGACATGGATATTTTAATTTTTACATTTTTTCTTTTACAAATTTTAATGTTTTTTCATAAATTTTCAGAATTTTACACAATTTGAAAACGCTCTAGCTAAATAATCGATCGTGCTAATTTGTCAATCTTTGATTTGTCTATTGTGAAAAAATATTTAAAAAAGGAAACGAAATTCGCGATGTTCAAAATCATTTTTTAATGTGTTTTAACTGTATTAGACAAATATGTAACAATTAGAATATGGAATATTTTTAACATTTATGCAACTGAAAAAATTAGTTGAGTTTTCCTTTTGGAAATTCGCTAAATGTTAAATAAGCTCTTACGAATTACATTTTTATTGATTTTTATAATTTACATTGCTTAGTATAATAAAAGTTTTTACCAATTTTTTTTTTATTATTTTAAATTTTTATATGCTAAGTAAATGTGTTTCTTTAATGACAATAAAAATTTATATGTTTTCCTAAAAGTACCTATAATATAATAGCTATTTATGCAACAAGTACATAATGAAGATCTTTATGAACGAGTCGTGTTTATGGCTGAGCGAGCCTGCGAGTGAGGCCAATAAAAAAAGGCGAGTTCATAAAGTCAAATTATGTACAAGTTGCATACAAAGCTTTATGACGACGACTCAGTACGACTGTTAAAATTCCTAGTTATCGATAAAAATCGAATTTATAAATTTCACGTCTACACTTTAAATAAAAAATGTATTTTATATATAGTTGGCATTGACAAATTTATTGTGTTTAAAGTATGCTTTGGTTATTATCTGTCATCTAAAGCTGATAAAATATTGGAGCATTTTTAAAAGATTTTTCAACAAAGCTTATTAATACCCCTGTCGCAGCATCTGCATAACATAGCGAATTTCCAAATTTTTGGGACTGGCGGATCTCATCTAAGAACTGTACCTATTTAAAATAGTTTAGCTTTCTAAGAGTAAAAGATTTTTTAAAATCGGCTGGGTAATTAGTTTTGATATTTTTGGGACCCAAGAACCCGAACGGACTTTGTGCAGCATAGTTGTATCCATCTAAAATAATTTAGTTCTCTAACAGTGAAAAAATTTTCAAAATCGGTCGGTTAGTTTATTTTTTACAATAATGGGAACAGTAAACCCTGGCGGAAATCATACAACATAACCTTTATTCATCTAAAATAATTTTAGTAAAAAGTTTATCCTAACAGTAAAAAACGGGTCCTAGGGATCTCATATAACTTATGGTAGTCCGTAAGGTTCTTGTGGACATCATTTAATTAATTAATTAATTCAAATACTTTAACTTACTAACGGTGAAAAAATTTTCAAAATTTTCGACATTCGCTAAAAAAATCATTGAAAAATATTTGATATGTTTCGATCAATTAATGGTCAACATCAGCAAATAAAAGTTACTCAAATCGAAGAAAAGAATGAGTTATTTGTCCGTAGAAATTAAAATACAAATTCTGAAAACGAGCAAAGAAATATTGAAAAAACTAGATCGACAAAACATTCTGACAAATAACACTACTCAACTAATACTCGCCAATTTGAATGAAACTTAACATACTTATTAAACAGCGAAAAATATTAAATACGTGTTTTTTTTTATTTCGGCTAAATACGCTTTTTAGGGGTAGAAAACACCATTCAACCTCTGTAGATGAAAACAGTTATAGCTAAATATTTTTGAAACGACATATTTTCTGAAAAAAGGGCTGAGTACCAAATTTGTAGAATTAAAAGCGATGCACTTGATAGTGACCCTGAAATCGACTTTCAAGGTCAGTTGAAAATGATTAGCCATTGCCGAACTTTGACCATATCCTGTACCTATAAGCAGTAATTTCATGTATTGACTCAATCTATCTTCAAAATTGATTTGTTGCGTTATTTTTCTAAAATAAAAAAAATAAAACCTGACGAAATGGAAAAATAGGCGCAAATTTATAGGAAAAATTAGAAGAAAACATTTTTGTAAGTAATTTTAGAAGTAAAGTTAAGAAAAGATTTAATATCACTCCAATTGTAAGTTAAACATTAACTTTATGTTATATTAGAAATTTTCAAAATTTTTTAAAATTTTTATTGCTACTCTATAGTTATCATATTAGGAATTCAATTGAACATATGATTAACTATTATTTTTCCGATTGCGATTGAGCAAGTATTTTTCAAAATTACTTCTTGATCACTTATTTTCTATCTTGCATGTGAAATTCGTTCGAATATACTTTGAACCATTTAGGGATGAAAAGTAAACTACTCCTTTTGAAAAATATTAAATGATTTTCAAATGACTTTGGAAATTGACCTCAAGGTCAACTTCAAAGTCATCATCAAGTGCATCACTTTGAACTCTATAACTTTGGTCCTAAGCACTTTTTTCAGAAAATATATCGTACCATAATCCACTTCTATGTTGATTCCTGGTCTCTTTTCCTGCGTTTCTAATATTTATGTCAATAAAAAATGTGCTACCGTAGACAAGGATGAATAGGTACGCATTCAGACTTCACACCGTATTTTTTTGTATTTATTTTATGAGTACCTAATCTTTAATATATTAAAAATTTACGCGAAGATGGTCACTTTATCAGCAGTATCCAAAAAAATTTAAAAATATCGGTGGTTTTTGAAAAATTAACAAAAATCGTATAATTTCTTCTCTATGAAAAATTGGGGTCAAAAGAGACGAGAAAAGAGTAAATGGGGACAACCCGTAGGGTCGACCAAAATTGAAATTCTAATATAAAATAATTTCGAACTTTTTGTATTTATACATTCAAAATAGAAATAATAGGTACTTGATGATTTTCTGTAAAAATAAACGTAGAATCTAAAATAAAGTTTATATACCCCTGTCGTTTACCCCTAAGTTTATATTCCTCCTATTCTTATTTTAGTTCAAAAAATAATTTTTCAAAAGACTAAGACATAATAATTAATAACAGTGAGATTCTACGTCCATTTTCAGACTTTTGTCTAATACAGACGTTACCTAGAATTTTTTTTATCTACAAAAACATCAGTCTACAGAATTTAATTTATTAGTTAGGAAAATAATTCAAATATGCCTCACTAACAATAAATGTCTTAAATGAGTTTAAAAAATCAAAACGATACTGTTTATTAAATTGCGTAAAAGCTAGTAAATGCAATAACAGATATGATGAATTTATAAGGATTTTCTTGTACTACAAAATCTTAAAAATATGGGAACGCGTACTTTTTTTTCGTTAATTGTGTTTTATTTTTTTGCACAAAATTTTAAAAATACTTTATTTTCTTAAGAAAGGGAGGCAACTTTAGTCACAGATATGCCTATGAACAGTTTTTGGTAATCCGGGAAAAACGAAAACACTTTTTAAAATTTTTTTATTGTTAAAATCGAAATGTTCTTTTAAAGAGGGTTAAAATTACCATATTTTATATTAAAATTTTGACACAATCACTCCCTAACTAACGAGCCTAAAGTCCGCCGCACACGATGCATGTTTTCGTGATAAATCACTTGATTGGAGTTCTGATGGCAGTTCTGCTTGCTACGCTGTTAGATGTGACGTCACTGATGGCTCTGCTGCATGCGAGCTTGCTTGATTTTGGTGATAGAACCCGTGCTATTTTTTATTATTTTTCATGCTAGGTTACTTACTAGTTTAAATGTTGAGCAAACTATCAAACAGAATTTTGTCACGTGGGCTTAAAATAAATAGTATTAATTTATTATATGTACATGGTATACATCGTATACATGGTGTACATGTCAATTGTCAACGTTTGGGAAATTATTTTATATAAATTTAATGGGGCAATTACATACGAACGATGCAAACTGTCAAACTAATAATACTGTGTAGATATCTGTAGTGAACTAAATAAATTTAGTTTTCCGCATAAACTTTTATCGTCATTTTTATTTGTTTTAATATTAAATCAATCAAAAAAATAAAAAATTTGACAACTTTAATTTTTCGTTGGCACGTAATTTGGGAATTATTAGCCTATCTGTCATTAAAAATGTTGCAACAGCAATTCTTTTCTCTTTTCTTTCCTTTTATTTCTTAATATATCTGTCATTCAAAATGTAAGAACAGCATTTTGTCTACGAAAAATAACCTAAATAATAATTTCTATGTCAATGACAATTAATAAATTTAAACTAGCAGCGAGTCCTGCTACACTACAAGCAACATAACGAGCTTCGTGTGAGCCAAACTATCAGTGCTCCCTGCTTATCTCCAAGCAACATACCATGCGCAGTACCCTTCAAGATAATCCTGCAAGTAAACTAGCACGAAAACAATCATCGTGTGCGGTAGGCTTTACTTAATATTAGAAAATTGAGAAAAAACACGTCAATTAGATTTTTTTACACAGATTTTATTTGTTATATAATTCAAAAGGATATTTTAAAAATGTGTATGAATGGCTTTCATTAAATAAATTTCAATATATTTTCCATTTATTTTAACAGTGGAATGTCCTTATTAGTGGCTATACTTTCGGCTTGGAGCGAACTAGACGAAGATTTTCTTCTAAAACCAAATTAATAATTAATTAAAGAAATAAAAAAAAATTTGGGGATTTCCTACCGTTCAAATATAATCTTTTTTGTATGTAAACATGTTATTACATTTTTTCAAAAAACTGTAAGTAAACTGTAAAATTTTCTTTACAAATATGTTAAAATAGAGAAATGTTTCCTTTTTAATTTATTTTTAACTCTTTTTAAATGATTCACTTTAAAATTTTTTAATATTTCTTAATCGAAATTTCATAAAAGAATGTGTCAAAATTTAAAAAAATTTTTCTTTGTTAAAAAAAAAAATTGAATGTGCAAAATTATTTAATATTAGAATACTCTGATTATACAATTCTAATCATAACTGTATTGTCAATTGGATAGAAAATTACGTAAAAATATTATTGTTTGAATATGATTTAACGTAATTTTTATACGATTGAAGCAAACTCTTATTAATTTTAGGAAGGTGTAAATATAATCTAAATTCTGATCATATCACATAACAGATATCGTCGGGAGTTTTTTTGTCAAAAACAATGGAACAGAGATACATTATAAAACATTTAACTGACACAGAAATAGAATATAGCCGAATCGTTAAATTGGATTAAAAAAATCATGACACTTATAAAGCGGTTTTTTTCGAATTTAGCTCGCAAAAAATGAGACAGAAAAAAAAAGAATGCGAGTGCGAGTGAAATGGAGAACGACATATTTCCTAGTTTTTCTCGAAAAGTAAATAATTTAGAGCAACGGTATAAAAACATTTTTTATGCATTTTACCTTTTACTATGGCTTGGTGTAAAAAAAAATTTGAAAAATTGCTTAATTCTGGCAAAAAACTCATTTTGTTGACAAAAAACGCCCGGAAAACCTACTTCTGGGCATCCGACGTGTCTGGCTAACGAACTCATCCAACGATTTGGAAAATCGAATTCGCACACAAAATTTCATAAGCAATAAACGTTTCGTTCGAGAGTTATCGCGCGGATACATATATATATATATATATATATATATATATATATATATATATATATATATATATATATATATATATATATAAATTTTAGTGAATATCATTTTCGTATTCTAGGGACCTCAAAACATATTTCTGATATGGTCTCGGGCTTAGGTCGCACCATGACACCTGGCGTAAAAGCTGAATTTCCGGTTTTGGAAATTCGCTAATATTTAAAAATGAAAGGAGAAAAAGCTGCTTGGAATAATTATTAATAATAGTTCACATTGTGTAATTAATATTAATTATGCCAACATTTGTAAATATGGTATACAATTAAAGTTAGTGTGTTTTCTGTTTATTGTAAAATTGAAATTAAAATTTATCAAGTAGACTATTCTTTATGGCACTAGTGCTTTTTGCTTTTCATTATGCCATTAGTGCCAAAAAGTAATACATACTTTTTATATCTCTTAACAATGTAATAAAATAGGCTTTTATGATTCAGTCGTACATAAAACTTATTATAAGAGTTTTGTCCGCAATTTTAATTTTTAGTAAATTAATTTCGTTTTGTCTTGGATTACAGGTTGTATTTAATTTTTGTAACATCGAATTCTTTGTTGAATTATTCAATACTAACTTATATATTTATATATACGCGATCATTACCAATAATGTAATTCTTAATTTCATAAGTGAGCTTGGATTAGGTACTACTCCGATCCTTGAACTTGCCGTGACTCCTATTGTGTTCAACCATTCATTTATCAACAAGAAAAAATAATTTCTTATTATGTATTTACTGAATTCCCGTTGATAACCAGCCGACAACCGAGGAAATCAATACATTAATAATTCATTACTTCTCCATTTTTCTTTCTTCGTATCTATATAATGAATCAAGATAACGCCGTATTTGGTGAAGGTGTCGAAGATGACGTGTCGTTCCGTATTATCTTGATTGAAATAAAGGTCACTCGCATATCCTGATTATTATTTATGATTTGTGACAGGTTTTCGTCAGGCGTTGCGACGCGCTGACAAGGCTACCTACGACGTTGAATGTCGTATTCGAGGGATAAGAATTACGAAAGAATAACAAAAAAAAAATCAAATATGAAAGAAGGTTGCTACGTTATATCAATCAGTTGTAGTCGCTAATACATTATTCATGCGCTTTTACAATGGATAAATTTACTGTAAAATTAAATGAATCAATCAGACACTTACGTCCATTTTTTTCCATCTTATCTTAGCGTCCATTTGGAGACGAAGGGCGAACGACATAAATTATAAATTCAATTTTTAGTACCCATTTCTCTTAACTCGTTACACAAAGATTATGTTAGGTAGCAAAATATGCAATGTGGTCCTTCGGTCCGGATTATTACGAACAGTAGCATAAGAGTGATATAGTATAAGTAAGTTAAAAAATTAAATCTCAACTGCGTAAAGATGACATGAAAAACCAGAAAAATGAATAAAACAGTAAAACTGCTGGATGTTTTAAATATTTCTGTCCAACTAGTTACTACATGTATGGCTCCAACTCCCAATATCTTATTTCTATGTTACTCTCCGAATTTAGATAAACATAATGACACCTCCGTTATGAAAATTCATCCCCCTTTTGTATGCTACGAGGGAATACAGAATTATAGGTACATTCATACATGCATTATTGTTTTATTTTTATATATTTTTATTTTTTAAATAATCCTGAAAATATAAATACGAATAATATTTATCGAAAAACGTGAAATATACCTACGTAAAAAATATACTGTGTATTTTCCACTAAAACTCCATATATATTTATAGATTACAAATATTTGCCAAATATCTATCTTGTCCATTAGAAAAATATTGAAAAAAAATTCTGACTATGGTCAGTGCCGGATTACTGTATAGGCATGAAAGACAGGTGTCTATGGGCGGTAAGCTTCAGGAAACGTCACTTAAGTAAGACGTCGACCATAAAAAAATTTATATCCAATATTATTCATGTCTCGGAAAACATAAGATATTGTTTATTAATTGATTTCTTATTATAAGATACTTAATTTCATACGTAAACGTAAGTTCAAAATTTTTTTTCGTTTTTTAGTGCCCTAAAATGGGACGGCAAAATTTTCCTGCCTAGGAGGGCCGAATTCCTTAATCCGACACTGTTACTGTCTGTAGTACCTACATAACTAACTTTTGTCATTTATATGCGCAGAGTGGGCCACAAAACCAACAAAATTAAACTTTTATTATCGATATTATTGATTGACGGTATCAAAAATACAATTTACTCAATATAGTTTTATAGCTTTTTAAGCTTTTTTTATAGGTAGTTTTAAAAGTGTATTGTTATTACTAAATATAAATATAGGTACATGCTTGTACATGTACCAACGAGTGAGGTGATTTGTATAACATGGGCGATCTGTAAACATATTTTGGGCGCTTCTTGGGCATGTAGAATCTTGAAAGCAATTTTAGCATCATATTCATTTTTTAAGTTAGTTAGTATCTATTCAAGAAGAATTTGATGAAAATTAGCTCAGCTGTATATTTAGGACTTGGACTCTTATAAATAGTATAGCTTATATCCATCTAAAATAGCTTAGCTTTCCAACAGTGAAAATATTTTCAAAATTGGTTGTATAGTTTATTTCTGGCAGATATATAGGTTCGCAGGATTCTGATGCATCTCATACAAGATTTTCAACAGTGAAATACATTGTCTGTTACCTTGTTCTTCCTGTTATTTAAATTTTTATGAAAATATTTAGATAATTAACCAATATCCTTTATTATAAATATGTTTTAATTTCCTATTATATAATAACATTTCGAAATTCCCTCTTTTCAAAACGGCATTTTCGGACTTCTCTTCATCGTAGTTTTCTCGATATTGAGTTGAGTTGAACGAATGTTTCGGTCACTGCCTATCATATTTTCAAAAACCCCGTTATTTTTGTTAGAAGTTTTATTTACTTTTGAAAGAAAATGTAGATCTGAATCACCTATTATATATTTGAGAAAGAATAAATAGATTGACATATCAATAAATTTGCGGTTGTTTGACAAGAACAAAAATTTTGGTATGAATTTGCGATATCATAATAAAAAAAGGATAGGTAATATTTATTTTTCGCGAAATAAATAATAAAGAAACAATGGCAGTATTTGCTGGAACGAGTTATAGATTTTCTGTTGCTTGATGCTTCCTTGTTTTTCTGTAACTGAAACCGTTCTTCGTAGGTAACCAAAAACATCGTTTCCTAATTCTTGGTACGTGACAGCTGACAGGTGACTATCACAGTACATTGAAAATATGTATGTTACAAGGATTTATGAGACAAAATTCGACGGTTTTTAATCTGTTGCCCAATTAGAAATTAGTGGTAGGTACTGTACAATATCAGTAAAATTTTCAAAATGTTTTTGTTTTTTAAATCGTGCCTAGTGGAACTTATCTTAATTACCTGAATGTTTTTAAAAACATTTTATAATAAATTTTGTTTTAGTAATTTCTATGGTGATTGTAACTCTAACTACTTTCTTACTCAACCAAAATTTCATGTAATTTTATTTTAAAAATCAGTTTTATGGAATATACTTTGAAATAAGTCCATTAGACAGTTGGTAAAAAATTAGATAAGAAAAATTTGTAAGTAGTACCTATTTTTGATTTTGACCAATTTTGTTGAGAGTATTGCTCCGTAAAGACTTTTCGAGACAATACTTCCAACATTAAAATTTCAGGAATCTCAGAATTTTATAATTTAGCTATATATATATATATATATATATATATATATATATATATATATATATATATATATATATATATATATATATATATATATATTTATGTATATATCTATGTATATTACAAAATTAGGTATTGGTATTATTTTGAATTGAGATTTGGTCTTAAATTTTTTCTCCAGTCTTACTTAACAAACATTAAAAGGGAAAATAAGACTGAATCTATATTTTTAAGCAACAAGAATTTAAAAAAATTAATTAAGATACAAATGCTGAAAATGAGCTTTTTGCCTGGCAGTTTAACTTGTGTGTTAGTTAGACCCGTAAGATTATGCTTTCCCACTTTTTACTATGAAGAAAAATTTAAGTCATAATATAATTCAAAGCATGTCATTGGTAGGTATGAAAGATTAGATAGAGTGAATTATTTTATTAGGTGCATCTTACTTGCTCAAGCATGAGAGACCAAATTTTTTTTTTTTTAAGTATTAAATTGGATATGGTTTTTGATTGGGGTGCAGATGATACTAAGTGAGTAAACCAGATAAATAGCTGTCGGTTGTTCTCTCTATATCCATGATTTAATGTGTTTTTTGCTGCAGTGGGGAAAATTCGCTTACTTATTCTTTGCACATCATTTCTGAAATGTTCTGAAAGGAAAATATAAAATAATTTTCAGAGGTTGCCTTTGGTGATAAATTTACTTTTATAAAGGAAAGAATCTTAGAATTCAGTAGAACTAGAAAAATAATTTTGGTAATATTTTAATTTTTAAAAGAGAAGCCCTTACCAAAAAGGCTTGTAAAATTTACTTAAAAAACGCACTGAAAATGTCAATCCTTTTTCATTATTTAATTATCTATTTATTTTTATTTTATTAATTTTTTTTTGTTTCAGTTTTAATTACCATGTTACTATTTAATGCCCTCGTCATTATTTTATTAACATATAACGTTGAAATAGCACACACGCAGTGTAGCTGTTATCATCGAATTCTCGAATGCTACGATACAAATCAGATAATATTACCAACCCGTGGTAATATTTCTCTCACCCATGTTAGATTACAGAATATCACTTTCTCCGATCAAGTGCAGCGTTTAAATTTCCATCACGCTCGATCGTACTCGATCAAAAATTCAAATATATGTTGCATTCAGAGCGTATGGAACGCAGAACTTACAGAGGAAGTCATCTTTGAAAAAACTGAATTTGTAGATGTCAATGCTAGTTTATTAAAACATTTACCAAGATTAACTACGCTTTCATTGGTGGACAATGAAATACATGCAATCGATTGTTTGGCTCTTTCGAAATTAGAGTTTTTGTTACATTTAAATTTGAAGAGGAACAAGCTCGTACATTACAACTGCCAACTGAATCGTCTCACTTATTTAAATCTCGATCATAATCGGCTAACTCAACTGGGTCCGTTGGTAAATTTCACCTATGGAGAAGCCAAGTTAAAAAACCCTTTTTCACAATTGAAAATATTAAGTTTAAATTACAATCGTTTAACTGCTGTTACGGCGTATTCGTTCGCACAATTGTTTGCGCTGACCGAGTTGTATTTGGGTCACAATTTGATAACGCATTTTGACTGCAGTATTTTTAATTATCTTCGTTCAATTTTGATTCTAAAATTAAATAAAAATCAGTTGCAAGAGTACCCATGTGGATCGCCAACGCTACGCGAGCTGGATTTGAGTGATAACAAACTGAGGAATTTCAATATTACCACATTCCTTTTTATGAATCCAAGTATTATACGTTTGAATTTACGTGCTAATCGACTTCCTTGTAAACAATTGGCGTTGCTTAAGACATATAAGGAGAAAATGTTTATAAGGCATGATAAAAATTGTTAAATATTTTTGGAAGAATTTATGTAATAAATTAATTAATCTGGAATAAGTTTGTTTTGTATAATATTTAATTCCAAAAAATAACATTACAGTTTTGAACAAGAAAAATGTTAACAAGAACAAAAGTTAACAGTTTTGAAGGCACTAGAGATTATTAAAATAATTCAGTTTAACCTCTGAACGATTGCACAGAAATCTACAGCTATATTTACCATATCATAAATTATTTAATCATAATTCTGTATACGACTGTAGGTATTTGGTTTCCTAATCTGTTTATTTCAAAATATTGTTTGTTGCTTTTTATGTGTATTCTAGATTTTTTTCATACTCTGTCACATATGTTATACAAAAACTCTTTTTTTTTTAATTTAAAATCCTACTATCTCTGTCCCATAATATTAGTTTCATCCACTACCACTTTTTTTTCATGGGATAGCTTTAGAAATTAGAATCGATGAAACATGTAATTGATAGAATTTTTATTTTGTTTGAAACCGAACAAGAAATATTCGAAACAATTATCATTATTACAAATAAGATGGTATTTTGTGAAGTAAAATATTTATTTTATTATTTACGATAAGATAGGTAGGTACTTATACAATAATTTTAATTAACAAGTAGAATGTGAATCCGAAACTAACTTACCTATACATACCTATTCAATTATTAATAATCATCTTACCAGAAATTTATATTAATGAAGTTATTTCTGAAAGAAACCTCTGATAACAAAAATTATTATTAATAGAATGGTTATTTTTCAATTTAAACTCACCTCGTATTATATCACCTCGAAATATATATATATATATATATATATATATATATATATATATATTGTATATATATATATATATATATATATATATATATATATATATATATATATATATATATATATATATATATATATATTAAGCAATTTTTGTTGAATACAGTATTTTGATCCTTTATTTACGTCTGATATTTAAACCATTCTATGTTTCCTACTTTCACGTCTAGATGTCACTCTATGTGTCATATCACTTATATTACACGTCTTTTTGTATATCGGTTCTCAACTTCTAGTGTCATTAATATTTCTCTGTTTGCATATAGATGTCGACATTTTGTAAAAGGAAAACATTAATAAATAAAAATTATTGGGTTGTATTTTTTTAAAAACATATTCATTGGATTAAAAAACCTTGTTTCATGCTTATTAAATTAACACTATGAGGCCCGAGGACTTTCACATTAAACTTCCCCGGAAGCCGACAATATTTATAAGCAAATTTTATGTAAACAAGTACATAAAATGATTCCACAAAACACTAAAGAATTCAATATGGTATGTGTTCACATATGTGTTACTTATGTAGGTCAAAAGATGAGTAACACACATACAAGCATACAACACACACATACATACATATGTGGATAAAAATATTATTATTGTATAAACAAGCCTAGATATTTTGATGATAAAACATATTATGTATGTATATTTATATGTACAAAAAATGAAAAATGTCCGGTACGTAGTACATAATAAATTATTTTTATAAGAATACATAATATATAAAATCTTTTTTTATAAATAGTTTTAAGTGTTTTGTTTATTATTCTAAATATTGATCGCGGTCGGCCTCTGAGGATGTTTTGTTTGGTTTCGGATGCCGAAGCCATGTGACTGAAAGTGTTAAGAAAAAAAAAATGGGTGTTTAATTTATTTGTCAATTTTTATAAGCCAGTTTAATTACACACCTAAAAATAGTGTTCCGGTATAGGGGCTTTTACGCCACAGTTTAATAAGGATCATTCGTTTTTCGATACTAGTTGTGTATTTTGATTAAAATTAATTCACTTTTTAAATTTACTTAAAATAATAGATAACAAATTTTAAGAAAAATACCTATAGTTTGGTAGCGGAGGGTAAAATAAAGTTTCACAAATATGTACAAAACTGAAATTAAGATGCAGGTAACGAAATTTAACTGTAATTTTTTCAAAGGTAAGTATCGTATCAAAATCCTGTATACATTGAAAAACAAGATTAGATTTATGCGTAATTATTTAAGTTTGAGTAAACATATTAAATGAAAATAGAATCATTTTGATGCAAATCTTAAAGATAAGTCAATTATAATTTTTACAATTTCCGTTTTCAGTGGAAACTGTTTGAATTATCTATAAAATGATATGTTATTAATCTATTGAATAAGTACTTATAGGTACCTACTTATTAAATAGATTATTAATAGCACGTTTGCATCGGATCCGAGCATATAAAAGTGTTGATATATTAATTTTTATTAGTATAATTTTAATTTTTAGATAAATAGTTGGTAGTTAGTAAACTAGTTTTTCAAAATTTCTTTTACAAAAAAATATTTATTTTTTGTTGTAGTCAGTTTTCAACAGTGATATTTGTCAATCTTTCTAAAAATTATCCTTATTATTATTAGTGATATTTGTAAGTATTTTAAAAATTTATAGAATATAGAGTTGAGCGGATCTTGGAGGGTTGTTAGTAGGGTCACGAGTCAATTTAGATACTTTAGACAGGATATCATACAAATCTACATAAATAATAGGAACATAGAGAAGCTTCTGTTTCTATATGTTTGTGAAGCATATTTTATTTTTTATGGTCTTATTACTTAAAGAAAAGTAACGAGTGGCTGATCTTAGGACACCGGCCAATATTAGGCGATTCCACCCGACTCTGATCCCAATAATTTTTTTTTTCTAATCTTTCTGAAACATTTTGTATAGGCACAGTTCCATAAATAATAATTACTAATCGTAAAACCCATTAGATGTGAGGGGAAAAATACTGTGAACAGGTAGAACTCTTACGGGGGAGAATCAACTCTATATCTTTTAAAGGAGCGGAAATATTTGCATTCGTTTGTTGTAAATTTATTCAACAATACTGTTCAACAAAAGAATTGAAGACATATGAAGGGATGGTGTTATGTAACATTTTCTCAACAAGTCATTTTTTGCAAAATTTTGGAATATCCTATGCTGAAGTATTATACACTAAAATTTGGTTTCATTACGTCCAATAGTTTTGTAGAAATTCAATAATAGACACATGCTATTGCATGGGAAGTATATGTAAATAAAAACTTTCAAACGCTTCTATTGTAAAATTATCAAAATGTTATATAACACTTTCATTCACTCATGTCTTCAATTATTGATTACTTGGCAGAATGGTTAGGCATTTACGTAAGGCTAAGGTCATATTGAAAGCGGGTACGTACGACTTAATTTGACTGATGTAATCGTGAGACTATTCTCGTCAGATAAAGTGGTCACACTGTTAGCGTATACTTACGTAAATTTACTTTAAAAATGAATCCGTTAACAGATTATTTGTTTCTCGAATTAATTATTATTTGATGAAAAAAGCGAATAGAAATTTTTGGGTTCATGAATTTACAATAGAAGATCTACTGACAATGAATTTAGGAAATTATTTCCACATTTGAAAATAGATAAAAACAAATTTTTTCAATAGTTTCGTATAAATGAAGGGACACTTAATGCCTCCGCAACCTCTAACCAAAGTTTTCTACAAATTTCTCTGTTTTGGTATCCTTTTTTCGTTGGTTCCCTAATGGTTCCCTTTCAAATATCAGAATTATTAATTTTTCTATATTCATTTAAATATATCCTTAATAATATATCAAATATTAAGTTTTATAAAAAATTGTAGTTTGGTACTACAAAAATTGTAACAAATGAAAATATCCGTTAAAATTCAAATAATATTCATAAATTGTATTACTTCTATTTAAAAGTTGCCTATCTTCTTTATCTTCTACACGTACGACTAGAGCGAAAAGAACAAACTTTTTTGTTTCAATTTTTAACTCTGACGACTACGTAAGTGCGCGTAAGAGTAACTCGTATATAGTGTGAACAACTTCGTTCATTTGCATTGTTTGTTTCAATCTGACGTGTACGTACAAGTACGCGCGAGTGATTTTTCGTACGTACCCGCTTCCAATGTGGCCCTAGCCTAACATTCTCCTAAAGCCGCTGCTACACGATGCTACGAACACCTTCCAACATTCGACGTTGGATGGTTCATAGCATCGTGTAGCCGTTGTTCGAACCTACGAGTGTCCAATGTCGAGCGTCAAACGTTCGCATTTGGTCGTGTCCCGTTCGATGTCGGTATTTTTGCACCGAGTCAAAGGGATGCTTCGAACGTTTGAAGGTCAATGTTGGTTGTGTTGGTTGGTTCGACTCAGCAGCTGCACGACTCGTTCATGTGAAGAGAGACAACATCAGTGTATAACATTAGAGATAACATCAGACAGATAACAGCGTCGTCCACTGGGTACCAACACATCATCATTCGTATTGGATCAAACATTCGATTCACCGTGTAGCAGATACATTCGTCGCACCAACTGTCGAACTTAATTGCTTCAAACGTTCGATCGAACGTTGGAAGGAACGTTCGTAGCATCGTGTAGAACCCGCTTAATCTAAAGGGTAGATTCGCTCCTGTTCTAGAGACTATTTCTGTTTAGAGAAACGATCGTACAATGTTACTATTTTTTTCTTATTTCAGTTTTCTACTAAAAATGTTACTCAAATCCATAATATGCATCACGTTTTTAGCGTACAACACACTTGTATATGCACAATGTAGTTTTAGAGATAAAATTGTCGAATGTTTTAATACAAATGAGACAGAAGTGGATGAGATGCTGATAGAATTTGGCGGTCGTAACGAAGTTAATTTATTCAACATTACATTCACCAATCAAACATACATATTGGATTTTGGAAACTCTAAAAAGTATAATTTAGTGAACTCAAATTTGAAAAATATCGCCGAAATCCGCACACAATATCAACTAGAAGAACTCACACTGAACAAGAATCAAATACAGGAGATTACATCAACACTTTTACAAAAATTTCCGGAATTAACAAAGTTATCGTTGGCTGAAAATGAAATATTCAACATTGATTGCTTACGTCTTTCCGATTTGACGCAGTTGAGATATTTGAATTTAAGGAAAAATAAAATTAACCGTTATACGTGTTCAGCTAATAATATAACGGAATTAGATTTAGGTTATAATGAAATGGAAGAACTTTTACCGCTAACAAACTTTGACGCAAATGAATTCCCATTTCAACAACATTTACCACCATTACAAAAACTTAATGTCGAACATAATCGACTGACATCGATCAAGGCCGAATCGTTTGTTCGTTTTTATGCATTGAAAGAATTGTATTTAAATGATAATTTAATCGCTGAATTCGACTGTAATGTGTTTAGTCAGTTACGAAATTTAACGATTTTAAATTTAAGTAATAATCAGTTGTTTCAATATGCATGCGGTTCGCAAACGTTAGAGGAATTGGATTTAAGTAATAATCGTATACAAAATTTTAATCTTGTCAATTTTATTTATCTGAATCCAAAGATCAAGCGGTTGAATTTACATGGGAATACAATTTCGTGTCTTCAATTATCACTGTTAAAACAATTCAAAAAGAAAATGTTTTTAAGATACGATAATAAGTGTTTTTAATAAATTATTGTGATAAATAAATATTTTGTAAGTACTTAAAATTCTTATAATTTGCAAAAATAACCTTGTCGCAGTATTCTGCATAACATAGCGAATTTCCCCGTATAAACGTGCTTTAGTTCAAAGTAGTATATTATGTGATTGAGATTGTAAGTTGTATATTACACACGAGTGAAAAAATTACGCAAGAGCCGCGCAGTGGCGAATGTGTAATTGCGCAAGTGTGTAATATGCCTTACAACCGAGTTGCGTACTATACTTTATCTACGACTAACATGAAATTCACAACAATGATTATTTTGATAAAAATACAATACATCAAAATTATGTAAAACTTGAAATTTATTAAAAATCAATTGTAAACATTCAGTTGTTGGGTAAAATTTTTGTAGAAATTTTAATATACTATACAATTTAAAAATTAATAAAAGTGTAGTAGGCTGTTTTTCGTTACACACAGGTGCATGTAAAGTACTGAATTTTGCACACATATTGTATGTAAAACATAGCTTACCTAGATAGTATTTTGTACAGTAAATAAGCAATTTCATGGTAGTCGAAGATAAAATAGTTCTCATAATACTACAAGACAGTAACAATATCCTACACGATAAATACGTGTAATAAAATTTTCGTTTCAACATTTCAGTACGGAAAAGAATCTCAATAAAGCAAGAATAGAAATGGTTTTCACTTATTAATTAAGATATTTAACGGTAACAGGCACTTATAATAATAATAATAATAATAAATGTTTATTTGTATTTGACTTTTTACAAAAAGTTTACAAAAGTGTCATATCAAATAGAATATAACATAACAAAGAATATCTAAGAATTATATATAATATCTTTCCATCTGACTATCAGATTAATTCATTAATATCATATGGTGTACAATTTATTAAATATTCCTTTAACATTTTTTTGAACTTAACTAAATTATTTATATTTTGTAGTTCATTTGGTAATTTAAACATTATTTTATAACCAGTGTATACCGGAGTTCTTTCATAGAAACTTGTTTTGTGTGTAAAATTGTACAGCATATTCAATCTTGTATAATGGATTTTATCCGTTTGACAAGTGAAAAATTCTTTTTGTTTCATATATACAACTAATTCTAAAGTATAAATTCCCCAGTAAGTTAATATTTTGTTGTTTTTGAATAAACTTTTACAGGAACTTCTGCTATTTACTTTAAATATGGTCCTTATTATTTTCTTTTGTAAAATAAAGATTCTATTTGCTTCATAGCTTCTTCCCCACATAAGTATTCCATACTTAATAGTGGAGTAGACATGAGCGTAGTAAAACGCTATTAATTGTTCCTTGTCTAAATACTGTCCTAAAATTCTAATTTGGAAACAAATTTTATTTAATTTTTTACACATATTATTTATCTGTTCATTAAATTTTAAGTTACAATCTATCATAACACCTAAGAATTTTGTTTCTGTCACTGACAATAAAATATTTTTAGTAATATTAGTTTCTAGAGAAATTATAGTATGGTCTGGACGCAGTTTAAAACAAATTAAATTAGTTTTTTCTAGATTTATAATTAATTGATTCTTATAACACCAGGATTGAAATGTTTGTAATGTCTGACTCGCCAATAAATTAACTTCATCAGAATTACTTGCACTAATTAAGAATGTAACGTCATCGGCATACATTATTACTTTTCCTACCGTAACATTTTCTAATAAATCGTTTACATAACAGTTAAACAGCAGTGGTCCAAGTGTGCTACCTTGTGGTACACCTACACTGATACCTTTGCACTTCGAATTATGGCCATTTATCTCAACATAAAATTCCCTATTAGTTAGGTACGATCTAATAAGATCATTAGCAGTACCTCTAATTCCCTGTTTTTCAAGTTTTTTGAGTAGAAACTCATGATTCACTGTGTCAAAAACTGAACTAAGGTCAAAAAACAGTCCAATAACATTTTCACCGTTATCCAAGGATCTGCTCAAATGATCATAAAAATCAAAAATAGCAGTGGATGTAGAACAGTTTGTTCTAAAACCATGTTGAGCTGGATATAATATTCGATTTGTCTCCAAAAAATTATTAATTCTTATGTATATTATTTTTTCCAATATTTTAGAAAAAACAGACAATAGTGATATTGGCCTATAGTTTTTGACATCCTTGCTATCGCTTTTTTTATATAATGGTTTTACTTTTGTTATCTTTAAAGAACTGGGAAAAATACCAGTTTCTAAAACTTTATTGAAAATAGGACACAATAAGTTAGAAATAGAGTGGGCACAATATTTAAGTACAAGAGCAGGCACTCCATCTGCTCCTGAAGATTGCTTATTTGGTAAATCCATTATTATATTCTCTATTTCAGACGTACTAGATGGGTACATAAATATACTTTTAACACTTGCAATCTCAGTAGTCGTACATTCTTTTGATATTGTATCACCAAAATGACAGGATAATTTTTCAATTACCGAGTCTGCATAATGGTTAAGAAATATATCCGATATCTCATGTGGATTATCATACAATTTGCTATTATAAATTATCTCAATTGTTTCCTTTACTTTATTATTTTTACCTAAAATTTTATTTATACTGGTCCAAATGTCTTTTGGGGTACATAAAGACAAATTAATATTATTAAAAACATGGTAACGTTTTGCTATGGCAATATCTTTTTTGTGTTGTTTTTTCAATTGTTTATATAAATTTTCTAATTCAGCATTAAAATGTTTTATTTTAAATATATCTCTTAATAAATTACCGTCATCAATAATTTGCTTAGTAACCCATTTTTTAGATTTACTATAATGAGTACGAGACAACATTAAAGGAAAACTAGCATTAAAACAATATTGAACAGTTGAATAAAATATTTCAAAATGAGTATCGACATCAGCATTTACATAAACTGACTCATCTATATTGTTTACCATATATAACATGAAATCTAAATTTAACTTGCTATAATTTCTTTTATAATTATTATTAATTCGTTTACTTTCTTTTTCATTTTTAGTATCAAACGATATTAACTGACCAGTATGGTCTGATAATAGCGTATGTAATATTTCAAAATCACTGAATACAAAATCTCTATTAATTATGGTATAATCTATTCCAGTTGATGACGTATTGGTAATACGAGTAGCCTGATTTACAATGTTGATGCAATTGTATGATTCTATTACATCGTATAATTTAAATTTAGTACTATTATTATTTAAACAGTCAATATTAAAATCACCCATGATAATTATTTTATTACTTTCTGGTTTTAAGAAACTTAAGAAGTCATTAAAATAGTTCAAAAATGCCTCCACATCACTATCCGGGGATCTATAAATTACACATATATAACATTTAAAACCGCTTAATTTAAGTTTGACAACAGCACATTCAAATACTTTTTCTTTACACATGTTTGAGAGACATACAGCATCACAATATTGTTTTAATTCCTTTTTAATCCAAATACCTACACCACCATGTTTATAGTCTTTTCGACAAAATTGTGCACTTAACAAGTATTCTTCAATATTTATATTTTTCAAATTTAAATTTGAACACCAATGTTCAGACAATAGAAGGATGTCAGTATTAAGATTAGCTGATATCACTTCAAGCTCAGAGATTTTGTTACATATTGATTGCACATTTTGATGCAGTATCTTAATTTGGTTACACTCTGTATTTGAGTTACTAACTGAAACTGGCTGGTTGCCGACGAAAAATAAATCTTTTCACCAGCGCACCCAAAGGCCAATTGTTTCCATTGTACAGTTGCTCTTTCAAGTCACTGTCACCTCCTACTCGATAACTTTTATAAACTCCTTTACTTTGCAAATCCTCGATTACAAAATTACGTTCAGGATATTTTTTCTTTAGGTGATTATTAATTTTTTCCACAGTCGTTTCTTTAGAGCAACGACCTATGTAAATCCACACTTTAGAGTCAATACATTGAAAATCATCACTAGTTGTGTCCTTTCCTCGAATAAAATTCCTTTTCTTTTTCTTGTACGTGACAGTCTTAAAACCATCATTTTCATTCGGCCTGTTTTCCGTACATCTTGGATCTTCACATTCTAGTTCCTTTGCTTCGGTTTCTATTGCTTGCCTTTCAACAATATGCTTTTCCATAGTTTCTGCACCAGCCACTACTTGAGCGTACTGTGCATTGCCTTCATTAGTTGGAATATGTTTGTTCATTATGTTTGTTCATTAGTTGGAATATGTTTGTTCATATACAGTATAACTTCTGATTATGGATACCTCTCTTAACTGGACCCCTACTATAGTCGGTTAATTTTTTTATGACAGTGACATGCTATAGTGAAACCAATGAATTCTGATTAAATAAGCTTTATTTTTATCTAGAGCGGTCGAATAGTACTGGAATTATGAGTATTTGAACAATACGACCGACAAATCCACATGTATTGACATATAAAACGTAAATATACCTATACGTAAATTTTAGACCAGCGGAGTGACCGAGCGTGCTTAAGCACACTAGCACTTGCCGACTGGTAGGTCGAGGGTTCGAATCCAGCGGTCGGCTATGTTCGTGAAGGTTCTCTGCAGTTTTTCTTCACAATTCCAGATGAATATCGGCACAGTTCCTTTAAGAAATCGGCTGCAAACGTACACCTTGTCCTCCACTCGCATCATAAAAATGTATTATGTAAAAAGTATTGTTAAAAAGTATGATTGAATAAATAAAAAGATACAAATAATGATGTGGGTGGCGTCTGTTATAGGCAACAAAGTCTCAAAAACGGACGTTAAACCGCATTATTATTAACGAAAATTTTGATTCTGTAAGAAAAAAATCTTCACCTCACAAAAATAATTAGGTTGTTTCCAACTACTTTAGTAGACTCGGAAGCCAAAAGGAAAACTTGAAAATCGACCTCTGCATTTGTGTAAAACGGACAATATGATATCTACCATCTTATCGATTTTGCATTAGAAAACTGACAGAAAAATGGATTCACGAATTAAAATGACCTTTTTCCTTAAATTACTAACTATAACAAAAATAAAAACAAATTTAAAACACAATTCCACTTAATTCCCATCCTTGCTATATTTAATTAATTTCGCCATTTACGGCAGCAGTAACCCTGTGACCGTTACTTACTTAATTCGCCTACAATATTGAAACGTTGAACAAAAAAGCGTCAGAAAAAAATCCGAACAAACTAAAATTAAAGAAAATACGTTATTTTCATTTCATTTCCGTTTGCGAATTCAACAATTTTCAGTTTCATTTAGAAACAAAGGACATACACAGAGAAAAAAGAAAAACGTTAAATATTTGTTCAGCTTGGTATAAATGTATCTCATTCACCGAAAGGGTATGGTCGGGCGAGTGGCAATAGTGGGGGAAAGATATACGGCCAAACAAGCAAAAAAAAAAAATTATAACACGTAATTCGTTCTATGCTTTCGGTTCAGCTTACGTTTGATCCCAGAAATACTACAGCATTTGGGTGGATGGTCTGCTATATAGATAGGTTTGGGATTGTACACTACACACATATACTCGTATGTGTAAGTGAACCGTACCATCGCGATTTATTGTTTCGTGGTATTACGCGTCATTGACTCGAAAAGACACTAAATTGTACGTCACATGTATATAGTGTGCCGTTATGATTTTCTACATAATTTATTCGAAGTAAATTAAAAGATCGTCGTTGGTTAATGCATTATAATTGAAGACCTGAGTGAATAAAGGTGTTATGTAAAATTTAAAAAAAAAATTATTTTTTGCAAAATTTTGAAATATTCTGTGCTAAAGTATCATAGGTAGGGGAGACTGGGGTAAAGTGACCACCCTAAGACAAAATGCTCTTTAGTTTCTTCATTTAAAAGGAAATACAACTTAATAAGTATTTAGCATATAGCTGGTTTAGTGCAGAACCAATAACCATCAATATATCAACAATATCTTGAAAGGTATTTTTGCAATTTTTGTTTTTCGCAACATGTGCAAAGTGACCATTTTACCCCACTATGTTGGGTAATGTGGCCAGGAGTACCCATTTTAACCCAAAAAGAAATTTTGAAGTAATAAATATGTTTATGTACAAAATCAAACTATGTTTGTATCATTAATTATTATATAGGAACGGACAGACGGACGGACGGACATTCAAGTCTCATAATAAGGGTTTCTTTTTCACACTTTTTCTTGGAACCCTAAAAACTGATTTCAGGCAATTCTTTTGTTCATAAAATATAAAGAACTAAATAAATGTTCTGAATTTAATATAATTTGTTAAAATATTCTAAGAATTCAATTTGAACAGCGATCGGAGACACTGACCACTTTGCCCCATTATAAGCCTGGCCACTTTACTCCGTTAGACGCCATTTTGGCAAACTACAACTAATTTCAAGAAAGAATTTTCTGATTCATCGATAACTGTACTATTTCAAAGATAATTGGACAGAGTTTTTAGCTATCCCAATTAAAAAATTGTATTCGTAATTAATAAAAAAAAATTATGAGAATAAAACTTAAAATTTACTTTACATCGACACTCGAAAATTCAAAAAATTCGTTATAATTCATACAATTTAGGGAACTGATCATTGACGTTTTAATAGAATACTAATGACTTGTCTACAAGCTAGTATTCAGCTTCGCAACAAGACTGAAGTATAGTTTCCGGTGAGTAAAGGCCAATGACCACTTTACCTCCACTGGCCACTTTACCCCAGTCTCCCCTATATTAAAAGTTTGTTTCATTAGAAGCAATAGCTTTGAAGAAATTCAATAATAAACATATTCTATTGCATGGGAAGTATATGTAAATAAATACTTTCAAACGCTTCTATTGTAAAATTATAAAAATGTTATGGGTCATACACGATCAATGAAATAAGGAATAAGAAATAAGGAATAAGAAGTGTGCCATCTAGTGACGTTGAATGGAACTTTAACGTAATTGCTCATAGGTATAAGTATTTAGGTATTTTTGTACATCAAAATTCATGAAAAAATAAGGTTCGTGATGACTTTTTTTGTCACTAAAGTGAAAAAAATCACGAATTTTGACGTACAAAAGTACCTACATATTTATATCTATGAGCAGTTACGTTAAAGTTCCACTCAATGTCACTAGATGGCATACTTCTTAATCCTTATTTCTTATTTCTTATTCCTTATTTCACTGATTGTGTAGACACCCTTATCTAACAATTTCATCCACTCATGTCTTCAATTGTGATTAAATCACCTTTCTTTCTCTTTAATTTTGTTAGTCTCGGTCTTTCCGGGTCCCTTTTGTTACTTGAAAAGTATATTCTTCATTAATGTAAATTGAATGTCTCAAATTTTAGTAAAAATTGAAGGTAAACGAAGTATACAATCATATTCGTAGTTTACGATTCTGTCATTAAAATTACGATTTGTTGGGGATGACTTCACAAAAGAGGAAGAAAGACAAGTTGGAGGCTTCAAAGCACGACATCAAGCAACGGCGCGACATTGTCGCAGAAATGAAAATGACGACAATTTCGTCTATGCCGTCGTATCGAACTGAAGTCTAGCGTCGTAACGAACAGTAACTATCAAGGGAGCCCATACCTAGGGGCAGGGAACGCCGCGGCCCGCCTAGGTTTTAGGGAAAGGATAAAATATATAAATGTTTATTTTTGTTTTTTAATTGTGTATGTTTGTGGAAAAATTGAAAAGGAGGCCCGTAGAAAATGTTTTTTTTTTTTTTTTTTTTGTTTGTCAATACTGTGGAGAAAATGTCTACCAAACAGAGGTGCATGTCGCTGGCCCGGCCATGTCGGAAATTCGATATCAAAACTATACCACGATTTAGTACCTAATTTGTACTAATTTGTACCCCCAGTTTCAGAATTTGTACCCATAAGGTGGCGGAGATATTAAGGGGGTTCCAAATCCGGGCCAGCGACATGCCAGCCCGGCCATGTCGGAAATTTGATATAAAAACTATATCACGATTTAGTACCTATTTTGTACTATTTTGTACTCCACTTTCAGAATTTGTACTCATAAGATGGCGGAGATATTAAGAGGGTCCCAAATCCGGGCCAGCCCGGCCATGACAAAATTTTAATATAAAAAGTATACCACGATTTAGTACCTAATTTGTACTAATTTGTACTCCAGTTTCACAATTTGTACCCTTAAGATAATAGGGATATTAAGAGGGTCCCAAAACCAGGCCAGTACAATGCTAGCCCGGCCCTGTCGGAAATTTGATACAAAAACTATACGACGATTTAATACTTATTTTGTACTATGTTGCACTCCAGTTTCAGAATTTGTGCCCCTAAGATGGTGGAGATATTAAGGCGGTCCCGAAACCAGTCCAGTACAATGCCAGCCCGGCCCTGTGGGAAATTTGATATAAACACTATACCACGATTTAGTACCTATTTTGTACTATATTGTACTCGATTTTCAGAATTTGTACCCCTAAGATGACAGAGATATTAAGGGGCTCCCAAAACCAGGCCAGTACAATGCCAGCCCGGCCCTGTCGGAAATTTGACACAAAAACTATACAGCGATTTAGCACCTACTTTGTACTATGTTGTATTCCAGTTTCAGAATTTGTACCCCTAAAATGGCACAGATATTAAGGGGATCCCAAAACTAGTCCAGTACACTGCCAGCCCGACCCTGTCGGAAGTTTGATATAAAAACTATACCACGATTTAGTACCTATTTTGTACTATATTACGCTCCATTTTCAGAATCTGTACCCCTAAGATGGCAGAGATATTAAGGGGGTCCCAAAACCAGTCCAGTACAATGCCAGTCCGGCCTTGTCGGTAATTTGATACAAAAACTATAACAGTATTTAGTACGTATTTTGTACTATATTGTACTCCATTTTCAAAATTTGTATCCTTAAGATGGTAGAAATGTTAAGGGGGTCCCAAAACCAGGCCAGTACAATGCCAGCCCTGCCCGGTCGAAAATTTGATACAAAAACTATAGTACGATTTAGTACCTACTTTGTACTATGTTGTACTCCAGTTTTAGAATTTGTACCCCTAAGATGGCAGATATATTAAGGGTGTCTCAAAACCAGTCCAGTTCAGTGCCAGCCCGGCCCTGTCGGAAGTTTGATATAAAAACTATACCACGATTTAGTACCTATTTTGTACTACATTACGCTCCATTTTCAGAATTTGTACCCCTAAGATGGTAGAGATATTAAGGGGGTCCCAAAATCAGTCCAGTACAATGCCAGTCCGGCCCTGTCGGAAATTTGATACAAAAACTATACTACGATTTAGTACCTACTTTGTACTATGTTGTACTCCAGTTTCAGAATTTGTACCCCTAAGATGGCACAGATATTAAGGGGATCCCAAAACCAGTCCAGTATATTGCCAGTCCGGCCCTGTCGGAAATTTAATCCAAAAATTATACCAGGATTTAGTAGCTATTTTGTACTATATTGTACTCCATTTTCAAAATTTTGCACCCTTAAGATGGCAGAGATATTAAGGGGAGTCCAGCTTCCCAATTTGTACCTGTAAGATGGCAGTGATATTAATGGTTACGTACACAGGGACAGTGTCATGCCAGTCAGTTTTGGAAATTTGCTAAAATTGAAGACAATAAATGGATCGGTCAAGAAACGGGGAAACCCAGAAAAAAGGTAAATAAACACACGTGTACCGGAAGCGAGAAGAAAATCACGATCTTTGATGTTGAACGAGTTTCAGGTAAGCAAATACGGGACGGGGAGGCCAGATAATGAATATTACGAAATATTTTTTTTTATTTCTAAATTTTTGTTGATAAATGTGGATAATATATTTTTTCTTGGTACTTGATTTAAAATTAATTGTTGTGTCGGGGCCGGACAGGGCCGGACTGGCACTGTACTGAACTGGTTTTGAGACCCTCTTAATATCTCTGGTATCTTAGGGGTACAAATTCTGAACCTCGAGTACGAATTAGTAAAAATTAGGTACTAAATCGCGGTATAGTTTTTATGTCAAATTTCCGACAGGGCCGGGTTGGCACTGTACTGGACCGGTTTTGGGACCCCCTTAATATCTCTACCATCTTAGAGGTACAAATTCTGAAACTCGAGTAAAATATAGTACAAAATTGGTAATAAATCGTGGTATAGTTTTTATATCAAATTTCCGACAAGGCCGGGCTAGCATGGTACTGGCGTGGGTTTAGGCCCCATTAATATCTCTACCATCTTAGGGGTACAAATTTTGAAACTCGAGTACAAATTAGGAAAAATTAGGTACTAAATCGTGGTATAGTTTTTATATCAAATTTCCGACAGGGCCGGGCTGGCATTGTACTGGACCGGTTTCGGGACCCCCTTAATATCTCTGCCATCTTAGGGGTACAAATTCTGAAAATGGAGTACAATATAGTACAAAATAGCTACTGAATCCTGGTATAGTTTTTTTATCAAATTACCGACAGGGCCGGACTGGCATTGTACTGGACTGGCTTTGGGACCCCCTTAATATCTCTGCCATCTTAGGGGTACAAATTCTGAAAATGGAGCGTAATATAGTACAAAATAGGTACTAAATCGTGGTATAGTTTTTATATCAAACTTCCGACAGGGCCGGGCTGGCACTGTACAGGACTGGTTTCGGGACCCCCTTAATATCTGTGCCATCTTAGGGGTACAAATTCTGAAACTGGAGTACAACATAGTACAAAGTAGGTACTAAATGGTGGTATAGTGTTTATATCAAATTTCCCACAGGGCCGGGCTTGCATTGTACTGGACTGGTTTCGGTACCGCCTTAATATCTCCACCATCTTAGGGGCACAAATTCTGAAACTTGAGTGCAACATAGTACAAAATAGGTACTAAATCGTAGTATAGTTTTTGTATCAAATTTCCGACAGGGCCGGGCTAGCATTGTACTGGCCTGGTTTTGGGACCCCCTTAATATCCCTGCTACCTTAAGGGTACAAATTCTGAAATTGGAGTACAAATTAGTACAAATTAGGTACTAAATCGTGGTATACTTTTTATATCAAAATTTCGTCATGGCCGGGCTGGCCCGCATTTGGGACCCCCTTAATATCTCCGCCATCTTATGAGTACAAATTCTGAAAGTGGAGTACAAATTAGTACAAAATAGGTACTAAATCTTGGTATAGTTTTTATATCAAATTTCCGACATGGCCGGGCTGGCATGTCGCTGGCCCGGATTTGGGACCCCCCTAATATCTCCGCCGCCTTATGAGTACAAATTCTGAAACTGGGGGTACAAATTAGTACAAATTAGGTACTAAATCGTGGTATAGTTTTTGTATCGAATTTCCGACATGGCCGGGCCAGCGACATGCACCTACCAAACAAGGGGTCCGTAGGCTGAATATAGAGCTCGGAAAACGTTAGATGTTTGTTTTTCTTTACTCGCCATTTGTATTTTTGAAGAAAAAAGTATAAAAAAATTTTTATTCGTGCCCGGCAGCTCGTCAGTTTTCTCGCCGACTTTGAATATCAGAATTGAAGCTTTTTATGGCTACTTACAAGTCGCCATTCGTCATCCAGAATATTAAACATTCTCTTTACCCCCAGTTCTAGCCCCCCTACAAATTTACATATGGGCGCCCTTGGTAACTATGATAAACAATGGTAACTGTGTAATTTCATTTAGCGTACAGTTCTCGTAAAAAATTGATTACCTGTCAATGTTAACCAATAACATGTTATTTCAAATATTGCACGATGATCAGTGTTGAAATGGTAAAGCAAAGAAACTTTAAGATACAAGAAAATGAAAAAAAGTGCTGTACGGAAATCTAAGGGTGCGATTCAGATTCACGCTCTTCTAGACGTGTTTCCTTAAAGGTAGATATTTCCCTTAAACATTTCAAGAGTATTAGGCTAGTAAAATTTGCCAGTACCTATTAAACCCTCTCTTGAAATATCGTTAATTGAAACGGGAATGGATTTTCCTTGAACGAAACGTTTAAATAATGACATATATATATTTGATGAAAACTGAATAAACTATATCTCTATAAAATTTTTTCCCGTCATTGTCAATAAATTTTGATGCCATCAATAAATCAATCAAAACCCGTTTAATTTATTATCATATTCCTACAGTTCAATAACCTAAAAATATTATGCTAATCGAATAAGTTATGAAATCCTGGAAGACGTACAAGGAAGGATATGAAACGAAATTATCTAATCAATAAATGGTAAACTAAGGATAATGCTATAGAGCCTCATATGTTCATATTATATCATAAGACGTACGGTATGATATCAAAATAAATGGATCGGCACAGCGTAAGAAGTTGATGTCCATTGCAGAGACAAGCAGATAGACAAATGTTTGGTCGGTTAATTGGGGCCGCAGCTGTGCCCATCATATACAAAAGTGACATATAACATTTAAACTCCATCCAGTTTCTATTTTCATTGTCTTTTCACCACGTTTCTCATACAGGATGATCCACGACAAAGAGCATTACCGCATAAGAGTAAATGAAAAGTGCCTAATCTTAATATATTATCCAATTGGATAAAAAAATGACTACCTTAGATTAGAAACGGTGATATACCAAGAATCAGGTCGATTGCCCGCACTGGTGATAAAATACCGGGAAGAAAAGTTTTTTCGACTCTCCTTGTTTTCTCACACAGGAATGATGGGATTGTTATCTGGCTGGGGTATATGGAAGTATATCATACACTTGTAAATATATGCTTCTTTTGAGATTTTTCCTTCATTCCAAGCTTAAGAAATATGATCTTAAAATTTTAGAATTGAAAATACAGGGTCTCACAGATGGAGAAAATAATTCAAAGTATCCTACATTAGTAGAAGTAACTATGAATTAATTAAACTATTTAAGCCTTCTTTTGTAGCGGACATTTCGTTTAAAGCAATAACCATCACCCACAATACCCTTACTCTCAGTTATTTATGTATAATATATGTTATTTGTCTACAATAAATAACTCGTTCGTTCTTTAGAAGGGACAAAATTAGTCATTCATGATTTTTTTTTCGTATAGCCTGGAAGTTTTGTTCTTTAAGGTAGGTATCTAAAAGGGGGTAAAAAACTATGAGCTTTTCAAAACAAATAGTCTCAAAATCAAGGTCATATTTCTTAAGCTCAGATTGGAGGAAAAATCTCAAAAGAGGCATATATTTACAGTATATGATATACTTCCATATACCCCAGCCAGACAACAATCCCATCATTCCTGTGTTAAAAAACAAGAAGAGTCGAAAAAACTTTTCCTCCAAGTATTTTACCACCAGTGCGGGCAATCGACCTGATTTTTATTGAATATATTAAGATTAGGCACTTTTCATATACTCTTATGTGGTAATCCTCTTTTTTGAAAATTGAATATACTGGTGAAATCTATCGAAAGCGTTCATACTTGTTACTTTATATAACTCAAACCAGACGCTATAACTTCTAATTACCTTAATACATTTTGACACAATTAAAGTAATAGATTTCGCTCAAAGTGGAGTTATAAAATATGAGTCGTATTACATACTAACCAAATTTTGATATTTTAAGAACATAATGACGTTTTGTATCTTCTTGACGTTTTGTATCTGTTAGTTCAGCTCCACAAATAAAACTATTATTATTATTATTATTATTATTATTATTATTTATGTAAGGGGTATAGCCGGGTTTAATATGAGTTTGCTATTGGGAGCACATTTCCTATAGAAACTCGGCTATACTCTTTAGAATTTTAGATCATTAAATATTTCAGAATGTAAATAGTTGAATACATTTCAGATACAACTTCAATAAAAAAATAGCTAAAGACTTTTTAATTTTTTTATTTTCAGTAATACTACATTTTAGTTACAAATTTTGTTCACATCCTCCGTTTACAAAAGTATGTTAAAATTATTAATCTATGAAAAAGAATAAACATTCAGCTATGATTGAATCTATTATATAATTGTATATGAAGCTTGAAGCAATAAAATACAATCTAATTGAGCAATGTAACTCCTTACATTCTTTCATGGCTCATTCAATAAGCAACAAGTAGTAAGTAGAACGTATAAGTAGGACAGACCACAGAGTACCAGAGGCGACATTGCTATCTCTATATTACTGAAATCAGTGTAACCAAAAAGGGATAGAAAATATGTTATATATGTGCAATGGGTTTAGTTTGTATTTATGTGATCTGTCTTGTGATCTGATTTGAGTGATCTAAGGCGTGTTGCATGGTGTCGCATACGTATATATAATGCTACATACGTATGTATGTAGCTTCGTGTGGCGGTGGCAATAATGACTATAACAATCAAAACGTGATCAAAAAAATTGACCTACACTCATCCACTGCCACAGAACGAGTGACTACTAAGTAGCCTAACTTGCTCAGAACTGCAGACTGCAGATTACATAATAGAGACAGTAGTGCCGGTTCTGTGTTCTGTGGGATAGACAATGTAATACCACAGTAGGTATATAAGGTAACTTACTTATGCGTTCTATTTACTACTTACAACTTACAACTTCAATGTGAACGAGTTATTAGACGTCATTCACACCGAAGCTGTAAGAACTTGTAAGTAATACGCATAATTTAATCCATTCTACTTATTAGTTAACATTTTGGTCTAAATTGGGTGTAACAAAATTGCTTTTTAAAGTGCTAATGTTCTCTTATGATATCAACTTTTTAAGATATTAACTTCTTTTAGAAAATTTACCACCCAAGTTATCCAGTCGTATAATTCAGTGGATTTTATCGTTCCAATCACATATTTGAAATGAAAATGAAAATTTTATAATCGACCTATACGTTATTGTATGACAAATCTACAATGGAAATAGTTGTTTTAGTTGTAAATGTTTTATATAAGTATGTATTATAATAATATCTCCAACAAACAGATGGAAGCACACTTCAGATGAGACAAGTTGTATTTTATTTCAATATAATATTTTTGGTTGTACACTAACCAGCAAAAATTTAGTAATATAGAAATAAATAATAATTGGATGTAAGGTACAAAAATGATAAAAGTAAATGAAAATAATAAGAGTTACGATGTGAAATAATTAATACAGTTGTTGATGGTGGAAGCAATGATAAGAGATAAATATATGACGTATAATAATAATTTTATAAAAATGGACCATTACAATTGACTATTATTTGAGAGTCATTTTCTTATAGAAACAGATAGTCTTAGAAGCTCAATGTTTCGCATACGATATCTTGCACGATACGGAACGTAGAATCGTTTCTAGAGTTACTTACAGAAAACAAAAATTTTATCTGTTTTCTGGTATCCCTAATAAAAATTTGTATTTGACATTTTGCATCACGTTTTTTAATACTGAAACATACCTACGTCAAAATTTCATTGACTAGAAATCACTACCTTTTCGAGTTTTCAAAAATTTGGCTGCTATGGAAAGTTAAAAATATAACTCAGCCGAAACAATTTATTGTAACTGAGATGTCTTAGAAAATGATTGTTCTGTATTTTTTTTTTTTTAGTTTCTTGAATCCAAGATTGAAAATTAATTGAGGTGAAACACAAAAAAGCACACTTTGAAAGTCAGTATCGATCAAACGGACTTTAAAAATGAAAAATGGTAAAGGAAACTTAAGTTTCATTTTAAGAGATCTTTCTAGCAGCATTACAAACGATGTGATCCGTGAAAAAAAATCATTTCCACCTTCTAACATGGGGAAGTACTTCAGAATGCTAAAATTTTTGTGCTATATAGCTATTGATTGAGAATTACATCTATAGAATGTACGTGCAAAATTTTATGACCGTAAGCATAAAGGTGTAGGATTTATGGGAATTATGTATGACGCAGATAGACAGACAGATGGATTTTAGAAAACTATAAAGATTCTGAGTTGTTCTTCCGGAATCTTAAAAAACTGATTGAAATTACTTAAGTTGGAATTCTGAGTGACTCTGCAGTAATAGGCAACTCCGTATGCTTTACACGTCCTCAGACTAACCTAGCTTTTGGCTTGTACACTTCTGACTTGCCAGACTTGTATATGTATATGTATATAGTCCTATCCTCTTGAGTGTATGTGTCCTTACAATTTATAGTTACGAGTTTTTGTGTCAACACAATATTATTATTGTTACTGTACCATGACGACCCCGACACATAGACATACAGACACATAAAGCTCCCCTTTAACCCTCATTCCCGTTAAGTTGGTTCCGTTTCGTTATGTGGATTTGACATGTAAAAACCCCATTGAATACGGGAATAAATACAGGCATAAATGTCATTCAAGCAGTAGTCATAAGTATTACATACATGTATACGTTTCATATGGTAGTTTATTTTGAACTTTTCCGTTTGTTTTCAAAGTAAATTAAAGGAAAATATTTTGTCTGCTGCCTACTTATTCGACGCAGCGTGTGTACATATGTGGTCCTCTCTTTAACTTTTATCAACCAAACTGTTCTGTTATTTAGTAGACAAAAGTTTTCGTTGGGCGGAGACAGACGGGAAAAAGTACGACAAAATAATATTTGGAGATTTTACAATTTTAATGTATAAATTTTATATGCAATAATGTCCGTTACAGGAAATTATTTTTTAAATTGTTGTGTGCTATTCATAGACAATAATAGGGTACTTGACTGCAATTGAGAAATGATTCTAAATGCTTTGTTCTTACGTATAAATTAGTTAATTTTTGTTAAATTTTTTAAAATCTTCAAAAAAACCATTGTTCAATTTTAAATGAACAAATTGGCGGGAAAAACGATTTGGCGTAGTGACGTATGCAATGACGTCACGATTTAACTCAAACAGATGTCGCTTTCATTCATATCAACACTTGTCAACACGGTTTCAAATTTGTACACAATATTCAGTAGTCATCATGCTCAGTTTTAGTGATATTTACAACTTTCTACTTTGTTATCTTCTTCATTTATCATCATCGTAAGATTTTCATGAAGCCCTACAAGTATTAAATGCACTTTAAGAAAACGTAACTTTAAAATTGTAGCAAAAAATAAAAGCATTTTTAACATAATATTTAAAACAAGTTGATAAGGATATTTTACGTATTAAGTGACGATGTATTCCTTCCATCAATCTTTTTTGAGTGCAAAATTAATTGCAAACCAAAAAGTTCAAAATAAATTACAAAGAAAAACAACTTATCTTGGTCAATTAGAATTGTAAAAATGTCACAATGAAAATGCAATTTGTCATAGACAAACCGTAACTAGAGTAATAAGATCTGCTATTAAAAAATGACGTCATTTTCAAATATCACTGCGTTTTTAACCATTTAAATGAAGGCTAAAAATTTATAATTTTCGAAATCGAATTTTTAAGTAACTAAAGAATATTTTTATTTGTCACTACTAAAATTGAATATATTTAAAGAAAGGACATAAAATTATTCAACATTTAAAACAATTTTTGAATATAGTCAAGTACCGTATTGGGACAATCTTAAGGGGGACTTCTTATTTTGTCAACCAAATAAATCTTCTTATGGATATTGTAATGGATGTGGATTCTTCTGTAATGGATGGGCGCTTCTTGACCATGTTTAAAACTTGATTTTGGCGCCATAAAGCTTCGATATGTTGGATATTACTTTAATTGTCGGATGCCATTGTTTATATTTGTCCCTGTATTCGTGGGTTACTTGTGAGGAATTGTCCTCCGAAGACCAACATTACGCATAGTGGTTTTTGTAGACAATTTGAAGTTGATACAGTAAAATTCTTTAATTCGCCAGTAGATGGTTTAATTGGTATTTTAAATAATAAAAGTTCATTTCATTTTAATATTTTATATTTATTATATTTTAAGCATTTTTATATTTTAAAAGATTTTAAAAATCTTCTACAAAATTTTTAAATCAATATTAACAGTAGGTTATTTAATCTAAATATTGTTGCACTACTAAATTTGTAACAATGAAAACTTTGACTCACATAAAAAATATGTCTGACCCAACCTGAGGCCAATTTGTGAGTGTTTGATGCATAAGGCATCTTATATTAGGTTCGCCGTTGTTCGTCGGTTGTTCTGGTATATGGAGGGTAGAGGTAACGAAGAGTATCTCATATGGGACTTGAATCGAAAAAGTGGCCCCTGAATTTGATGAAATAAGAGTTCAATAAGTACCCAGAACGGCGCTGATAAGCAATCAGGGTTCGATCTGAACTTGACGATTATAAGTGAAGTGAAGTCTGCCAAAGGGAAATACTAACTGTTAAAAACAATAAAAATTGAATTAAAAACACTAAAACTTCAATTAAAAACAATAAAAATTCAATTAAATATAAAAACAATAAAAATTGAATTAAATATAACAAATAAAACTGTTAAAAACAATAAAAACTGTTGTTTCAGTTTTAAAGTTTTCAGCGCTTAATTTTAAATTTAAGAATTTTAGTACACTAGCGCCATCTTAATTTCATCCACTTTTAGGGCCACTTTTTATACATGGAGATACTTCTCCTTACCTCTACTCTCCATATTCTGGTATCATGTCCTCTGTTAAAAACCACTTAGTTCGGGGAATCACTAATTCAAGCATCAGTACGAGAAACCAATATGTCGGGATAATCATGGCGGCCTTTGATAGTTCACGTTACGGTCCCCTAGTTAGCGCCACCAAACACATAACCTGGGGTTTGAACCCATGAAAGTGCCGTAGATTAACAAATTTCGCGGCGGCAATCTACACTACAGTAGTGTAAATTCGATTGCCTAAAGTTCTCGGCTGACGCCTACTACTTTAGAATATGGATCACTTAGCTATGTTCTACACATTTCTACATAATTTTTTTTCACATTTCTACATAATTTCAGGGTAACAATTTTTAAGTTTAAAGGGGGTTGAGGATCAAAAAGTGTGAGAACCTTCACTACAAAATATTTCAATACAATTCAAGATTAGTAAGTGAGGTACTTGATGGAGCATAAGTGCTAGCTGAACCCGATCTTGCTCCTCGCCTATCGAAGTGACCAAATTCCAATTTTTTGCTATTTACTAATTTTTTCGGTTACTACAGAGATGTGTTTTTTGTGCAGTATGGTTAGATATTATACCCACCTTCCCCTACTAATATTTTTACAGTAATCAGAATAATACTATATGTTATAATCTGTAATAATATAAAGTAAAACATAACGAAAAAGTAAAATAATCCTAACATGACGTCCTATGTTTATTTATTTATTTATGTTTTTTTCGTTCGTTGTACGAAAAGATTTATATTTAATAAGTGGAAAATCCTTTCAAACACGAATTATTACAAAACAAATATATGAGGGTAAAGCATGAGCATGAAGAGTGCGAGTTGAGTTGAATCGCTCCAATTCAACATCGATTTATCAGTTGAACGAATTGAAAAAGATTTTTTGAAGTACCATTGACCGTTGACTGTGGGTTTAATACTTTGTTGTAGGTACTATTATAAAATAATAACCAATGGAGCTTGTATGTAGAGGGGCAAAGTGGGAATTACAAGAGTACGTGTCTTAATTTTTTTTTTTTTGTTTTTGTTTAAACAATAAAATGGTAAGAAAATGTTTGTTTACCTTTGGATTTGACAAGAATGTTATTTTTTTTTTGTGATCGATCCATAAGTAGGTAATTTATTGTCATAGAAGTAACATTTTCTTGTAGTATTCAATTAAACGTCCCCGAAAATTACTATTTTCGTTATTAGTCTCGTAAAATATTTAAATAGAAGAGTGTATAGTGAATAGCATATAATATTAGCGCCCCCAGAAAATGATGCTTACAGAAACACAGAAGGGTTATTCTATGGATGAAGTATAGCTTATGTCTGTAAGCATCAGAAAACGGACATTGGTCTCTGCTGATTGATCAGTGATGGAATGCATAATATTTTTGACGTGGAGTCGAAAATTTTACTGTTCTGACCTAGATATACCGATAGGTACTTATAAAAGAAAATGTATATATAGAACTAAAATTGACTTCTAAAACAAAATTAAAAATAATTTTTTCGCTTATGACAAAAGTTAAAAAAAATAGAGCCCCCCAGTGCAAAATATTGTACACTCCAGCTCTGTTAGGTATCGTTTTATCAAAGTTTAGTAAGTCCTTATTTTTTATAAAAATATTTTTTCGTAATTATGATATATTTTATGAAAAGAAACTACATTTTTTCGATTGGTGGGCAGTAGAAACAACATTCTAATCAACCAATTGGGCTATAATTTTAACACGTTTTTCTACATATTAGTGGTTATTGTCCGAACAAGAATCATTTATTATCAATAATAATTTCTCGTTTCCAATGAAAAAAATCACAATTTTGAAAAAAGTCCGCGATTTTGTTATTTATTTATATCATGGAAGAAGGAAAGGTATATAATATTGTAAAGGAAGGAGCATTTCCCAAAATACTAATCAACATATTATGAATATTAAACATGCTTATAATGAATGACGTCATTTTGTAAATAAACAGTAACGGTTTTAATGTAATTAAAACATTGCCATTGCTTTTAAGACAATATATTTAGTATATTTTTTTATAATTGTGATTTCTATATAAAAACATAAACAATTAATTAATTATTTTCAATATCTGTTCTATTTTATTCAATAGTCCACTCCTTAAGAATACTGTTCGATTATTTTATCAGTTAATTTTTTCAAATTCTTAATTGTCTACTAAATCATTGTATTTTTTAACGGTGCGGTGCTTAAAGAATATTATAAACTAGCATTTACCCGCGGCTTCGCCAGCGTTGCAATAGAAGGACTAAGCTGGTTTTAGTACACTCTACGTCGTCAAAAGTCTGGGCACATTTTAACCCAAGGGGTGCCCATAATTTTGACACGGCAATGTACCAAAACATTAAATACAGTACCGCGTCAAGGTGTGCTTATACTTGTGACGGCGTTGAATTATGAAATCTAGTTCAAAAGTATAAAAAGTACTTTCATTTTCCCACAAGAATTTTCCCACAGAAATAAAATGTTTTCTCCGGGTAAAAAGTAGACTATAACAATGTTTTAACAATATGCAAAGTTGGAATGAAGTTAGTGATCCTTCTTTTATCGTTTTAAATATACTTTCCCACGGGAATAAGACTTCTCAAAGGATTCAGATATTTTCTCGGCCGAGAGTGTAGTCTGTGTTCCGTTCTATCTCCGCTGTAAATAATATGTAATGTTTAAAATCAATCTTCCATTTTTTAACAGTCAGTTGTCATTATTTCATTGTTTCATTTTAAAAACATTTTCCCTCGGCAATCAGATACTTTCTCGGTGTAAAAACCTATGTTTATCGCTGTATATCGTTCTATCTGCTAACAAGCAGAGTTCGAACAAACTCTAGGAATCTTTTTTTGTTTCATTTGAAATATATTTTTCCATAGAAATGAGATTCCCCACAAGAATGAGATGTTTTTCCAGGGTAAAAAGTCGTCTATGTTCTTTTCCAACAATATTCGATGTTTGAAATCGATAATCGGCTTTTTAATAGTCAACTGTCATAATTGTCATAGATATTCCCTCGGAAATGATTTATTTTCCTGGCTTAAAAGATGGCCTATAACCGTCTCCGTCTCTCAAGCTATGTCTGTGCAAAATTTCAAGTTGACTGGTTAAGTCGTTGAAGCGTAAAAGCAAGTCAAATGAACAAACAAACAAATCAACAAACTCAATTTCGCATTTATAAACATTAAACAATGAATTCTTAACAACTTTAAAATCACCAACATACCATACCGTATCAGTTTCCACTTTTCTAATTGTAAAAACGATTCCATTTAAAATTTTTGAAAGCACTGAAACTTTTTTGTTCAAACCAGTAGCCTAACACCAATTCCCATACATTTTTCTAACTCAAAAAATTACAGATTTCTATGAAAATTTTCATCCCCTATTTTACCCTTTAGTTTAGATTAGTTAAATGTGAGAATTGAAAGGAAAGAATTCTCTGCCTGCACTTGTATATATACTGGCAACTGGCGGTGAAATTGATGATTAGCATGGTGGCCAACTTTGGCAACGAAAAAAAAAAAAACTAATTAAAACCAACATGCCTTAGGAATATGTACAACGCTCATACAGTGTGTTCAGACTAGAGATGTCGATTTTAATTCGATTAATTGAAAATCGATTAATCGAAGTTTTAAAAATCGATTCTTTTTTCGATTTTTTTCATTTGAATCGATTCATGAATCGATTATTAAAAGTAAGAGACCGATAACCGATTTTTTCCAAAAATAACTTCAATTTAATAGTAATTCTACAAAGAAACATGTGTTAAAATGAAACACCAAAAACTCTATTGTTAATTGTCACTTTTTACTCGTTATATCAACGAACCCCTCCTATGGCTCTATATAAGTCAGACTATTAATACAAAAGGAAGGAAGAGACCACCTATCTGTGCAAACGACGATCCCTTTCCCACAAAAGCGACTTATTTAGAAAACATTTTTTTGTCAATTTGTTTGAAATTTTTGAATAAACTTGGTTCAATTCGTGGTATTCGTCCTACATATTCAATTGCCTTATTTTTTATAATTATAATTGAAAAGTTAACTCATTCATCGCCTTTACAAATATAATGTAAGGCGTGTTTACACGATATTACCGATATTACCTATGTACTATCAAGTAAGTCCCTTAAACAAAAATTATCAGCTAATTTTATTAAGCTTTTCAAAATTTCGATTTTTTAGATCGATCTCACAGATTCGATTTTTTTTAGCCGATTTTTTTTGAATCGATTTTTTTTTTTGATTTCGATTTAAATCTATCCAAAAATCGATCTTTTTTTTGGAGAATCGACATCTCTAGTTCAGACTACACAGTGTGTCAAATTTATTTACATTATGTAATTTAATAAAGTTATTTATTATTATTTTTTTTTATTAAATAAAAAATTTTACTGAAATTCGTTCAAGAATGTAACTATATATATATATATATATATATATATATATATATATATATATATATATATATATATATATATATATATATAAATAATATATATATAAATAAATATATATATATATATATATATATATATATATATATATATATATATAAATAAATATATAAATAATATATATATATATATATATATATATATATATATATATATATATATATATATATATATATATATATCGCAGACATATTGGATTTTCACGCGTTTAAGAATTCAATATATTTAAATCACAATTACTTGACTTTTCTAATTGAATATGAACGAATGATTCGAGGATGATGTCGACAATTCGAACTGTATAGTTTATTATTAAATGCCGCAATATCGTGCCAGATGTTCCATTCAGAATATTATGAACCATACACAGTCGCTGGGTCGAACTGAAAGACAGATAGAAGAACAGACTTTTTCACACCAGTAGATATATATATTATTACGATTCAATACATATTATTTATTATGGTCGATTTTCAAAAAATTATTCCGCTAGAACGTTTAAATGGGGGATTTTTATATGATTTTCATTATAATTCAACTTTCATCATAAGTCTATTTTTTGTTCTGTTATTTTCTTCACACAGCCTGATGAGAGGTTTATCCAGTTTATTAATTTTTTTTTAAATTTTTTTCTCTCGTTCGTTATCTATAAATATTGTCAATTTCGTGTGGGTGAGTTTTGGAAAAGAAAGGTCAAACGACAAATAAAGTCGGTTGACATAAATATTGAGTTTCGTTCCAGTAAATTTGATATCCACAGTCAGTTTTAAGATAGTCGAGAATAAAAAGAAACAACAAAAGAGATTTTTTAGATTTTATAAACTATTAAGTGTCTTGATTTAATGTCTTTTGATGAGTTTAAGAAAATGTGCAAGCCATAAAAGCAAGTCAAAACACTTTTATTTTAAACGATGGATATTAGACACTTCTTTCAAATAATATGATTAGCATGGTTTTAATCTTAAACTTCAAAAAATCGTTTATGTGATAGCCGAGTGAATTTTATAGAAAAAAATTGTCTGTCTATAGAAAAGATCTTTCAAGTAAAGTAGAATTTCTTACAACGTTATAAGTCGTTTCAAAATCTTAATAACTTATTTATAAAAAGTGGCAAGGAAATCAACGAAATTATTTTTACGTTTCCTAATACGAATATATTTTCTAATATATTTCTACAGGAAATTTATTTCTAAATTAGGAAATATATTTCTATATTTCCTACAGTAAACCTTCAAATGTTTTATCGAAAGTAGATTTCTTGAAATCAGTAGGCATATTTTTATGTATTTAGCAGTTTTGATATGCATGAAAAAAGGAAAAAAAAATTTTTTTTCTAGGAATTGAGATTAGCTTTAGGGGTGACAATACTTTCCTTCTCCTTACTTTTGGTTTTGTTTTGTTTATTATTACAAAGAATTAAGTAAATTAATTTTTTAATTAACGGTTTTATTTTCAAGAGATAGAGTGGGCTCTAGTGGTTGAAGTTTTCCTCAATTTCCGGTTTGTTTTGTTTATTTTCATAAATTATTACGAAAATTGGAATATTCAATTAAAGTCTTATTTATCAGTAACAACTAAATTCGAATATTTTAAATAACGATTTAATTTATTAGTAACAAAAAAATTTAAATATTTTAGCTAAGGATGTTTTGTAATAGTAACAAGTAAATTAAACTCATTTTAGTGTATAGTATGACTAATTATAAACAATTAACAGTAACAAAATATTTTAAATACCTACGTAAATTGAGTACATTCTGTGTCACCGCCTAGAATTAAACGTCCAGTAGCATGAATTTATCTATTAAGTTTATTTGCGACGGCGGAATTGACACCATCAATATACAATATCCGCCGTTTGACGGCATTATTGCTCTCAATATGATAATTCTGTCGTGTAAGTGTAAAATAATCATATTTTCGGCGTATGCTTGCAAATTTAAAAACAAAATTGAAAATTCGCCCGCTGATGGAAATTAAAGTTTTATAATGTGATTTCATCAGCCAGAAAATTTTGTCACAGCGTCATTAATAATGTGCAATAACCCGCGGCTATCATTCAATCCAATCCGAATGTCGGAATATATGTAATATAAAACATATTTCAGTTTGGAGTGGTTACAAAAATCAGGGGACTAGAGTACAGCGCGTAATGCTTAAGCACTCACTACACCATAAATATGCGATAATAGAGAGCTAGAAATATATACTGGTATATAATATTATGTATGAACCTGATGAGATTTCAATACGAAATTCTATTTAAAAATCAGCATTGTGCATATTTTACTGTGCAGTGTTCGATTTTCATCCATAAAGATTTTCGTGATTGTTAGTCGTTAAAATGGGAAATTATTTTGCAATCAATTTCACGAGTGGAAATGTTTTATTTTTTAATATTTTATTTTTCATATTAAATGATTCTTATTTGATATGACTTTTATCAGACAGGTGCTATTAAAGCAGGAATATTTTATAAAATAACCACATTTTAGTTTAATGTTTTCATTTTAAATCACAGATGAGACAGATCAAGCCTACATATAAAAAAGTGAAATCTTAAAGTTGTAATAAGTAGCAATTTACACTACTACTGCTTTAGTCTGTTACTGACTGCCGTGGTGTTCACGTCAAAATAAAATTCATGTTTTTTTATTCAACTCGTGAAATTTAAACAGCAAAAAATATGAAGTGTGTCGTATTTAAGTGTAAAAATTCTATTGAATAAAAAAATTTCTCAAAATAAAGGGATATCTTTCTTAAAATAAATAAATTTATTTTTAATTGTTGATTAGTTGTCAAACAGGTCGGCTATCATTGTATATAGTGAATGTATCCGAACTGCACATAATATCATCATCAAAATATATTACTAACACATTGGTATATTCGTGTCCATACATCGTGTGTTTTGATCGTATGTGTGCTGTCTTACGTCACCCATTGATTACAGTGGGCACAGTTTGGTAGACATTTTAGTCTAGCCCCTTGTTTTAAATACTATATTTAAATCTACAATATTCCATTTGTTAATTCAAAAATTTATACATATTAACACTATGAGGCCCGAGCACTTTCATAGTAAACTTCCCCGGAAGCCGGCAATATTTAAAAAAACAAACAAATACATAAAATGATTCAAACACTGAATAGATTCAACACAGTTCAACATGTAGTGTAAAACTGTAAACATACGTACATACTATACATATACACTGACATTCAAATCAATTTTATTTAAAAATATAAATTATAGTTTTTATGAATTTTTTGTTTATCTTGAAATTTTTATGCATAGAAACCAAAAGAGTAGTATGTGTTGGTAATGGTATATTGTATTTATGTAAGTAGGAACACATCCGTGTGATAGAATGATGATAAACATCGCAAATATAATGCGTAACCAACTAATTAATTAATCATTGATCGCGGTCGGCCTCTGGGGATGTTTTGTTTGGTTTCGGATGCCGAATCCATGGGACTGAAAGTGTTAATTTTTTTTTGAGAGTGGTATTAACCTACATTTATAGTATTTTAATTTTGAAATGTATTGACTTTTGAATGCAATAATTATGTAATTGAAGATTTCTTGAATTTTCTTATCGATACAGGATTTTGAATTTATAATGAGTCAGTTCAAAGATCTTTATATTTCAAGTACCTAAAAAGAATACAACCCATGAAAAAATCTTTATTGGTCTGCTTGTGTCAGTTTAAGGTTGTCTGTTTCGTAATAATTAGTTTAAAGTTGTTAGCGAGAAGAGAAAAACAGCTGAAAATAGTTAAAATTTCATCGACAAATGAACACTTACAATTTTCTAACAGAATTTTAAAAATATAATCAGTTTCTTATTTTAGATATTGAGCTCGTCGGTGTAAATTTTCACTCTGTGCCCTGTCCTTTATCGATTATTAAGAAGAAAAAAATATAATCGTTCCTTGAAAAGTCTGGTTTTGTAGCTTTTAGTTTTGTGCTATATATTTTGAAATATTTTTTTAATTCGATAGTATGCAGTAATTAAATAACTTTATTATTTACTGTCATTCAGCTTTGTTATTATCATTTTCATTCAAAAGTAATAAACAGAAATGCAAATATTCCCTCCCCCTCGCCCAAAAAAATAGATAAGAATATTGTAAGTGTTATTTTACGATTAAATTTAATTATTGTTATGGATATTTTTACTTCGATTATATGCAAACATTTTGATAGCCAAACGACTCTTACCGAATTCTATTGGTAATCTCAGTTGAAGCAAATTTATCTCAAGTACCGAAAGGATCGGCCAAACTCTTCGAAATGCGGAAGAGAGTAAAACCATAAACATAAAATCTCTAATCTTTAAACACGTTTCCACTTTGGATTACATTTTCGTATTAATCCTGAAGGTAATGTGTACACTGGAGGTTAGTGAAGGTTTTACAAAGTTTTCTCGAGTCTTAGGTGCATCTTGCTTACTTTCGTACATGTTTCTTCCTACCTGAAATGCTTGTTTATTTGGACAAATCAAAATTTACACGTTTGATATTTTATCAAGCACAATACCAGAATGTCATGAAGCATATTATGAATGTACATGTATATTCAGGGTTGCATTTGTGATTGAAACTTAAACAAAAGACCACAATTACCGCAACAATTAATTTCATACCTCAACATATCTCCAGTTCCTAAATGTCTCTTTTGTGTAAACGCCAGTACTGGCCCAGGCCACCTTGATCTATTCGATCAGTAGCAATGGTCAGTGTACCTACATCTTGTGTCCGTCTATCAGTGCCGTCACTCCGGTGAGCGAATGATGCTGATAACAGTAACAGAAACCACCGTAGACACAATGGACAAGAGATTCAATAATCATCACGTGACCCGATGATACGAATGAGGTCAAAACTCGACACAAAGACACAAGGGTATCGAATGACATTTAATATATATGGGATACGTATGCAGTATGTATACAGAGAGTAGATAGATATAGGAACATACAGGATGTAGGATAAAAATAGTTCGGTAGTCTGAAAATTCCCGATTAATTAATTATTTTCGTTCTGCTTCCTAAAAATGAACGTCAGAGGATGTCTATTTAAAAAATGATGTGGCTATGCCCATAAAAATCCTTTAATTAGTTGTGATTTACTATTTAAATTTTTTATACTTGATGCTGTTTCTTTCGATTGCCATTAATAATGTTGCAAGAAGTTACAGGTTGACAAATCAGAGAAGTAGGAGAAAGTGTATCACTGAATTGCCGATATACAACTTATTTCGTGTCGCCAAAAATTCACTAAAGAGATAACTTCTTAAGCCAAAAATATTATGTAAGCAAAATTTCAGCTTAATCAAAGCTTGAACATGAGACTTTTTTCTATATTTACAAATAAAAAATATGTAACATTTTGTGAGAAATCAATTTCTAACTTCACATTTTCGCCATTCTGTATATATCCATACATATATCATATCATATTCATATGACGTATTCGAATGTTATAGAGAATTTGTCAATTATGAACTGTTAAGTCGACAAGGAAATCGGTCGAGGCATCCATAGATAAACACAAATATCAATCATGTTACATTTACTCGACCGGTCATTAGTAATGGTATTGTAATTTGAGTATTGTCTTTGTGCCGTTATCAGTACAACATCATGCATATGCAGAGAGTTTGTTCCGTAGTCCTAAGTTCATAATAATCACAGTAAATCTTTGATAATAATGGATGGTCTACCCAAAAATTTTGAAACTTCAGACAAATATGTAATTCCGACCATGTTGTTCAGACAAATATCGACACATTTTTTGGCATTTGAGAAGTGTCTAAAAGCAATTCTTTAACTTTTAGTAAATTTTGTTGAAACATGGAATCATTCCCGCCATTAACTGGAAAAACATTAGTTCGTGTAATATGAAATGTCGTTTTGCGACCACTTAGTCACCATATAATTTAGACAAATATTGACACTTTTTTTAAGCATTAGAGAAATGCTTTAAATCCATTCTTTAACTCGGAATAGATTTTTTGTAGCCGGAATCATTCCCGCCATTAACTGGAATAACATTAGGTCGTGTAATATGAAATGTCCTTTTGCGACTACTTGGCCACCATGTAATTCGGACAAATATTGACACTTTTTTTAAACATTACAGAAATGTTTTAAATCCATTCTTTACCTCTGAATAGATTTTTTGTAGCCGGAATTATTTTCGCCATTATTTGGAATAACATTAGGTCGTGCAATATAGTGATGAGCAAATGCAAGACCAAGACCAAGACTTGGCAGTCTTGGTCTTGTTTTTGCATTAAGAATCTTGGTCTAGGGCTTGCTAGAGCAGTTTGAGTCTTGGTCTTGGTCTTGGTATTGCTAAATAATATTGCACTTTCTTGCATTTTTTTATTAAAATGCAGTCTTGGTATTGATCTTGGTCTTGGTATTGCTAAAGAATCTTGCACTTTCTTGCATTTTTTTATTAGCGAATTTTTTCCTTCTAAAATCAGAATTTTCTCTCTTTACGGTATTAATTATACTTTTAAACTATTTAAATAATTTAGCAAGAGTCGTGCTTTTTTTGCTATTGTCTTGGTCTTGCTCACTTGAGTCTTGGTATTGGTCTTGCAGCCATACTTATAGTCTTGGTCTTCGTCTTGTTTTCGGTATACATAGTCTTGGTCTTGCAAAAAATGCAAGACCAAGACAAGACTGCAAAACCAAAACTAATTTTGCTCATCACTAGTGCAATATGAAATGTCGTTTTGTGACCACTTAACCACCATGTAATTCAAACAAATATTGACACTTTTTTAAGCATTAGAGAAATGTTTTAAATCCATTCTTTAATTCTGAATAATTTTTTTGTAGTCCGGAATTGTTTCCGTCATTATCTAAAATATTGTTGGGTCCTGTAATATGAAATGTCGTTTTCTGACCACTTAGTCGAGGAATAACCACTATAGATCATATGATAGAAAAATGAGACAAATGGCTAAGGCCCGATTTTTTGAAGGGTCAAACTGTCTAGTTTTTATATTTGAATCAAAATTTGAGATTTGTTTTAATTTTTCACACTATTTAGTTTTGTTTTATTTATTGTTTTTTTTTTGTGTGCTCTATATCTTGTGATGCCGGGAGGAGGTCCGGTAAGAAGAAAATATCTAAGGTCCTAAAGCGGGCTAATCTCTCCCCAGTTATATCTAGGCTCCTTAAGTGTTCTATGATTACATGAAATGGCTTGTAAGTGTTGCTTATAACCACATTTTGTTTAATTTACAATTATGCAAAAAAAATGTACAATTTCAAGAAAAATGATTCGTATAAGTTACATGTTTACAATAGTAAAAAATTCGGGCCTACCCAAAATAAAAATCTTAAAATCGCTCCTGGGAAAAACCTATATAAGGGACATCAATCTCATATTATTTTGTAAAGAGGTAGGCCAGATACATTTTATTGTCCTTTACTTCCAAGCCGCTTTTATTATTACAACTGTTTGCTAACTCTAAGCAACCTATCTAACATATAGACCTTTCAACAAATGATTGCATGAATAACTTCTTATCTCATTGTATTTGCTTCTTACATTAAAAAAAATCTTATTTCGAGCAAATAATTACGAAATCAAAAAATCACGGTGAATAATTTTGTTACGAGCTAAGTAATAAGTTTAAATCGAATTTGAATTAATCTCCTTCAAAGTATTTCTCTTGGCTAGCGATGCATTTACCTTAACGTTGATTCCATGATTAGAAAAATTTCTGGAAGGATTTTTTTTGGAATGGCTTGGAAATGTTCTGTCGTGGCTCTTTTAATGAACGGAATGGTATCAAAACATTCTATTTTTAGCACAATTTTTATTTTTGCAAACAGCCAGAAATTACATGGTGCTGAATCCGGAGAATAAGCCGGATATGAACAAACAGGAACCTTATTTTGTGCCAAAAACTCACTGATTAAAAACGAGGTATGGAATGGCGCATTGTCATGATGAAGTAGAACGCCACTGATTCATTCTACTGGTCTCTTTCTTCGTGCATTATTTTGAAAACATTGTAGTATGTTCTTGTATTATTCGATGTTTACAGTCTTCCCACTTGAAACGAATTTGGAACGAACTCGGAACTTTGTTTGGGGTCGAGGCACGTTCCGACTGGTCATCATCTCCAACCGACCCATTTCCAGTTTTGAAACGCTCACATCATTTACAAACCCCGTTTTCAAAGTCACCACATTATCACCATACACTGATCTTAACATTTCATGGCTTTTTTTGACATTTTTTTGCAACTTAAAATTTAATTTGTAATTACGTTGTTCGATATCTATGATTCGCGACAGACACGACAAACACGACTTCATTTTTCCCGCTCTAGAAATCGTCCGGTACTTAAAAATACACCATAAAAGGAAAGAATCTATTTAAACTCTCAAAACGATTTCTGTTCAAAGATTAAAAATTATTTTTATTCAAAGATTAAAAATTTTGAAATTTCTTTCTTTAAATCAAAAAAATTATTTTTTCTACTCCTACTATTAATAGTAACATTTTGCGCACGGCTAACTATATGTAAAAATTAACAATTGCCCACACTGTGCGGAAATACACTGGGAAATTTTTTCCCACGCCTTAATATAATAAAAAAGTAGGCTGTTCCGTTAGTTTATATATATATATATATATATATATATATATATATATATATATATATATATATATATATATATATATATAAATAATACTAAAAATATACATATATGTATATATGTATGTTGATTATTTATTATTGTTTCCATAGGATACAAAGAAATATTTTGTTTGATTTAAAGAAAGAAAAATCAAGGAATTTTTGATCTTTGAACGAAGAAATCATTTTGAGACTGTAGTCTGTCTAGTTTAACGTACGAGTATTATAATCGTTAATATAGTTATTTTGATTGTAGTTTGAGTTTTGAAGATGCTAAGTTGATACACCGTGTAGATATTATAAGTACCGGACAGAAATTAAACATAAACAAGGCGTCAATGATATTTAGTGAATGTTGGACTTGTCGTTATAGTGTCGCGTCGTAATTTGTTAAATTTTTGCATGAAATCATTTATTTCTGCTACGTGATCTATTAGAAATTTTTTCCATTGTACATGATTGAACAGGAAAAGAATGTACATGAAAAATAAAGGCGAGATTTCCACGTAACTTATCAAAGGGAAAATACTGTCTTTAGCTTACAATCAATGTAGTGTTTTTGTACTTGATATTTCAAATGCAAAATATTACAATTGATGAATAAGTTTGGGTTTTGTCTATAAAATATAAAAATTGATCGGAGTGAGTAAAATATTTGTAAATAACAGAAGTCCTATTGATATTCTATATCAATATAAATGTACCTAGATATTCAGCTTGAAAAAGCATTGTTGGACTTATTTATTTGTTGAAATTTTATTCTAATACGTCTACACTACCGTTTCAAGAATTTTTGTTACCTGTTATAATATATGTAAATTCCAAAAACTTTAAATATATATGGGCTAGTCCATTAGAAATGAATCAGTTATATTATTCAACATTTTTGATTTTCCTAATTTTTTTTATCAGTTACTCACCAATAATAGCTGAGTACAAAATGAGGATTAAAAAAATTTTCAGAATCATACTTTTTTTAGTGACTATTTTGAGTTTACTTTGGGAGTGTTTTTTGACTGAAAATAAGTTTTGCGCATAAGTATCTAACTCTGATAATTTTAGTGATATCAATCCAAACTAAAAAGCAAAGTTATTAGAATGCGCTGCTCTAAATTTCTTGTGTTTATATAATATTATCTAAGTAGTAAGGGAAGGGGAGAAAAATTTTTACAAATATAAAGTACACCGACTTCTCTTTAACTGGAAGGCAATACACAAACGTCGTCCGTTTAGACAATTCATATATAGGCTGTTTCTCTACACAGTTTATTTTTATATAAAAGTTAAAGTAGTTTTGTTAAAATAACTTTCTAAAGAATATTTTCTATAGCTACATAATATTTACATCTAATTGTAAGCTTGGAAATTATACATTCATATGTGTATTAACAATTTGTATTATTGTTATTATCTCCTACTTATGTTAACTTCCAAAATAATCGCCTGTATATATTAAATATTGAAAATTTGTTTACATAAACAATTGTTTATTTTAAAAATATTCTCACGAAGACTCTATATGTGAACACAAACACATACACACCGTCCCCTTAAAGAATGTCCGCTTAAAGGAAAAGTCGTGTAAAAATTAACCTAAAACGGGACTTCTAAAGCTGCCAAATTATTAAAAGGAAGAAAGACTCACCTTTAATTTTTTTTGCTTGTATAGACTTATTATAGGATTACCAGCTGTAGAACTTTGCTCTTTTTTATATGATTTTTCAGAAATGGACAAACCCGTATTATGGAAATATGTAAAGTTGGATATCTCAAAAAAGACTAAGTAAAAAATTGTGTAATGAATGCAGTTTACACCTCTTTGTGATATAGACCTATGATACAAATTTCGTGAAGAAGATTAAATATTAGGAAAATTGATTTTCTAGGATATTAGGAGATATAAACTTGCAACTCGAAAAAATTGGTTTGTGTAAAAGAATAAAGTGTTTGAAGAAAAAGAACTTTATTTAAAGTGCAATCTCTTCTCAGGGTCCATACCAAACGCAGATTCAAGGCAACGAGGCGAAACGATGAAAAATTATCTTGGTTTGGTATTTAGTGATGAAAATTATAATTTTGACGACCAATTGTATGTTAACTATAATTTCCTGGCTGGTTTCAATTTTCTGATCTGATCATATACTGTATGTATATACTATATGCGCACCAAATTGATATATACAGTGCACCGGAAGTTATCCGTGTTTGATGGACAATGAACAAGTACCATTCAGTGAACTGTTTTGTTCGGCCTTTTAAATTGTATATAATGCTACCCGCCCATACACCCATTGCTCCAGCGACCATTATAGCTACCTATGCAGAGTTATTTGGCGCATATCATTGTTATCATATCAACCATACTACGCCGCATATTACAATAGAAAATTGTAACTAGATACAACGTACCTAGCTCCCAACAGTGGATAGATGCTCACTACATATAATATGAGCGAACTTTATGTGTTCATATATATTTATTTATCATTTCATTGCATCCTAACCGACTGCACACATATAAAGGTATCGAGTGATTCAAAATTTTTCGACCATATATATCAGTGGTTCCCAAAGTGGTCCCTACGGGGTCCCCGGGATTATTCAGGGGGTCCGTGGAAAATTAAGATTGATTTGGGGGTCCCTGAACAACGTCAGGGGGTCCGCGCAAGGTTTAATATAAATTAAAAACATTATGACAAACTTTTATTGATAAGGAAGTTAAATAACAATGAACAAATTATTAGCGATTTTTACATCCTAAGTAAAGTATATATAAAAGTTATAGTCTTGTTTAAGTTGATTAAAAAAAAATATAAATCACAGTTATCAATTATCAATACAGTAAGCCCTTAAGATTTATTAAAGATTTCCTTTTTTTATTAAAAACCAAAGAAGGGATTGTAAGTTTTTCTAACACAATGTGTTTCTAAAGAATATACATATTATTAATGATCAGAGATGAGGCTTATTTAAAATACAAGTATTTGAAATACAAATACAAGATACAAAATACGTATTTTCATTTTGTATCTGAAAGAATTTTTTAAAAATTCATTTTGTATCTTGTATTTAGATACATTCTTTTGGTATCTTAGTATTTTGTAAATACTAAGTTTGCTAAAATTCTTTTACTAATTACCAATACATTTTTAGAAAATTTCCAGAATGTAAATTCAGCTATTACGGCTAAACTCATGGCAAGGCTTGCGCGCGGGACTATAACAGAAATTTGTTTTGAAGTCCTCATCACAAAAAAACCGACCAGAAATTAGTACTCGTGGGGATTTGCCGTTGCTACTCACAAACATTGAGCCAGACATAAATACACTCATAACATCCCTTCAGGTTTATCCAAGTCATCTTTTTTTATATTTTGAAAAAAAAAAGTTATAATTTCAATAAATACTTCTTCAACAAAATGTTTTATTTATATTTTATTTTTACCCTACCATTTTGCCATTTTTATTATGCATTTATGTAGTTTTTCATCCAGGCTCTGTGAGCAAGCTTTTACTATGAAAAGGGGTCCGTGAGCAAGTTTTAACTATGAAAAGGGGTCCGTGGGCCAAAAGAATTTGGGAACCACTGATATATATGAACTCAAACTATTTATAAAGACTTCCGCTATGAATTAGTTTCAAGTGTTAATTATCCACCAAACAAGTATTTGCCTCAAAAATTTGCAGGCAGGTCAATTTGAGATATTCAACTTGAAATATTGCCAAAATACGGTTTCGACCATTTTTGAAAAGTCGTACAAAAAACCACAGAGTTCTCAAGCTTGAAACTTTTTCAGCTAGTTAGTCCTACAAATAGTCTACACAAGAAAAAAAATTAAAGATGAGTCTTTCTTGCTTTTAATAATTTTGCAAGTTTAAAAGTCCTATTTTAGATTAATTTTTACTTTATATTTATAAATTATTTTCTCACCTTAGGTAATAGGTATTATGTAAAGACAAGAAATCTAGAGCAGATTATTCTGATGATTTTGGATTTTAGTTTGTTCTGATATCTGTAAAATTAGAAGAGTTAGATACACTTACGCAAAACTTGTTGTTAATCGAAAAAACACTCGACCTGCTATCGAATGTAGATGGACATTATTTTCTTACTATTGTACACCAGGTACTCTGTCGAGTAGATTTAATAAATCTCCGAGTATATCCGAAGGTCATTATACGAACTAGCAAGTTTTGCGTTATCTAGAAATGTCAGGTGAACCAGTAAAAGTTTTCATTTTAAATTTTAAATGATTATGGTGCTATACACTGTTTCAAATATAATTGATCATGAGTCAAAGTTAAAAAATTAAATAATTCTTATATCCAAAACAAATCAATCTTCTATTCTTTTCTAAAAGCAAACTGCAATTTTAATCTTTACATAAGTGCAATAATGAAAGAGATAAAGCCAAGAGAACGGAAATTATTTAAATTCATAAGTGATGAAGCGTGGTTAAATTTAAGTGGAATGGACCATACTAGAATGCAATTTTTAGAGTTAGACAATAGTTCCTTATTTTTTGAGTAACATGGTATTTACTATTTTGCTTATATCTGTTATATCGGGAATTATGAGGCCTAAAATTTATTATCAGACGTTTGCTAGTGTGAACTATTCTGTATGCACCTATATATTATATAATAATAATAATAACATAGACGAACAACACATAATGAGCCAATTTTCAATTTTCAAATAATAGCATAAAATTTTACACTGTCTCGGTTGAGATTATGTTTTATAGAGAATGCAATTATAATATAGATTACATAATTTAATATGGATAACTATATAGATAGATATATGTAGGTATATTTAAATATAATTTCGATAACATGAGTATATATCAGCAGGAATTAGTGTAAATATTAACGTAAAAAAATTTGGGAATACTGGAATATGTCGACGGTTACTTTAAGCACCAATAAATTTAGGTAAAAAAAGGTTGTCAAGTACAAGACGTATTAGTGCAAATAGTGTTCCGTACTATCAGTTATTGTTATAGAATTGATAATGTACAGGTATGTAAGGATAAACGAAATATTTTTGCTACTCCTACTATTAAAAGTAACATTTTGCGCAAGGTTAACTATACCTAAAATTTAACAATTGCCCACACCGTGCGAAATAATTTCCCATGGCTTAATATAATAAAAAAGGCGGCTATATCGTTGATTTAATAGATAATCTATATATATATATATATATATATATATATATATATATATATATATATATATATATATATATATATATATATATATAATTCTGAAAATATACATATTTATGTAAGTTGATTATTTATTATTGTTTCCATAGTTTCAAAGTATACTTTGGCAAAAATTTAAACATCTTACCACTGACATTATAAAAAGTTTTTAAATTTATAATGTCAGTGGTATTTTATTTTAATTATTTATTTAAATTTTACGAAAAAAATGTGCTCGTAGAAAAAGTATAGTGTAAAATAGGTACGTGAGAAAAGCTTATTTCTCACTTGTTGTACAATATACTATTTTGTGATGAATAAATTTTAGTCCAGAGGCGGCTGCTATCTGATCAGTAATACTGTTAGTATTTCGAAATATTGATCGACAAAAAAGGCAATTGATACATTTAGTAAGTACAGTTGAATTTTTATATTTAGACAATGACGTAATAAATCAGCACAACCCTTCAGAGTCACGTCATATGGATTTTAAGCCAATAATTGAATACAAAATTTTTAATACTCCTTCAAAAATTCCGTCTCGATTCAACATTACGAATTAGAAAAAGATAATATAATAATTTAATTCAACCTAATTTTAAAAAAAAAAAACATTTGAAATATGAATGATAACAATATAAATAACTGTCAATATAAAGATGCGACTTACGTCGTTACCTATTTTTAATAACACTCCAGAAGAAGACGTAATTATAATGAGTTGTCTGCCAAAAGTTGCTCTTAATAAGATTTTCAATTATTTTGAATATTGGACAGTAAGGCTCAACGTAATGGTAAACTATTAATTAAATTTTACTGTGCAAGTGGATCAAATAGTTATGAATTATAGTTATTTAATCACAAACAAATCAACCAAACTTTCCAATCTTATCTAAATTTTTTTTTATCAACAACAACTCACTCACATTTTATTTTAAAAATGCTTACTTTTTGAGTTTAGCGTACTTTTTCACTTGACCTAGTAGTGTACTTCTAAGTAGTTTTAGAATTAGTTTATTTAAGGCAATTCAACTATTTTAACGAATTTCCGAAAGGAAAATTTAGCGGTTACAACAACTGTCATGAAACTTGACCTCAGGACTATGCTTGAAATTTTGAAATTTTTCACCAGAAACCGAAAATCATATCGATTCGCAAACCTTATATATATATGTATATATATATATATATATATATATATATATATATATATATATATATATATATATATATATATAAGGTAAGAGCACCAGTAACCGTCACTGACCCAATAGCCGTCAAGTTTCAGTAAAATGATAAATATTAAGATATTATGCAAGCATACATTTGTAACACAGATAAAGCAGACAATTTGTATCACTTCTTGACAGAGTGTCCCTGTCCAATCATACCGAATTCACTACATAGCCAGATACACATTGTAAGATATTACTCAAAATAACAATCATCTAAAACTATTAAACATTGAATCCAAAGAACAAATGAATAATATTTTTTTCTACATTTTGCCCTGGGAAAATAACCCATAGAGCGAGAAACTTAAAAAATTATAAATAAGAATTTATTCTGTTACAACGTCTTCCTTTAAATTACTGAATATTTGTTATTGATGTTGTTATCTCTTTCACTAGAGATATATTATTAAATGTTATTTAACACTTCTTGATAACACAAGAAGTACATAATTGTTAAATCATTAAGCTAAAATTGTTAGGCCCGGCATACACGTTACGGTATACCGGAGAGGTATACCTGTACAGGTAAACTGCAGCGGTAATTGAAAATCAGTATTTTCTACCTGCGCAGGTATGTATACTGCAGCGTGTATGTGAGTCAAACAACACCTACACAGGTTTGATTTCAATTGTTTATACGCTTTCATAGTAAGCGTCATGAGTAATCATGAGTAAAATCTGTGCAGTTTATCTGTACAGGTATACCTCTCCGGTATACTGTAACGTGTGTGAGCTCGTTGTCTGTACAGTTTACCTGCACAGGTTTATCTGCGCAGGTATACCGTAACGTGTATGCCCGGCCTTACTTGATACTGTATAGGTATTCTTATTTTGTATTTACGAAAAAGCTCAATTGCCAGTCGATGTTCTATACAAATTGTATTTAAATTTTAATAAAATGTTGATATGTTGTTTATACAGAAAGTATTAATGAATCGAATAATTGTGCTGAAATGACAATTCCGCCAGTGGCGTAGAATATAGGAGGAGTTAACCTTATTTGTGACAGTAGTTAGAAAATCTTATTTAACATAGTTTAGTATGGTTTACGGTACCTACACATCCTGCCAAGTATGATAGAGATTCGTCAAATAGTTTTAAAGTACTGGGAAAAAATAGTTATTAAATTTTTAAATAAAACACTCGTAGCTTCGTAAAGAGCAATTTTATCTAAGTGATTGGGGTTGAATCTTCATATTCTGAGCCCAGGAATCCTCAATTTAAATATTTCCAATTATTAATGAAACACCTATATATATATATATATATATATATATATATATATATATATATATATATATATATATATATATATATATATATATATATACAAATTTTAGCGAATCGGCATCATTTTCTGGTGACCTCAAAATAAATTTCTATTATAGTCCCGAGCTCAAGTCTTCCCATGACAGTGGCAGTAGTAGCTGAATTTTTCATTTGGAAGTTCATTAAAACATTTGAATAAAATAATAAAATAAAAATTTAAAATATATTTAGCAGTACACTACCAGCTCAAATGAAAATGTATAATAAGCTCAAAAAATAAATAATTTTAAAATAAAAACATTACATCAAAACAAGGTATTGAAAAATTATTACTAGCTGTACTCGGGACGTCGTTTGCGTGAAGCGTTGGTATAAAATCAGTGAGAAATATATATTATATGTTTAGTATAGTATATATAATATATTGGTATCTAAATCGCCAACTATCTACAGTATCAGTACCTACAATTTTCCAAAAACATTCCATGTACAGATACGGTCTCGTTACAATTTTATGATATGTGTATTGTGTATATAGATTAGTAATGCACTGCATTTTAAATATAATCTTATTTATAAGAACTGAAAATGACTCATTTCAAAAATAAAATTTTGTAACATATATAAAAGTTATTATAATTTCTACTATCCTATTTCAATATATTAGATAGTAGATCTTGTGAGAGATAGTTATATTACGAGCTTGTCTGATACATAAATTAATGTGAATGAGTTATTTTCAGTTGTCGTTGTTTTCACTATAAGTAATAAATATATTATGTACTTGGAATTTACTGATTGTTTTTTAAAGGTTTTTTGGATATAAATTTAATATTTTGCGGGTTTTATTGGTCTTATTATATCATACGCATCTGTTTAATCATAAGTTTAACCTTTCGCGTATTATAAAATTTATAAATAATTAGTCAAAACCACTAGAATAATATGAACATGCCATATTTAAGTTTGTGGGCTTTTAATATCTGGGCTTTTTTTTAATTGCTGTTCATTTTTGTTAGTAGAAGCTCTAATAGCACATTAATTTGCTAACCCGTCAGACGTCAGAAAACTACGGTCGGCGGGCCAGATCTGACCCACCTGCTGTTTTTAATCCGGTTCGCCAATTAATATTTTGTCTTTTTTAACTTTAATAATTTTTTTTTATGGTGAATTTTTTGAATGAATACTTTTAGTAGAAGATAGCTAAATAAATTATTTAAAGTTTAAAGAAATGGATTAATTCAAATTCTAGAATGATGATACGATCCACTAAAATCACCTGCATGGGGAGTTACATTTGCATTGGAAATGTATACCTCTAATACGAAAAGATATTTTCAAAAACATAAAATATAGATATCAATTTCCAAACAATTTTATACCAAGCGAAGTCAAGTTTTAGTATTACAAAAAGATTATCTCAAAATTCCATTTTGTTATATTTTATTAAATTTTATTAATTTTTTTTAAACTTAAAAATAAATATAGTAACCTGACGAAAATTAGGTGCTTTAAATGTACCTATCATGTTTAATAATTAACCTTTATGTAGTCAAAATTATTTGTATCCCTGGCAATAGCGGGCTGTGGGTCAGAAAACAAATATAAGCTGTTATTGATAAAAAAAAGCTTAACTACGATTGAAACATTTGGTTAATTTATTTGCAATTAAACAGTTATAATTTTGAACTATTTGTGGAGCCTTACTGTACTATGCTTCGAAACATTTGAAATCTTCCAGTGGTGTGATTGTTTACGCTAACAAGAAGAGTATATCAAGTACACTGTTCAAATTTTTGTTGAAGAGTTTTGTTATCTAGTGATTGCTATCTAGCGAATATTATCTCGTTTTCGAAAATGCCGAAATCTAAAGTCATTTATGAGGAAATGAATTCCGTGATTTTAAAATTGATAAACTATTTTACTTTAGAATTGCAAAATGGTGGTCCTTTGATTCCTTTAACTGTCGTACAAGAGGTAAATATAAAATTTTTGCAAATATATTAATTTATTAAGTAACACTCATGATTAATTTTAACATTTTATTTAAATACAATATTGCGCGGTTTTAGAGAGTAGCTTCAGCATTAGATTTAAGTATATCTTCAATTGCAAGAGCAGTTCAAGTGGCAAAAAACCAGCTGAGCCTAAGGAACGCAAAAAAAGAATGTGTCCCAAAACTACCGACTGCGATTCAGTTGTAAAAAATGACATTATGAGGACCATTTATGATATGCACCGACATGGTATGTGTCATCATTGTAAATTATCTGGATACTTTTTAGAAATTTCACATAATATTAGATATTAAAATAAAAGTATAACATTTTTCTAAACATCATTTTATAACATCAGAAAGACTGTCGACAAAAAAAAACTGAATAATATAATTATTATAATACTAAAGTTAGTCATAGCACACTTATTAACATCATAACTTAATTGAGTAAGTAATAGCTATTTCAAAATACTTTTCAGTAGAAAATTGTAACTTTGTTCCTTAAATATGTTGAAATTTTATTCTAATTGCTCAATTAAATTTTTAAATTATATAATTAAGTATTTTTATTTACTGAACTAAATTCACCACAGTATAGATCCATTACTGTATAAAATTTTGTATTGTGCTAAGATCTGCGAAAGATGAAAGTGACGTTAAAATGATTTTCCGGGGCCTTGGTGCCATGAAGGGCCTAAAATAGAAACAATTCTAAAACTGCTGGTATAGGTACCCATACTAAGTTCTTACGGTGCGGAAATTACCCATGCTAATAAAATATCAAGATAGTTGTGCATAGTTGTGATAGTCATTGGGCGAGCAGGGTCAAGTGCTATAAATAATTGATTTTGCACAGAATTTTGGAATATATGATTGAATTGACCTATAAATTTTACCTATAATTCAGATAATTTTATGCGAGTGACACCGCGGATCGCAGCTAGTTAGTATTAATTTAATTTTGTCTGTCTGTCCGTCTTGAAATCTTTTAAACACGCCAGTAATATTAAGTACTAATAAAATTTGATTTTGATAGTATTTAATTGAACTGGCAGTCCTAAGCCTGTGTGAAGTGTAAAGGAAAGATTTTTGAATAAAACAAAAATTATTTTATGAAATTCTACTGAGTGCATTTGAGTCCACACTAGGTAAGCGCCTTTTTAACTCATGCAGTTGTTCCTAGCACTATGGAAGAAAATGATTACATGAGACGAAAGTACATTAATAATTTATATTAATAAAGTAAAATTTTCGCAAAGTAATTTATTTGCTATTATGAGCTGAATTTCCACAAAGTCACGCTCACAATCAAGGCCGTGGACGAGCAAAAAAAGCTCCTTTTATATTCTCCCGGGCTCCCTACCGATAGCTATGAGCCCGCTAATAAAGCAAAAGTCCTTTTCCGATGCTGCAACCCCGACTACCCCCTCTTGTTGGGCCTACAACACAATTCTAGACATTTTTAGGGAATTACTTCCGTTAAAATAACTAATGATTCATCCTCAAAATTGACACTTTGACTTACAAAATCTTATTTAAAATAAAGATAATAAATAAAGTTGATTATATCAAAATTGTAAATAAATACAGCAATACAAAAAAGAAATTGAAAATATTTTAACAGTGTACTTTTAAGATACATTATTTATACCAATACGTAGATGCGCATGTCATTTATTAAGAGCAACTTTTGGCAGACAACTCATTATAATTACGTCTTCTTCTGGAGTGTAATTAAAAATAGGTAACAACGTAAGTCGCCTCTTAGTAAATAATTCATATAATTATCATTCATACTTCAATTGTTTTGGTTTAATTAGGTTGGATTAAATTCTTATATTATCTTTTTCTAACTCGTAATATTGAATAGAGAAGAAATTTTTTAAGGAGTGTTAATAATTTTGTATTCAATTATTGGTGTAAAATTCATATGACGTAACTCTGAAGGGTTGAGTTTATTTATTACGTAATTGTCTAAACATATTAATTCGACGATATTTCTGTTTATTTCTGGTAAGCATAAATAAGGCCAAGTGTCAAAAGATACGATCGTTTTGATACTGATAATTACAGTTTATTTCAGGTGGCTTGTACACAATCAGTAATACCTATACTGTCAGTATTTCGATCAGTATTACTGACAGTATTACTTTTTAATTAAATTAACTTTATATTTTTTAATCTGGATATTATTTGTCTTAATATGTAATTGTTTAGTTGTTACTTTTACTATTCTACTTATCTGTTCAAAATTTCAGCTCGATCAGTTGATAAAATGTGAATTAAAATTCGAGGAGTATAAATTTTTAAACGGCGACTACATTGGAATACTGAAAGTAAAAACATATAAAAATAAAAATTCTTTTGACGTTAACAAAATAAAATAAAGCTTTTTTTTTAATTTTATTTTTTCTACAATTAGAAATACACTTTTGATAAAATGGCGATTATTATGGTGTTTCGTCCTAACACAGTGTTGAATTATGCAAAAAATGTCATCAAATATAAATTTCTTATCTTAGAAAGTAATAAAAAATATACTATATGCAGGGCCGGATTAACTCTGCGTGCCGCCCTAGGCACCGTGAAAAATGCCGTCCCTACCTTTGAAGAAAATGAGCTTGAAAAGAAGAAAATCATAATTTTTCCTACTTTTTTTCGAACTTTCTCTAAAAAAATAACTGACGAGCCAAAAGAAAGTCAATTACATATTTTGCCGCCCTGCTTTCAAAATCTTCCGCCTCTAGGCGATGGCCTAATCTGGCCCTGACTATATGTGATAGATAAGTGTCTGTTTTATTCTTTTACAGAGTATTTACCTACAGTTAGTACCTAAATTACAAATATTAATATTAAAATTAAAGGTCTCTAATTTTGACAGTTGCAGGACAAAAATACAACAGAAAACCGCAGGAGGTTTTATTTTTTATCATTTTCATATATTTCCAATTAGTGGTAATTAAATATTAATACCACTTATAAATTAATCTGACATGTGTCTGTGTATTATGCGCCAACAAATTCAAATAAATTTTCATAATCATAATCGTCAAATATACAAATACAATGCTGTGCACAAAAATTCCTACACCTATCACAAAATCAAACTCAACGATCTATTAACGCTTTTAAACAAACCATACGGAAAAGTTTTTTTGTCTCAAAATGCCGGATTTTTTACTGCCAGTGATAAGTACAATAGATAAGATTACAAAAAAAGAAAAACAAAAGAAAATCAAAGATTCCAACATCAAAAAAGTGAACCCTAGGAATTTACAAAATATAAATTATACTAAACTATGTTGATAAAATTGAAGATTACTTAGAATTATACTGTATTTCCGAAAATCTGTCACAGATAGCGGCACCTGTACCAGTGAATATATACATATCACAGCATTTTGAGCCGCCATATTGCAGAACGAGTTAACTCGTCTTATCATTTAAAGAGTTAAAGATATATGTATACAAATTTGTTGATCAAACTATATATTAAGTCGAGAAAATTTTTAATTATAACATGTATCTTTCGTTCTTATATAGTCATCATTTTCAATAGTTTCAATTTGAAAGTTGGATCTTTTTATCATGGAATTATAATTTGTTTTTTGCAATTTCAGTGCTAACAAGAAGATGCACTCAGAATGAAATTCGTAATTTTGATGAAATTTCTCTGGTGTATAGACAAAAATAAGGGACTCGTATTTTTGTATCGACCATCTTCCACGTTTACGGGGTGAAACTAGCCCCTAAAGTTGGGGGTTCAAATCGCATTTCTCAAAATATCTTGAAAACTATAAGAGATAGAGGAAAACTTAAAGGAAAACTTTACTCTTTGAAAGACCTATTCACCTGTATAGGTTAAACCAGGGTCGTATTCATAAGGGGTTAGACCCGATTTACATTAACGCTCTGCTCTCACTCCGATATCACTCCGCTCCAGGTTCGATAAAATATTCTTACACAATAAACAATGAGTGTATTCACATCATCGCTCTGATATTGGTCCGATATCAGTCACGGTTCTCTCTCGCCCCAATGTCACTCCAATATCAATACCACTCAGGTAATATTTTATCGGAGCGATAGAAGACTTGTTATGGCTCCTATCTATAGTGTAAACACTTTTTTGATTCCACTCCACTCCGCTTGCATTCAGTTGTTATGAAAAGATATTTGTATCGAACTGAGACCGAACTGGGAGTGTACCCAGAGTGGTATTATAATGTGAATAGAGGACGAATATGTACCAGCATGATATCAGCACTGTAATGTGAACACAAGAAGATTATACCGAATCGGGAGCCTAGTGATATCGGAGTGAGAGCGAAGCGTCAATGTAAATTGGGCCTAAATGATAATTTAAACTATGAGATTAGAAATTACACCCATGTTTCTTGGTATATAAGATACTATTGTTATACTGTTTGTTATAAAACTGTTGTTATGGACTTTAGTGTTTTATTTTACCTATTTTAGACACATAAACTGTATTGTAAAGCACACTTATTGTTAGTAGTTACGTGTACTGTCCATTATACCCCCTAAGAAAGCAAAAAAACTTTCTATTTGTGGATATTATATATTGAATGTGTGTTCCATTATAACTGTGTTCAGTTTTCTCTGTACATTATGTAATTTTTGTATCTATTAATCTATTGTGTATTTTGTGTGTTTTATATTATATAACTGCTTTAATAAAGCATATTATTTTTAAATGATAATTATCGAGAGTTATGTATAAATGCGTTCTGAACGTTTGCAAATTTTAAATATTGAATCATTGTACATGAATTTAAATTAAATTGTAAATATAGGAGGCTGGGATGACGGTGTACACCTATTTCAGTTTGTAGGATTGGATGTAATTTGTCAATAATATGTAAATAACAATTGTATGTATTTAATATTTATTTATAATAAGATTAATAATTGTTTACAAAATCATATTTCAAAATATTGTGTGTAGAACATGAGTGATTCCATGTAAATACGATTAAAAATTGGATATTGGATTAAGGGGTTACATAGGTTTTTAGCAAAAAAAAAAAACCATTATGTTTTTGATTTTTTTTTTGTAATATAAGAAAATATGATTCATTCCAACTTTTGGCATATTATTATATATCATTTTGGGATATTGTAAAAAAATTTTCATGAAAAAAAAAAAAATGAAAATTTGGCCATTGGCAGCTACTTGTCGAAAATCGCCAATTTTTCGCCATAGGCAAAGTAACTCGAGACATCCTTATCTGAAAATCAAAAAACAAAATTTTTTCTATTAATAGATGTTTATGGTTTGTACTTAAACGAAGGGTTATAAAAAAAATTGAAATTTCATATTTTTTTTTTTAAAAACTTCGTTCAAGTAGTAAAGCAAAAGCGCCGATTTGGAAATGTTTTGAGTGAAACGCTTTTAAAGATTAAATTTATTTAAATTAAAGAAACTCTTTATACATTTATTTAGTCAACTATTCCAGGATCATGCAGATGTCCCGTTTAACAATGATTTGTTTCTTAGCATTCCTCCCTTTCTTGGATTTTGCAGTACACTGTTTTTTAAAACTTGTAATATGTTCGTTGTGTCCTTTATTAATGTAATTGTATGCGTACGGTGCAATTTTAAACCCCAGCATATCGGAAAGTTTCAATAAGGATTTTGATCTTTCATTATTTAAAAAAACACATGCATATCCACGAGGACAATTCAACCACTTTACTGGATACATATACATATAATTCGGCGACTATTCCATATTTCTTTTCCAAAGGACAATGGACAAAACTCTATGGGGAGCTGCCCGGTAGCGCCCAGGGTTGAGACCGGTGCCGGTCGATAGCCCTGGTCAAGTAGTCCAACTTTGTCAATGGGCACGTTCATGGAGAACCTGGCCTTTAAAAGTGTTATAGGACGCCAAATGTACAAAAAGTCTGCACCTGGCCATAGCCACGTGCAGACTGTATAGGTACAAATAGGTTATAAGACATGTCGTGGGCAGGCCTATCACTGAGTAAAACCACTTTCCTGGCAAGTGCCCTAACCTCGTTTTTTCACGTGGCCTATGGCATAAGACGTACCGAGCGTCTTCAAACATGTACATTAGGAGTTTCCGAAGAGAAGTTTGGGAGTGCTACCGGTGGCGATTTCTGACAGACCCCTTGGTAGATTGTCGAAATAAGGTAGTCCGAAGTGCACCCTCCCGAAGGGGACTCTAATGCGTGCTGCAGGTCAACACACATCATTTCCTTAAGAAATGGCCACGTGGAGTATGCAGAACCTACTGCACGTCAGAACTTTTGAAGGCCAGGTTCTCCATACCTAAGATGGGTATATTTGTGACCTCCTAGGAACGGGCTTTCAGAAAATACATAGTCCTTTTAACTGATGATATTTGTGATATAAAAAGGAACAAGAATACCGGGAACAAAAATTACAATTTTTAAGAACCAGGATATATTCCACATGCGAACTCTTTACAATGAAAGAAATTCCTTGACCTTTTGGATTTGGTTAAATACTTTTGGATAATTTTACACTCAGATATGTATTAGTCAAATAGTATAGGTACCTACTCTTTATCACTATAGAATTCAAGCTATTTCTCGGCATTATTGTTTTCAAAAGCCCAACTGTATTATAACGTCAACATTAAAACCAATATACAAGCGACAATCAGAACTTCGAACATTAAACATCGAACAAACAGAACAATAGAACATACCTAACCGGAACATGTAAACTTGTAACATGTTCTCTATATTCTTACCTGTAACGTAGGTATACATACATGTTCCAACTTTAGTGATGCTACCTCAATACGAGGGTGATGCCCCCCGCATCTCACTACTATTATATGTATTATTACCTCACAACTTTTCCTCTTTTGTTTCGCAATATAATAAAATACAGTATCAACTTTTTGTTACAATATTCTATATTATTTGGGTAAATAATAATGGGGTTACTAGGATATCGGGTACACACAGTGGGGGATGTAAATGTGGACGAAAATTGTTATTTGAAAATTTTATTATGTTACGGAAATGTGTGTGGAAAGTTTTTTTGTTTTCAATATAGCTAGTACAATACATTGGTATAAACATTGTTTTAATTTTATATCATATTTTTAAGGATAATATTTCTTATATGGGATTATTCGTCGTACCTACAGGATTACAGATTAAATTCTTTGTTTGTAAAAAATTTGTAGCTATTGTGCTTTGTAGGGGGGTGGTGGTAGAGTGATAATGAAAAGGTAGATTTTGGTAAGAAGGAATGAAAATTTTTAAGTAGAACATGATTAAAATTCTGCTTTGTCTCCATTTAAAATACACCAAGCGCAAAAAATTTCAGTACTTGGTCTAACTACTCTGATCTCTCTTTTTCATTCTATTTTCTTTTTCTATTGGTTAGGTGCGCAACAGCTAAGGTCATATGCACTGTTTTGCAATGGGGGTACTATTGATTTTGATGTAGGTAGGTAGGAATTATTGACAAATAATGCAGTATGGTAGATGACGTATCTCCCCCGGTCGGTTTCGAACTCACGATTTACCAGACAAGAGCGGAGTTGCTAACCACTAGACCAACTCGGGATCCTCTGATCTTTCTAAAGAAGTAATAGTTTTGCTCCACTGAGCATAATTTTACCAGACAAAGCACTTTCGATCTTACAGGAACATGAAAACCGCGACTTCAGTTGAACTTCCACTTTCCAAATATTTAAGTACAGGATGGTACTTGAATAATTTAGATAAAAATTGCTATTAAATTAATTGATGTCTGAAATTATAGTATGCACTTGGAAAATTTCATGCTCATAAAGCGAAAAATATAAGGAATTATGAAGGTGTGACGGACGGATGAACGGACAGACAGACAGACAGACGAGACTGTAAGGGTTCCGAGACGTAAAAATCAATATAAAACTTTAAGTTTTCCTTCATGACTAATAAAATTGTTTATCGAACTTTAATTATATGCAATAAATTTTATTTACCTACTTAGAAATATCTATAGATACATCGATTTATTTATTCATATATTATTATGCTTATGTCTATACGAATAGTTTAACATAACTATAAAATATATTACTTCCTGTGGCGTACCGTAAAAATTTTTCAATAAAATAATAATATTCTGGAAAATTATTATGTGTTCAATTATCTGAATATTATATTTACTTTCGTAGAAGTAATTGCAAAAATATTATTATAAATTTATTAATTTCTATAACTTTATTAAATTACATGCAATGTAAATAGTATCACAATTTGTACTCCATAATTTATTAGGTTCACTTTCAGGAAGCTAACAGAGTATTAGAATGTAAAAGTTTTTATTTACCGATTATAATAAATTCTAATATTATATTTTATTGGTTTAATAAAAAAAAATGATACTAGTAGGTTTTAATTTTAATGTTTTTAGCTTTACAATAATGAAGACCTGAGTGGATGAAAGTGTTATGTAACATTTTTATAATTTTGCAGTGGAAGGGTTTGAAAGTTTTGTCCCATGCAGTAACACATGTTTATTATTGAATTTCTACAAAACTATTGGGTCTAATGAAACCAAATTTGAACATATGATACTTCAGCATAGAATATTTCAAAATTTGGCAAAAAATAAGTTTTTGAAGAAATGTTACATAACACCTTCATCCACTCATGTCTTCAGTTATATTATTTGATGTGTGTGAGAGGCAAGGGAAATGGTAAAAGGCATACTGCAGGAAAACCTTTATAACTGGTCGTGGGTACCTATCGGATTCATGACCGGCCAGTCAATAAGTATATTGTCTAAGCAAGTAGTCAATAAGTATTGCCTAAAATTATGGATCCAGAGTTTATGTACATTCAAAACATTTTTAAGACTATCAAAATATTCGATACATTTAAGTGAATTTCATTTTTGGAAATACACTTATTACAGCGGGTGCCACGAAACGACCTGAGTTCGGGACTATGGCAGGAACCGTTTTGATACCTCGAGAAACCGAAAATGAGGTTCACTAAAATTTGTGTCTATATATATATATATATATATATATATATATATATATATATATATATATATATATATATATATATATATATATATATATATATATATATATATATAATTAACTTTGCGGGGTGCGCGAAGTTAATAAAAAAAAATTTATTTATTACAAAACTTTATTACAACAATTAAGATATTACAATAATGGTTTCGATTGTTACAATTCGCGTACTAAGTCCTGACAAGTATATCCAACAACCTCAGTTTCTCAATTCTTTATATAGTGTAAAAGTGCTGAGTTTGTTGGGGATACCTTTACATTCTAGAATACAAAAGAAACGACTTTATGATTTCTCACAGGAAATGCTGATATAGATTCACATGGACAGGAAATGTTGATACAAATGTACGTGAAGTTTCTTTAATATAGGATTACAAAAATTACAGAAATGCTAAATGTTGAAATTGCAATAATTGAAATATGATATCTGTGGAAGTGAAGAGAGTTTGACTTAAGTCACGTATATGCTGACTCAGTGTGTGTTGTCGTTCTTAACTCCTCCCCCCTTAGTCACAAGCGTAGGCCAGATGAGCTTTGGCTCTTCTGCTGGAGCGGCGGGTTGGACGAATGTAATTCCTGGTTCAAGCTTCCTCTTGTTCTTATGTTTCCAAATGGCGTAGATAGTAAACGTCACGGTGATAAGTCCAGTTATGACGTATAAACTTGATGTATGTATGGTATAGTAGGACTTGACTTCTTTGATTTGCTGTCGATTTTCAATATGGTATTCTTTTAACTTCTGTAGATCCCATCTTGGTATTACTTTGGTTTCGTTAATTTTTAGGCTGTACAATGGTATAACGTACAGTGGTTCTGTGTAGACTGATTCTTGGTTTTCGTAAGTTATTTCATTAATTGTGACGGTGCAGTTACGAAAATATATGAGAGCGGATCCAGTGATTGTTCGCTGATCGATTCCACAAGTTGTTGATATTGGCTGGTTGTTTACATTTTTCATTATGATGTGTTGAAATGTTAGTTGTTTGATTTCGACCCTGTTTCCGTATTCTTCATATACGCAGTTGCCAGGTATCCCACGAAGCGTGTTATTGAAACATTCGTCGGGTTGAGGCACGGATATAGTATCTTGTTTTTCGCATATATAGGTTTCGCTTAGGCGTGGACACTCCTTTTTCGTAAAATAGTTCAAGTATTTACTGCTCAGGATATATGGATGGGAAATCAGGATAGTTTTATTTTTTATAGGTAGGGGTTCTAGGCGATTCAGTTTGTAAGTGTGAGCTTGAAACAAAGGTATTTGGACGTTAAATATTATATTAGTACCGTTATAATAAGCTTGAAGTTTTAGTATTTCGTATATTTGTTCCAGAGACTGAATAGGTATTTTCTGCATTTTTAGTATTTTGTAGGCATGTTCCAGTTCACTTGGTAGTAGTATTGATGTAGGTAAAATACTAAGTCGTGCTAAATTTACGGCTTGAGCTATTTGAGACAAGTGTGAATATAAGAGGTCTAAGTTATAGGTTATCTGGTAAATGTATTGTATGTATTCAAAATTGTCCTCGTCTGTCTTAATTTTATTTCCTATTTGAGAATTAAATGAGTTTAAAATGTTATTTATGGTTTCTTGTTGGTTATTTATGTGTTGTGTTATGTTGTCCAGTCGTTGAATCATCTGTTCATTTATTTTGACTTGCTTATTTGTCTGGGATAATAAATTGTGCTGGTTTAGTCTGAGCATTTCTATTTCTTTGTTGATGGTCAGTGCGTCGTTATTGTCCATGTTACCGGTGATGAATTTTATTGCAGTCCCTAATCCGTCTATTAAGCTACGTTTCGTCCGTTTGGGATAGAGCTGGTTAAACAAATTTTCTAATTCCTTATGTTTTAAGTGGATAGTGCCTATCAGATTTTTTGAAACTTTGAATTTTTCGAGAAGTGCTATGGAATATTTTATTTTGATTAAATTCTCTTTATAATTTTCAAGATTTATAATATGTATGAATTTGTAATAATCTTTAATTAGTCGAGCTGAACCTAATTCAATCCCTACTAGTCCCGGGTTGTGGGTCATATCTCGGATCTCTATCTTCTGGAGTGTTGTCATTGTTATTAAGGTTAGGACGGTCCTGCAACAAAGGAGGTTTCTTTAGTTTTCGTTTGGGAATTTTCCTGTCTTTATTATCGGTTACTGTTACTCTGTTGTTGGTTTTTACTATTATTTCTTTGAATTTGGGGTGTAGTTTGTTATTATGTTTGTTTTCTTGGAAATATGCTTTCTGGCCTTCATTATAGTCAACTGGTTTTTGTAGTTTTTCGTTTAGTTTGGCTATTTGTTTTTGTTTTTGTTCTAATTGTTTATTATAGGACTCTCGTTGAAATTTAATGCGTTCTTGTTCTACTATTTCGGCATCTGGAGATAATTTTATATCGTATTTTCTACCGAAAAATAGTTCATAGGGAGTGCATTTGATGGCTGAATGTATACTATTATTATAAATGAATATGGCTTGTAACATCTTTCTATCGGCGGAGGCTGATTTATCTTGAATATGAACGATACGATATAATTCGAGCAACGTTGAGTGGAATCGCTCCACGGGGGAATTTGATGTCGAACTTCTTATAGAAGTTACATGTGTTTCGATTTCATAATTTTGGCAAAATTCCCTAAATCGAATCGAATCAAACCCTTTTTCCGAATCAACTATTATTAATTTTGGTTTACCATATGAGGATATGAATTGGGCTAATGCTTCTATTAAGTGTGGGGAGTTTCTACTCTCCAGTTCATAGGCTTGACCGAAGCGGGAAAATTTGTCAATAATTGTTAGAAATTTGGTTTTATCTAAGTGAAAAATGTCCAGATGACAAATTTCCAAGGGTTGTGTGGGTGTTTGTGTTAATTCGTGTTGTTGCTTAGGAGGGTGTCTATCATACTTATTTTCGTTGCACACCTTGCAGTTACTTATATAGTATGATATTTTGGATTTTAGGTTTGGAAAATAGTATTCCCTACGTAAATGTTCAAAAGTTTCATTTATTCCACGGTGCCTTAGATTATGGTGATTTTTGATAATTTCATCCTGCTCTTCGTCGTTTAATACGTCTTTGAGCATTTTAGTGACTCTAATTATTTTGTACTGTTGGCCCTGTGAAAAGTATTCGGAAAATATTGTTTGGAACTTTGAAAATACTTCGTCATCGGGGCAGTAGAGTGCTATAAGGTTTTTTGGTGGGATGTTTTCTTTAATTATTTCGATTAATGTTTGGTCTGTGTAATCAGGGAGGGTTATGGTTATCCTTCGTTTTTGGTTAAAGAATATTTCGAATTTTCTTTTCTGTCGTGAGCTTGCTTTTAATAATATTAGTTGGTTCCTAAAATCATTCAGAGGGTTTTCTGATATGCGAATGAATGTACTATCATCTTCTTGTGCGCTATGAATTGTTTCAGTAGATGTACCGTCTGTGTGAGTTGTGTCTGTTGACTGGTTATCTTCTAAATTATTACTATCTATTATTACTCTAGACAGAGCGTCGGCATTAGTATTGTATTTTCCTGCTTTATGAATTATGGTATAATCGAATTCTTCTAACTTAAGTCTCCATCGAACCAGCTTGCTATTGGGTTCTTTTAGGGACATAAGCCAGATGAGTGGCTTGTGATCTGTAATTATTTTGAATTTGCGCCCGAATAAATAAGGTCTGAAGTATTTCGTAGCCCAGACGATGGCTAGTAACTCCTTTTCAATTGTGGAGTAATTCTGTTCTGTGTCCGTTAGAGTGCGGGACGCATAGCAGATTGGGTGGTCTTGACCAATCGGACCTTGAGACAGGACCGCGCCAATAGCGACGTTACTGGCGTCTGTGGTAAGAATGAACTCTTTACTAAAGTCTGGGTACGCTAGTATGGGGTCATGTGTTAGGAGATCTTTAGCCAAATTAAATGATTTTATGAATTCCGAGGTGTGTTTGACAGACTGTCCCTTTTTAAGACACTTGGTCATTGGCTTCGTTATTTTAGCAAAGTCTTTTATGAATTTGCGGTAGTATCCCAATAAGCCAAGGAAAGCTTTGATGTCTTTTTGCGTTTTAGGTATAGGGAAGTTCTTGATTACTTTAATTTTGTCCGGATTTGGCTTGATACCTCGTTCGGATACTACATGACCAAGAAAGGCTATTTCTTTCCTCAAAAATTCGCTTTTGTCAAGCTGAACTTTTAGATTAGCAGATTTTAATCTATCAAAGACCTTTCGCAAGCTTGTGATGTGTTCTTGAAGGGAGGTTGAGAAAACTATTATATCGTCCATATATACAAGGCATGTGGTGCCTTGTAAATCTTTTAACACATTATCCATCACACGCTGGAACGTGGATGGGGCATTTTTCAGGCCAAACGGCATTCGTACGTACTCGTAATGGCCGTGTTCGACGGTAAATGCCGTCTTCTCAATGTCCCGGGGGTGCACCTCTATTTGATGGAAGCCCGACGCGAGATCTAATGTCGAAAAGTACATACATTTTCCCAATTTATCAAGAATATCTGATATATTGGGCAATGGATACTTATCGTCTACTGTTTTTTCGTTGAGCTTCCTATAATCTACGACAAGCCTCCACTTTTGTTTTCCGCTTGAGTCCATTTTCTTTGGGACTATCCATATGGGGCTACTCCAAGGGGAGTAACTTGGTCTTATTATCCCTTGTTTTAACATTTTATCGATTTGGGTTTGGACTTCTTCCTTATGAATGTGGGGATACCGATAAGATCGTGTATAAACTGGTAAGTTGTCTACAGTTTTTATTTCATGCTTGACTTTATTTGTGAAGGTTAAGTCTTGTCCCTCTTTAAAGAAAATATCTTCGTAGGCTTTACAAAGTTTAATGATTTCGCGTTTTTCCTCTGTATTTAGGTGGTCAGTCCTGATTAGTGTTTCGATGGGAGGAAGTGGGGTGTTTTCTGTTTCTTGTTGAATTTGTATGTTATTATATTCGACAATTTCGTGATTTAGTAACTCTACCCGAAGTGGTTGTTCAACTAGAAATTTCTGGTTTTGATTAGTTAAATTGATTACAGGAGCTAACATGTACCAATCTTTTGCATGGTAAACTCCTGGTGGAATCAGGAATTTGTTTGAAATTTTTGTTTCAGGTAGTAGTACATCACCACACTGTATATCGATTGGCAGTTTTATAATTTGTTTACTGCTTGCTTCGATTGTATGAATACCACTAGTTAAATTGGGTTTGAACAGAAGTCTATTTATTGAGAAAGGTGTAATTAGTTGTTTGTTTGGGACATCTATTTTAGCTTGCAAGTGGTTAAGTGCATCTAGTCCTAGTAAACCATCAAAATATGCATGAAACCTAAGTACCAAAAATTCTAGTGTACCTTCTTGATTAAATTCAATAAATATTGGCAGTTTTACTCTAGTGTCAATAGTATGTGTGCCTAGTAAAGCTTTAATATGAACGGGATGAGTTTTATAAGTTTGATTTGGGTGGATATGTTCGGGATTGATGAAGGAATTTGAGGAACCTGTGTCTATCAGGAATTTTAACGGTGGTCCGTGTGCATTGGATATGTGGATATAGGGTAAAGTGGAACCAAGGAGATTACTGTCTATGTACCCGAGTTGTTCTCCCAACTCGATTGAAAATTTTGATCGTCTAGTTCGTAAGGGTTGTAGAAGTTGCCGTCATCTGATGGCATAGGATGCTCGGTAGTATAGTCAGTTTGTGGGTTGGTTTCATAGTCAGTTAAATATTCGTCTAAGCTAGTATAGTTCTGATTTTCTTGGGTCTCTAGGTTATGTAATTCTTTACTGGTAAATGTTGGTGTACTTTGTGGCTGGAAGAAATTAGGTCTATTTTGTTGGTGAGGATTTGGTCTTCGGATACTGATCTGGTTACTTCCTATGTCCATAGGTGTCGGTTTGTACGTCTGTTGTGGTCGCGGGTTGTATTGTTGTGGACGTGAGTTGGGTTGTTGCGGTCGTGGGTTATGTTGTTGTGGTTGCGTATAATATTGTTGTGGTTGGAAGAATGGTTTTTGTTGGACTAATTGTGTTCGGGGTATTGTGATGTGATTATAGGTTGGTATGGTTGGTCTGGGAGCAAGTGGTTTGTTTTGGGATGTCCTATTTGTAATTTGTGCTACGGCTCCTTTCTGATGGTAATGAATATTTTGCTCTTTAATCCCATATTCGAAGGCTGCCTGAATAGTTTCGGGGTTCCTAGCTCTAACTACTGAGCCTATTGGTTCTCTTAATCCTGCTAAGAATACGTCCTTTGATAACGTCTGGTATAGAGTTATTTTTGATTTGATCACGCCTGGATTTGCTTCGTTTAGTTTTACGAAATTTACCAATGATGAAAGAATTTCAATGACTTGAGCATAAAATTCTTCCATTTTTTGGTTACTATTTTGTCTTAAATTATGCAAGTCTCTAATAAGGGTGGTTTCGTTCCTTTTATCGGCGTAGTGAGATATAAGGTTATTTTTTATTGTTGGCCAATCTATTGGTGTTCCGTACATATTTAACACCTCATTAGCTTCGCCAACAATTTTATTCCTTATTGCTCTTATCCACATCTTTCCGTAACTTTGACTCCAGTCCATACTAACACAACTTATTATTTCCTCTACATTTTCTATAAAATCGTACAAAGCTCTGGGGTTACCGTTGTATTCCGGTAAATTTTTAATTGGGTCTGGGATCTTAAAAGCTTCTAGTATTTGTGTAATTCCTGATAATTCAGTCATTTTGTTATTATGATTATTTTCAATTACTACCGAATTTGAATTTAAATTATTACTAATTAAACTAGGGGGTACGTTGTGTATCGTATTCTCCGATACCAACGTTTCAAGCTCAACACCTGCGTTTACTGCGCCGTTTGTGTGAGGGGTACTTGTCGGGTATGGTACAGGATTTGTATATTGTAATTTAGATTTAGGATCTTTAGGCATGGAAAAAGAAGCAGCAAATAACAAATGAACTATTTTACTCACAGTAAGCTGCAGATGTTTTTCCACATTGATCCAGTTCTTCTCCGCGTCAAGAATTGAAATCCAAGTACTGGCGTTGAGTGAACCACTACACTTGATGTGCCCTCAAGTTTGAAGTATTGTTCTGATGAACCGTCAGTCAATAATTCACAATTCACAAACTTATACACCGTACTCGCGGATCCTACCGACTGCGCCAATTAACTTTGCGGGGTGCGCGAAGTTAATAAAAAAAAATTTATTTATTACAAAACTTTATTACAACAATTAAGATATTACAATAATGGTTTCGATTGTTACAATTCGCGTACTAAGTCCTGACAAGTATATCCAACAACCTCAGTTTCTCAATTCTTTATATAGTGTAAAAGTGCTGAGTTTGTTGGGGATACCTTTACATTCTAGAATACAAAAGAAACGACTTTATGATTTCTCACAGGAAATGCTGATATAGATTCACATGGACAGGAAATGTTGATACAAATGTACGTGAAGTTTCTTTAATATAGGATTACAAAAATTACAGAAATGCTAAATGTTGAAATTGCAATAATTGAAATATGATATCTGTGGAAGTGAAGAGAGTTTGACTTAAGTCACGTATATGCTGACTCAGTGTGTGTTGTCGTTCTTAACTATATATATAATGTGTCTGTATATATATTATGCATGTATATATATATATCGTATATGTGTCATATACGATATATATATACATATATATATATATATATATATATATATATATATATATATATATATATATATATATATCGATAGATATATATATGATATAGATATATATATATATATATATATATATATATATATATATATATATATATATATATATATATATATATATATATATATATATATATAGATATATACACCGATATTCCGTTAACCGTACGACAATACATACACGTGGTACTCTTAACGGAATCATATACAGGATGTTTCTCTAGACAATTTATTTTTTAATAAAAATTAAAATATTTTTATAAAAATAAATTTTTAAGTCATATTTTCTAGCTACATAATATTTATTTCTAATTGTAAGCTTGGAAATTATAATATATATGTGTATTAATAATTTTTATTATTACTATTATCATATATTTATGTTAACTTTCAAAATAATCGCCTGTATATGTTAAAAATTGAAGTTTTATTTACATAAAAATGTTTATTTACATTAAAAATTTTGTCACGTAGATTGTGTATGTATACACAAACACACACAAACGGTACGCATAATGGTAGTACGGATATCGGAAAACCGCGGTATATATATATACATATATATATATATATATACCTATATATATATATATATATATATATATATATATATCTATATCTATATATATAGATAGATATATAGATATATATATATATATATATACATATATATATATATATATATATATATATATATATATATATATATATATATATATATATATATATATATATATATATATATATATGTCTGTGCGATAAATCTCGAAGGAAGCCTCCAATTGTTACGAAATTTAGTGTGTAGGTCAAAAGAGGTCAAAAGTTCCAGTAGCTTGGTTGAGTTCGTCAGCTAGATACATCCGATCTTTGGAAGCCAATATTTTGGCCAGAATTCAAATTTTTTATTTTTTTACACCATCGAAAAGAGCGTAAAAAATTACGTAAGGCTAGCTTTTAAAACATTGTTCTAAATTAACTACATTTTGAGAAAAATTAAGAAATTTGTTGAATTTCTTTACAATAAATGCTACATTGTTTTTATCATTACAATAACATTCACAAATACAGTCATCACCGATTTTGAAAATTTGTTTACTATTAGAGAGAGAGAAACTATTTTAAATGGATATAAGTTATGTTGTATAAGGTCTGCTAGGGTCCTCAATTTTTTCACCTTTAAAAATTTGATTTCATTTAAATCTATAATTATATGCTATACTATATGAGATCCGCTAGGGTTCTGGAGACCCAAAGAGTGGTAAAAATTAACTACTCAACTGACTGAAAATTTTTTCACTGTTAGAGAGCTAAACTATTTTAAATGGATACAAGTTGTTATATGAGATCCGCCAGTGTCCAGTCTTTGGAAATTCACTATGTTATGCAGATGGTGCGACAGGGGTATTTACAATTATTAAAACATGGTATACACCTAACCTTAAGGTGGTTGGCACATTAAAGATTAAGTAACTACTAAATCATAAAAAAATTTACCTATTATCATCGCAAATTAAAACTGGTTATTTGTAAATTCGTTTTCGTCTTTCCTTTTCTCTAATTACTTAATTCATTTTTTTAAATTTGAAATTACGTTGAGAAAACTTATTTTGTAATTAAAAATAATTCCATTATAAAAAATGGACGTGCAAGTAACAGCAGTATGGCTGACAAAAACTTTCATACATTTATCAATTTTTAAGAACTAAACGTCCGAATTTATTAATTTTATTCTTATCAAGGATTATTAAACGAAAATCCTATTATAAATCATCGAATAAAATTTTAACAAAATCCATGGAAAGAAGAAGGTAACAAAAACTAATAAAATTACACCCTTTATATCGAAAATAGTTTCTTGAAAATTGTTTATATACTCATTTGCCTTTCCTTATTTTGAATCGTTAGTGTATTTAACTTTTTAGTGTTTCGTAGAGGGCACGCTACGAAACGTTAATGCAATCAGGCATCGTGTCATTCCACAGTAGCGTATACGTACTATATTTCACGGGGGAAAAAAACTGACACTGTAACTGGTCTGTGTTCGATAAATCTGTTCCCATTCAACATTATAATAGTATATGGTAGAGGTTCTGTGAAGTAAATTCACTCTAGTATTTTAATGATATTATATCTCAAATAATTTATCATACAACAAGGTTTACCGTTACTTTCATATTATTAACATACTTAAACAAACCATAATCAACATTATATCAACTTGACCTTTCTTACAATAGGAGAAACACATAAATAGTAACACATACCTACATCCCATTGGATGAGTGGGAATGAGATTGAACCTACGGGAACCTTTCTTCCATTTTGTAAACAATCTACATTCATATTGTTGAAATGATGTATTATCTGTTGACATTAAACAAATTACTTGGTTTTGGCTCATTTTATGTTGAATATGCTTTTACTGCGTTAACATAAACACGTAGGTACACTTATAGTATAGAAATACAATGAGGTCGAACGATATGTGTATGAATGAGGCGTGTTTGAAAGGCATCGCATATTACGAGGGAATGGGGATCTAGAAAGAGCATTGGTGGCATATTTTGAACAATATACTGAAAAAATGTGCCTCTAGGTATTTTATATAGGATGTTTCAATGCTCACATGAACTTTCTATGGACTTATTACTAAAATCTTTTGGAATTTTTTTATTCCAACTGTAAAAATTGTTGAATTTTGTCTAATATAAATATGGACCATGTGATAGTAATTAGCATAGAGTAATAGAGACAACATATCTATGCCTACACTACTGGAACCAGTGTAACATGTAAGAGATAGACAATATGTTGTATACACACACTGGGTTTACATTGTATTAGTGCGATTTTGTGTATTTGTATGAGTAACGGAGATAGTAGGGGCGGTCACATGGCTCAGTTATTGCATACATAGCTATGACAGCATACGCATGTACTAGGGGATGTTACAATACCAACAACAATCAAGTCCATTATCGTGTGGTTGATCTTCAATCATCGACTGCTACTGACAAACTGACAACTAAGAAGCATAATGAGCACAGAAGTACACACTCGTGATTTCAGAAAAGAGATAGTTGCGGCGTCTCTGTCCTCTGTGGTAATTAGTTTTTGGTTAATGCCGCTGCTACACGATGCTACGAACACCTTCCAACATTCGACGTTGGATGGTTCATAGCATCGTGTAGCCGTTGTTCGAACCTACGAGTGTCCAATGTCGAGCGTCAAACATTCGCATTTGGTCGTGTCCCGTTCGATGTCGGTATTCTTGCACCGAGTCAAAGGGATGCTTCGAACGTTTGAAGGTCAATGTTGGTTGTGTTCGTTGGTTGCGCACGACTCGTTCATGTGAAGAGAGACAACATCAGTGTATAACATTAGAGATAACATCAGACAGATAACATCTTCGTCACGTTTGTCCCAACACATTATACAAGAGAGACAACATCAGTGTATAACATTAGAGATAACATCAGACAGATAACAGCGTTGTCGACTGAGTACCAACACATCATCATTCGTATTGGATCAAACATTCGACTCACCGTGTAGCAGATACATTCGTCGCACCAACTATCGAACTTAACTGCCTCAAACGTTCGATCGAATGTTGGAAGGAACGTTCGTAGCATCGTGTAGAACCCGCTTAACACTATAACAGCTCTAATTTTGTGCCAAGGCTCACAAAAAAGAATATTTGTTTAGTTGTCCAGAAAAATAATAAATAAATAGATATGTTTTAGAGTTCAAATATTTATTCAGCATAGAGCTCCATATAAAATATTATAATATTACAATATATAAAATATTCATTAATTTAGTTCTTTTTTTCTTTATCAAATTTGGAATAAATAGAAATTTAACTGATTATAAGTCATAAAAATTCTGCCAATATACAAAATGTGTCTAACTTCATTAATTTCTAAAAAAAATTCTGAAATACAACAATTCTCAGTACTCACATGTTACTATATCTTGAAGGTTGTCAAGATATCGTTTCAAAATCGACGTTTTCCAGCGATGTCATTCCAGTTCGCACATACCTATACAACCCTTCATGGACTCCGAAGTATTTAAATGGAACTTTTAAGTTATTATTGTAATGAGATGTACAAAAGGTTTTAACCAGACAAAAAGCATCGTTTTTTCTGTTACCACCGTCAATCATGAGCAGGTGACCTGGACGCAAGAAGATACAAATTCACTCAGGATTATATAAGACATCATAATAATTGTGAGTAAAATATTCAAATGAAAAGATATTTAACACATAAAGCAACTTTATGTTTCATTTAAGGTACAATGACGTAGGACATGAATTGTAACCATTTATCTATTAATATATAAGTCATATACAGTGTTGTGCTTATCTAGATAACGTTATCTGAAATTTTATCTAGATAACGTTTTAGTTATCTATTATCTTTCATCTAGATATTTTCAAAAGAAGTTATCTTTTATCTTATCTTTTTATTAAGCGAAGGAAAAAGATAAGATAATAAAAATAAAAATACATCTTTATTTTTTCTGAAAAATAGAAAATTGAAACTAAATTCACCTTTTCCCTTCCCTATATGTATTTATTTGGTCGACCATATAATTCAGATAAATTTTGACACTTTCTTAAGAATTACAAAAATTAATAGATTTGAGCGTTACTTTATGGTATTTACAATTACAAAAATATTTAAAAGCCATTATTTAATTTTCAACAGAATTCTTGTTGTCTGGAATTATTGCCGTCATTAGTTGGAATAACATTTAGTCGTGTAATATGAAATGTCGTATTCCGACCACTTAGTCTACCATGTAATTCAAAGAAGTATCGACATTTTGTTAAACATTAGAGAAATGTTTAGAAGCAATTTTCGTATTTTAAATGGAATTCTTGTAGCTAGAAATTATTTCAGCCATTAGTTGGAATAACATTTTATCGTATAATATGAAGTGTCGTTTTCCGACCACTTGGTCGATCATGTAATTCAGATAATTATCGACACATTTTAAGCACTTTTTTAAACAAAAATGTTGTACTCTATTGTGCTAGACGTATTCTATCATGGATCGTAAATAAAATAACTAAATTCCAAAACATGCTATTTTCATCGCCAAAAACTTTTCTTTAACATTTTTGTAATTTATTGTAATTTACACATCTTTCTGGGGACCGGTGAGGTACTTTCGCAGCCCGGCACCGGTCCACGGACCGGCGGTTGAGAAACATTGACCTAATGCATTATTTCTGTAAATATTATCTTATCTGTTATCTAAAATTTTATCTAGATAATGATTAAATTATCTGTTATCTTTATCTAAATATTTTCAATTATGTTATCTATTATCTGTTATCTAGATAATAAAATTTGGTATCTTGCCCAATACTGGTCATAGAATATTCACTAGTATGTATTAGAATATTGTACAAGCGAGATCCAAATTCCATTTGTGACAAAGTGCTTTGTGCATTCTTTATGAAACACGCTGTATAATATATACATGTATGTATAATGTTGCGTATACCTACTATATATTCATTATCAAAAATTATGATAAAATGAAGGGAATGTAATCATATGTATTTTATTATAAAATGGGAAGCCAGAACATACATATTTTAGGGAAAAATGCTTGTATATCACACCTATATAGTATAAATACAACAACATAAATTTACCAACATACATACATTTAATAATAACAAAACAAAAACAAAAACAAAATGTATATGTACAAGCCATCATGATCTTTCTTTCTTTCGGTAATTATTTGCACCTATGTGTATTCATTATTCTAAAAACTTAAGATACGTAAGTGATCCTTTAGTAAAGAGAGATCTAACTGAAACAAAATTTTATATTACTATTCAAATCAAACTTGTATGTTTGTGTACTAGTGATGTCGGATAATTTGTCGATTAATCGGTTTAGTCGACTAATTTTGTTTACATCTGGTCATTTTTTAGTCGACGGTTTTACCTTCGATTAAATGACTAAAATGATTAATTTTTTTTTATATGACAACAAAAAACGACTAATCTATTAATTTTTCCGTATTATTTATTGGATTTCAAATAATGAAAGCTAAAAAAATTTTCCATTTATAAGATTTTTTAATTTTATGTAATTGACACATTGTTATACGTTATATTTTTCCTTACTTTAAAAAAATATATTAAAAGTCAATAATTAAATTCAAAATAAAATATCCTTTTAAAAAGAGTTACATAGGTTACCCTATTCATGAATTCGATTAAAAGTTTAGTCGATTAGCCGACTATTGTTCGTTCGATATTTTCGATTAATGACTAAATTTTTCTGAAAAACAACTTTAATCGATTAATCGACTAACTACTCTTTGGCTCCACATCACTATTTTGTACCTGATTTTGTTTCTATCGTTAAGTTTAGGAATATCTTTAAAGACTTGTGTCGCAAACATAGTGTAGATACATAAATTGTAAACGAATATAAAACAGCATTATTAGTACTTAAACGCAGGGCCGGATCTAGAGGGCAACGGGGGCACGTGAACCACCTGCAAATTGTTAGGCCAGAAACACAAGTTGAAGGGCGACAAAATGGTGAATCTTTTTTTTTTTGCTCGTCACCTACTTTTTGCGGTGTTTGGGGCGCCAAAAACGTAAGTTGAGCGCAAAAATGCAAAGTGCTGAATTAAGTTTCTTTTGCTCGTCACTTGCTTTTTGCAGCAAAAAATTTAAAAAAAACATCGGTGCGCCAAAATTTTTAATTTGGCGTTTTTCTTGGGGAGGCCGCCAGCGGCACAATTTGCGTCCCTTGTAATAACTGTAGGTCCGGCCCTACTGAAAGTATCACAAAGAGTTGGTCTCGCGACAAACCTGTCGAATAGCTTATGGCAAACCAAACATGTTAATGTGAAACAGAAAGAAACTATTTCATTTGTCGCAGTAAATTTCAATAATCCATATATTGTTACGATTGTAAGAAATTAGAAGGTTGTAAGGTTTGGAAAGAAAACTTAACAATTTCTTAGTTAAATTTACTTTTTAGTGTCTGATCTTGCTCATTATTGGATCATCAAATATTTATTCTATGTATTGCAAATGTATTGTTTATAATATTAGAAGTGGGCGAGTTTTTAGTGTTTTTGAAAATTAACAAAACAATAACACTTGATGACAGTTGAAAAAGATACCCATGGAATAATTTATTTTATTGCTTTTGTGTTTCGTTAGTAAATAAATTTTGAGTTAAATCCAAACTCACATTCAGAAGAAACAAAAAAAAAAAAAAAAAAAATTAATTTTATATCTATAGACGATATTTTCTTTCGAGTAGGTATTATTTGGAAATTCAATGTTGAAAATATTTAGTTTTAATTACTTCGACAATATCACTATAAAAATAATATTCCACTTAACGCGATATTGACGAAGTAATTAAAATTTTAACTATTTTCAATATTCAAGATGAAATTTCACAATAAGAAAATCTCTCAATAGTGAATTATTATTCAATTTTTTCAAATAAAATTTTCAGTTGGTTCACTTGTTTAATATCTGTCCAATAAGTGACTGACGTGTTATCTTAATAACACAATGCTTTTACATAAAATGGATACTCTGCTAAAACGATAGACAATCATGGCAATCTCGGATAGCGATCGCTGAGGATGTTGAAAAATGAGTATAGAAAAAACTGCTTGATTAATATATGAAACAAACCATGGCTGTAAATGAAATTAACCGATACTACAATAGCGACGATAAAATGAATATCTAACAGTCTGACCGGATATTTCAAATCACTTATAATCTACAGGCAGCGTTTGAATTACGTCTTTTCGAATGATACTAAACAATATTTTAACACTATTACTCAATTTTGTAAACGCACTAGGTCTAACACTAGGGAAACGCACAATTACCCAAACGCACTAGGCCTCGCGTTGACGAAGGCCTTATGTCCCTGTCAAATTTTGCAGGATCAAAAATTTAAACATAAGTTTTGTAAGATAGTATTGAATACATTGAGTTTCTTGTTTTAATGTGGTCTAGCGTCGGTTTTGAAGATTTTTGTCTATAACAGACTCGAATCCATTTACATTATTATTTGTATACTGTATTTGTATTTTATACTTCCTACAATGTGTCAGATTGTACATTTTTAACTATGTTAGGAACTATGTTTTTAAAATTTTGTTACAGTTCTGCTAATTACACTAGCCTTATCAAGTGGACTTTTCATCCGTTATTTTACTCCCCTTATTGTATCTATAGAAAGACATTTTTTAAGACTGGAGATAATAAAAATTTATTTTAGATTTATCATTAGTCAAGATCGATTTACCTCTTCAGAAATTTTATCCATCAAATCTGAATTACATGTAGATCTAAATTATGGTGATATTAGCAACTATAAAATGTTATAAAATATATAAAAAAAATGAAATAAAAATCGCATATTGTAGCTTTATGAAACGAGAGCAGGCATAGGTTTCATTAAAGGAGCTTCTTATTGATTATAATTTACTATAAATATTTTTGTATATACCGAAAACATATTATATCATCAATCTGGTTGAACAATCGCAGTTTCATAAGGACCTACTATTTCCCTGCAGTCTCAAGCTTGTAGAGAGGGAGCGGGGTTGGTCATGGTTGTAACCCCGGGACCCGTACTTAAAAAAGGACCGCGGAGCTTTGGAGTGGAACTTGAAAAAATACAAAAATAAGTGTGGTAGTTACTTTTTTCTTTGCTCCTCCCATAAATTTCGGGAAATAAATAATTAAGCTAAAAGTATCAAAAGTGTTAGGGTTTTTTTTTGCTCGTCACCGTATATTTTTTGGGCTAACATTTTGTAAAAACCTATAGTTTACCCCGGCTCTCGCTATGGTCCTGTGTAGTTCTACAGCTTACGATACGAATTTGTACAAAGCAACAAAGAGAAAATTCATATAAAAATTATTGTGCTCAGCACTACAATCGACGTGTAAAAGGCGAACATATTCAATTTTGTACGGTAAAAATATAAAAATTATAATTAATCATAGAAAATTTAAAGGATAGAATATTGTTTCTGTAATATTAGTTCCGTAAAATTTGCTAAACAGCACAGTAAAAAGTTCCATTGCCGACAAAAAAAATATTTTTTAATTGTTTTTCTTACAAAAATTACCATGCTGTATTATAATATTTGAAATGCTATCTGCTAATAGTAGAAAGAGAAAAAAATAGAAAGAAGGTTGTGTTTGTTGTGAACGCTGTTGAAATGTACCTCACTCATAACAAGTCACATAGCCAACCATAGGTTTGGACGACCAACTTGGTCGGACGGGTCGGACCAAGCACCTTGATCCATTAGACTGTGTTACAAGCAGCAAGCAGTATTCGTTACACTGTGTTAGAGGACGGGGATGTCACCGTTTAATTCATCATTTTGTTACTTTACTATCTTTAGTATTAGAATATATTGTTGGCAATCATTTTTGTATGTATCATAAAGTTCTTACAGGTTCGAAGTTTTTACAGGTACCGCCCAAGCAACATAAGGTTGCGGGTCAGATGCGTAAATGAAAGAGTACGACAACAAGAATTAAACTATAACATATATGCATAAGAGTGTGATAAAAGTTGTGTTAGCATATTAAATTTTACCAGGCTAGCACATATTTTTTATTTTGGTCGTCGATCGCGCACTCATTATAAGAGAGCATGGTAATTTTTCTGAAATTTTATCTACAAAAATTATATTATGATTTTTCTCTCCGTGTAGGTAAATTAAGAGGCTTTGTAGAATCTAACGCATTCATTTTGGAAATATATACCTACTATGAAAAATAATATCCGTTTCGACTTATAGGACATAATTCGGGAACCCAAAGTGTCGTAAGTACGAGAGTTGCCTGTAAAGTATTTTTTATTCACGATAACAACGGTGCGTCTGGTGAAGTGTATCGTTCGTTACATCAACTCCCCGTGAACGTCTATATCCGCAGGCGTTTATGGGAATGAGAAAAGTTACAGACATGACAGACAGGCATTCACTATACTATACGCCTATCTGCCACTGTTAGTACAATGTAGCAATCTACTAGCAGCTTTAGCATTCAGCAACACACCCGTACTGCAATTTGATTCAATTTATTTTAATTAAAATTTTTTCATTCCTTCGAGATAATTTGAATTTTATTTAACTAGTTTAATTTTGACCACGGTTTGATGCACATGTGTGTTTGATTCATCAATATTGGAAGGATTTGTGGATGTTTCGGCGATTTATCTCGGTGTAGGTAATATCATTACAGTAAGTCAACGTCATACTCAACGTCAAGTAATTTGAAATAAATGAAAATATATGCCTACGTACGTGTTGCGTTTTAATGTAGTGCAATAAATTTCAAAAATTCGCCAAATCTAACTGCTGAACACACTCTGTGGCTTGCGTTTTTCTCAGATTTCAAGATAGTACAACCGTCACTCGACTTATTACAGATTAAGTGGGTATTCTAGTCTAGAGACTCGATTTTGAGTTGATTTTACGGCGTAATAAAAAAATAACCCTGTCGCAGCATTCTGCATAACATAGCGAATTTCCGTTTACAAAAATTAGTTTTTCTTGAAAACTAGTTGACATAGAATAATAGTTTAAAGACTTTTTTTATGTCATTGTTTTTCCTCTTCAAATGGTGTAAAAAAATTTTACAATTTTTGAATAAGGGGTAATTTTGGTAAATAACTAATTTTTTTCACGAAAAATGCCCCAAAATGCTCCGGGCATCGGACGTGTCTGACTAACGAACTTGTGGACTTCCAACATTTTCACCAAATTTCACCAAATATCGTGCGGACACATATAGACAATATATATATATATATATATATATATATATATATATATATATATATATATATATATATATATATATATATATATATATATATATATATATATATGTAAGTGAATATTATTTTCGGTTTCTAGGGAACTCAAAACAAATGTATGCCATGATCCCGGGCTCAAGTCTCGTCATGACAGTGGCTGTAATAGCTGAATTCCATTCTGGAAATTCGCTAAAACTGTAAACATTTTTAGTATCCATTTTTTTAACAGTTTTTTATTGATATTTGAAAAGTATAAAAATGTACAAAATTTAAAAAAAAAAATTCAAAATTGAAATCGGTACAGGCCGGCAAAGTGAAGACTCCAAAAAAAGGTGTCTCCTGGTTGACGTTATTCCAGCCCTCCTGGTGATCTGAAACATAAAATTTTAGTTAATTTTTAATAAACAAGGATGTAAAATTAGTTGGACGTAGCCGATTTGAAAAAATAAATTTTTTCACAAAATATCGTCCATTTAAAAAAAATCATTTTTTCACCTCCATTTTTCAAATTTGGAAATTTTTAAAATGGTAAAAATAAAAAATTCTAAAAACCTTTTTACTTCGGACCAATTTTGATAGTATTGAGAAAGTTTGTACCAAATTTCAAGTAAATCGGTGCATTAGAACTTGAGATATCATGTCAAACGTATAGAAAAATGTAGTTTCGAGTAATTTATATTAAAAATTTGAATTTAACGCTGAAAAGATTTGAATGTAACACAGTACGTAGGGAAAAAATCACCGTAACTCCGAAATTAATTCGAATTTCCGTAAACCCTTTTAGAAGCTAATTCTTAAAAGTCTGAACTTTGAAAATATAAATAAAAAACAAAAATCGATTTTTTCGAATTTCTAGACTAGAATACCCCCTTAACATACAACCGTGTTAGAAATTCGATGTAAAAATTATATCACACTTTAGCATCTATTTAGTGTCATTCTTTAGCAATTTTTCAGTTCTAATAAGAAAAGAAATAAGTATAGGTACTTTTAACAAAAAAAATAAAAAAACAAAAAATAAAAACTTATGAATAAAATTTTGCTTTTAAAGTAATTTGGACCCTATGTTATATCTTTTGTTTAACTGTAAATTTAATCGATTTTCATAAACAGAGTCCAGCGGAAATGGTAAAAATGAAAATTTTTGGTTAAAATTGGCGATAACTCTAGAATCACAAAATATGTCAAAATGTATATTTTAATATCCTATAACATTTTACAGAATTACTTTGAGTTCGATTTGATTTGTCTAGCCTTAGTAGATCTGACTGCATGTATATTCATTAATTTAGACTTCAACATAATACGTAGGTACATACGTACGCATATGGTCCGAATAAAAAGTCCAGGTCTGAAAAAATTTCATCCAAAAAATTTTGTGGTTCTCTGGATTCCTAAACCGCGTATACTCAAATTGGATTGATTATTATATTTCCCCTTCTAATAACATCGTCATATACGTAGTCTATATCGACGGGAAAGTAATATTGAAAGTTAATATTTTAGGGCAATTCTCTGCGTGTCGCACAAAAAATACAATTAATAATAAACTAAACAAAATGTTACAATATCCCGTGCGTTATGAAGTTTATATTTAACCCTAGAATCATACGTACACGTCAAAACGACGAGCGAACTTCTTTACCTGCCCCAATACTACAACTTGTCGGTACCTGCTTGCTGTGAGATTTCTGTTATCTAATTTATTTGTTGTTATAACACATAAGACGTATTTATTTTGTTTATAGTCATTGTAGTTTTGTTTGTATTGAAATAGTGTCCGTCAAAAGGACGTCGATGTATGATTACGCGATGTTTTTTTTTTAAAGATTTTGTACCTCACATATAAAAGCTTTCCTAATTTTTCTAAAATTTATTAAATATATGCATGTTATAATTAATTTTATCATAGATTATGATAATGTGAAAGATGATTACAGCTGTTTGACTTATAGAGACGACATCATACTGAAGTTTTGATAAGTATATTGAATCGAAAACTAAAGAATGTGTTTCAAGTGACTTAATAAAAGATTAACAATTTATTTTGTGGAAAATATTTTAATTTTTATTATTTTTTGAGATCTTATTCGAAAAATTACTAACAAATTTTAGAAAATATACAAATGTGCCTAATGGGGAAATAACTACATATCTATAGGAATATTTATGACTGAGAAATTTCACATTCTGTAAAGACACACATGTCCACTGACTCATAATAGTTCATAAATTAATTATTTGAAACACATGTTTTATGATACAATTGATGCATTTATCTATTTTTTAATTTTTATAATGAAAATATGCTTTGATAAAAAGATTAAAAAAATTAATAAATATTTACATTAAGAAATTTTTCCAAATCCAATTTTTTTAAATATTTTGTTCGCTTTTGTAGCATTGTTATGTAAAAAAAAATGTTTTTTGCAAATAAACTCTAAAACTCTCCGTAAAAAGTCCATCCGTTAAAACGAGGTCGATGTATGATTAACGTTTCTCGTAGACCAACGTATGATTCTAGGGTTAAGATACTTTAGAATTAAGAATTAGATTTAAGATACTTAAAAATATTTAGTTCTTTTTCTGCGTATTATAAACACTTTGCTTTGGTTATTACTAGTTTTATTTATTTATTTTTTTAAATCTTTTATTGCAAAATTTCCCGTGCGTCCCGCAGAGAATCACCCATTAGACTGATTTAATATTGAAAGAATTTCGTGTAATTGAATCTGCATATTAGAATTATTCAAATTTCATCACGTTATTCAATATAATCATGCTACAGATACGACTAGTTTACAGCTAATGAAGTTGCTCTGTATATACCCATAGTTGCAAAGGATATTAACCAATGTGGGTATAACATATTAAATTATATTAATGATCGAAAAGATAACCTGAAATGTGTACTAGTTTCAAATGAATGATTCAAACGATAATAGGTACAGAGAATTTCTGTCTACATCCACAAATAATAAATCATGTAAAACAGTCCACAATTTGCTGGACTGACATAAACTGGTGATTTATAAGTTAAACAGTAGTAAAATTGCAGGGGCTTTTCAATGTTTGCACAGTTGCATACCTTGACGCATGTTACATGTTCATTTTTTAGCGAAATGCTTTCTGTTCACTATTTTTATGTGTGCAAGCAAATATACACACGATCTGCAAACTTGAACCATTGAGGCTAGCTTTCAAGTATCTTTAGGTGTTTAGTGTGTTTCATGTTGTACATTTACTTCTAGAAAAAATGACTCTTTTTAAAGTTTAAATAAATATATGCTGTAGCCTTCAATTCGTTGCCTTCCAGGCATAAGGTAGTTTTTCATTTTTAGTGATTTATTTAGGAGAGCAGAAAAACAAGAACTACTGAGTTACATTTTGTTTTATAAATTTGAACCTAAGGTATCAATGTACTTGCAGACTAATATTCTTCAAGTACCTACATTCGTTTATGCTTTACAAAATAAAATGTAACAATAGAGGAAGGCCGCCCAAAGCGGGTACCCCCTGAAAGCGGGTAAGCGCTTATATATCGTTGTATCGAATGTTTTTGTCGGTTCGTGTGTATACCGACATTAGCCGAATATCAACCAATATCAATCAGTTGCACTTGAACGCTTGTGTCGTTTAATGTCCTTAGTTAAGCGTCATCAAATTTTTTTGATGATTTTGTTAAAAATTTTGACGATAAATATTCTGTGGCTAGTCACAAACCATTTTATTTGTAATCTTTTTGGTACTACCGTATTATGTTATCATCATTTGACGTTTAATGTAGAAAAAGACAGACTTGTATCGGCTTTCATTTTGAAATTATTCTAAATTTACAAAATTAAGTGCTTTTGGGCAAATCGGGTAGACAAAATAGAAGCATCTTAAGGGAAAAAACTGTTGGAAGGGGAAAAAATAAAAAATCTTTTTACGGCGGAATGAGGGAAAAAGCTTAAGAAAAATATTTCTGCCTTGTTTGTGGTGATTTTGATGTGGAACCACCTATACGTGGAGGTTGTAAAGAGAGTTATAGTTAATTGTTATAAATTTATTATTTTGACCATTTTTGAATTAATTATTATTATTGCTAAGTTCTATATGAGTAAAAAAGTTTACATTAAAAAATAATAACAGTATTTAAATACATAATGTACTTACCCGCTTTGCCCAAAGAGCATTACCCGCTTGTATTTTCTTTATTAGAAATTAATATCGTATAAAAATTTCTTAAGCGAGTTTCATTTTAAAGTTCGATAACTATTCTATCTGATAATATAAAAAGGATCTCCTTATCAAGGTCAAAAGTTTCCTTTTTGGGCATTTAATCTTAACTTACTCACTTTAGGCTACCTTCTCCTAGTTCTTGTTTTTCTACACTCCTAAAAAAATCACTAAAAATGAGATACGACTTTATGCCTGGAAGGCGACGAATTGCTTTACTTCTTTATGCTTTTTCCAGACCGATTATGTTGATTGTAAATTAAATTTGGTTCATCCAATATATTTACGAATCTGTATTAATATCAATGAAATCGGCTTCTGAATTGAATGTTCTGCGGCGTACGGGACGGGACAATTACTGGTTCATCCATGGTTTGTGTTTGTCTAATAGCTAAAGCGGCAATCAGGTGTAGAATACAGACGAGATACATATATGTATGGTACCTATATGCAAATACATGCAAACATTATGTGCATTTTATATGTATATAGGCAAGTGCATCGGAAGCTTTTGGATAAAACAATAAAGCGGCTTAGTACTATAGGGAATTGTTAAAATACTATGACCGTGTATTATGGTTACACATTAGTTGGTGACATAGTTACAGTCATCAACAAAAATTATAAATGTACCATTTTTTAGTTATAATATTAAGACTATAGTATTACACCGAGATCTTTCAAATAGAAATGTTTTTGAAAAGTGATTTTAGTGTACATTTTTTCCAAATAATTATTTAAATAGTCAAAAATAATACCTCAATAACTGAAAAAATTATAAAGATTGATTTTTTGGAAATATTGATAAGGTGTCAACTTACTTTGTTCAATTACAAAAATTTCTGTAAGCTAATAATATTTTTAAGTGCAGAGCCAGATTTATTTAAAGGTATTTGTGCCACGTGCCCAGAAACTCCTTCAAAATTGGGGTGTTTCAACTAAAATTATTACACTCTAAAACTGATTTCTTTGTTCAAAGAATAAAAATTTCTTTAATTTTTTTTTTCTTTGAATCAAAAAATCAAATTTTTTGGTTTAAAAAAATATCTCTTTGACTACTGGAAACAAATTTTGGAAAAAATTTTTTGTATAAAAAATATTTTCTTTCATTCAGAGAAATATTTTTTTGACTCAACGAAAAAAAATTCAACGGTAAATTTAATATTAAGGGGGACCACTAGTGTGACAATTTTGAAAAAAATTTAAAATCTTTTTTACATGTTTCGATAGTCTATACCTTTAAAAATAACATACTAAAATTTCAAGTGCATATCTCAAATAGTTTTTGAATTACAGCCATCTGAAGAGCGGATTCTGATGTTCATTGTTAACTTTGAGGTATTGAGAAACGTATGAAGGTTGATAGTTCGGGAGTTTCCGGTGGCTGCCAGGCACATGTTGTGGAGCAGCTAGACCCTGGCACATTTAAACGACTCATCTAGTTTTACTATGACCGTTATAGTGAGTACATTGTAAAAAATTTTAGTAAAAATACTCAGTGATTAAAACTAAAAGGTAAGGTAAAGAAAAACTCCATTTTTTTAGTTTTCTGCAGTTATAACTCGAAGACAAAACATCCGATCGATTTGATTCTTATTGCAGCTTCTTTTATATATGTTTCTTCGTGCCATGAACCTCTTTTTGTTCCGATCGAATGAAAAATGTAATTTTTGCAAGCCAAAAATCATCAAATTTTCGCCCAAAATTTGAAACTTTTTTTTTAATAGCTCCGCTATTTTGTTAAATTTTTTTTTCGATTGAGGTTTATGGCACGGACAATACCTTCTAGTTTAATAGGCTTTTTGGTTTTTTTTATTTCAGGCACTGTGAACTACGTTATCACTGCAACAGTGGGGGGACTTTTTCTGGAGCCTTGGGAGATCGCCAGTAACCCACTGAATTTTCAATTTTTGGTCCAAAAATTTTATCATGAATTTATTATACAGTAGTTTTCTTTAAAAAAATTCCCAAAAATCACCTTTTTCAGGCGGTCACACTAGTGGTTCTCCTCAATATAAAATACGCACCCTTAAAGATTTGAAGACTTCTTTATTTAGAGTTAATTCTCGACGGGTAGACTTCATTTTAACTCATTAACAAGACCTGTTCAAACGATAAACGTGATAGGAATATGTAGATATGACAAAACCAAAAAATCAAAAATGAAAATTCGGTAACATCCATCAAATTGTCTGGCCTGATCTAATAATTCTAGTGGCAATTATTACAAGGAACATCGAATCAGCACAACACATAAATGATCTGATATTACCGCCTAATAAAACTGTAATTTCCATTTTTACTACCGGAAAATTTAAGTAAAATATGTCATGATGTAACTTTTTCAAGTACATCCATAAATATTGAAGTAACGCTATAAAAGTCAATCTCGTTGCTTCTTTTATCATAAAACGTAAAACATCACAACAACTATTCTTACTTTTGTGATTATGTTTCCACATAAATACAGGGTGTCACAAGAGGTTGTGTATATATATCTACACCTAGAAGATAAGACTTGATAGATGATTTTTATGTATATGATATTGTGATAATCTCTGTATATAAGTACTTATTCACAAATGGATTGCTGTTGTCATGATGCTGTAGATATTCATTCTCGCACGGATTTTCCCAAAGATAAATCTAATTTTCCTTTGAAATTTGATTACATTTTTAGTTTTTACAACTTTTGTTGTCAACATTTATGATTCAGTGCCTCCTCTTTTGCTACACTGTGCCATTTTGAAGTGACAGTACAAATATCTATTTCATAATAATAAACTTTTTCAGAAAAATAGGAGCAATAAGTATATTATTTTAGTGCAGAAATGAAAGTCATGATTGTAGAAATGTTCTAAGACGTAAGAATATTATTACGACTGTCTTGTCACGCGTAACAAATAAAAATGTGGGATATTTTATGAGACACCAATAAAATGTTTTGGATTTAAATATAGTTTATGTCAAATTAAACCGGTATGGTAAGGGGCGTCGGATATTTTTATGAGATAAGAAGACTCAGTTTTTATTTTCCACCAAATGTGCTAGATCGAACGATCATATACCTTTTCTGATGCAGTGAACAGATTTTTACTTTCCAAATACTAGTTTTATATAACTAAAATACAATAGGACACAAAAAGTAAATTAAGGATGTAATTTTAAATAGTGGGAGGTTTTAATGTCGAATATGTAATTTTTGTAGCAAATTGATATCCAAGCGTTTCACGCCACTTTTGGTACATCCAAGATATTTTCTAAACAAGCTGGTAACGCTGCATAAACGGTAGTGAAAAATAGCACGGGTTCTATCACCGGAATCAAGCAAGCTCGCATGCACCAGAGCCATCAGTGACGTCACTTGCCCGTAGTGGGCTTTTGAAAACGACTGTACATGGTATCAATTAAGAAATAATGACGTCCGTCGATATGTTAAATGAATTTATCTTCATGTACTCGTACACATTATTTTGTATTCTCTAGTTCGAAAAAAAAAACTGAACAATTTGAAATTTTTGTTTTACCACGAGGATTTTTTTGTGAAATTTTAACCATGTTATCTTTTGTTAGTGTATGAATATTTTATTACAGGTTTGTATGATAGTTAAACTAATTATTGCAGATTTTTGAATATATAGTTGGAGCCAAACAATGTTTTGGTGAGTTTGCAATGAAATTATTGATGATTTGCATTTTATCGAAATATGAAACAAATAAAATTTTATTTTGATTAGTAACGTAAAAGCCCCCATTATGGAACGGTATCTAATACTGGACCAGTTTTGATATTTACATATTAATGAAGTTATTTCTGAAAGAAACGTCTAATAAAAAAAATTATTATTAATAGAATGATTGTTTTTCAATTTAAATTCACCTCGCATTTAATATTTCCTTACTTAATTAAAGATATAAATATGTAAATGTTAAAACTGTTTGAGTATTAGATACCGTCCCATAATGGGGGCTTTTACGTTATAGTAAATATTGTTTTTGTTGGAATTTGTTGTTATTCAAATTTTTAGTTTTTGAGGTATAAAAAATATTTTGACGTATTGATTATGAAATCGGATGTTTTGCGTAATTGTTATGGTAATTGGGTTTATGATTTGTTTGGCATGTTTTGTGGTTTGATCTGAACAGGCTGAATAATAGAAAAAATCACAATCATTTCGGCAAAGTAATTTAAAACGAGTTTTTGTTAATTTTTTTGTTTATACCACAGATTTCAATCAATTTATTTTGAATGTAATTCAGACATAGGTGGTTTTATTTTTCGAATTAAGGGGGACCACTAGTGTGACAATTTGAAAAAACTGGAAAATTTTGTTTTGCATGTTTTGATAGTCTATACCTTTAAAAATAACATACTAAAATTTCAAGTGCGTATCCCAAATAGTTTTTGAGTTACAGCCATCTGAAGAGCGAATTCTGATTTTCATTGTTAACTTTAAAATATTGAGAAATGTATGAAGGTTGATAGTTCGGGAGTTTCTGGACGTTGCTGCCAGTCACATGTTGTGGAGAAGCTAGACCCTGGCACATTTAAAGGACTCATCTAGTTTTATTATGACCTTTAGAGTGATTACATCGTAAACAATTTTAATAAAAATTCTCAGTGATTAAAACTAAAAGGTAAAGTAACGAAACACTACATTTTTCAAATTTCCTGCAGTTATAACCCGAAGACAAATCATCCGATCGATTTGATTCTTGTCGCAGCTTCTTTCATATATGTTTCTTCGTACCATGAATCGCCAGTTTTCCGATCGAATAAAAATGTAGTTTTTGCAGGCCAAAAATCATCAAATTTTCGAGCAAAATTTGAAACTTTTTTTTAAGAACCCCGCCATTTTGTTAAATCAAACTTTTTTTGTTTGACTGAGGTTCACCGTACGGGCAATACCTTCTAGTTTAATAGGATTTTTGTTTTTTTTGATTTCAGGCACTGTGAAGGTCGCTACAACTGCAGCAGTGGGGGAACTTTTTTTTGGAGCCTTGGGAGATCTCGAATAACTCACAGAATTTTCAGTTTTTTTGTCCAAGAATTTTATCTTGAATTTATTATATATCCGCGAATATATCCTTAAAATATTAAAACATTCCACAGAGTAGTTTGCTTTAAGAAAATTCCCAAAATTCACCTTTTTTTAGGCGGTTACACTAGTGGTTCCCCTTAAACTCTTTATATGTGGTGCTCCAGCAAATATCATATGTATTGAAGGATCTTGTAGAATAATCGACAAGTGTATTTTATCCTGTTAAATGAGAATTTCTTGTAAGTTGCTGCAATGTTTAAACTGTTCTTACTCAAACTTGTGGTAAACACTAAGAAGTTAGCGATGGTGAGGGAAGAGCGGGGTAATGCCTGTGAAAACTACATCAATCAAAATTTTAGCATACAATTTGTTGTTAACATGAAAATGTAATTTTCTCAAGTGCATTTCTCAAGTGCCGAATGTGACGACAGCAGCATACAAAAGGTTAAATAATTCGAATAGTCTGATTATGAATGTGCATATATTTTGAGCACTTTTGAGTATGGAATGTTGTTTGTAGTTTGTCTAGTTAGTTAATAGGAATGTTTTACTAATAAGTGTGAGTGAATATTGAAAACTGCAGTAATTTGTTTCTCTAAATAACTTAATAAACATATTTAAACAAAAACAATATTTCACAAAATTTCTAATCTTCAAATTTAATGAAAAATTAACGAAAAGTTGCCATTGCTGTAATTTGTCAGTAAAACATTCATTTTTGCAATCCGATAGTAAATTTTCCTTTAGAAGTTAATTCTGATTTATGAGACTACATTCAGGGGCGATTCTAAGATTTTTATTTTGGTTAGGCACGAATTTTTCTGTATTAAAAATATAAAACATGTGTATATCATTTTTGTTGAAGGTGCGGACATTATATTTTTATTGCATAATTTTAAGCTGAACAATATGTAGTTTTAGCAACATTTACAGCCATTCCAGGTAATCACATACCACTTAAGAAATCCTATATATAACCAGGGACGGTTATATATAGGCTTTTTTCTGCCAGGGACGGATTAACCCCCCTTGGGGACTTAGATATTTTTTTTCAGGCCCCCTCCCGCGCTAACAAGATATGTATATAGCACACAAATTATAAAACAATAGAACAATATAGAACTATTGATTCAAATATTCAAAATCGACAGTTTGACCAGACCCTTCAAAATATCGGGCCCTAGCAATTTGTCTAATTTGCCTAGGCGATAATCCGACCCTGGACCCAATAATAATATTACAGATATTGGTGGAAATAAATTCGAGTTACAAGAATATATATTTACAATTAATGAACTGCTTTTAAGCATTCCACTGATGCTTAAAAAAGTGTCGATATTTGTCTGAACTAGATGGTCGCCCAAGTGTTCGGAAAAGGACATTTCATATTACACGACCTAAAATGCTTAAAAAAGTGTCTATATTTGTCTGAATTATATAATCAGCCAAGCGGTCGGGAAACGACATTTCATATTACACGACCTAATGATATTATAACGGTGGAAATGATTCCAGGCTAAAAGAAATCTACTTAGGGTTAAAGAATTGTTTTTAAACATATGACATAAGGTGTCGATAGAGCTAATTTGGTGCCCTAGACATTTTCTTCTTGATTTTTTCCATTTTTTCAAAATATTTTAGGTAGGCCCGGGCCTACCCGGCCTACTCGCTAAAAGCTAGGCCTACTCGCTAAAAGCACTACTGACTACATTTTTTTGTTATTTTACAGACAGTAACTCTGAAGAACGGACGTTAAACCCCATTATTATTATTATTATTATTTTTGCGGATAAAATTTCTACTAAACAAAAAAATACGTCTTTTTCGTATTACAAATTTTAATTAAACTTTATTAGCATATTTGTTAAATTCTAAATAGAAATATTCGATTCCATATAAGTAATTTCATAAATATGTATATGTACCTATATTTGTACAGTATCTGCCAGAAAGTTACGTAAAAAGAACTCATATGAATTTCCTCAGAAAATTTTTTTGTTCCTGATGAAAGTTAACTCGTGCTTTTAAACTGAAAACGTAGCACGTAGAAATTTATATATATATATATATATATATATATATATATATATATATATATATATATATATATATATATATATATATCTGAATGTATATAAAGTGAGGTAAAAAATATAAGAATAATAGAAAAGTGTCATAAATGTTAAAAATTAAAGAGAATGTAATTTGGAAAAGTAGTTTGGAATTGAAAATTAAAAATGTGGTGCTTATCTAGGCACTGGTACTTTGCGAACTGGTAGGTCGAAGGTTCAGATCCAACGACTGGCTATGCTCATGAAGGTTTTCTGCAGTTCCTCTTCACATTTCTAGATGAACATTGGCATAGTTCTTAAGAAAACGGCTACAGACGCATACCTACCAAATTCTAGTCCTCCCCCCACTTTCCTTCTCCACCACCCACATCATGATGTAATTGTAATGGATTAATGTATCAATAAAGTTAATAAAATAAAGATGTCGTTTGTTATAGACTAATTGTTTGATACTGTATTTGTACCTACAATTCACAGTTCCCTCAGCGTCTCATCTTGTGTAACCCCCTCCCAATTGGCTGGCAACGCCCTTGGTTTACATATAACAGGAATGATTAATCGGTAGCACGAAATTCTGATATAAGCGAATTCATCCGTTTATTTAAACGACTGAAAAAAATAATTTTTTCCAACCTGGTGTTGTTCATTTACTACAAAAAAATCATTTTAAAAACAATAGCCACCACACATTTGGCATTTGGTGATGATTTTTCGAAAAATATATAGCCAACCATTCATATGGGGTTGGCACATGTGTACGTTTAACTTTTTTTATTTTCCGTGAGATGGTTTGAGGCTTCGATATTGTCAATCTCATTACCGGATGAATATGAGACGTACAAACAATGAAAAATGATGTTACTTTTTAATTTAGATAAATTGAATTTGTATTTAAAAAATATAGGCACGACATTCATCCACTGGTGCCAGGGGTGGTGAGCATAAGGATGAGATACGCCACACTATCTATTTTTAACGTTGAAAGTTTATGAACGTTTTGATAATATAATAAAGAATTTTTTTTAATAATATATATATATATATATATATATATATATATATATATATATATATATATATATATATATATATATATATATATATATATATATATATATATATATATATATATATATATATATATATGAGTAAATAAATTAAAAATGATTTAGTCACGTCATCAATATTTATTTATTAAAAATAAAATAAAACATATAAATAATGAAAATGGACGTTTGAACGTGGTTATACGCAAAATTAATGGATATTACAGATAAAATTTTTATCTACTGAAAATTTATTTGAATATTAGTGGACTTTTAAACCAGATACATTACTGAAATTTGTTATTAATTGAATTTATGCGTAAATTTTGGGCGATGTCCGTGACGGTCATGCTGAAATATTGTATATTTGAATAACTCGATCTGGATATTGAAGGACTGATGAATCACAGAATTATAAGCTACGACCTTATGTTGGTTGATATGGACTCATTGAATCGATCAAGTTTATTACGAATTTTTGTGATGGTTAAATCGAGAAAGTTGATTTTATTATCCTTTTCTAACTCTAATCAAGCTGAGTTTTTGGATCTATTGAATTTATTGACTCTACAAACACTAAATGTTCAAATTTTGTACGTAAATTAGAAATTCACTAACTGTTGTCCTGTAAGTGCTAAAACTTAATGAAAAATACAACTCTTATTCGAAATTGAAGTCGGTCGTGTGTGTTCTGTGGTTATTGTGTTTATGAAATATAATATAGATAGATAGATACATAGATAGATAGAAATTTCTGTATTTGTAATGAAGCTTACAATGGTTGGCAACAATTAAAAGTTAACAATAACAAGCAACAGTAATAAATTAACAAATGATATAACATTATAATACGTATTAAACTATTCTTAAGAGGATATTGTCTAGCTTAATAAAATTAATGCAAAATAATTAATTGATCCTTGAATAACAAGAATAGAAAAATTTATTCTTAATAGGATATTAAACATATATTTACTTATATATTTATTTATTTTTTTTCTTTTTTTATTTGTATATATTTACCAATTTTATTACGTTTAATTTATTTTTCTTTATTTCCCTTTTTCCTTTGTTTACTTTAATTCGAACTCACTCGAATAGTTACGATCTAATAATTAACCCTTTGCACTCGATAGGCACCGTCACGGCGACACAATAAATACCCATTGCACTCGAAAGGCGCCTCTCAGGCGCCATCCTATTCTTTACTTCAAATATCTCACTAAAGAAAATTATAAAATTTAATATTAAAATATAATGTTTGTAATATGCAAATAAAAATACGCTGCCCTAAAAATTTGAGCGAGATAGGACTAGCAGTAAATAAGATATTGACATTTAATGGGACTTCATGGTAGCGACGTAGCTACCGTTACTCCGATTTCGATTAAATTCATAGGGGACCATATAGGAACCAAACTACATAATTTTTGAAAATTTCATAAAAAAGAATTGAGTAGTTCCGAAGTTATGCCACTTGGTGCAATTTTGGAATGACATGGTAGCGGCGTTGCTACCGTTACTCCGATTTTGATTAAATTCATAGGGGACCATCGCGGAGCCAAACTGCATAATTTCTGAAAATTTCATTAAAAACAATCGAATAGTTCGGAAGTTATGCCACTTGGTGCAAAATTGGAGACACACAGACGGACAGCCCAAACCAAAATTGTTCAAGAAGCTCTAAAACGTAAAATGTGCGTAAAAAGTTTGATTTTAGAGAAAAAATTTTTTATTTTTCAAAAGTGATCACAATGCTTCCGCTACTTTAGTAGTCTCGGAAGCAATAAAATATATGTAAGTAAACTACTGTTGTTTAAAATACTTATCTTTGTTGTATTACAATTTTTTATTAAAACTACTGTCGAGTAGCTGAGTACCACAGAATAATCAGAGGCCAAGTTGCTATCTCTGCACTAGTGATACCAATGTAGACAAAAAATCCCCTCTGTTTCCCACCACTATGTTGTGTAAGTACACACTGTGTGTAGTGGTGTCAGTTTGATCTTTGCAACTATGTCAGTTGAAACACACACAATTACAAAACATGTATTGTCGGACGGAGCAAGGTGGGGTCCAACATAATGCGTTGTGCATTGAGTGACCGACAGCGACTAACTAAATGCCTTAAGCGGTATCAAGCACACACTGGCACACTGCTATCCACAGTTTTCTACAAACACGCTTAGGGTTTGCTGAGTACCCATACTAAAAAATGGTTCGACTGCAAAGGGTTAATACTTATATAATATAATATATTATAAAAAGTGCTTAAAATTCATACTTATTTTCGCTTTTAAGCACCTTTCGGTAAACCAGGGATTTTTTTGAGTTTTAATTTTGTTACAATCATGTTCTTACACTTAACATTCCCACATTTTTGGTAGCCACTTTTATACATTAATGTCTGTGACAGAGAGTGTGTCTAAGTTATCTAAGAAAAATTTAGTTGTTCTACAAATGTAGTTTTAAGTTCATTTTCTCATGTTAATTTTTCTATACTAAACTGTGAATTATCGGTTTGATTATATCGTTTATTTTTATAGTTTTTTATTATCAAGGTATGAAATATAATATTGCAGCCTATGCAGCACAATTCACTGTTTTTCTTACAATTATATTATCTATACACCTCTATAAAACTAACCGTCTCCCCCCAAAAATTTGAAAAATTCCCAAAAACTACTAGATAATTACTATGTGTATTTTAGGTGTTATTTAGGTGTGCTAATAAAAAATTAGGTGTTCTTATCGTTTTCGAGAAATCATGAAAAACAAAGTATGGAAAATTAGGTCTATATTAAGGGCAGTGCTGACAAAAATTTTGTAAAATGAAAATTTTAAGAAAAATGTTACAAAATATTTTTAAATCATGGGAGCGCTGTGAACAACGTTAAAAAGTTATACACTGCGTTTCCACTATTTGTTGAATATTATATTTTGTTATGTAACTGAATAGAAAGATGTCCAAAATATTCTTAACGTTCCCACCACCTTCACCTGCACTATGATAATGATGTTATGAATATGGTAATTTGTTATCAATTTAAATTACCATGTAAGTATAAACCGTAAACATTCGATATAAGTTTTAACTTTAAATTATACCGATCCAGTACTAAAATATTACAAGAAAATTCATTATCATACAAACGATAAAATGTACATTTTAAAATTTGAATGAATTCAGTGCTTCATAAAATATTTATGTTGACAGCTAGTCCTGAAGTACTAAAAATTAAGTAACTGCACTTAACTGATATTTTTATCACAACCGTCATAATATAAGTATTTCATAAATTTTATGCGTACATATCTATAGTTGTAGGGGACACTGGAGTAAAGTGGCCACTCTAAGACAAAATGTTGTTTAGTTTATTTATTTACAAATTAATAAGTATTTAGCGTATAGTTTATTTAGTGCAGAACCAATGACCATTAATATATCAACAATATCTTGGAAGGTATTTTTGCAATTTTTGTTTTTCCACTTTTGTGACCACTTTACCCCACTATGTTAGGTAAAGTGACCTATTTTAACCCGAAAAGAAATCTTAGAGTAGTAAACATGTTTATACACAAAATCAAACTATATTTGTATCATTAATTATTATATGTCAATGGAAGGACGGACGGACGGACGGACGGACATTAAAGTCTCACCATAAGGGTTACTTTTTCACATTTTTTTCACGGAACGTAAAAACTGATTTCAAGCAATTCTTTTGTTTATAAAATATACGGAACTAAATAGAAGTTTTGAATTTAATATAGTATATTAAAATATTCTAAGAATTCAACTTAAGCAGCGATCGGAGACACTGACCACTATGCCCCACTATAAGCCTGGCCACTTTATCCCGTTAGACGTCATTTCGCCCAACCATAACTACTTTCAAGAAAAAACTTTCAAATTCATCGTATGCTATGTATATTTTTTTAAAGGTAATTAGAGTTTTTACTAGAGTTTACTAGAGTTTTTAGCTATCCTAATTAAAAAACTGTATTCCTAATTAATAAAAAAAATAATGAAAATACAACTTAAAACTTACCTTACATCAACATTATAAAAAAATTCGTTAAGTGCGTGTTTTTGACACGCACTAAGTAATGTCACCTCAGTGAAAGTGTTAATTTATGATTTTTTGTTAATCCTATAGTTGTTAATTCTACAGCCATCTTGCGTTTATTCAATATGGATGTACAACTCTATAATTATTCAATATGGATATACAACTCTATAATAATGTTTCCCCCACTATGATCACACAACGATATTAATATGTCATCCTTCGATGATATAATTAAGAAAATTCGTTATAATTCATACTATCTAGTGAACTGATCACTGACGTTTTAAGAGAATACTAATAGCTTCTCTACAAGCTATATTCAATTTCGCCACCAGATTGGAGTAGTTTCCAGTGAGTAAAGGCCAATGGCTACTTTACCTCCACTGACCACTTTACCCTAGTCTCCCCTCTATATATTTAGACTGAATAGTGAATTTGTTAAATACCCTAGTATGTTATACTTACAATTAGATCAATAAAACATGCAGGATGATGATCACATCAAGGGTTTCAGAATCCTACCAAACATCCAATATATTTACAGGAAATTTTCCTTCTTCAAAGAAATTTTTTTCACTTGTTGAATATAATTTAAATAAATTGTGTTTTCTGAAATGTCCTTTCAAATTTAGCTTCAAGAGAGATTATTGTAATATCATCCAAAAAGTATATACAAAATTTTTGTGAACCATCTAAAAAAACAAAACAAAATTCTGTATATACCTATGTTTAGTGTTGATTCCCGTGTACATTCTCTCTATAAAGTCCAAGTCCGTTAATGAAGGTATTCACTGTGTTGTGTATTTTCATTTAAAACTTCGTATATTATTTACAGTTTCAAAATATTATTTCATTTATTTATGCATGAGTTTTGTTATGCATGTTCACGGATACCTTCGCTCGTTATGGTAGAACTTTTGTTTAGTAATCCTAAATTATTACTATGGTCTTACATTTATTCAATATAATACATTTAATAGCGTACCATTATTTCATCATACATGAAGCATGTATATGAATGAATACGGATAGACACGAGAAAAAAAGAGTTATACTTATACAAGAGTAGTTAGTTGATAAAAATAATTTTGGAAAAATTGTAGGATACCGTGAAAATAAAACTGGAAATAGTTCTTTCAAGATATTAAAGGATGGTAGCCTTCCTCATTTCCGTTAATAAGCCAAATACAAAAAGAAATTGTTTAGACAAAAGTTGTTCGGGTTAATGGGGGTAATTTGATTGTAAGTATTAATAACTTTGACCTCGCTGTCAACTTGTAGATCATTTAAAGGTCACAATCATTTTTAAATAGGAAACGCTAGTTTTGACGTCGAAAGAGTGGAAACAAGCCCTAAAGCGGGTTCTACACGATGCTACGAACGTTCCTTCCAACATTCGATCGAACGTTTGAGGCAGTTAAGTTCGACAGTTGGTGCGACGAATGTATCTGCTACACGGTGAGTCGAATGTTTGATCCAATAGGAATGATAATGTGTTGGTACTCAGTCGACAACGCTGTTATCTGTCTGATGTTATCTCTAATGTTATACACTGATGTTGTCTCTCTTGTATAATGTGTTGGGACAAACGTGACGAAGATGTTATCTGTCTGATGTTATCTCTAATGTTATACACTGATGTTGTCTCTCTTCACATGAACGAGTCGTGCGCAACCAACGAACACAACCAACATTGACCTTCAAACGTTCGAAGCATCCCTTTGACTCGGTGCAAGAATACCGACATCGAACGGGACACGACCAAATGCGAATGTTTGACGCTCGACATTGGACACTCGTAGGTTCGAACAACGGCTACACGATGCTATGAACCATCCAACGTCGAATGTTGGAAGGTGTTCGTAGCATCGTGTAGCAGCGGCATAAGCGTATGTGTAAAAAACTGTGGATAACAGTGTGTCTGAGTGTGTTCGATGCCGCTTAAGGTGACTAGTCGCACAGCAACTGTAGCGGTGGGAAGATCGATTATTGTTCATTGTCATTCGATTATTGGTCATTAACGACTTTGCAATAATAAGTGAATACATATATAGTAACATGCAGGTACCGAACCACTGGCATACACAAACAGTGCAGTCCCCCCTTTCCACAGACAGAGTGTGACGTTGACACACACACACACACACACACAAGCGTATATCACGTATACATAGATACGAGATTTATGTAGTAACATGTTGTGCGTTTGGAGTGGGAGAGAAATTTAGGTCACTTGTGACGTCAACTTTTGTCCACGTTGAGAAAGCTAGTATAGAGATACGAAGTTTGTTTCTGCATATTCTGTGAGTGGAAAATTTTACGTCAGAAATCATAGTTTATAATTTGTTCGAGTGACTTATAAAGGGTCAAATGAAGGTTAAATATTGAAAAATTTGGTGCAAACAAACTTTTGGAAAAAAGTTTTGCCAATTAGGCTACCCATCCTTGTTCGAAAGCTACTTCATCTTGACAACATATCAATCATATATTTTACTGTTGAAATTCGAAAGCTTCTTAGTACTAATCCGAAACTGTTTCCTCGAAGCTCTAATTTTCCTATATATTAGAGATACAAAACCTTTGAAGAAGTACCGTATTTATGTATGTCGCTATCTGGATTGTTGCAGATGTCGGCATCCGTATCCGCAAATGAGGAATCATTTGCATAAAGTTCTATCTATATTTGCATCTGCATTAGCATTATTTTAGTGCCCATGCGCATGCTGACCAGTTTGTGAGTCAGACCCAAGGGGCCAAACTGCTATATCATAGCTAGCATGCCGGCTGTTGCCAGAATTTTACGTCATCATACGTCACAGCGAGGATCTCCCACGTTCTATGGTTATATACATATTTAGAGTTTGTGTTTGTATGTATAGTATAGTGCAGGGCTGGCCACTAACTTTACCTTTGGGAGCCGCAAACCCATGAAGCCGATTCGGAGCGAGCCAAGCCATTTTGAGATTGATGGTTCACACAATGAACACACTTTTTACATTTTTATGAAACTAAGAATATTTATGACATGAGAATGAAAAATTTATGTAATATGTAAACATACTTTGTTTTAGTTAGTACATGCACCTAGGTACCTAAAACTTAATTTTGAGATGTACTTTTTCTTGTGTTCATTTTGGCCGCCAGCTGTTTGAAATCTGGCTTATAACTGGTGAGCACAGTTCGCACGAGTTCAGTTAAGTGTTAATCAATTAGTTCAGATCGATGCTTGGATTTAATAAGCTTCATTGTTGAATACAAAGACTCATAGGCATAAGTAGTTCCAAAAATTGAAATAAGTCTGTTATTAGCACATTCTTTTGCTAGTGGATATTTCTCTGCTCGAACGTTTTTCCAAAATCAACAGTGGAACCGCCAGTTTTTTCAGTCCTTTTAACGCTTCGTCTTCTTGCAGTTCAAGTATTTCTAACTCTATTGCTGCTATATACTTTGTTATTGGATATGAAAGAGGACAGCCGTCACTTACAACAGCAACAGCAAAAGGGTTGTCTAGGAAGGAAAAAGAAGGTTTCAGTTTTCTCAAATCAGTGAATCTGTCATTGATTTCTTCAGCAAGACCGATCAATTTACACAAATAACCTATTGTTTCAATCTGGACGTCATCGTCAATAAGGCTTTCAGAAGTTTTCTTTAAACATTTGAAATAAGCGAACGTTTTGGTTTCAAGATCTCTCTAAAAAAGCCTCAATTTGTTATGAAAGCTAAATATACTCTGTGCTAAATCATAAACAAGCTTTTCTCTACCTTGTAGTGACATCTTCAGCTGCTGCAAATACTGAACATCATCAAAAAAACTTAAATCTAACAACCACTGTAGGTCACCAAGTTCAGGGAAACATTTTCCCTTTTCTTGCATAAATTGTTTAATGGGTTCAAGCAACTGAACAAAACTGCCAAGAATACTAAGATACATCATCAGGAAGGTCGTCATTATCCAGCTCTTCTATAAAGGATTTGAATTGTCTGTGTGTTTTAGCACTTGAACGAATGTAGTTTACAATTTTAAAAACTACTTGCATAACTTGTGGGTATTGGAAATATTTTGCTGCTAGGTGTTCTCTGTAAGGCTGGTCGTCCTCTGGGTGCGGAAACGTGCGATATTTAATTCGGACGAATACGCATGAAAACGGACGAACGATCCAAACAGCTGTGAAGCTATACATCCTCGTCCATTGAAAGCGTCTCGTTGGTCCTTTCCGTGCGTATAATTGCGACGTGCGAACAGATCAAATTTTGTTTGGATTTTGTCGCGCGAAGAAGTCCGTTCCATGAGATTTGTATTTTTATTGAAATGAAACTGAAGGTAAATTACAATTATAACTGTGTACTTTTGCATATTGCGTGCCATAAATTGTTTTTTACGTATTTTTATAGCATATATAGCTTGAGAAAAAGAAAATTAAAAAGAAAAATACTGACGAACATTGGGCTAGTGGACGGACAGTAGGCATATCATTTCGGACGAACGACAAACGTGCGTAATCGTCTGAACTAAATATCGCACGTTTCCGCATCCAAAGGACGACCAGCCTAAATGATACAATCTACACGTACAAAAGGAGGGTATGATTTGTCAGCATTTAAAAGCCTAATAAATTCTTGTTTGTTCCTTGTCATTGACGGTGCACCGTCGGTAGCAATGCTGCCGATATTCTCGATAGGCACTAAATTTTTTTTTAAAACATCAACCAGGGCTTCTTTAATGTCATAACCACAAGTAGTATCCTTCAATTCAACTAGGTCTAAGAGCTCTTCCATGATTTCAAAGTTTTTTGATACATATCTCACAAATATTGCTAACTGTGGTTTATCTTTAATATCAGTAGACTCGTCCAAGGCTAGGCTCGTTAAAAAAGATCGCTATTTGATTGTGTTGCGAGAAATTTTAGATTTTTTTCTTATTTCAAATAGACCTATCAAAACAAATTTTTGAGAAGCATTAAAGAGCCGCACAAGATCGACTCGCGAGCCGCAAGCGGCTCGCGAGCCACGTTATGGCCACCCCTGGTATAGTGGATGTTAGTATGTGTGATTGTCGTTATATATGTGGTGCGGGGTGGGTGCGGCACATATATACGTACTGTAAGAACTGCTGTATATATGTTAAGGATGTTATGGATATGAAATTTCGGATACGGATACGGATACGGATATGGATAATCAAAAACATTTTTTTCGGTTTCGGTTTCGGTTACGGATATGTACCTAATAATATCGGATAATGTTTCGGATACGGTTACGGTTACGAATAATTGTTTCCAGTAAAATATTTTTTTAGAAGAAAGGGGAAAATTTCACCCCAAAAGGTGAACGCCGAACACAAATCAATGGAAATCTATCAAGAGAAATATGAAGCAAAAACTTGCTTCGATTTAACCTGTTTTCCGAAATAACAGAGTTGTCTGTTATTATCCAAAACAAATCCGAAACTTTTATTTTCGGATACGGTTTCGGTTTCGGATACGTAATTATTTCGGATATCCGGTAGTTTCGGTTACAGTTACGGATATCCATAACATCCCTAATGTATGTATCTGGTAACCACGAGCTAACAATCATTAGCCACGACCTAACAATGCTTGTTTGCTCTTGTAGAGCCGATACACGTCTAGTCAGTAAGCAGTATAAAATGCAGTTAATCTGTCTCATCTGTGGTCAGACCCTAATTTAACAACTCGATATCGATAGATGACCATAACACTTGACAAGAAAGTGTAAAAAAAAATTGGTAAACTTCAGTTTTAGTCTCATTTAATACACGCTTAATTATAATTTCTACATCTGCAAATGTTGCTTCTGTAAAATGCGCTTCCATCTTTGTATCTTCAGCTATTTGACAATATCCGCAATAATCCTGACTTCACACTAGGTTGGTACCTACATATAGTCCTGAAAATCTGGTAGAGGTATTCACTTCAACGTTATCAACACCAGAACCAGCGTGGAGGCCTGTGTAGATACAGTCAGTGGACAAGCAACATCATCGTAGTTGATGAATATTCATGGTAATTTACGACAGCTAGTAGAGCTCGTAGCTCCTATATAGTCGCAACTATATAGTATACACAGTAGGTATGTGGCCGGTGACCACAGCAAGCATTTCAATAATAAGCAGTCGTTGTCATAGAAAGACGGAATATGTGGCATCCGTACGTTATTACGTCACGACATGATGCTCGACTCACACTGTGAATACATATTCAACGTTAATGTGTGTATGTGTGAGTGTATAAATATTTTTTTTTATTTCTGTTTTTGATTTGTTTCCCACTTTTGCTCTCTCTCTATTTCCTGCGGGCCAAAGAAAGGGTGTGAAGTGCGATGTAGGTACGTCAATGTGTGTATCATACTGTTTTATACAGTTACAACAAAAAAATAAAATGAAAAATAATCCACTAACAAACAAACAAAATAACAAAAAATCTTTATTATGTCATACTTATGAAACAATTTTTAAAAATGATGAATTACGTAGGTATATACAATTTTATGTATACCGGGTGTTTGGATTAAAACGACCAGACGGTATATTATTCTACGACTGTGCAGGATTAAATTTTCGTGCTACTCCAATACTCCATATTTATCTTTATGGCCAGGCTCCTTCAGAACGATAATAGATAATTAAAATTTATCAAAACCGCTTCTCGAACATGGAAGGAACACTCTTATTCCCCACCTGGGAACCTTCTGCACGCAACCCCTTGGGCTTCAGTCACCCATACCCGATTTTTTTAAGCCCTTTCAAAATACTATTCATTAAAACCAAACATAATGTTAATTTATCGATTATTTTTTGAAGAATACGAAAAATAATTTTGAGTAAGTAGGTGCATTTCCTCTTATTCAATGTTATAGGTATCAAATCAAATTGCAATTCTAAAAAAAAACCGTCAAAAATTACGTTTAAATCGAAAGACATAAAAGACTATTAATTTATTGATTAAGTATTTGTGGAAAATTATAAAAATATCTAATTCAGTTTATTAACTTCCCATAGGAAGTTATTGTAATGGGTCCGATTTTACGAATCGCTAATTTTGACATATCTCCACGTTTCAAGGTCACCAGAATCCGAATCCATCGTTTTTAGCGTGATGTCTGTGCGTGCGTTCGTTAGTTCGTTCGTTCGTTCGTTCGTGAATTTTTTCTCGTCTCGCATATCTCGAGAACAAATGATGATATCAACTCCGGACTACTTTCATTAGATGCGTAATCAAAAAATGAAGACCGGATAAAGTTTCTAGCAAATTCGGATTAGCGGTTTGTTTTTTGTGATAAAAAAACAGAATTAACTTTATTAAGATAACATAGATTATATGGATTTTTTACCATAAAATTATTATATAATGGCCTAAGAACCTTCCTTGATGCTATTTAACGAAGTTATAATTAACTTTCACACTTCTTCCAGTTTATATAGGAGTACGAAGTCAAAACACCCGGTAGGTATAACATTTCAATTTTTTGTTACTTTTGTTTTAAAAAATAGATATGAGTTATACATACGTGAGAGATTGACGTTATGTTGTCCTTGTTTTTATCTCTTTTTTTTTTTTATTTTTTCATACCCTGACCTAATTCGTTAAAAAGTGTAATTTAAAAATAACCGTAAGAAAAAAGAATATACTTTTATCGACTTTCTTCCATTTCAGTGACTTTTTAATGTTTTATGGTAATGTAGAATATTCCCTTTTCTCCCCAATTGTATTTAAACAAAACATACAGTTTAGACAAAAAATTTAAAATAAGGTACCTAAGGCATTTAAGGCCCAGCGGGTAATAAGGCCCATTAGCTATATTTCTTACCAAGAAAAGTTCTCTAACTTATCAACAAGTTTAAAATGAACTTTCAATCATTTCAAAAGCAGATACAAAAGTTGAGCTACTCAGAGTAACAAACTCATGTCATATTTTAACAAACAAATTTAGAGGTTACATTTTCGTTCGTTGATATAAAAATTGTGCACATTGTGAGTGTTATATTAATGATTTTTGAAAGGTATGTTTCTTTCAAATTGTTATCAAAATTGAAAAAAATTAATATTCTTTAAGTTTTACATCAATTAATTTAGTTTATTTCTAAAGTATTTATATAAAATGTATATAAGCATAAATACTGACATGTTGATAATAAGGCCCATGCAAATTTTGTTTGGGCTTTATTACCAACACAATTAAAATCAAATACTACAAAGTCAAATCAACTAAAACAGGTCTGAAGTTATTAACAAATGAAGCAAAATTAGACGCACAACCTTAAATTACTATAGTTACTCTAATATAAAAATAACAAAAGGGAAAAAGGACAAAAAACTAAGTACATTTAATTTTGATTTATTTGTTGCATTTGTTTAATGATGCCAGATCAGTTTTAGTTGGTTTGGTCGAATTCTTATTTTTATTCCTTAGTGTTTGGAAGTATGGCTGATAAAAAGAAGGAGCGTTGTGGTCTAAGGAAGCACTGGCATCAGCCTTAAGCTATGTCACTTGACATGGCAATCAAAGAGAGGTTGCAAGGAGATTCGGAATTCTAAGAAGAACTCTTAGATTTAATATTTATTTATTTCGACTTAATATATTCAAACACCTAGTACTTGACTTATGCGAAAAATATGATAAAAAATTAAAAATTAAAAATGATGATTTAGGTAATTTTTTTATTGTTGTTTTCAATAACAGTCACGCAGTCAAGCGGGATTCAAGGATTTTCGAAACTTTTTTGAACCTGTAAAAATAACAAAATATTTTGATATACAAGTTCAAGTTATTCTTAAAGTATTTTCAAGTTCAAGTTATTCTTAAAGTAATTAAAATCGCCCAATTAATTTAAAAAAAAAATAAATGTACTATTTCAGGCAGTTGTAATAGGTGGGCCTTATTTTCTACACCAGTCGGAAATAAGGCCCAATTGCAGACACTTTTTAGAATCAAATTTTTGACTTATATAATTACAAATTCATTAATTTTTTTAGGAATTTTTATCAAAAAATAAGTAAATTTTTATAATTAAATACTATATTTTTGATATTTTATAAGATATATAAATAATAAGCACATTTTGCTTAGGTGGGCCTTAATTGCCTTAGGTACCTTATTATATTTTACGTCTGATGGTCCACTACCCATAAAAAGCGACAAAAAGTTTGATCTATAAACATAGAGTTACAAAATGATTTTCATTGTTGCATTTTTTCTGAAACTGGTTATACTTTTACAGTAAACTCTTACCACATTCTTACATCATCTATATGGATATGTGTAAAGATGTAGGTAATAAAAAAAGACGAATCAAAAGACACCCTTTTATTGTTATCAAATGATAAATGAAATCTGACAATAAACAACAGACACGTCATTGCCGAACATTTCCGAATTCATATTATTATTATCAGTTCGCCCATCACACCCCATCGGAGAAGTCCAGGCGCAACCATGTATAGAATACACGGAACAGATTCGAATAAAAACACTGCTGAAGGGAAAAAAATACAACAAAATTGTATCATTTTTCTTATTGTGTTTACCAACCATGTAACAAAAAGAGGAAACAAAAAAACTACGCACTTATCATTCTTTTTATAATATATGTATAATATTGATTCCGCCTCATCTCATTCGAACGCTTTAGACACATGTTGTCATCTTCTTTACACGTCATTATGTCATGAAACGTATCTCATTTTTATACATACATAATTTAAATTATATTACTTATCTTTATTATTTATTAAGGGGGACTACTACTATCAGCCTATTTTTGGACCCTGATAACTTCGGTCTGGATAATACTTAAAAGCTCAAATTTTCAGGATAGAATGTAGTCACCAGTCTTATGAAATGTACCAAATTTCAATTTTATAGCTCTATTGCTTTCGATATTATATAAATATATACATATATAAATTTTATTAAATTCGTCACTCACTCACTGATGATCATCAAAATTATAGAGTACTTCTCCAAGTTTTAGAAAGTTGAAATTTGGTCTGTAGGCTGGGTATAGCACACAATTAACGAGAAAATTAACAAATCTGTGATTTTCTCTTTTTAGCTTCTTATACATAATAAAACATAATGTAGATATACTTACAGGTAAATAAGAAAAATTAAAAAATCAAATCAAAAGGCTCTTGGCTTATTTTTGTATTTGTTGTAACTAGGAAAAAATTATTTGCTTTTTTCTTGTTACTATGAGAAAAATTTGTAAATTTTAAAAATCTTTGAAAATATTTGACACTTTAAAACGTCAAAAAATGTCTTTTCGATTATTCGCTTAATGACGGCAATTAAAGGTACTTACGGCTAATTTTCGATAGGCAACCCGGGAGCAATCTATTACATTGCCATTAAGGATTCATTTAAAATAAGTTTACTTAAAAAAACAGATACCTGCAGAAATTATCTGCGGGATCTTGTACTATAGTGTGACCGCCGAAGAAAAGGTGATTTTTGGGAATTTTTTTAAAGAAAACTACTGTGTGGAATGTTTTAATATTTTAAGGATATATTCGTTGATATGTAATCAATTCAAGAAACAATTTTTGGACAAAAAAATTGAAAATTAAGTGAGTTATTCGCGATCTAAAGGCTCCTCCACTGCTGATAGCGACCTTCACAGTGGCTGAAATAAAAAAAAAAAAAACCAAAAAGCCTATTAAACTACAAGGTATTGCTCGTGCCGTGAACCTCAATCGAAAAAAAAAAGTTGAAATTTAACAAAATTGCCGAGTTTTAAAAAAAAGTTTCAAATTTTGCAAGAAAATTTGATGATTTTTGGCCTGCAAAAATTACATTTTTTATTCGATCGGAAACTGAAGGTTCATGGCACGAAGAAACATATATAAAAGAAGTTGCAATTAGAATCAAATCGATCGGATGATTTGTCTTGGATTTATAACTGCAGCAAATTTGAAAAATGTAGTTTTTCTTTATCTTACCTTTTAGTTTTAATCGCTGATAATTTTTATTAAAATTATTTATGATATACTCACTATAACGGTCATAGTAAAACTAGATGAGTCGTTTAAATGTGTCAGGGTTTAGCTGCTCCACAGCATGTGACTGGCAGCCACGTCCAAAAACTCCCGAACTATCAACCTTCATACATGTCTCAATACCTCAAAGTTGACAATGAAAATCAGAATTCGCTCTTCAGATGGCTGTAACTCAAAAACTATTTGAGATACGCATTTGAAATTTTAGTATGTTATTTTTGAAGGTATAGGCTATCAAAAGTTGGAAAAAAATTTTCCAATTTTTTCGAAATGTCACACTAGTGGGTGCCCCTTAAGTACATTGTGTACAAACATTTGACATTTATTGGAGCAGAGTAAGCGAAGGGAGTCGAACTCCTACGGAGTGACTCAAATTTTAACTGTTATTTCGAGTATTACTCTGTGACTCTTTCACTGTTTTGGGATACTTTTATCGAAATAGCGCGTGGCATTGAAAGAAAATCTTTGACGAGCATAGAACACGATGACTTCTTGATTTGGTAATTCTATTCGAGCTGCATTATTCGGAGCACATAGTCCGAGGGTCTGCCGTATACAAATCATATGTATAGGACACATGAGCGACTTTTTGTGCATGAGTGGTACTATTACAGACTCAAAAGGAGCCACCATTTATTTGAGTTATTTATATGACGTCATTTTTGGTGATAATTTTTAAATTTTATTTCATAGATGAAATTTACGTCAAAATGTAAATTTCAACGCATATAGTGAGGTTATAGTGGGATTGTCAGGCTTAAATAATATACAGCCACGCCGGATTATTAATTGAAAATGCCATGGAGTTGCGCGTTAATTAAGTCTAGCACCTCAGTATAAACTCATTGTATATGTTGAAGCCTATACAATTTGATACAGATAAATACAGATAACATCCATGTAATTTCTTGAATTAAGTAAAAATTGAAAACTGTAACCTGAAATGATGTCACCACTCTGTCAAGCCAGCAAAATTGGCTAAAATAAATGGTGGCTCCTTGTAGAATTGTAGTAGTAACTACTACTACTCGCGCACATAGGATTTGCATACGGCGGGCTCTTGGGCTAACATTTCACCTAAATCTCCGTAGTACTGTCAGTAAATATCAGGGCTGGTTACTTCAATATAACTATAACTAAACGCAGAATTCTTGAGGTGTGAAAGTCCAACAAAAAGGAAAGATATATTTTTAGTAAGAGACATACATATTTTGTTACATTAAGAAGATAAAATACTTTTGCAATAAAGATGGATATAGAGTAATTATATCCAAACTCCCGCTATTAGTTGTTATATCTCTCATTCAGGTAATATTGCACTGTATAAACATATACTACGTTGTAAAAAAAAGTAATAGATCTTGAAATAGTTTGCTTATTTATATAGTAATACAATGATATACCTACTTAAATAAGTAATTTTAAATTAAATAAATAATATTAAGAAATTTAATAATAATAGCAACATTACAAAGGTAGATTTTATGATTGCATTAGGTAGTTCAATAAAATTGAATACATTTCATTTAGGTATTTATAAATACGATTTTTTTAATGGTGTAGACCCTTACTTTAATTTATTTAATGGAGTACTGTAAAGTGGACTTTGATCGCTCAGCTACTTTGCATTTAGTTATAACATAACACTAGTCTAATCCAAAATTGGTAAATATAACTGAATAGCAAAGAACTAAAGGAGTGGATTGAAATCATATTAAAAAAAAACAACTATCGGTACAAACCATGAGATCTCGCTTTGATAAAATATTCTCCGAGGTGTATCGGTATTAGATTATGAACAGAACTGGTACTTGGATAATAGCAACAATATTACGAATAGGCCCATTGCTTCTCATGTTTTGAATTTAATTTTTATTAAAAATATTTTTGTTTTTAAAGAATTATGTTAAAAATATTTTATTAGTCACGGTATTATTGTCATATATTTTGGAAACCACCAATTTTCTGGTACACACATAATAAAAATTATAGTGATACAATACGAATAAAATACGTTACGCGTGAAAATCGGTGAAAATAAATGATATAGAATTATGATCATGAAAAAATTTTCATGTGTACGTCACGAAATGTTTTCTTAAGTAAAATGTTCCATTATAATTTTTGTTGAATTGTCGCAAGCTTATAACATTTGTGTGTCTCGCGGAAAATATGACCAAAGTGAAACTTCTTGTATGTAAAATACATATTTATTCATATTTTTAAAGAAACAGTCATAAACAATTAAGCTTCTCGATAGTGACCCCTACTATATATACCGAGTTTAATATAAGTAAGCTTAAATAATACAAAATAAGACATCGAAAATGTTGTAAATAAATGAAATAATTTGAACAATATAAAATGTTAATCACACAACAATGATGAACTAACCACTAGAGTTCGTTTCACTTTACAATCATTTCACATTTCATTACAGTCAAAGCATTACCATTTTCATTTTCGAACATTATAGATTTCATTACACTCTCACGTAGATTTACTAAAACAAAATTAATACGGTTTTTAGTAATTTAAACTCATCTGAATATCTATCAAAATCTCAATACTTCATATTCCTCGACACCTAAAGCCATTATTACACATATCTTTGAAACAAAACACGTATACATAGATTTTCTCCGAACGTAAAAACTTCAACTGGGTAACGCAAAAAAGGCCAAGGGTTGAAAAATATGAAAGAATTGAAATCGATTTTGAAATACTAACTTCGAAAAAAAATTGATTGAATTTTTCCTTTACACTGTATTCATCTTTATTCTAACCAAATATGTATTTTCCCCGAAAAAATACAATTATAATTTGTTTTTCATAACTTTATACGCATACTCATATGCTGTACAATCATGGAAGAAAACATTTTTACGCCAGTGTATAAAATATATTTTACAAGAATATACAATCACTTTATACTTTTTATTTATCAGTGTCCTAACTATTTTATCCCCGATTGTACACTTGAAAATGTATGTAATATTGTACTTATGTACATAAAAATAACAAAAACAATAAAGTACGTGATAAACAAGAAAAACAAATCGAAATTAAAATTTAAATTTTTCCGTACAGCTCTTTCTAGTACCAAGAATATACATTTTTTGGAGTTGTATAGATACTACTATGTATATATAGGAAGTTATCTAGATAGATACGTCTCACATGTATAAAGAGTAAAATACGAGGATGTTTTTCGATGTGACTTGTACTTTAATATAAAATGTTTTTTTTTTTTTCAGTATACGAAACAATATCTGGTACAGTGGCGTGCATTAATAAAAGTGTAGCGGCGTACGTATTCCATTAAATTAAGTAATTTTCTTAAATCATGTTGGTACACCAAATATAATCACCTATAAGTACCATTAGCCATCGATTTTAGTGTTGATAAATATGAATGATTGAAGCGATAAAAAAACATATTCAATTGTTAGTAGGGAATACCGGAATCAATTGTAATATCTTTGATTAAAAAAAAAAACTGTAATATTTCCAAATTATATTAATTGTTATGCACAACCAGAGAACAAAGAGAACGAGCATTACTATGTTTATACTAGGGAAACGAGCGTAACCACAAAGGATAGAAAATAACCCACCACTATGTTATATATGTGCACGCGGAGTTGTGTGTGTTAGTCCGTTGGATGGTGTGTGTATTAGTGTCTTGCATACATACATACATATTATATACGTGGTGGTGGAACGTATGATATACGTATACCACGTACATATACCGTGTTAATACGAGAGGTAACAATATAACAACAATTGAAACATACCCATTGAGTGCTCGCGAATGAATGAGGACTAAGTAGCCTAAGATGCACATAAAAGCACAGAAGTGATTGCAGAAAAGAGACAGATGTATTCGTTCTATTTGTTCTGTGTGCACAACATTTAACTCGCCCTACCTTACCTATATCTAAAAAATTTTAATTTTGAGAATACTTAATTAGAATAAAATACATTAAATGATTATTAAATATCTGAAATATTTGACTTGTTAATGTAATTTAAACAAAAAATGTCATATCAATAGATAGCTCTTTAAAAAGAGCAATGTCACCAATTTAAACTTTAGCTCTATCTCTTACCATTTTCGAGTTATTTGGAAAATAAAATCTTTTGAAGGGGGGTTTCACACCTTTAAACCCATTTACCTCCCCCTAAAAAAAATACGTGACCTTTATTTTTCGTTGTTCTATAACATATCAAAGAATAAACAAAATCGGAGGGGTATATCCCCGCGACATTCCTTGTGAAGAGTAACAACACCGTCAGTGTTTTTTTAAGGTGTAATATAAATTTTATAAAAATCAATAATATGAAGCGACAAATAACAAATATGGAACAAAAAATATATCGAAAACGACAGTGTCGTGTTCTATGTCGAGACGGAAACGGCAATAACGACTACGTTCGGCATTCGATGTCGATTTTAGAAAATAAAGAAAATTCTTAGAGTAAATATGACTTCGAACCACTTTTAAAACGTATGTTCGTTTATTATTATTATCTCCGTCGAACAAGACTTATATTACTACAGAATGTGATAAGAGATCCGGCAATTTATACGCTTTTAAAAGTCAAAAGTGTTTTAAAAATATACATAAAATACGAATTTTACGGAATATCTAAAATTTTGAATTTAAATTATCATTCATAATCAAATTATTTTGTAATTTAAAGATTAAATTGTATCTTTGACTGTGAACTAAATTGTATTTAAATAACAGAATTGTATTTTTAATTTGAAATATATGTATTTTGAAATGAATAACTGTAGGTAAGCTGTAAATCTTTTAGTACACCCAGTACAAAATTGCATATAAATTGATAGTATGAAAATCTAGTTACATAACAAATGTCAGTTAGAATATTGCTTGCCATCGAAATATTCGAACCAATGTCATTCGACTTCAATTGACGTTGATTTCAGTTTTTTGACATCAAGACAATGTTTTATGTAAATTTATATGATAAAAATTTGAATGTGATCTCATCAAATGATCAGTTTCATTGAGTCTTGAATATTATCAGGTGCAACATAATATAAAAGTATATTTCATTTTTATGAATGATCTGAACATCGTGATATACAAAAAATAATCAATACTTCCATCAGATAGTTTAAACGAGGAACGTAGTACGGTGACACTATTTGTCATAAAAAATTATTATAGCTACAAATGCTAGATGGAACTATATTTGTTATTCGAGATTTTTTTGAAAAATTTAGTATAATTTAAATTTTATATGTGTGTGTGTGTAAAACTATAAAATTTCATGGAACGATGTTATTAGCTTTTTTAAGGTAACAGGGAAATAAAAAAGGCTACAAAAATAAAAAAAAGGAAAGTTCTACCATATACGTCACATATTTGTAAATAATTAATTTACATACCTGTGCAATACCTTTAAGGCGATATATATTACATAGGGGAACACTGGCTTATGTTTTAAAAACAAAAATTTGGATTAATGTATATTCCGAATTCACACAAAAAACGCTGTCACTTTACTACTTTGATAAAAATTTTAAAAAGTTTATTTCTTTATTCGAAAACTTTGAAGTAAAATTCTTTTTGTATATTTATCCATAGTATCAAATACTAAATACTTAAACTAATTTTTTTTTTGATAAAATTTGGTCCTGTGTATATCTACAAATCTTGCAAAAATCAAAAATTAAATGACATTTTTATAATACTGGCTTAAATGTGCATAAAATTGAAATTGAGAATGTTATCAATGTTTTATAGAAGTCAAGAAGTTTTGGACGACATGTCCTTATATCCTATCTCATACATTTTCTGATAATAATCTCTCCGGAATGGTATATAAATGTTGTGTTGAGAAGTAAAAGTTATGTTCTTCCCTTCTTTAGTGAGAAAAGAGTTTGAATATACATAATATATAATTGTCAGAATTTGCTTATTACTGACACAATTCTGTTGTTTCTGTAGTTTTTCTGTCTACGTTATATTTATGATAAAATTATTTATATTCCCTTATACTCACTCAAAAGACGCACAAATTATCATAAATAATATTTTTAAAAATTCTTACAGCAGTCAAGCGTTCCAAAATATTTGGAAAAATAAATTTACTTCGGACATCCAAAGGAGGCTGAACGGCAAAATTTAGACTTTAAAGAGATGCTATATGATCCTGGAATAAACCTTAAATAAACGATAAACGATGATTTTTTACCAAAAAAGAAACAATTAAAATGAATGTCAAATTTGTAAAACTTATTATTTCTTAATAATCGTAGGTACTTCCAAAGGAAAACTGATGCATGATACTAAAAAATGTTATTCTCTGCAGGTATTATTTGGAGATTCCTACCCTTGTCCCCACGGAAAAAACGTTCTCACATAAACCATTCCTACGACGTCAGTTTTGCTACCCTAAATCAAAATAAAAATAATTTCGTATACTTATCTTCAAACCCATAGACACCTGTGAAAAAATCTGCTTTGACTGCTTTATTAGTAATGAAGGAAAAGGAATTTAAAAAGGCATCATGTTTTAGTAGCATATAATACCTTAGTACTACTGTTCCTTAGTACTACGTAGAGATGTCGATTTTAAATCGATTAATCGAAAATCGATTAATCGAAGCTTAAAAAATCGATTCTTTTTTCGATTTTTTTCATTTGAATCGATTCATGAATCGATTATTAAAAGTAAGAGATCGATAACCGATTTTTTTCAAGTATAATTTCATTTTAGTTGTAATTTTACAAAGACACATGTGTTAAAATAAAACACCAAAAACGTTATTCTTAATAAATTGTCACTTTTTACTAGTTATTATTAACGAATCCCCCATGTGGCTCTATATAAATACATGTACTTATATAAGCACTATTTTGTCCAGTAGAAGACTATTAAATCAAAGGAAAGGAAGAAGACCACCTATGTGGCTAACGATCCCTTTTCTACAACAGCAACTTATTTAGAAAACAATTTTTTGTCAGTTTGCTTGAAATTTTTGAATCGTAAACTTGGTTCATTCCGTGGTATTCGTTCTTCATATTCAACTGCGTTATTTGTTATAATTATAATTGAAAAGTTAACTCATCCCCTTGACAAATATATTGTAAAGCGTTTTTAGACGATATTTCCCATGTACTATCAATTAAGTCCCTTAACAAAAATTATCAGCTAATTTTATTAAACTTTTCAAAATTTCGATTTTTTAAATCGATCTCACAGAATCGATTTTTTTTTTAGGCGATTTTTTTTTAATCGATTTTTTTTTAATTTCGATTTAAATCGATCCAAATATCGATCTTTTCTTTGGAGAATCGACATCTCTAGTACTACGTTCCAAAGTTTAAGCGGTTTTATTCATCTTTCCCCTATATTTTTTATAACCTACTCTAGATTCGATACTCCAAATCGTATGGACCTTAATAATTCACACCTTGTTTACATGCCACGTGAGAAATTATTAATCCACCAATCTGATTACACCCACACAATCTTCAAATAAAAAAGTTATAAGGAAAAAAAAACAAAGTAGTTACGTCAGTTAATAAAGGATAGAGAAACATTGCTTTTTTATCCAACCAATATCGTTTTAAATTATTAATTATTTCAAACAGGCAATTTACATTTTATTAGAATCATTCTTACCGACCTTATTGAGATCGTTTTTATTATTAATTAGAGAAGTTGCGTCGAACAGTTCGAGAATTTATATTAAATAGTAAATGGGGTAGAAAAAAATAACGTTTATAGAATTATTCAAAAGGAAATGTAGCACATAAACGTTCATATTTGCAAACAGATCAATGAGGATTATTTTGTCTTTGAAATACGCAGTGCCCATCTATCTACCAAAACAGTTAGATGGAAATATATGTCGCGACCCCCTACCCTCCGCTATTACCAACTTTTATTTTTTATGTTATAAATATCGAATCCGTTCATCATTATTAATTATTTTCATAGTTAGGTATCGATTAAATACGTAATTAAGGACTTGAAACAGGCGTTTTTTTTATATCGACATCGAAATTGACTCCTTATAGTAGCTTCTGAAGGCGCACGTGGCGTAAAAAATGACATGTGCACGTGCGACGGTCGTGACCGTTTAACACTTCCGAGAGTAATCCATTTGAATTCTTTGAACTGTGAACTCGCGTTAGTGTTTAAATTTATTGAATTGTCTTGTTTAGTAGTTGCTCACTTATTATTGTCTAATATTCAAAATTCTATGCTCATTGTAATTATTGAAAATGGATTCAAGGACTTCAAGTTCCAATGAGAGTAATAAAACAAAACCAAAGAAAAAGTGTCTATATGACGACAATTATTTAAAATTCGGATTTACTGTTATTGAAAATAAGTCGCAATTTTGAAACTTTATCGCGCAAAAGTATGAAACTCTCATATTAATGTAACCATTAATTAACCTTCTCTTTATTAAATATCATATATTGAACTAGAGTGGTTTTATTTTTAAAGTATCCCCAGAGGTTGCGACCCAAAGGTTGAAAAACACTGCTATAAAGGGAAGTTTTGAAACTATACTTTAACATTTTGTCTTTTATTTTAACTTCTTTTTAGATTTTTGATGTTACGACATTAATAAAATAAAGTAAAGAAATCGAGTGCTTAAAGTTTCAGTTTAGCTGAACGATTAGTGAACATATCAATACTGCGTGTGTTGAAATGCAAACAAAAGTTTGTCATACGTAGTAGTGTCTCACAAGCACTCAATAATATTTGAAATTAAAATTGTAACTGTTTCTCGAATCAGAAAGAGTACTAATACACATAGGTGATTGAATGGGTGTCCGGTTCGGCCACTTACCAAGCATGGGATCGTTGGTGTAGAGGTCAGCACGTCTGGCTAGTTACCAGAAGATCCTAGGTTCGTTTCCCGGCCGATCCGGATAATTTTTTCAATCACTTTGTGATTTTTAAAGTTATATTATTCTTTATAATAATTGAGGAGCTGGATGGAAAAAGGGCGTAAGTCGCTTTACGCCCTTTTTCCTTAGAATTGATTTTCTAACTCTTTAGAGTGTCTACTTATAGCAAACAAATTTTTACAACGACCGGAAATCAATTAATGCCCCTACGCTACGATAATAATTTGAAGCGTATAAGCCATGTTTGCAAAAAATTAAATATATAATTAGTAACTCACAACTAAGAATGAATTTTTACAGTACATGACACATAATAGCCTTTAAAAGATATTCCTGGTCCTATGATGTACATTATGATACAGAAAAAAAAAATAAAAAATCTAAATTTATTTTTTGGGTCAGTTAGCTGTGATTCTGTATTTTGAATTAACTTTCACTTCTAAACAACTTTTTCAAATTATATGTTCTTATATTTTCATTAATTATAGTATTTTCCTCTTAAGCCATATTTACATTTTTAAGCCCACCCTCGATACAACCAGATATATCCAAATTTCTGTGGGTGCTTTTTTAGCCTAAGACCAATACTAACTTTTATCAAGAATAAAATTTTCTGAAAAATTTGATATAAAATAGTTTTCCACATATAACCAACTTTCAGGCGGACACTGTACAAGTATACATATAAATATTCATGAAATTAACATGAATCAAATGTTTTGGTTTAGAATTTAATAAATGTTCTGACAAAGTTTAATTAGAATTTCAGAAAAAGAAAACAGAACTTATGTTTTTGTTCAATCAAAATTTTATCTGCAAAAAGGGCGTAACTCATACTTCGGAAAAATTAAAAAAATTATGCAATAACAACCGATATTTACTGTTTTTTTAATCTTAATGATAGTGTATTATTAGTGCTACCAATTGTATAACACGACAATTACCAGTTTTTCAGTCTTCACCTTCATACTAGGCACCCAAACTTTGAAATGATCTTTTCTCAAAACGGTATTTCTGTACGTACGCCCTTTTTCCACCCAGCTCCTCAATTGTAGTTGAACTGTTGAAGAATATATAAAAATTTATTAAAAAATAAAATATCTAAAAAATCGTTGCGCTTGTGAATGAAATATTTGGGCTTATATTATTTCAAATAGACTCGTATTATTCCTGTAAATTAGACCAACCTTCTGTCCAACACTGTGTTTTATGACAAAATAGAATTTAAAAATAAAGGTGCCAATAAGTTTATCATTAATCTTCCATTCTTACTTCAATTTTCATCTTTTTTCGAACAGCGCAGCTTGAATATAAAGTTATTCTGGTTGAACTAAGATACTTATTTTTTATTCCTAAAACTAACTTTGTATAAATATTTTTTCTCTACTCCCATGTTTTTTAAATGTTTTTATTCCGTTTTGTTTTTATGTCTTTGATTTTTGTTTTGTTTTCCTTTGTTTCACAACATTTGAAATAAGTGAATGAGCTTGTTCCGTTCTGAATCGGAATAAAAATCATTGTATTATAAAGTTATGTACTTACCTAATGACTTTAGTGTTACTGACTTTCCTTTAATTTTGAATAGTTAAATATTATGAAAGATATCTTTAGGTGATTTTCATCATCTTGTTTATCATTGAAGAGATTGATATTGGTATTTTAGTTTTTAGTGTTATTGATTGTCAATAAAAGTTATTCAGTATTTCTTAGTTAATCAGTATATGATTACTTTTTTTTATTAAAATTAGGGTAGCAAGGTAACAGCGATTCTGCTCCAAGTTTACATGTTTACAGAAATGTGACGTCGTCTATATATACAAAGCTATCTTTCATCAAAATTTCAACGGTTCCCTTGGCTAGCAAATAATTTTATTTACTTGATTGCCAATTTGAGAGTCAACTTACAAAAACATTCGCCCCAAAAAATATTTGACATACATTTACGTTTATCATTTGACCATCTTCACCGAAGAGAATCGCCATCTTCCAACAATATTTTCATATATTAATATAAGCAAGCAAAAATTTTCTTACCGTACCGGCAAAAAAATAAAATTAGCGCAATGAAATGGAAAGGAAAATGAACGGAGGACCACTCGTTCGTTCTGTCTCCGTGTGTGCGAAAAAGGACAAAAAACTTCATTCATATGTATGAATGTTTGCATGTGTGCTTACAGTGTTATACGCTTCAATAAACAATAGTCTCCAAGGTAATAATAAGGTAACAATGTTACGTGGGAGATAGGAGCAGGCAGGACTGGAGCGAAGGACGAAGACAATCCATTCGTAAAAAAGGTGATAAAAATAAATTCATTGTGACGAAACGTTTGAAGAGATATGTGAATGTTGGTTGATACGTGGGCCCGAAAAGATTCCACTTGCGTGTCTTCACATAACACAGGGACTAGTTTTGTATTTATTTGAGGTGCAGACACGATTGAAGTAGCAGTTTTAAAATTGACCCTTATCAGCAGAAATTTGTGACAATCGGTAACAATTTTGTGGGAATATTGAATTATCAAATGTAAGTTTGTAATCGACGTCAAGTTGGGCGTTCTTCTTGATGTAAGTGTGCAAATTGATTCGCTTTAGTAAGTTTTATATTCAGATTACGTAAGGATAACATGTTATTGGTTTTGTTGTCGATATTTTTTGTTGAAATGAACAAAAAGCAAGTAGGTCAATCGTAGCGAATGTTTTATATCTTACATTTAGGTATTTTAGTACAATTCTTTGTCATTTTATTTAATGCTCAAAGGACCAAAATGTTTCAAACAAATGGTCAGCTGCATCAAATTTATATTAATGGCATGGATGGCATACTCCAGCGGTGTGTATTTGTTCTATTAGCGACTAATACACCAGCCGCAAGTTTTGGCGACAAAATTTTACTAGTAGTAGTTTCCAGGGTTGTAATGTATAAAACAAAGTGTTTTACATTAAATGTTTAAAATACAATCTAAATAAAATATTAATCAGTATTTAAACAAAAAAAAGAGGACATAGGGGAGAAGTGGCATGAAAGGGACGCTTTTGTTATAAGCGTTCTAGTAAATAACCGGGATAACAAATTAAATAGTTACAAACGGAATAAGAAACTGAAATTATCTTACTCTTGAAATAAGATCCAATAATAAACATTTCTTTGTTATTAGTTATAATTTTTGTCAGTTTTTAAAAAAGTGCATTTTGTCCCTTTCATCGATAGACTGTATTGAAAGGGACATGGTAATTTATGAAAGGGACAATACTAAATATCATTCATGTTGTTCAAATTTCCATCTTATGTACATAAGAGATACGGTTCATTCTATTGCGCAGGTCATCTTATTGAACTTACATATTAATAAATTTGATTCCATAATGGAAATAACCATATGATTTCAGTAATCGATGATTATTAATTGCGTGGTTTTAGTCATCAATAATTAAAATCATTGTTTTGCATTTGATTATTTTTGTTTAAAATTTTTAAACAAGAAAGAAATTTAAAAAAATATTTATTGACACTAAGGAAACGCGATAACAGAGAAACAATTGTGACATGTGGATATTTAAATAAAACTAATTCGAAATCACCAGCCCTAAAGGTAGTGCCTTTCATAACTGTTTGCTCTGTCCTTTTCATAAATATCACACCCAAATTAAAAACTAAACCTTTCAAACTACAATTTTATTTGTTTATCTGATCTGTTGTGTTCCTCTAGTTGAAAGAATTACTAACTGTATATAATTACAAACATTTCAAAAAATTCGTCAAGTGCGTGTTTTTTGACACGCACTAAGTTAGGCCTTCTCAGAGGACTTGACGAATTTTTTTCATTATTTTAAAATATTTTGTTACCTTAAATCATAGATACCAGCGAAACACAATTCGATATCGATAATGGAAAGGCTGGGAAACTTTTAAAATTTGAAAAAATTCAATTTTTTCAAATTTTTTTTTTATCATTTTGTGTGTCTGCGTTTGTATGAACTTTTGAGTGCATATTTCGATAAAATAGACCAAAATAAACAATAGACCAAAACCAATGTTAACTTTGTACTATTGGTAACATGCAAGGACATGTACGGGTGGTGTTTATTGTTATCATAATAAATGTACCTGACATTCAGCTACCCAAATAACATATTGGTTTAAACATCTGTTATACTTCGTAAATATACCTTTTGTCCCGTTAGATGGGTCAAATCGAATACTGTGGGTCGAGGCAAGAGTAGGTGGTGAGGTTAGTTAAAGTTAGGTTAGTTTAGTTAGTTTTGACAATATACTTCGACTTTTATATAAAAACTAGATGGTGAAATTAGTTAAGGTTAGGTTAGTTTAGGTAGTTTTGACAATATACTTCGCCTTTGATATAAAAACTAGATGGTGAGATTAGTTAAGGTTAGGTTAGTTTCGGTAGTTTTGACAATATACTTCAACTTTGAGACACATGCTTGCAAAATAAAAAAAGAAATCTAAAAAAATTGAATTTCTTCAAGTTTAACAAGTTTCCCAGCATTTTCAGTAACGATATCGAGTTGTAGTATTTTTTTTAACTAATCCCCCATAGCAATGAACATTAAAAAATCATTAAAATCGAATCATTAGTTTTTCTTTTAGAGCCAAAAATAGGTGGAGCCGTGTTTCTGCATATACTTCGACTTTGTTATAAAAACTAGGTGGTGAGGTTAGTTAAAGTTAGGTTAGTTTAGGTAGTTTTGACAATACACTTCGACTTTGATATAAAAACTAGATGGTGAGATTAGTTAAGGTTAGGTTAGTTTAGGTAGCTTTGACAATATACTTCGACTTTGACACATGCTTATAAAATAAAAAAAGAAATCTAAAAAAATTGAATTTTTTCAAATTTAACAAGTTTCCCAGCATTTTCAGTAACGATATCGAGTTGTAGTATTTTTTTTAATTAATCTGCCATAGCAATGAACATTAAAAGAAAAAATCATTAAAATCGGATCATTAGTTTTTCTTTTAGAGCTAAGAATAGGTGGAGCCGTGCTTCTACATATACTTCGACTTTATTATAAAAACTAGGTGGTGAGGTTAGTTAAAGTTAGGTAAGTTTAGTTAGTTTTGACAATATACTTCGACTTTGATATAAAAACTAGATGGTGAGATTAGTTAAGGTTAGGTTAGTTTAGGTAGTTTTGACAATATACTTCGACTTTGACATACATGCATACAAAATAAAAAAAGAAATCTTAAAAAATAGAATTTTTTTTAAATTTAACAACAGTTTCCCAGCATTTTCAATAACAATATCGAGTTGTAGTATTTTTTAACTAATCCGCCATAGCAATGAACATTTAAAAAAATCATTAAAATCGGAATATAAGTTTTTCTTTTGGAGCCAAAAATTGGTGCATAATTACCAAATGCAATATTAAATATGAAAATTTTTTCATAACTACGTCATTGATTATAGTATACATTAATATACTTCCAAAGACCTATCGATGAATAAAAGAATTCAGGGATTCCCACGTACCTGCTGGGCTGGAATACAAAAACCTATCGGCGCAACAAACGCTCAAAATTCTATATCTTAGTTTTACTCCGATTTGTTTCAAATTTTGACACAACAATCTTAAAATGTTGTCCAATCATATGAAAGTATAAAAAAGAGAAAAAAAATTAAATTCATTACCATCCCCTTAAGGTTAAAGCAAATTTTTCCGGTGGAGTAGGCATGTCGATTCATTAAAAAAAAAATCGATTTCCGATTCGATTGGAATCGAGTGGGCTGGAATCGGTTCTCGATTAAATCGATGATTAAAAGATCGATATTTAATTATTCGATTCGGTAGTCGATTATTTGGAAATATGCTTAATAAAAACAGAAAACATTATTGATAACGAATTAGTAGAGGTAGAAGTAATTTTTATATCAATAAATTAAACTTATTCAAGAAATCAGGAAATGAAACTATAAGTTAATTATATGCGTTTATTAAATCAAATTAATAAAAAAATTACATTTTAATTAAATTCATAGGGGACCGTCGAGGAGCCAAACTGCATAATTCCTGAAAATTTCATTAAAAACAATCGAATAGTTCAGAAGTTATGCCACTTGGTGCAAAATTGGAGACACACAGACAGACGGACAGACAGACACCAAACCAAAATTGTTCAGGAAGCTCTAAAACGTAAAATGTGCGTAAAAAATTTGATTTTGTAGAGAAAAATTTTTTTATTTTCAAATCTGATCACAACACTACTTTAGCAGTCTCGAAAGCAATAAATTTATTTATTTTAAGAAAGATATCCCTTTATTTTGAGGAAATTTTTATTCAATAGAATTTTTACACTTAAATACGACACACTTCATATTTTTTTCAGTTTATATTTCACGAGTTGATTAAAAACATGATATTTATTACGACGTGAACACCACGACGGACAGTAACAGACTAAATCAGTAGTGGTGTAAATTGCTACTTATTGAAACTTTTGGATTACACTTTTTCATATGTAGGGTTGATCTGTCTCATCTGTGGTCATATACTTACGTAGTTTAAGACTCCGTTTCTTTCAATTATGAAAGATAATCAATATCTTTATTTTTTTTTTCACTAGCTCCGCTCATTCCTTTACCAACAAAATCATCAAAAATTGGACGCACGGTAACAAAAATATTTTTTTACGATTAATAAAAAAAAATGTATTAAAAAATATTATTTTATTTATTCAATCAATTACAAATATTATTTAAATAAATATATAAATTAATATTTTTATTAATTTTCTAAAAACAAAACAAATTCCGTAAGTTTATAAAGTTGGTCCTCGCTCGAGGTTTCACCCGTAGGAATAATTACCGGCCGACACGGAAGAATCATATTAAATTCCGGCTCCACTTTCCATCCATGTTCTGCGGCCACTTTTGCCACTTCCGCGGCATTTAAACCCGTCATCACCGACACAGGCTCAACCGAAAGCGAGGAATAAGCTTGAGCAATTAAATTTATTGCACGCGATTTTACATTTACTGAAAAAAATGATCGATTGAGGTTATAAAATATCCAAATGTACCGCAAAAAAAATTATTTTACATACCAGTTAATACTTTCCTAATTTCACTGAGAGATTCTGATCAAGTTGCCGCACAAAGTGCCGTGTACGTCGCGGAATAATCTCTTTTCCACATATGTTGCCCCACCGTTCATATTTGTAACAATTCCGGATGGGATGATTTGACTGCTACCGGAATTCGTTTCCAAAGGTATTTGACATTACATCTACAAAATTAAATTTATTCGGTCAAAAAATTTAAACATTTTTAGTAATTACTAAAAAAAAAATACTTACAAATCATGCTGATATAAGTACGCAGCTAATAATTAAGCATATATTTGCGCTGATGGGTGTTATTTTGTGCCTGAAATATAACCAAATTTTAATTTTATACTTTGAGAATTTACGAAATATCATACCCATGCTTCCAATTCTTGTTTTTCTAAATCGTCGACTAATTTTTCAATATTTAATGTCATTTCTGATTACTTTTGTACAATTTTGTATTTTATAAAGAGACAGCAATAAGCTGTCAAATAATTTTCGTATTTTCGTGGACGGTGTTGCCATCTATTCGTCACTTAAAATACTACATATGAAATTTAAAATAAGTTACATATCAAGAATTTAAGAATATTAAATTCATCGTAAATACTTTATAAAATATTGATACAATTATTAATATAATAATAATATTTTGTTTTGAAAATTTATTTTCTTTTGTAAACTAGACGTTAGCAAAATTATACATACAACGATACATATGTATAATATAGTAATATTTATATTTCTAACATTGCACAGACTACATGTTAATGACAAACAAGTAAGAGATTATATATACAATTGATAAAGTTAATATACAACAAGCAAGAGCACAATATAATTGTTTGTCAAAAAAAAAAAAAAAAAATTAGCTTTCTTTTATGAAAACGCAAAATTGCTGTAGTCATTTTTTCTTTATGTATTCTTCACATATAATGGTGAAAGTGTTAATTTATGATTTTTGGCTGGTTTTTTGGCTGGTTTTTATTTTTTAAGTACAGTGAATATACACCCCTCTAGTATATGCATGTGCAACTCATTAATTATTTTTTTATATTTTATTATTATTATTACCGATTCCCCCTCTCTCAAATTTTTATGATAGACCAAAGTTATAAGGCTTCTTCGAAGGCCTAAAAATACATATAGTAGATATATTAGAAAATGTTCCGAAAAATTTAAAAAAAAGAAATTACTTTGGAACATAAAAAAAATTTACAAGTTCAACATTACCATGTTTTAAATGACAGTAGCTTGAAGTCAGGAACAAACATATCTGCATTGATGCTGCCACACAACACAAATACGTTTGATTTGGTGGGATTTGTATTTGGCGTGTATTTGGCGGTCTCCTTCATACCACTTCTCCCGTATAGAACGTCATTTCCTCTAAACGGGTAAAATCGATCATTTTTCGCTCACGATAACTAGACATTATTCGGTATCTAGTTAGAGTTCAAGTCTTTATCTTAACTTGTACACAGTACTAATTAATATTTTGCGGCTTTGACTACCAAATCCGTATAGATCTGCCATATCTCTCATCACGTTGTTGGAGGATCTGAAACTGAAGAATTATTCCTAATAAAAAAATTTAAACTTTTAAGCGTTTAAGCGTTTAACGTGACAAAAATACGTATTAATTTAAAGTAGATATCGCAATAGTTTTAACATAAGCTGGTTGTTTTAAAAGTTTATTAAACAAATTGTGGTTTAATAACATTTAGGTATTTATTTATTTTTTAGCATACACGTGATACATTCTATGATAGTTAACCCTAGAATCATACGTTGGTCTACGAGAAACGTTAATCATACATCGACCTCGTTTTGACGAATGGACTTATTACGGAGAGTTTTAGAGTTTATTTGCAAAAAACATTTTTTTTACATAACAATACTACAAAAGCGAACAAAATATTTAAAAAAAATTGGATTTGGAAAAATTTCTTAATGTAAATATTTATTAATTTTTTTAATCTTTTTATCAAAGCATATTTTCATTATAAAAATTAAAAAAATAGGTAAATACATCAATTGTATCATAAAACATGTGTTTCAAATAATTAATTTATGAACTATTATGAGTCAGTGGACATGTGTGACTTTACAGAATGTGAAATTTCTTAGTCATAAATATTCCTATAGATATGTAGTTATTTCCCCATTAGGCACATTTGTAAATTTTCTAAAATTTGTTAGTAATTTTTCGAATAAGATCTCAAAAAATAATAAAAATTAAAATATTTTCCACAAAATAAATTGTTAATCTTTTATTAAGTCACCTGAAACGCATTCTTTAGTTTTCGATTCAATATATTAAAACTTCAGTATTATGTCGTCTCTATAAGTCAAACAGCTGTAATCATCTTTCACATTATCATAATCATTGAATAAATTAATTATAACATATGTATATGTTTAATAAATTTTAGAAAAATTAGGAAAACTTTTATATGTGAAGTACAAAATCTTTAAAAAAAACATCGCGTAATCATACATGGACGTCCTTTTGACGGACACTATTTCAATACAAACAAAACGACACTGACTATAAACAAAATAAATACGTCTTATGTGTTATAACAACAAATCAATTAGATAACAGAAATCTCACAGCAAGCAGATACCGACAAGTAGTATTGGAGCAGGTAGAGAAGTTCGTTCGTCGTTTTGACGTATACATATGATTCTAGGGTTAAAAGCAACAATGTCCTTCTGTATTTAGGAATCTGGTAAATAAATAAATATGTAACGTAAATAATTAAATAGATACCAACCATTTTGAAATCAAAATATTAAATTAATTTTGTTTTATCTTCATGATTTTTTGAAATGTATATAAACACATACATATGTCGGTACTTATCTGGTAATAAAATATTCTAACCATTTCTATCTCTAATTCAGGTACATTTACACGTGCACGTGGAGGAGACCAGAAAACAAAAAAAAAATTATAGATTCAACAAAAATGTTCTTTGTTTTTACCTTATTTATTTTTTGTTAACAAGATCATGAAGTGAAAAAGATATTCTTTGCTCTTACGAAAAATGCCCTCATATAAACGTTAATTAGATAATTATTGAACGTGCTCATAAAAATGAATTATTTATTGTTTCGAGCATTAAAAAAATATATACATAAAAAATAAAAATGAAAAAATGACGCACATTAGGCGTGTGGAATGAGAAAGACAGTTTTAATTTTAATTAAAAAAATATTTTTTATTTTGTTTACATGAACATTAAACAGACTAAGTAAATAAATTAGTGATTGAATGACTTCTCATCTTAACAACACAACATGGCAAGTTCGGTAGATTTAAATTTTATTCAGTTTTACTACCAGTCAAGTTTGCTGCTGCCAGCTTTCAAAGGAGGCAAAAGTTGTTAATAAAAGTTGTTAGCAAACGAACGGTAGGTATAGAGCATAAAGAAACTTAGACAACGATAAAGTGAAAATCTGCTAAGTTAAGAGAGAAACAAGAATAGGAAATTTGAAACAGTGAACGAGACACAGAGAGAGGGAGGATGCGAGGATAATGATTTTTACTGAATTCAATTAAAAATTATTATAAAAGTTCATAAAAAGTTTATCATTTTACAGGGATAAATGTGCTAATTTATTTGGCTTTTCATTTTTCGTTCCTTTTTCATTTGGTCTTTTGTATTATATTTGTTAATAAATTTTTGTTCGAACTATAGTCAGAGACAAAATAAAATAAGCATTTCGAATTAAAATAAAAATTTTTACAATAAGATCAAATGAAGAAAGATGGAAAATTTAATTTTGTCGCGGATATTGTACCAATATGCGTACGTACGCAACTTTGCATGACTGTAGTTTTAAGTGGAACAAGACTACGTTATGGAGGAACATAATTTATTATTGTCAAAGCTTTTAATAATAAAAACTTTTAAGCTCTTACAACAAAACGTTTTATTCACAATTAACCCTTTAATTTTATTCCTGTTTCTCAATTATCTTCTATTTACACACACACACACACACACACACACACACACACACACACACACACACACACACAAGAATACGCTGTCAATGAGGTGTCGCACAGAGCTTCCTCGTACTCGTAATAGATTTTTGTACAATTTTTAAAATGATTTTTTATTAAAATTTAAAATTTTTTATGTTCTCAAAAAATAAAGTGTGGATCAACATTAAATAGTTCCAAATATGATAATATTTTCAAAACATTCCGCGAAAAACTATTAAAAGAAAGGTTAGCTAAAGAATAAAATATTTCTAAGTAGGATTTTGTTCATAAAAGTATTCGACCAAAATATACCCTGAAATTATATTTTCGTGGTACAGTTCATAAAAATTTGTTGTAATTCAAAATATTTAAAGGCTAAATTATCAAATAAAAGGTAACAAAATATATTTTACAGTAGATAGTAAGATATCGATATTTAATGGGATTCTACTGTAGTGTCGTGGCTATTATTACTCCGATCAGTGCCCGCTCTAGCATTTACGCCGCCCCGGGCAGAAAGGAATAATTCCGCCCCGGTGTAAAACTGGCGACCTTTCCTTTTTTTGCACGTCAGGTGTACAAATGCCGCTCTCTGTTTACAATAATGCCGCCCTTAAAATTTGCTGCCCCGGGCAAATGCTCGGGCTGCCCCCCCCCTGGACCGGGCCCTACTCCCATTATAATGAAATTGAGAAGGACCAACTTGGAACCAAACTCCGTAATTTCTGAAAATTTCATTAAAGACAATCAAATAGTTTAGAAATAATGCCACTTGATGTGATCTGGCGTCACGGAGAGACCGACATAAAAAATTGTTCAGGAAATTTTGTTTTACAATTTTACGATTTTGAAAAATTATTCTAAAACGTAAAATGTACTTAAAAATTTTTATTTTCAAGAAAACAAGTATTTATAATTCAAAACTAATCAGAATGCGTGCGATACTTTAGTAGTCCCGGAAGCAAAATTGTTAGTGCAAAATAAATTACTATGAAGAAATTTGAAACATACAAAATGTTGCATATTTTGCATAACAATAAGTTTTTGGGCTCGGACTACAATGTTACGCACTTAAACCATATTCCCAGCTCTTAAAAATAGAAAAACGTAAAAAAGAATGCAATCCTTAACTGATATTATAACAAGAACGAAAGCTCCATACCCCAGAAAGATAAATAAATGTTTTGTTGTAAGTCACAGGGGAACGTATGTTAGCAGTTAATTATGTGACCAAATGAAAATTTACGACTGTCGAAAATGTCGGATAGTTAAATTTTTATTGTTTATTCGACAGGCTAGTTACGAGTCTAGACATTAAATAGCTTTTTATTTGTAACATTATATATTGTGAAATCCTATACTATGTTTTGGAAGGAAACGGAACAATATCACTTCGGGTGATATATATTTTGACATGATTTACAGATGTCATTAATGATCATTAAGGTTTCTCGGTTTGTCTCTTATACGTAATAAAAAATAGCTTTAATGTGATTTAAATAGGAATTATATAACAGAATATTTTATTAATTATTATAACTGGGAGTCCATCCTGGCTTCAATCAGGTGTCTATTTTATCCTCAATTTGGTGTTTTATATAATTTCCTACATACATGTTTTCTATTTTACAACTGTTATTATACATATTTTATAGCTGTAGGTACACGTCGGTTTCATCTGCGTAAGAATATCTGAATTATAGGTCCAGTTACTTTTAAACCAGATATTCCAATTATGCTGACATTGCTACTCAATGGTTTATCATCACTCTGACCTTGCTACCCAGTGGCTCATAATAACTATAACTATGACAATGAACTACTCAGTGGTTCACATTATAGGGATGGAGGTTTTTCAAAAATAACTGGTTCTCGGTTTTTTTTCTAGGAAAAACAACACTTTTAGGCGAAAATTTTTATAATTATATTTATTTTTAAAAGAATTTAATACCGTAAATACAACCAAAAATTAAAAATTAAGCAATTTAACGAGAAGAATAACTATCAATTAACAAAAATGCGTAAGCAGAGTATTGCTTTTAGGTAACAAAGAGCTGTAGGAAGCACAAATTTATTCAAAAAAAGGTATAGAACTCATAGTCAATGTAATATGGGAAGACAAATTAACAAATAATTCATATATTATTATGTAATTACTAAATATGTATTCGATAGCGATGAACGAAAATTTTATTCAATTTCCTAAATTTCTCATAATCTAGAAATTTTCAAAAATTCTAGTAAATTACTAATTAATAAGCCATTTTAAAAGTTTAATGAAATTTTGATAACAATATCTGGTAAATTTGTTTGTTGTTTTCCTCTTTGTTTTATTTACTTGAATCTTGGTATTGGTCTGTCAGCTTGGACTGAGACAATCAATTTTATTATTGAGTATTGAAACAAATAAAAAATAAATGTTGAAAATAAAATATGATTTCAATATTTTCGATACCATAATAACCATAATTTACTAAATGTATTAGAATTTAATTTAGAGAAGTTAGAGTAAGAAATTAATTAATTAATTTTTTTTAATAAAAGCAAATCACCCACTGAATAATGACTTATATTTTTATTATTTTTTTAAATTTTTAAATAATTTTTCCGGTTTTTTTCCGGTTATTGACTAAAAAAACATCGGTAATAATGAAGTTAAAAAAGTAACCGAAATAAATCAGTTAACCGAAACAGAAAAACCAGTTTTCGGTTTTAACCAGTCGGTTCTTCGCATCCCTAGTTCACAATCACGATGACCTTACTACCGAGTGGCTTATAATCACTATGATCTTACTACCCACGTTCCATCGCAGTTTATTTTAAGCTTTTTTGGGGGTCTCTAATGCCGTGGCGAACAATTTTGACGTCAAGCTAACTTCACCCATGATTCAATAGTATCTGAGAAGAAATTTCTCCAGAATCCTGGATAATTCAGCATAATATCGCCTACGTCACCTTGGAGTTGTTTAACTTTCCTAACAGTAAAAAAAATTTAAAAATCGTTTGGGTAGTGAATTTTGGAAGTTTTTGGGTCTCCAAGAGACTGACGAACCTCATGCAACGTAACCAATGACAATTTGGAATAGTTTAGCTTTGTAACAGTTGGTAAAAAAAAAGAGTGACCGCAAAAACAAGCCATTTTTCGCTTATTTGACAGCCTTTGAAATCTAACTTCAAATGTATGCTAAATGATAGTTAATTATGAGACTTTAATCTCCTGAAAATTTCAGACTGAGGCTGCATTCGGTTCTCGAGATATCGAGGGCCAAAGTGGTCTATTTCGCATGGGTTCACAGTTAATTACATTCAGGAGATAACACAGATCAACATTTGATATACTGAGTATCTCTAGATCTCACTAGGGTAGCCTAGGGTTTTTGGGGTCGCTGATTCTGAATCCGGGGCCGGTTGACTTCTATCACGTCAGGTTCAAGGTCATTTGAAGGTCAATGGGCGAATAAATGCTTTAAAAATCTGATAAACCTTGAAATAACCTCCGGATGACCTTGTCGGGTAAAGCAACCTCTACCTGAATTTTAACAGAATTTTTAAAGCATTTGTTCGCGTTTTGACCTTCAAATGACCTTGAACCTGACATGATAGAGGTCAACTGACTCCGAATTCGAAATTAGCGACTCCAAAAATCCTAGGCTACCCTAGTAAGATCTAGAGATACTCCGTATACCAAATGTTGACCTGTGTTATCTTCTAAATTTACCTAATGAATTGTGAGCCCTTGCAAAATTGACAATTTTGACCCTCGATATCTCGAGAACCGAAAGCAGTCTCAATCTGAAATTTTCAGAAGATTAGAGTCTCATCATAAACTATCATTTAGCGTACATTTGAAGTCAGATGTCAAGGGCTGCCAAATAGGCGAAACTTGCGGTCACTCTTTGGCTATTTATGTCAAAAATATATTTTAAGCGAGGTTTATTTAGAAAGTAATGAAACTGTTTAAAAACAGCATTTTAGATTTTGCTTCTATTACTTATAACAATATTCATTATTTTTAAATAAAATAACTTAAAGTGAAATAACTTTTTAATAAGAGCAAGATAAGCGAGTCATTCTTTCCAGATTAGTGGGCTAGTTGGTCCAACATAATTTTGCGTTAAAAATTGTTATTCTGTTGTTTCGTTGTCTCGACATTAATCAATCAATATTTTTGTTCAAATTATACTTTCTTCAACTATTCGGAAGCTTTGTAATAGAATTTTTAATTAAGGATTTGCTCTAATAGAATATTTTTGTATCACATATTTTACGAAAACGGATTTTAACTGAAGAAAATATAAAAAAACTTGGAGATTGTAAATCGAATTACAAAGTGAATATATAGTTGAAAGAATTATTTTGTTCCATTATTGTAATATCCACGACTTACTTTGGCAGTTTATTGTACTTTTCTATCTATGCAGTTCAGAAACAATTATTTTCTTATTAAAATGTACCGAAACAAATTATATATTTTCTCTGAATACAAAACATTTTTTTATCTTTTTTGTCCCTGGTAAAAAAAATTTATAAGAAAAAGAAATCGAACTTCTGTTTTTAACATTTTTACTTTCATAATAATTTTTTCCTCAAAAAAAAAAAAAAAAAATGAACAAAGCTTTTTGTTGGAACGAAACAAAAAACGAACGTCTCAAACAAAGACCACGATATCCTTTTATTTATAATTCACCCAGAAAAATACATATAAATTATATAATCAAAAAACAATTTATAGTCTGCTCAAATGCTCGCAACACTGTTCGACTGCGCCCGGCGAAGACGTTATATTACGATGGGATTAGAATGAGATATTTCGAGATTAATATAAAATCGAAAACGTGTTTTAAATGTATGAATAATGGTTATTCATACATTATTATTATTCACTTATTTCTATCGCCTGCGTTCTCCGTCTGTTCTTCGCCGTTTTTTACTTTAGTTCTTCCGGTTTAAATATGTTTCTGTGTATATATTTTCTTGTCTCATTTTTTTCTTGTTCTGTTGCGATGGGTTGTGAATGGTAAGAAAATATGGAAAATTTGTGCAGAATTATTTTTTATTTTTTGTAATTTATTCATACGCTTGAGTAAATTTGGACCGAGAAATGTTTCAGTTATTTCTTTTTATGTAGTTGGATTTTGTATAATTGTTTTTTGCGTTGCTTTTTTAGGTCATGAATATTAAAAAATTAGGCATTTGTTTCCCCATTTTCGTCAGATTTTATTTTAAATCATTTAAAATTTTTGAATATTTCATATTTAAAGAAATTTAAAATAAGCTATAATATATGTACCATTCGACTACAAAATTTACATCAGTTTAGACTTCTTCTTAAAAGACAGTTTAGTTCAATATGTTATTATACTACTTACCATTATACTTTTGATTCCCTCCTACATTTTCACGGTTATAATATAGTTACAAAGCCCGATATTTGTTCTGTATTAGTCTAGATTAAGTTATCTACTTACTTAATACTAGTAAAGTTCGTAGTTTTACTGGCTCTTGTACTATCAATCATTAGATAAAATACATATAATAAAAATCACGTTTAATTTTTTTTCTCAAAAACTCATAAAACATACGAGAATCCATAAATTGTTTTTATTACAGCGAAAGAGAATTTTTCATTTTTTAACACTTTCCCATTCGTTTGGCAGTTACTGTCGCAAATAAATATACTAATTTTCGTACATAGTCATTTATCAATCACTATCTGATGTGTTGGGTAAATCTATAATCTTCGAAATAAAGGATTATGATTTTATGAACAAAACGTCCGACTTGACTAGCTGTAGCATAAGCAGAGCTTATATATATATAAATAAAATCATTAAATTTCATAAACGTAATAAACAGACATGGGAAAAAATGGTCCCTAACAGAATCGTCATATAAAATATTTTATACTGGGGGGCTACGATTGGAACTGGGGGGCTGTCATAAAACGTAAAAATATTAACAATCCTTTTAAAAATCAGTTTTACAACGTTTTACTGTTAAAACTACATCATCTACGTTGTGTGCGTCTGTTTGTGTTTTTTAATTCCCAATATTTATGAATCTTTTTGTCTGTTATCAATACATACATAATAATAATATTATGCTTATATTTTTCTAACGCAAAAACGAAACCACGTTCAAACTTGTAAGTGAACAACAACTGGAGTACCTGATATAATTATACATTTTATTTATATTAAGCAGGTATTGTTTTTATATAGAAGGTGAGATATACATGTTATTTAAATAATTACAAAGGAAATAGAGATATGTTTACATTAAAAATATTTTCAATTCCACTTAATTAATTTCTATTATAGTTGACCACTTATTTATTCAACATTAATTTTATATTAAATTATTAAAAATAGGTAATTTTTAATTTTTAGTGATTTGTTCTCAAAAGTTTCCTTAAGGGGGACCACTAGTGTGACCGCCTGGAAAAAAGGTGATTTCTGGGAATTTTTTTTAAAGAAAACTACTGTATGGAATGTTTTCATATTTTAAGGATATATTCGTTGATACATAATAAATTCATGATAAAATTTTTGAACAAAATATTCTGGGAGTTATTCACGATCTCCCAAGGCTCCAAAAAAAAGATTTCCTTCACTGCTGCAGTGATAGCGACCTTCACAGTGCCTGAAATCAAAAAAACCAAAAAACCTATTAAACTAGAAGGTATTTCCCGTACCGTGAACCTCAATCGAAGAAAAAAAGTTGAAATTTAACAAAATAGCGGAGTTTATTAAAAAAAAGTTTCAAAATTTGCACGAAAATTTGATGATTTTTGGCCTGCAAAAATTTCATTTATTATTCGATCGGAAAGCTGGAAGTTCATGGTTCGGAGAAACATATATAAAAGAAACTGCAATAAGAACCAACTCGATCGGATGATTTATCTGCGAGTTATAACTACAGCAATTTTGAAAAATGTAGTTTTTCTATATTTTACCCTTTAGTTTTAATCACTGAGAATTTTTACTAAAATTATTTACGATGTACTCACTATAACGGTCATAGTAAAATTAGATGAGTCGTTTAAATGTGCCAGGGTCTAACTTCTCCACAACATGGTACGGGCAGCCACGTCCAGAAACTCCCGAACTATCAACCTTTATACATTTCTCAATACTTCAAAGTTAACAATGAAAATCAGAATCCGCTCTTCGGATGGCTGTAACTCAAAAACTATTTGAGATATGCACTTGAAATTTTAATATGTTATTTTTAAAGGTATAGACTATCGAAATATACAAAAAATTTGTTTACAGTTTTTTGAAAATGTCACACTAGTGGTCCCCCTTAAGCTAGTAAGTATTCAAATCCAGAGGAAAATTCTAAGCCTTGTAATAAAATTGGCAGCCCCCCAATCCAAAATATTTTATATGGTGATTTTGTTAGGGACCACTGTTTTCCCAGGTCTGGTAATAAAATTGCGTTTTTTCTTTGTATACCTATATGTATTTTTATGTTTCTAATGATAACTTTTTAAATTGTCATCATTATTTTATTTATTTATTTTATCATCTCGTTCACATTAAAAGCTGATGAAATATTGTCATATAGGTATCACGCTATCCACGTATGCACTGGGCGAAGTGACGTTCGTATTTAGCGACATGTATGTATGATAGTCATAGCGTACAGACGTATCCAAAATTTTATTACTGCTGGTAAAAATTAAAGGACACCTTAAGTTTTTAGGGGCAGCAGATTTTTAGAAAAGGGCGGCAGAAGTTGAAATTTGACATTTTCTTTTACTCGTCAGTTATTTTTTGTAGGGAAAAGTTCTTAAAAAACTAGGAAAGTAGGAAAAGTCAGATTTTTTCTTTTTGAGCAAAAGGCAGGGGTGGCATTTTTCACGATGTCTAGGGCAGCACTTAGGGTAAATCTGGTCCTGATTTCTGCCAGTACAGACCTTTAAAGATGTGTCTTCGAAAGGAAATTTAAAAAATTTGAAAATTTACAAAGTTACTACAATTTTAATAAGATAGATTCGGGTGGGTATCAGGTATTATACTTCAAAACTTGAAATGTATTTTTCTCAAAGTTAACTTTTTCAAGCTGGTTGACATGATATGTCGAATTCTATTTATCAATCGACTTCAAATTTGGCATATGCCTCCAGTACATGTTGCTCTATGCTAGGAGAAACTACGGATATGTATTACAAAATTTTAATTTTCATCATTTTTAAAAAGTAAGAAACTTTGCCGCCACTTTCTTTTTTAAATTGTTTTTATTGTACTTACTATTAGAATAGCAACCTTTCTCAACCAGAATCTTCTTTTTTCGTTTTAGTTGAACACAGACCCCAAAATCATATCAACGAGCTCATCAATTTTTTGCATTGCTCTCTTTAAGCGGCTTTGAATTTTCATGTTTTGTATAAATTTTTTTTGACGAAATTTATTGTTTTATTACTCTTGGTAATGGATGGTACGGAAATAATGATTTCAAAACTTATTTAATTGTATCAGGTGTTCATATACTTTCACCGTCAACTGTATTACACCTAAATCATACATGTACTACAAATCGACAAATTTAGTAGCCAGAAACATTGTTATATTGTGTAGTAGTTTTGTATCAAATAAAAATAAATAAATTTAAATTCTATAACATTTTATTTTTATGGTGGCTAATAAAATATATAAAAATCTAAAGGCTGTACATACGTACCGTACTATCTGCAATGTATTTAGCCTTTTCTAGCTATTGTATATATATATATATATATATATATATATATATATATATATATATATATATCTATATATATATATATATATATATATATATATATATATATATATATATATATATCACAGACTAAAGCCGAATAACTATTGTTTAGTTGAAGTTACCAGAATTTTATAATAGATATAAAAATATTATATGACAAATAACCATTCAGCACGTTCATATGTGGTATATTATTTTCTTCGGTAAATCCTATTGAAGAGAGATATTAGCCGAATGAAAATTGTTACAAATAAATCCACTTTTCGATTTGTGTAATAAAAATCGGTTTGTAATAGTTTTGGGATCTCTTTATTACATATTGCGTTTTTATTAGTAGTTATTGTTTAAACTGATTTGTTTTACAAATTAAAAATTTTCAGGCGTTATAATTATAAGGCAAGAGGTTCTTTTGTATAGGGTAAGTGCGGGAGAGATGCCGCAGTAGCCATAGTTCGACCGTAGATTGATAGATAGCGCTATTAATGCATTATATGTTTAAAATAAGTTACTTATTTAAGCTGCATGTGGTAAGATTTAGGATTAGTCCATCAGATTAGTAATTATCCAACTTTTAATTATTGAAAAGTAAGTTTTTTAACATAATATTTTATCAAGCATTTAATTCAATACAATTTAACAATGTATATTTCATTGTTTTAATGAAAATGAGTTTTGTTATTAATTTAGGTATATTTTAAAAGTACTGTATGAAATTTTAGGTTAGAATTCCGCACTATGCTTGCTGTAGCAACATGCGGCATCTATCCCAACAAAAAGGAGAGATGCCGCATTATATTACATGTTAAAAACATAGACTAATATACCATAATTATGCATTTTTTTTTTTGACTCTGAATTATGCGACGTAAATATAAAAGATCCATTAGTGGATCAGGATAACTAAATTAATGATGATTGCCTGTGTATTGAATGTTTTGAAAAGTACTCAGAAACAAAAAAAAAGTTGACTGGTTAAGATGTATAAAGTGCCAAAAATGGTTACATATGGCATGCATCATGTATGGAGATGTGTGTAAAATGCAAAATTTTTAATATGAACTATGCGGCGTCTCACTTTCTTTGATGCGGCATCTCTCCCATTGGTGTGGGAGAGATGCCGCTTTGCAGGCTCTACAAAAATATTAATTGTGAATCCTTTATGACTCAAAATTTAAAAATTGTTTATAAATAATTTTAAAGAACAATGTTTACATTTATTGTGTACCAAATTTCAAATCAATTAAGGGGAGAGTTCACGCCAGAAACGGCTAATAAACTAATTTTTTTCGAATCTCGTTTTTTGTTTTTATTTTGTTCTGTGGTTTTTTACGAACACGGTGATATATAAAACATGGCCAAAAAAAAATTTTTTCGAGTAGAAGAATATTTATTTATGAACCGCTGCACAGCCAAGTTGCTGCTCCTTTGCAGACAACGCTCGCCCCCCCACCCCTCGCGATTTGATCAGTAATATTTAGTTTTGCTGTGTATATGAGTTACAGTATGCACTGAGATAAGGTTCTTTTATTTGTACGCCTTTGTAGACGTATTTTCTCAAAGTTGATTTGTTTTTTCCAACATCTGCTTTGTATGTCATTTTACAGTTTCCCGAAAGTTGTGTTTTTCCCGACCAGGGAAATCATATCTCAAGTTCTAGAAAAGATAGAGACTTAATTTTTTTTAAATTTTGTTCATAAACATATTGCGCATAAAGTGGAGTATGCTTTTTCAATTTGAACAATTGTAGCTATTTAAAAAAAAAAAATTAAATAAAAAATTGGGTTTTATAATTTTTAAAAGTTTGGGATTACAATTTTATAGTTAATTTTTAAAATTACCTGAAACCCATACTCAGCTTTATGGACAGGTTCTTTAGGAATAAAATAATGAAAAAATATTTAAAAAATATTCATTACTTTTTGAGATATGGCGTTCCTTGTAAACACTTAGAAATTTGTGAAAATGGGCCCCCTCCCCCCACAGGGAAGAGTAATGAATGTTTCAAAAACAAAATTTTCTATTTGAAACCCTCCCTAATTTGAAAAAAATTTCAACATGCAAAATAATCATAAATAAAAAAGTTGCTTTTTTATTTGAACTCCCTCCTTAAATGCATACTTTGAGAACTATTAACTGTTTTCAAATTGTGCGGCATCTCTCCCGCATTCACTTTACATTAATTTAATAAGCAATTAAATAGTGATATGTACTAAAAAGTAACCTTTTATTAAATATATTTAGGTATGTCCCTATATATTTTCAAATCAGTCCGTTGGCGTCGTTGTGATTTAATTTTTCCACGTCGTGGATTTGCATATTTATTTTGGATTAGTAGAATATGGTAAGCGTCCAAGTACGTGGTCTAATGGGAAATTTGACGGATTAGATAGAATCTGGTAAACTAGATCACAAAAGGAGACTGGAAGACAGATGAAATTTTACCCCAAATAATACCCCAAAATTTCTTAAAAGTAGTAGCTTTTAAGAATGTAATTTTATTGCATAGGAATATTTTCAGTAACTGTGTAAGTACCTGCGGTTTTAAAATTTATTTTTGGGTTCTAATAGTCGTCCTTTCCGAAACAGTGTTGCGAGAAAATTAGGAAAGAATTAGAAAAATGGTGGATGCCAAGACTGGGAAGCGACTATGATATTTTTGCTTATGTAAGAAACTGTTTTGAAGCCTTATGCGCACTTAATATTATAATTTTTTAAAGACTTTGTAGCCTATCATTACTTATTTATTTATTTGATTTAGATATTGAAATATACCACTGGTCGAGAAAATAAAAACCTCTTTTGTGAATCTGTATTCTTATTTATTTCCGTTGATTTTCATATTTTTATTGAAAGAGGTTCTTTTATATTTAAAAAATACAATTGCAGTTTTAGGTTGGTGTTCAAAAACGTATTGGATGCTCATATGTCTATTTTAAATTTAGGTAAAGATTAAAAATTAACTTACCGTTAAGTTCGGCCTAAAGTTATCTTTGAATAGGCTACTACCTATCCTAATAACTTATATTTAACTTAGCCTTATTGTCATAAACGTCTATGAACATCACTCAATAATTTTAAAATTTTCTTTGATGTTTGCTATTCCACATACTTCGGACAATACTTTTTCACATATATCTCACTGAATACATAAAAAATATTAATAAATAAAATAAAACGAAATAGTATGGACAAACTAGGAGAAAACAAATATAAATCACAGTTAAAAAAAATATTAAAAATAAAAACAAAGCATATTCATTGAACAGAGAACACTGAACAAAATACAACAATGAATGGTGATATATTAATAAACAATACAAAATGTAAAAAAAAAAAAATTGTTTAACTATAAAAACAAAAATAAAATTTTTGCAATAAATATTCATTTTTTTTGCATCTGTATTTTTCTCTGTATTTTTTCTCCTCTGTATTCATTCCTTTTCAAACATGGCATGCATTTGGAGTTTATTAAATAATATTTTTATTTATTTAACATGTTCTCGAATTGATTGTTTGAAAATTTGTTTAGTTTGCTGATTATTCACATACAAAAATAAGCGCGAAAACATGTAAAAATTTCATAGAAATAGTCAATTTTTATTAAATCAAATTATAACCAATTTTAAATGAGAGAATTTTTTGATTTACCGAGAATTCTGTTCCCGATACTCACTAGAGGTTTTAATAAAATCAATTATAACGTCACAGGGAGTATAAAATGTATGGTATAGAAGCTATAAAATGTAATAACAAGTAACGCGGATTATGCCATAAAATTTATTGTGCTGTTCAGGATAAAACCTATTAAAATAATAGTAGCTGAAGTGGGTAAGAAACTTATAACGCTTTTTGCTGGGGTTCTAAAAATGTTGAATAATTGTAGAGTACTGAGGCGTTGTGTGCCTTAAGAGGTTAAAGGTAGTCAGCTGTGTGAAAAATTGAGTATTTTAATTTTTTTTTTTTTTTTTTTTGACAGTATATTAAATTATTTTATAAAATAAGTAATACAGAGTTATTATATTATGTTTTAATTTTATTTGACAAAAATTAAAAAAAAATATATTTACTGAAGACCAAGTTATTAGTCCCTGATCCAAGCATTTTATTTTTTTGTGAAAATTGACACAATAACATCCTCTGATAATTTATTTTTCGATTTTCAAGAAAAAATTCATTAATTTATTGTTTGTAAAAAAATTCAAATCTTGATTTAAAAAAATCCTTCGATCAGGCACTAGATGAACTATTAAACTAATGATTTTTTTTTGTTTGATTGATTTTGGATAAATCAATAAAATGTTGTGATGGCCACTGAAGAGCACGACGGGGTCCAAGAAATATGGCGATAACGTACGTGGTTTGCAATAAATATATTTTTTTAATATTTGTAAAATGATGTAACAATATAATAAGCCTGTATTATCTTTTTTTTAAAAAATAATTCAAACTATTGTCAAAAAAAAAAATTAAAATATTCAATTTTTTCAGTTTGCTGAGTACCACTAACCTCTTAATATGATTGTATTTTACAATGCAAGTATAATATTTTTTAGATAGGTATAAAAAAATAATATTAAAAGAACTATGGGTGAAAATTTTCGTGTAGTAATGACGTATTAATTTCTTTAAAGGAGCATTTTAACCAAAGCGATTTTTTGCACCAAGAAAATTTTAAAATGGTTTATTCTTTCATTTCGCATCTGGAACACCAATTCCCTTGAAGAGAAAATTCAACTGAATCCTCAAATTTTTCGGGTCTTTTACTTATGTATCCTCTATTTGGTACCGTGAGTAGAGAAAAATAAGTTCTGATTTGAAGAAGAATAAAATTGATTTTGTATTAATGATTGGAGTTGTAACGGAAATGATTATAATTTTATATTACGTATAGTTGAATAACATTATAAAACCAGAAAGTCACTTGTTGAAATTTTTCCATATTCGGAATATACATCTAGTAGTAGTATCTTTCACGTAATATTTACCATAGCACATTTACTTAATTCCCTTGTAATGAAACATACTATTTTCACCAGAGTGACGATCTATATAACATTTAGCGATACACTGTCTCCTGTAGGCTACCTTTTGTATTTACACCTTACTAGATATTAAAACACAAAGACCCTGTATTTTATTGTAGCTTGTTATAGTAAACCGTAGGGGCGTTCTCGGTTTGAAGAACAAAATTGCAGAAAAAAACAAACAAGTAGAGTACAAACACAGGCTATAAAAATAAAGAAAGCAGCGTTAACTGTAGGTACACTTAATTACAGGCGTAGTTTAAACGAACAACAAGCATAATGTGCAATATGCTTTCAAAGTCTTTTACAGTCTGTCACACAAGAGCGTCGTGTGCATGTTTAAAAGAAAAATTACTATTTCTCAGAAATGAATAAATCGATTTAAAGTACACTAAAAGCACTATTACGCATTTACTTAGTAAGTTGTCCAGACTTCACTGTTGTCTAGAATTCGTGGGCACCGTTTTGGCATACTTTTTATAGGATTTTTCGCATTTGTTGCGGTAACGACCGCCATAGAGCTCGGATATGACGGCTCACCTGTTTTAATAAAAGACCAAGTATATTTGGTAGGGACCCATGTATAAAAACACGTTTCGTCAGTTAATAGTACTTTTTGCACGATCGTGTATTTTCATGCATTTACCGATGTTCTTGACAATGCTGGTAAGTTACATTTCTCGAACGTTTGTTTATATCCATGGAAACCAAAAAATAACAGTGCGGTAAGTGAAATAGATGCGTGGTAAGTTAATAGGAGTGTGGTAAGTGAAATTAGCTCAAAAATGATTGTAATTATTTATTTATATTGAAATTAAAAGAACAATTTGAACAATTAGGTAAATAAATCGATTAATATGAAAATTTTCACTAGTTTGCACATTATTATTATTATTGTTGACATTAGTCTTCATGTTTTATTGACATTTCAAAAGGTCGTTCAATCACTAAAATTTTCTGTGGTTTTCATAATCTTCCCTTCAAATAATATAGTTGTCAATTGTCACTACAAAGATTCGTATTAGTTGTTAGAATATTTATAATATTTATTCATGGCATTCTATGTCATAACATAGAAATATAAATTTCACCTATATTATCTGAATTTTATTTTTCATTTACTATATTTTTATTCTTTAATTATTTTAAATCGATCATGCAAAAAATATTATACAATACACGATGCGTTAAGTGCATTTACTGATCTCGAAAATTGCAAAAACTCGACCCTCCGGGTCTCGTTTTCGCAACATTTTCTCGATCAGTAAAAGCAACTTACCGAACTTATTTTGTAAAATACTATTACAATATAAGTTCGGTAAGTTGCTTTTACTGATCGAGAAAATGTTGTGAAAACGAGACCCGTAGTATCGAGTTTTTGCAATTTTCAATATCAGTAAATGCACTTAACGCATGGTGTATTGTATAATATTTTTTGCACCATCGATTTAAAATAATTAAATAATAAAAACATATTAAATAAAAAATAATATTCGGATAATATATGTGAAATTTATGTTATGACATAGAATGCCATGAATAAATATTATAAATATTTATACCAACTTTATATGAATCTTTGTAATGACATTTGACAACTACATTTGTAAATAAAAATTAAGTGGCAATATTTAATTGGCGTGAATGTTTTTTTTTTTAATTTTCTATTAAAAAAATTGAGGAAAATAGTTTGTTAAACTATAATATTAGTGTGAATAATGAAATTGATGAAGCATTTTATTTTTGGCTGCAAATTTATTCTCGTAAAATGAAAGGAAGATTATGAAAACCACAGAAAATTTTGATGATTCAACGACCTTTTGAAATGTCAATAAAATATGAAGACTAATGGCAACAATAATGGCAATAATCTGCAAACTTGTGAAAATTTTCGATTCGTACCATTCAATATAAATAAATAATTACAATCATATTTGAGCTAATTTCACTTATCGCACTCCTATTCACTTACCGTGCACCTATTTTACTTACGGCATTGTTATTTTTTGGTTTCCATGGATATAAACAAACGTTCGGGAAATGTAACTTACCAGCATTGTCAACAGCATCGGAAATTCATGAAAATACACGATCGTGCAAAAAATTACATTACTCCAATCATGATTCAAATTTTGCATAGCCCACAAGCGTCACTTTTTAATATGCCGTAATTTGAGGAATAATTTCAGCATCGTACTACGCCAAGAAATATTGCTTCGTTTAATCGCCTACTCAGAGGGTAACTTCCTTTTTAGCCAATAATTTTTGTCCTTGCCAAAGTGTCAAAAAAGGCTTTCGTTAAAATAACTTGAAAATAGTTTTATCTTCTTTTTCAGAAGGCCCTCACATTTTTTCTATCTTGGGAAAATCCTTGACGTTTTTTCGACCATTATATCGCAACACCTACTTCCATACAAAGTCTTGTGACTTGTGCGTATATTTAGCAGCGGCTTCATAAGTCATTTTAGGTCCTTTACTGTGATTACACAGGAACATTGCCTCGAAAAATTTTGCATATGATGCACTAATTTTGGAAATGTTGTGTTCTTATCGCAATACAAAGTAATACTGGCGTCTCAAGCACAAAGCGTAGTAGTCTATCCTACCCTTTAACGAATACTACAGTAGTGGAGCTTCCTAATAGTTTTCTCTTGAAACAGTCCACTGGACGCTTTTGTGTGATAGACTGTATATATAATACAAATAAACAGAGATGCCCAACATAGTTCAAGCATGCCTATCGACTGAATAGTGGCTCAAATGCAAACTTTATACGTAGTTACAATAATGTTAATTTTTTTGTCAAACCTAGTCATTCTTTTGTAATTCTATTTTCATGAAAGACAAAGGAAAATTAAAAAAATTTGAACGTTTGTTGATAATTTCATTTTTTTCTTTTCTTTTTTTTTCGGTTTTTTGTAAAATTGAAGTAATTATCTTTGTTAACTAAGAGAGACTTAATTGAAAAAAATTTTAATTGAGTATTTTGTAAAAGTCTGTAATTTTCCATCCTATTACGTTTCTTTTTTAGGTGTTTCTTTTGATTCCTACTCTCTTTAAAGTTGCTTTCAATGATAGTATGAATTTACGACGATGGTTTTCTAAACTCTTCGATTTTATACGAAGGACAACAGTTCTTCCTTCGTTCTTCCATTTACTATGCTCCTGATATGACCATGAAGGTAAACATTACATGTATTTAATGCATGTAAATATACGATCAGAACAGCTGGTTTTCGTATCGTAATATCAAAATGGCTAAGTAAACCGACACCCCATTGCAGAATGATCACCGGATCAGGAAACATCATCTCGAACATGTATTCGAGGAAGACACAGGTGCATTTGATAAATAGAGAGGAAGAAATTTTTACAAATTTTTGATTTATGGTGATGTATGTTTTATTAATGATGTGGACTTGGAGCATAACTTGTTACCGAAAATATATTTTGTTGACCTTTACGTATCTTAACTTATCCGCTGACTTTTTTACCGTTAAAATAAATATACAGCTTATGCCTGAATAATAGTTTAGTAACGATAGATCACATATATATTAAGTTTAAAGACCTTAAAGAACGAAAACGCTCAATAAACGAAAACACCGACCGCCTGTGTTATGAACGACAATAGTATATTGTGCAATAAGTGCGGGAGATTGTCGATTGCCCACGAAAGCGAAGTTGAGCGCACGAACGTAGTGAGTGCGCTCATTCGCTTGTGTGGGGCAATCGACAATCCCGCACGAGTTGCGCATACTATTTTTTATTACGAATTTCACATACTTTTTTCTATTATTATCACTATTTTTGACATTTTTATTACTTTTTAAAATAATATTTTTAAGTGTTCGTCTTTTTTTCTCAACTAGTTATCGTTTAAATTACTTTGTTGGTGGTTTCTACAGAAATAATTATGAAATATTTATTAAATGAAAAATTAAGAGGCGGCTTTGCGTCTTTTGATTAAATTTTGCGTGTTTTATTGTCAATTTGCGTGTGAAAAGTTACTTTCCACACGCAAAAAAGTATGCGGGAAGAGTACAGTGGGCAGACAGCTATTTTGCGTACGCCAAGTTAGTACTTCTCCCGCGTGAGTAATAAAAAATACTTTTTACACACCGTTGATGTTTTTATTTATTATTTGTTTAGATATCTAAAATTGCATTTGCAATACTACAGCATCGTCATCACTACTTGAAGCATACATTATTGAAACATTTTCTTTACACCAATAATGAATAAAAAATATGTAACAATACTAAAATCAGCCTCGACGAAAGGGTGGGATATCCGGGATTCTAGCCTCGGGGCTCGGGCTTGAGGATGAGGATAATATTAAGATACCACAATTCACTGTGATAGATTTTTTCGTTCAGTGAGCGTTTTCGTTCTTTAAGCCCAACATATATACCGATTTGCCTACAGGTATTTCTCGTTCCATTCCTACGGAATCGACTGTGTATGCATGTCCTGATACCTGGCAGGTTCTTGTATTGTTTGGAAAATGACTTTGTCAACATGGTTAGCACTGTATGTGTAAATATAAAGTGATTACACAACACAGACGCTAACGTTTGATTGTAGAATGTGCAATGTCAAGTAAAACGTGTTATAACATAACACAAACTTGATTATAATAATTTCTTTTCATTGCATAATAATATTAGTATGCAAAAAAATAACAAGTCGTCAAGTGCAAGTTGTATTTGCGCTAACAGTGTTCCGCACAATTAGTTGTTTTTATGAATTTTTTGTAACGGGATATGAAAGTGGATGAAATATTTTTCTTAATGAATAAATTTTATTTCTAAAATAAATCATGTTTTTCGATTTCAAAACGATCGTGTTCATACTTATCTTGGTCTGTTTATGTTTACCAGAAACGAACAGTGACATTTACTGAATTAAGTAATTGTACTAAGAGTGGCCGCTTTTTTTTCTTTCAACAGTCTAACAAAATTTTATAAATATTATTAGAAAATATTCAAATTCAGAAATTGTAATCTATTTTTCGGGCACAAATTTATCAGCTATTCCTTACTTCTTCTTTAATTTCTAAAACTCACTGTATAAAAAAATTACCAAAATACCCGTTTAACATAATAGTAATACAATTAAGTATTGATAACAACATCTTGGTCTAGACAAAGTATGTCATCAACTTGTCTTTTTGCATACCAAGGAAGTTGTGCAAGGAAATTCAGGTTTGATAATTTTCGCTCAATCTACACCCCATTCTTAATGTTTGTGAATTTTTTCAGATTTTTCTGAGCAATCCCTCTGGTAATAAGGGCCGGGGAGAGCAATTTTTATGTTTTTTTTTTTTTTTTAAAAAAAAAAAGAAATGGATAAAAGTATGTAGTTATACACATTACTGGATTTGGGCTTTAATAGGCTTTCGTTTGATACCTTACTCGCTGCTCTTGGAAAAAATTTCGTTTACACATTTCAGGTTATCCACTAAAGTTAACTCCCAGAATCGAAACTCAACTTCACATCTAGAATTAGGCCATCACACCCTATCTTCGTGCTAAGTTTCAAATTTTCGTGTTGAGCGGTTTCAAAGTAAATTGCCTGTGGCACTTGGACAGACACCGAACTGATTGCATAAGTATTCCGTTGTGGCAATTTTGGTACGGAACACTAAAATTCGTAAAAAAAAATGAGAAAAAGGGAGAAAAATTGCTTTTATTAGTTGACAAAAAATTTTAAATGTACACTTAGGGCTGTATAAAACTTAGCATCACCGCTACATGAAGACTTCTTTATTTAGTAGAACGTTTTGTTCGAAATTACACAGTGAAAAAATGTATGGGGTAAAATTAACACATTTCACATGTCCAGAACGGTCCACTCAATTTTTTGTGTTATTTTAACACAAAGCATATGTGTTAAATCTTTACATATTATAATATACAATCTCGTAAGCTTATACGATTTTTTGCAACTGAATCTGTCATAAAATAACTTTAAAATGTAAGAAAATTGTTTCATTTTTAAACGTTTAATAAAACTATTTTCGTCAATAACTGAAAAAACTTATAATTTTTCAGTATTGTTTAATAATAAGAACTGCTCTCATCTTTTTTATTATATATATTTTGGTAGATGTATATTCTAATGAAACTTACTTACTTATAACATTCGTTTGCTCTACACAAATATTATGTGACTTCTTTATTGTTCAAAACAGGTTAACATTTTTATTCCTGTAAATCGAAATTTGTGTTAATATTTTCAATTAAGACAAACACGAAATGTAAGATTAACGCAGGGTTGTGTTACTTATTTAACACAAAAATTTGAACCTCTAGTTTTTTTTTACGCAGAACACAAATTTTTTTTACTGTGTATGTATAAAAAATATTTACTTATTTTTTACGCCTATTTCTATACTCTCTTCGACTTAGCATGATTTTAATTGTATTGAGGAAGAGAATCCAAGGGACAATAACAACTAGCTCAAAGAACGGATTTAAGGGACTGGCAAGACTTAAGTATGGGAAATATTAAAATTATTGACATAAATTTTTATTTTTGTCTAATAGATCAACTACATTGTAGCGAAGTTGACCAAATACGAGTTGACCAAGAAGGTTGCCTCGTTGTGCCTATCGTGGTTGATGTTATAATGCTATTCATATGCCTCGGCTTGCCTCAGCCAAACTCGCCTGGTCAATTTCGCTAGAATGTGGTTGCTTCTTTATACAACTTGTACACTTTGTAATCACCGCAGTCACTAGGTAAATTATGTAAATGTACATCGGTTGAGAAATTGGTGTGCCTATAAGAGTTCCCTATTTATCGTTTTATATCTAGAACATTAAAAACCATCCAACTGCATCTTTTTGGATTTCACCGATTTTGTAATCGAACTTATCGACTGTTTAAAATACAGTACCTCAATATTCAGCCATATATTTTCAATCACTATTTTAATCATTTTTACTATTATCGATTAACTAAACTAAATTTTACAAAAGCATTATTATTATAGTTGCCAACATCATTTCCGTTGATTTTCCCATTAAAAATTTTCCATTTTTCATAATGGCCACATGAAGCCATTATATAGTGTTGTGCCGTGTTATTTAAATTATCGAAAAAATTTGTATATATACGAACGGATGTACGTTATAATACTTCAACAATTACGCTACTTTGAATATTAAATACATTTTTTGTCGAATACTGGTATGAGTGCAAAAAACCGCAGACAAATTTTATATATACTTACTGTTAATATTTAGCGATCGAATCCTATATATTTATATACAAGGTGGTCCAGAATTATGTACTGTAATTGCTGGAGTTGATAGTACGTTCAAAAGTAATGGTACCTTTTCATCTACACTTTTTTTCTAAAACTTAATAATCCTTACCTTTTTTGCGTGAAATTCTCTGAGGAATCATATTTTTAAGAATTTTGTTTAAATAACTGCAAGTTAACAAAGAAAAGACGTGATAACTCTCATCTACCACCTAAAACTACTTTGATCATAAATGGTGGAATAAGTGTTAACACAAATTTAATCCTCCTAATGTAAAATACGTACCCCAACAATATCAATCCGTTATTCAAAAACTTTTGGAAAATATTTAGGAAAAAAATGGTTTTCGTTTCACCCCTTTACAGGGTTGTGTCTCCCTTATTATTGAGTTTTGGAAAAAAGTATACATAAAAAGGTACCATTATTTTTGAACGTACTATTAGCTCTAGCAATTACGGTACATAATTCTGGACCACCCTGTTTATACACGCCTATATGGATAAATTTAATAGCAGGATGGGCGAGCATATCGTAATTAGTATTTTCAAATATAGATTCTTGTTTTTATTAAATAAATTTTCACTAAAGTTCAGTAAGTCGATAAATGCAAACAAGTTTTCAACTGCGATTCTTCAATATTGAATTTTAGAATGGCTGTATAAATTTATCCGTAAATACATACTATACAGATGTCACATTAAAAGCAACGATCCTGGAATTGTCAGGGATGAGAAGGATGAGTATTAGGGATGTAGATTATGGATAAAGCGTACCACTGGTTTCAGTATATTTTGAATAAAAATTCGATCATTAACGCACATATATATACAAAATACTGATATGTTTATTTTTGTTCAGCAAGAGAGATTTGAGATGGAGGTGGAGAATATTCATGTTAATTAGAAATTTTATTTTATAACTTTACAAAGTATTTAATGGATTTTTGTTAAGGTTACAAAAAAAAGGGAAAAAAATTATAACCGGAAGAAGTTGACTTTATACTGAATCGAAAAAAATAAAATTGCAGGAGAAAATTACCGCACATTGACAGTATTAAATATTTGATAATTTAAGACGTAAATTTAGTAAATCTAATTAATTCTTAGTCACGCTCTGTTCCAAACTGAACTAACATGTTTTTGATATATATGATCCATTTCACTTAAATTTTAACCATGATTTATCACTTATGAATTTAAGTAATTTCCATTTTCTTGGCTTTATCTCTTTCATTATTGCACTTACGTAAATTTTAAATTTGCAGTTTGTTCTTAGAAGAGAATAGAATATTGACTTGTATCGAATATAAAAATTGTTTAATTTTTTATCTATGACTCATAATCAATTGTATTTGAAACGGGGTATACCAGACTGCGACATTTTTGAATTGTAACAAGGTAATATATATATATATATATATATATATATATATATATATATATATATATATATATATATATATATATATATATATCGAACTAGCATGCATTGAAAAATACAATAGATCACTGTAGGATTTCTAATCAGACGTGAACTATTTATCAGTGGTATCGAATACTATAAAAATGTTTTGTTTTTCAAAATAAGATGTATTAATGGGTTTGGTTTGGTGCCCAACCTATCCTAGAAGTGTTGCCAGATTGGGGGTTTTCCCGTAGATTTGGTGGATTTTTTGCAGCATGGTTGGACGTTATATTGATAAATTTTTAGAAAAAATTGAAATAATGTATCCCATAAAAAAATCCCCTAAAAAAATGTATCCCCTAGACTCCCAATTAGGCTATACAAAATCCACTAAATCTTGCTGCATTGTAAATGAATAAGGACACGAAACTGTGCTATGAAATTAAACTTTTTATATTAATTGAAGAAATTATTGAAGAAGTTTTATAGATCCGGTAATCTCTTGAAAACTTCTACATCGAGAATGCCATAATAAAATCTGTAATATGCATTCTAGTAATTAATTGATCACTGTTAGATAATTAATATTTTATTATTGTTTGGATTATTTTCATTTATCTGTAACATTTTGAATGTCCATTAAACACAGAGAGGGCTGCAAAAAAATGGAGCTAATTTTATAAGCGATGAGATTTTCAGGATAGATAGCAATCAATAACAGTAACTGTTCGCCTACGTTGCCCTATTAAACTCGATCCAATAGCAGCAGAGGGGTACTTTCGGTCTTGGATTTATGTGGTTACTACGCTGATCGAATTACAGCGTTTAATTATTTTCAGATTAAAGCTTGTTTCTTTTAATTATAAAATAAATTGCCACGTTTCACATTAATCGTAATAGTCGGCCATCTATTTTTAAGACATACCATGTGAGTTTTTTGAGAGTTGCCATTTTTATTACTCCCAAATTTGTATGATAGAAATGGTACTGGAAAAGGTTCTTTTCTTGGATGTAATGGATATTTAACCAACCAGAACAGTAACGGTTGAAGTAGCCTCAAGTACATATGCATATTTTTACCGTCTAACTGATAAATTAAAGAAGAATTAAAAAATTAAACTTGCGTAAAAGACTTTTTTTTGCTCATATATGTTGTTAATTAATGCATTAGATCAGTTTTATCGATAATTCAATATATAGTCTCATTTAAAAATCTGTAAGTTTGTATCACAGTTCGAAAACCATAAGAGCTCTAAAGCTCCTGACTATAGCAATTGGTTGCCCCCGTCGATATTTAGAACTTTTATTTAAACAATAACAGTAATAAAAATGGAAACTCTCAAAAAACTCACACAATAAATTGAATATACTCGTAAATAGAAATTGGAAATAAAATTCTTGAGGTAAGTTCGAGGAATTTAAAAACTACGAAAATTTTCTACCTTCTAGAAAATCATTTAAATAGTACTAATTTAGAGGTTTCTGATGAAAAAAATTACCAAAAAATATCACACGTGGAAATAAAAGAAATCTTGGCCTTGAATAATAAATTCTAATTTACACGGAAACATTATTCCCACAAAAAATTACTCCCTAACCTTTTCATTTTCATTTTTCTTTCACACCAAAAAGCAACTGTAAATAATACGCAATCATCACAATTTTCTTTTTCTGGCAATCGTAGCCGCACTGCTCCTTCCGTTGAGGAATATGAACACGTTGTTGGTTGACTGAGAGCAAAAAGAGCGAACAACCAACCAAACAAACACTTCACAATAAATAATGTTCACAATAATTTATAGCTTGCGAACCGACAATGAAAAGGGAAAAAACTTTTTCTTTTTAATTTACCTGAAAAAGTACGGAAACTGTTTTATCGATTATCGTTACTATGCAAAAAAAACTTTTCCACTTCCTTCCACATCGAATGAGAAAAACGCTTTTTTTTGCACACGGCGGAAAAAATTTGAACTGAAAATTCTTAGAATTAATAATTAAATACAGAAACATAGAAAAGGTGGATTTTCTTTCCTCTTATGATTGATTATGCGGAGGAAAAAACAAAGTTGGTGGGAGAAAATCTTTTTTTTTTTTTTTTAATAATGAATTACGAAAGTAGGAAGGAATATATTTAAAAGTTTCTCTCAAACTGCAAATATTTTCGAAGAGTATTGTTCGATAACTTCTGTTTTCGCACTAATTTTTGTTTGTATTTCATGAAAAGAAAAGAGTTGAAAAATTTATGTATTTGTATTTTTATCGTTTCAGGTCAGTACCTAATCTATGCAGGATAATGGAATTTTGCTTGGAGATCAAACTAAATGTGAATTTTGTAAGTGAATTTAATTATGTTTATTGTAAAGAATAAAATTATCTTTCTTATTCATACATTTGATTGTTAATGGATGCAAAAACATGGGGAAAATTCATCTACATAATTTTCCCAAATGTTTAGTAGGAATGTTTATAATTATTTGAAAACAAACCCAAAATTTAATTTCTTGGTAGGGGCCATTTTAAAATTTTTATTTGGGCAGTATTGCAAACATATAGGTATGTATAAACTTTTTTGAAACTGTACATTTTTTATTACATAATTGTAAATTAAGAACAATGAAGTTTTAAGTAACATTTACAAGCCATTTTAGCTAATCACATACCCTCCTTCCTCCACAAGATGTAGAGCACACAAAAAATATATAAAATAAATTAAACAAAACTAAATAATGTGTAAAAATAAAAAAAAAACTCAAATTTTGACTCAAATATTCAAAATAAAGCCCTATCCGTTTGTTTCACTTGTCTATGATATAATCCAGTCCTGAGTGTCAATATTTATCTGAATTACATTCCCGCCATAAGTGGTCGGGAAACGACACGTCATATTACAAGACCCAAAAATATTCCAACTAATAGCGAAAACAATTCCGAGATACAAGAAGTAGGTACTGTATTACAACCCTAAGAAAAAAGTAAAGGTAATAAAATTTTACAAGTTGGATTTACACTATAGCAAAAAAATGAAATAAATTATTTTCAGTGCGAAACTGTCCTCTTGCAACAACATTCATAAAAATATTACTTTTCAATTCAAAATAGAATATGGCAATACAAAATACGATTTAGAAATGTTAAATTATAATCTAAATCAATAGTTTTAAAAATTATATACAATCATTTAACTTTTTGAATTATGAAGTTAGCTATGTAAATCCGACTTATTTTGTCACATTTTTGTGTGAGAGAGATAAGTAAATTAAGCTGTCACTGTACGAGCTGATTTTTTATCCTTGTCATCTTTTTTAACCAATCATATTTTTTTCAAAATTTTATTACCTTTACTTTTTTCTTAGAGTTGTAATACAGTATATTTCAAATTAAAGAATTGGTTTTAAGCATTTCTCTGATGCTTGAAAAAGTCTCGATATTTACCTATCTGAATTCGCTGGTCGGCCAAGTGGTCGAAAAACGACATTTCATATTACATGACCAAATATTAACCCAGATGACGAAAATTATTCCAGGCTACAAGTATTCTATTCAAAATTAAAGAATTGCTTTTAAACATTTCCCCGATGCGATGCTTAAAAAGTGTCGATATTTGTCTAAAGTAATTTTTAGTCCTCCAGATCTGAAGTCCTCGGTAAATAATTTTAAATTGTCTTTCAGGTAGCAAAAGAAGTATGAAAATTATTCCTTTCTTATATGAACCCTGTTTTATTAGGCGGTTTGTGGCTTCGATGTTAGTTTGGTCAGATTCATACAAAAAAAATACGAATTCGCTTAATAAAATTCAACGATAAAAAGTAATTAAAAAACCAATTATTCAAAAAAAAACAAAAAACAAAAAAAAAAAAGCTATTTATTATTTAATCAATTAGTGCATACATTTTTACACGTTTATACATATGCAATTAGTTTTATAGATATTTATTATTTTTGCCATTATTATTATTAATCCAGAAGCAGTCATCCATTTTATACAATTTTTTCGGTGCCTACAGGCATTTTCGCGTTAAAAAAAATTTTATCTTTTTTATTTTATTTATATTTTACCTTTTGTCTGCCATTAAAAACACTGCTTTTAACTGAATATGTACTAATTGCGAAGTCAATGAGCCAAAAGTAAATCCGTTTACAAAGGGTAAAAACTGACAGTGGACTACGTACATTAAATATTCAACATCAATTTGTGTGAGTACTTTAATATTTTGTGCAATTTTTTGTATAAAACTATTAAAATTATAATTAAAGTTAACAAAATAAAAAAAAAAAACGAAAACATTAAAAATTGCAAAAATAATTTAAATAATTGTTTTTTGTCGTAGTTGGCATGCGTGGAGAGCAGTTTTCTTTTTCTGTTTCATTTTGAATTCAATATTAAAATGTTAGTTCAATAAAAATTTTATTTATAATTTCATTTTATTTACATTACAAATTACATAATAGTATATTACGTGACTGAGGTTGTAAGTTGCTTATTACACACGAGCGAAAAAGTTACACAAGAGCCGCGTAGCGGCGAGTGCGTAATTGCGCGAGTGTGTAATATGCCTTACAATCGAGTTACGTATTATACTTTATCTATGATTAACATGAAATTCACAATAAACGATAAAAATTTGGTATAAATCTACAAATACCAATACATTAAAATTATGTAGTATTTGAAATTTATTAAAAACAAACGTAAACATTCAGTTGCTAGATAAAATTTTTGTACAGATTCTAATATAATATGTATCATGTAAATAACTGTTTAATATATAATACTTATAAGAATTTATAAACATTGTATATAAGTGTAAAGAGCCATTTATTGTACAATTGGGTATATGGCTGTATGTAAAGCGTAGCTTACTTAGATAGTATTTTGTACAATAAACAAGCAATTTCATGGTAGTCGTAGATAAAATAATTTACTCATACTCTGCTCCTAAGTGTTATTTTTATGGTCATCTATGCTTAAGATTCCTTAGCTTTCAACTACGGATTTTTCAACATCTGAGATCACAAAAATAATACTTACGGTCCTTGCCAAGTATTAGATATACTATTATGTCTATATTATGTCTATAATAAAGATACATGCATGAATTAGAGCAAATAATTATTTTAAACACACCCATGTCAATAAACTCTTATAGTAATCTTGGTATTGATGTGGAATTATCATCTAATCGTTATAATAAAATTGTATATATTTATTTATAAAAATAAAGATACAAATAAATTTATATACAAATATTTCACGATATATCCGCTCTAGAAAATAAATCAGAATTGAATTTTCCAAGGAAATGTCATTTCTATAATATCAATTTTCAAAAAGTAAGTCAGTCATACTTCATATATTGATACTCTAAGTCGAATACCGTATTTACGAAATAATTGAAAAAAGAGAAAATGATAAATACAACTGGATTTATTTTCTATCAGTATTTGAAAGAAATGTACTCCTTAAACTGATCCCCGTATATTAAAATATCGTATTGCATCATATTCTATATTATTATATTCTTAGATATGAAAGTGTATACAAATAATACCAAGTGTCTATTTTTAAGCAAACATTTACGTGTGAAATATAATCAGAAATTTATGTCCTTATAAATCAAACCTAGTGTTTTTTTAAGTCGATTTAAAATGTAGAGGGTGGATAAATCAGGCAGGATAAGGACTGGTCGACAAAGCATTTTCGTAACTTCTAATGGTATGTAAACTATTTTAAGAAAAATGAAATTTTCTTTAGATCGATAGGTAAATACTTTTATATTACCACCTCCCCGTCTATTTCATATTTTTTAAATTTAAAATGATTGTGAGTTGTAAGAAAATTGTGATGTTTGGTGCTGACTTATATCTTTCAAAAAAGGGAACATTTTAAATAGGAAGAGAAGTAAATGTGCGACTATATAAATTTCTGCAAAAAGTTAAGGTAGCCAAAAAAAAAAAAAATTATGAATTTTTTGGTGATTTATGAAGGGCTGTATTTACGTAATTAACGGTCGTATCGAGATGATAAAAAAAGCATTTTGAAGCTCTAAGATTCTAGTTTTGAAATCGTTTTGTCCAAAGATTTTTAGGAGTGTCAGCTATCGAGAAATTCTAAGGAATAACACAAAAAAATTATTAGCAAATTTTTTGCTCTTTTTTTCTCGGCGTATGGACTTGAAAAATTTTTTTACAGTAAAACCATGGTATTGACTTGATAGCCTGTTTATTCAGCTTAAATTTTTTTTATTTAATTTTTCTGTACGTTGATTTGTCCCGGATGTCTGATTTTGAATGCAAAAGGATCCTCCTTTAACCATCAATATCCCAGCAACCAGTGATCGGACAAAAATTGAAGGGCAGTTTCGGAATCTGGAATAAATTTCCTACAAGGGTAGGCCACATACTTTAGGAAAACAATTTTTTTTCCATCCTTAATTTTAATCTCAAAAATGTGAGAAAAGGGACTATTTTCCTTGTTGCGAAGAATTGTCCGCATTTTTGCGAATATTGATGAGGAGTTTAATACCTCAGCGTACCCTCAATAATCCTACAAATTGGCAGATCGATCTGTCGAATGGTTTTTCTAAACCGTTTTTTTTTAAATTTCAGAAAAAAAACTAAAAGAGCAAACGAATGAGCAAAATTGAATGAAAAATTCAATTTTTTTTTAAATTTTTTCACAGTTAGACATTTTTTATCCAGTAAATTTTACAATTAAAAAAGAAAAAAAATTTAAAAATTTAAAAAAAAAAAAATTCAATTTTTGAAGAAAATCTTGAATGCCTTGAATTAGCTGGAACTTGAACCCAGGAACTTTTTAGCCCTGTAGGACTACTGACTAGCTATGCTCGTCATACAAATTTTTAGAAAAAATTGTACTGACGAGTGTGCATTGTCTTATATCAGTAACTGGAGGCTGTATAATAAAGGCCGGTCATATTGTAAATAAATTAAGCAGAATGTACGAAACTTGCAATTATACTTATACAGATATTAAATTTTTTATCTAAAAAATTGGAATATTTGGCGGTACTAAAGGCGTTAATAACAAATCAATGCCTTCGTAACTAGACGACCGTAAATTAGTAACATATATTCGCCTACAGCTACTATCAGCGCCACATAGTTGATTGTGATAATATAAATTCGCCCTAGAACACAACTAACAGAAACATGGAAGCAATACATGAATTTCTGATTATACATATCACTCTATATAATATTATTACTGAAACTACAATTGGTAAATTCATAAAACCGTCATATCGGCACTTTCGTCGTCATAAAAATGAAAGATAAAGTACGGTCTAACGTCCATTTACCTACTTTATAAACTATTCTCTATTATTAACGTATATTTTCACTGTTTTGTGCAAATACATAATTATTCAAACCGAGTACTTTTGGTTATCTGCAACAATCAACTTGTATGTATGTAAGTCTGCCTCAAAGCCTGTTTCCAACTATTCCTTCTAGATAATTATTGATAATTAATAAAACATAAAGGACATTGCAAATCCTTGTAATATCCATCTATATCTTTATACAAAAGTATATATCTCACAAATAATTCAAACCGTTATAGTTCTGTTACGTCCTCTGGTCCTTTATTAATTAAAATTTTATATCCTTGAAAATTTTGCGGAAATATCGACCCGAACTACTCCTAACACTATAAATTTTCCTACCATGTACAGTATCCATCGTTTCACATATACTTGTACACATGCGAATCCATTAGCCGTGTTATCAGCGCAAAAAAAAAAACTGTCAACTTATGTAAATTTGAAAGTTAAAATATCTTAGACATCATGATACTTTCATAACGATGATGCTACTTATCTCTGGAGTTTATATATATAGTGTAGAACCGTAGACATAGTGGATATATATAAGAAATGAAAGAAGTGCTACTATAGCATGCGGTTAATACTAACTTGCCCAACCCAATCGGAAAGTATTATAAGTAGTGAAACGTACGTGTCGATTGCAACAGGAAGATAATTGTAACTTTACAATTATGTACAGACCAAATTTTCTAATTACGTGTTAGTGTAATTAGTAATTTCATCAATGTATACAGTCTTTACATCATTTCATTTTTTGGAAGCGTTTACAGTTCAATTATAAACACATTAGTGGTTAGGAGTTTTGAGAAATGTTCTCACCGTGAAGATAAGTTGGAGGTAAGGAACCAACAAAAACATCTGTCTTAAACAAAACTGTTCCCTAACTCCGATCAAAATTCAACAATAATAATTTGTTTTACTGCTGAGATTACTGCTTCTTGTCAAGCATTTATTAACACAAGCAGATCAGAGAAATTTCGCAGAAACAGGAAAAAAAATATAGAATAGGAGTAACCAAATAAGCACATGGGTAATTTATTAAGTAGTTACCTACTGAAAAATACCCGAGTCATTATCGGAAAGTAAAAATTTACATTTTTATGATGAAATAAACAAGGAAAAAAAACATAAAAAGTATTTGCAATCAATAAAATAATGTAATATAATCTACTCTATTTTTTTTTCCTTGTATGTTATGAATACCACACATATTTCAGAAAAACTCAAAAACCCATATTCCCTAATTATTAGTGCTCTTTCTATTTATGATTGTGAAAATTTGATACATTTAATTATTCAGGCTGTACACGAAAATTTACCACCATTTTCATCCCTCCAGCCCCCCTTATGAATCGGACCCTGGTTTAACCTATACAAGTAAATAGGTCTTTCAAGGGATAATATTTCGTTAATTTAAAGTTTTCCCCTGTCTCTTATAGTTTTCAAGACATCTTAAGAAATACGATTTGAACCCCCAAATTTAGGCGCTAGTTTCATCCCGTAAATGTGGAAGATGGCTGACAAAAAATACGCGTCCAATATCTTTGTCTACTCTACACACCAGCGAAGTTTCATCAAAATTGCGAATTTCACTCTGGGTGCATCTCCTTTTTTTCTATTGGTTAGGTGCGCAACAACTAAGGTCCTATGCACCGTTGTAGTGTAGGTAGCTATTGACTTTGATGCAGGTATGAATTATGGATAGATAATGAGGTATGGCAATGTAGATGACGTATCTCCCCCGGTTGGTTTCGAACTCACAATCTACCAGACAAGAAGCGGAGTTGCTAACCACTAGACCACTTCGGGGTCTTGCATCTCCTTGCTGTTAGTTGCTAAATCGCGTATTATAGTAACACTGAAACTTAAATGTATATTATGATATCTTGTCATACAGCATAAAATTGAACTGCACAATATGCATACTTTTAAGGTTGAATGCATTTATAAATCAAATGTATTTTTATTTTTAATTCTATTTAGTTTTTGATAAATACCTACACAAAGTATCAAAAATTTACACTCTCTGAAAGTTAAACATTATTTTCAGTAAACAGCTAAATATAGCGTTGCTTACATACCACGTGTTCTCTTTACCTAGTTCACCATTTTTATTATGTTTACGACAGAATGCGCCATTAAGTTCCATTTTAGCGAAAATTCGACTCTTGTACATTACTCCGATATAAAGGTAACCGATGAACTTGAAGATAATAAAATTCATTTTTAAAATACCAACCTTCTCTATTTCATACGAATAAAACGAGATAGAATGAAATTATCATAGTTTATTTAGCTCAACATAACTTTTATCGATACCGAAGTTTATCGACGGAAGGAAAAAGTAATCAAACAAGTTTCCCAATAAAAAAAAGTCAAGGAAAAAATAACAGAATGCGAACGTAACACAAACACATAACAGTAAAAATAAATAAGTTTATGTACAATATACGATTTAGATACAGAATACCAAAAAAAAAAAAAAATGATATTAATGGAAAATTTTGATATAAGACCAGATATTTCCTTGTAATAAACTCAATTAAATATTTCGTTAAAGGGATCGAAAAAAAAAGAAGAATAATTTTTTAAATGTCTCAACAATATTCAAATAAAAAAGCAGAGAAATTCAAATAAAAAGAAAGTTATTAATTTTTGTGAGAGGCGTCAAATTACAACAAAACTTGATAAGATTGAAGTTGAAATGTAATTTTTACGTAAACGTATAGTTAAATAAATACATTTTAGTTAAAATCTTTGGTGAAATTATACAATTGATGTGTAACATAGGTACTTGGAGGCAGTGATTTTATCAGGGCCGTAACTAGGTCTTCAGGGGTCCCGGGGCAGGAAGTACATACGGGGTCCCTATGCCGCCCCGGGCAAAAACAAAATTTTTTTTTGCTCGTTACTCGTTTGCCGCCCAAATTTTCATGTTAGCAAATTTCCAATTTGATTAACTTTTTTGTTCACAGTTAAAGAACTAAACTATCTCAGATGGATGTAGGTTAAAATTAGTATGTTAAAACAGATTAAAAATTAAGTTGTATAAGAATTGTTTTGATTCCAGATTCATACTCAGTTTTTACTCCCATATCTCTGATAATACAGGGGGTAGAGGTCTAATGCCCATATTTTCAAACATTATTCACCATAAGCAACGTTCATGAAAAAGAATAGCCGAAAAAGCCGCTGGGCCGAAATCACATATGCTTACCCGGCGAAACCCTTTGAAAATATGGCGGCGGTTTGAATAAAAAGTACAAAATTTAGGCCATTCTTTAACAGTTTTCCGCGTGAAAAAACAAGACGATTTCAAAAAAGCTTCCATAGGTTCATAGAAAATGAAATAAAGAATATTCTGTCAAAATTTCAAACTTATAGTTTGGAAACTTTCCCTCTGAGAGTGAGTATTAGCTTTAAAAAGGGCATTTCGAGACATACGCGTTTCAAGTTTGTCTTGAAAGGGTTTCAAATCATTGTTTCAACAATAATGTGACACCGTGATGATAATAATTGATCTTATACGTTCACTGGTTGTGGAAAGACTGAATGTAAAGTGGTAGAACATCTCCCCAGAAGGTGCCAATCGACCCAAAGAATTTTATATTTAGACTGAATCCATTGATCCGTGGTCGTAGCGATCGTAATAATTCGAATTTCAATTTGAAATTTTGAGAGAACATGCATAACTGTATGTAGGTACTTTAAGATAACACAAAAAAAAAAAAAAAATTTCAAAATTCTACACTTCTTCTCTGAGAATGAGTACCTTAATATATATACACACAAAACTGTTCAGAATCGTGTCCCTCACAATATATATTAAAATAAACGAAATTTGGCTTGGAGAAATTACTCGGCGATAGATGAAAGTTGGTTAATGGAAACTTGTAAAGTAAATCTTTAATATCTGCTCTTTACTTTCGTATACTCACAATTGTAAATTTAATTTTTATGAGAAATTAGACCAATTTAAAGTGATAAAATTGTCGACCCTGACCAGAATTATAAATTGATGCAGTTCTATATAAATCTCGTTACTCAATTCATGTAGTCGCGAAGAATAGTGTGATAGTACTGGAGCATCAAATACCGGTACAGTATGGTACAAAAATTTGGAATCTTATATTGTAAGCAATAATTTTCAAATATCCTTTTGGCCTAAAACTGGCTGAAAATTACTATCAGTTCCATAGAATCATTATACACAGTAGTAAAAGCTAATGTGTACGACCAAAAGCAGGGCTGGCGGAGGGTTAGCGCCCCCCAACTTGATAAACACTTATTTAGGTTTTAGACATAATAACAGTTAAAAGTCATACAATGATTCTTCGACATTTAACGTGTAAAAGTTTTTCACAAGGTATATTAACACAATTAAATCAGTACTTTAATGCTTATTTATTTACAATAAATTATTTATAAATATTTAACAAAAAAAAAAAGATAAGAAAACAAGTAATAGAAAAAACAAAGTTTAACAAAACAGAAAACAAAAAACTAAAGAATATTTTTTTTCCAGTCTTAAGCTTAGAAAATATAAGAGCTAGTTAATTAAAGATGCGCTAATTCTTTTTTAATTGATATTGTTGCCAAGCCTACCGGTCTTGCCTGCATTATTATTGTAGGCTAAAATCATTTCCGTAATTAACTGGTATAATATTAGATCGTGTAATATGAACTGCCGTTTTTCGACCATCTGGCCGACCATGTAATTCAGATAAAAATCGACATTTTTTACTCTCAGTAAGTTTCTTGTAGCCTGGAATCATTTCCGCCATTAACTGGAACTGAAACGAAATCAAAGCAAGTTACATTTACTATGAGAAAAGAACCTGCCCTGCAGCTAGTTTGAATGATGTGGTGTTACCATTAGCTAATGAAGCTAAAAAGTTTTCTAAGTACAATTGGTTTCTAGGTCGTAAATCAAAGTTGTCTTTAAGAAACAAACTGCTAGTTTATAAAAGTGTCATCAAACCAGTATGGACTTACGGTATTCAACTTTGGGGTACTGCTAGTGTTAGCAATATTGAGATATTGCAACGTTTTCAATCTAAAGTGCTTTGAGCCATTAGTGCTTCTCCGTGGTACGTGCGTACCGATGACATACATCGCAGTCTTCAAGTGCCCACAGTGCGTGATAAAAACATTCAGCCTAAAAAATCACCCTAATATGTGTGCCGTACTTGACAATAGTGACTCTTTTCATAGACTCAATAGACAGAATATTTTAAAATTAAGATATAGATTTATTTAGCTTTTAATGAATAGTATATTATATTTAGTACCTATATAATTTATTTTGAGTAATTACCAGGGGTAATCACCATTCCCGTTATGTTCTATCATTGCTTGATTTATAGTTCTATTTAGAACTGGTAATCAATAAACGAGGATGTTAAAAAAAAACTGGAATAACATTAGATCGTGTAATATGAAATGTCGTTTTCCGACCACTTGGTTCGACTGAGTTGATCCGACTTAGTTCCAACCACCACCCTAAAAAAAGTTGACTGACCCATTTCTTAATATACTTATCAAAATACAATGTATTCGATCAACAAAAGTGAATTTAGTTAACAAAAATACATACAGTACTTGCAAAATTTATAATTTTTACATTCGCATTTTTTTGATGTCCCTCGAATACTGGCGCCTTAAGCGGTCGCCTAGTTCTCCTATATAATTGCGCCGACCCTGTTACCGAACTACAACAATATTATAACAGTTCTTGAATTCCACATCTATCCATAACTTTTGTAACTCACTGTACTTTCCATATGTGAATAACATATGACATCTTTACATATGTACGTACATAAAACATAATGTAAAAGCGTAACGTAAATGTAATGTGATGGTAGTTAGATCCGGTTCAGCCAATACATGGTCCAATCTACACTTATACAGATGATATGTATTTTTTCGAAAACCCATCATTTTCAACTCGAGGCCCCCTCAAACCTTCTACGCTTCTTTTACATCTATGGTATATATCTATCTATCTTAGTTTGCATATTCAATCTATTCAGCACGAACTGAATGGCGGAATGGAGTGATATGTATTTTTATCGAACGCGAACGTTCTATGTGGCACACAACGAATTTTAATAAAAATACAAAACTCAATTCAACTTGGTACCTACGTATGCATATCTTCACACATTTATAGGAAAAGGATTTTTTTCGTTAATATATGTGTGAATATGAGGAGATGTTGAAACGATGAATTCAATTATATTTAATATTGTAAAATATTGCTGTGAATGTAATATTAGCGTGACAGTGTAGGGGAGTGTGTGAAATTACAGTAAAAAAAAGGGCGAACAAAGTTGATGTTAAATTAGAAACCTTTCAGGATGTGCAAGGCGTAAATTAATAATTTTGAAGATTAGAAAAGAAATGTTTAAGAGTTTAAAGTTCGGAGAGTCCATAGGGTTAAATTTAATGGAAGAGGATTAGGAGAATGCTTTTTGAAATCCAAAAGGTACGGGAATATATTCTTATAAAGATACAAAATAAAAAAAATTAGTTTCTACAATCTTATATCAGTAATGCACATACTTTAAATATGAATTTATTAAAAAATGTTTTGTATTTTACAAGGAGAGGGCACGACATGGGAAATTGACTTTGCAATGGGATTTCGCAGGATTATAGTCGCCTAGAAGATTAATCAATTGTGAAAATATAAAGACCTACTGGCCAGTCAATTTCGAGAAAAACGCTTTAAAAAATTCTAACTTCATTTACTGTATGTGTATATATCATACATTTGAATGTAAAATTAACAGTTAGTTTAGCTCAATCGGTAGCGTGTCATAGTGGCAACGAGTGCACGGGTTCGATTCCGACTGCAAGTAATTTTCTTTTTTTTTATTTTGTTAATTAAATATTAAAATTAATATATTTCAAAAATAAATAATTATTTCTAACAATAAATATCATAAATTAAAATGTAATTGTATTTTTTTTTAATTCGTAACCATTTACTTAATAATCTAGTATCTAGCTTTTCTTAAATAAGTAAATAATAAAATTACCAAAACCATTTCATTTCATTCCAGAAAACAAACAAAATTTTATCATATTACTTTAATATTCTTAAGCTTACCAACGAAACTTTTAATTCGGAATAAATTATTTGTCTCACATTTAAATTTGGCCATTTTTATGTAATTGTTTCGATTAATTGCCCCTCTTATCTAACTGTCTAATTTCACGTTTCATTTTATTTTATAACGGATAATTTTGTAACAAAAATAGTGCAAAAAACTATCGAAAGCTATCGACAGCGAAAAGGAAAATATCGATAGTTCTGCTAACAGACCACTTCATTGCATATTGAACACAACTTTATACACGCCTAATTTTTATTGTTTTGATACCTGTGTTAAATAAACAATGCAAAATCACTTGTTCACTGTGGCATACAAATGCAATTACTTATACTTACTTGCATCATTTCCTAACTATGACAACCTGTAATTGAGACGACACATTGGACGTGCGTATTGCTATTGCGATTAATGCGTTCAAGTAGCGTGATAATGTAAATTGCCCGTCTTTTTCTCTACCCTACCCAACCCTTCTCCTCTAAAAGGCTCTTTTTGGAAAATAATGGAAAATCAATAAATTTTTAACTATACGTTGAATTGAATAAGCCTTATTTTGGCTGTTCCTGAACAGGACCATTCTGTTAATTTTATACACGTGTCACTTTACATAACAATAAAAACATATTTCTTGGAAATCACAAAAAAACACTTTTTTTACAAAATTAATTTGAATATAGGTATGATTCATTTCAGTTAAATTTAACCATGCTTCATCACTCTGAATTTAAATACTTTCCGTTTTCTTGGCTTTATCTGTTTCAATATTGCATTTACGTAAATTTTATTTTGTTGCAGTTTGTTTTTAGAAAAGAATAGAAGATTGATTTGTTTCGAATATAAGAAGTATTTAATTTTATAACGATAACTCATGATCAATTGTATTTGAAATGAGGTATATCTCAAATATTCAATCGCGTTATTATACATAATACATAGAAATTATCTCAAAAGAAATTTGAAATCGTCAAAAAAGAACCGTCCAGCGTTATATTTCTTGTATTTTTTTTTCAGTTTATTACCTTGCAAAAGGACACATCAATGTTAAATGTAGTGTAAAAATGGCTATTACGTAGCAAGATATAAATTAACAGTGTAGGCACATACATAGTTACATACAGTAAATTAATATGTATTAACGTCTAAACGACCACCACCCCCCTTGTTGGCCCCATTGCTGCTACCACCGTTACTAGAACATTATGTTTTATTCTAATACGTTCTAGACGTATAGTTTCAAAACTGAGATATTAGTATAAAAAAAACTAATAACGTTTTTTTTTTTAAATGCATAAACGATACATTATTCGAAAGAAGTAAAGAGTATCATTTAAATATTGGCTTACTTTGCGCTGATGTCATTAGCTCATATAATTACAGGCCGAAATTAAACTACGGAAATGAGTGTGGCATTCTTTTGTCCGATCGCAACATTTATGGTTTCAATTTCTATGACTTTTTGCGCTCTGTAAAATAGTTTAGAAAACAAATATCCAAACCACAGATTACAGATCCAATGTAAATACATGTGGTTCGTACTGTGAAGTTCTGTGCAAATTTGACAACTTTCCGGTCATTTGCTTACGGGTTGTGTTAGGGGTAACATTGTGCCTAGTGTCATTGTTTTTCGAATTAACTTTTTAAATTAAGTAGAAAAAAATATGAAGTGTGTCATATCTAAGTGTAAAAATTACATTAAACAAAAATAATACTCAAAATAAAGGGATATCTTTCTTTAAATAAGTAAATTGATTTTATTAATTTTTTGTTTGGCGTCAGCCATGATTAAGTAATGTATATATACACTCATGCATACTGAACAGACAGTGTGACCACACATTCACACAAGTACAGGTCCATGTAGATGCAATGATAGGTTTATGTAGTAATATGTTGTGTGTACCATATTCGTTTGATGGTGGCAGCACACTTACGTCATATTTTGGCGGCAGCGGGTTGTAGTATAGAGATATAGATAAGTTTGAATCAAATATATCTGTGATCCAAACATTAGCGCAACAAGCAATATAAACAATTAATAAAACTACGCAAGATGAAAAACTCAGAAACGAGGTATCTAAACTGATCCAAATAATTCGTTCTGAGCATCGGCATCGTTGGGCTCGGTGGAAGCCACCGTGATAAACAAATAGGTACCAACCTACCTAATCAATACCTAGTACCAGTGCCGGATTTACACTAGGGGCACTCGCCCCGAGCGGCAAATGTTTAGGGACGGTAAAATTAGGAACACACGTGATAATTTTTTTTTTTTGGGCGGAATTTTTCACAGTGCCCCGGGCGGCACTTAGAGTAAATTCGGCCCTGCCTAGTACAAAAGGAGCGTTGTATACAATTACTTTTTATTTCCGTCGCTGTCTTCTACGCTTTTAAGCCAACGGTCATGTTCCGACACGTCTCCGTCATACATTTTTTTTGTTTCGTTTTTATTAGTCTCAATACAAATTTGTTTCATCTATACAAACGTGGCGTCTGATAGAATAAGAAGAGGAAGTTTGTATGTACGTATATATGTATTTATATCATGAATAAAGATAACTATATTATCTCAGCTAGCTATATATGAATGGTGTTTTATACACAAGAATCACCGAGAGTTCTATACCGTTTTGTATAATACAGCGTTTTTTTCTTCTTTTATGTATTCTGAGTATTTTTTTGTATAGATTAGATCTAGAAAATGTTCACAATGTTCATGATGTGCAACAATGGTGCCATCTATAGCGTACGATGTTATATAGTAGAGTCATTTTGAATATATCAGTGAAAAGAATTTCCAACTCCCATGCGCTCCATGCTTTTATATTGATAACAACGCTTATTTGTATTTTACACAACGAATGTATGTGGAATTGTAGATACATATTTACGAAAAAATGGATCTGTTTTACAAACAATGAAATTCGAGAAAATTATACGGAAATGGAAAATCTTTGTGCTTTGCTGTAGTGTTGTTACATATGCCAATGAGGTATATGCATACATACGTATTTGGATATGATACTCCAGGGCGTATCTGCGAATAGTGAGAAGAATGTACTTACCCGAATCTTTGGTTTAAAAGTACAAGTAGAAAAGAAAATTGTGAAGATTGGAAAGATTGAGATGGAAAAGCCGTATTAAAAGATATGTGTGTACGAAAAAAAAAGTTAATTTAACTCAATGCGGACTGTTGAAAATCTTACAAAGTTTGTTAATAAATATGTTAAGTACTGGGCTACCCGGAGAGTTCGTGTTAAGTTTTAAGAAAAATTCAATGGCAATTCATATATATTTGCACCACAACACTTCTCCATTTTTCACGCAACTGAACGATTCCATCTTTTCAAAAGTCTCGGGCTTATCGGCGAAAAATTCTTCAAGGAGTTTTTTGTGTCGACTAATGTGTTTAAGTTATTGCCGCTAAGACAAAAATCGAAGGTGCAATGTCTGGAGAAGAGGGTGAGTAGAGTGACATATCCTAGCTAAACTGCAACATATGCAACAAATATTTGTTACGTAGTCAAAGAGATACGAGATCTGACATTGTCTTCAGTACAGACAGTACATTCCTTAGTAGAGATCCTTACTTACAAAACCTTATCTGTAACTATCTAACCTACTTGCAAAAGTACTATTGAGTTTATCGTGGGTATAAGAATTAATTGATAATTAAATGTAAAATGTATGGTAATACAATTTAAACATTCATGGGTGAAAGAAATTTTAAATAAAATGGAAAGAAATTTTAAATAAAATTTTTAATCTATTTCTAAGTTCATTAAATGTTATATGTATAATATGTATAAAACGATCAAACGATCAAATGATCATAAATATAACACTTCATACATACGTTATTCACAAAACAATCGCAAACCCATTGAATAGTGGTTAATACTGTGATTTCATTGGTCAAAGATGTATTGAGTATTGATCATTCCTCCACACCTTTGAATAAAGCCTAACTTTCTCAACAATTAACAGATATATAATGAATCTCACCTCAAATTCTTCAACAGGAGTAGAAAAACACCGTTCTTTCGTATAACTTCAACTTTTCTCACCCTTTATGTATATGCTTCTAAAAGAAATTATGCCTTAAACTCGGTTAGTGAAATAACTGTAACTTTTAATTAAAATTTTCAGTACTATAAAAAATTAACTTTTCAATTTCCAATGGTTTCCTTCATCTTTTTCCTTTTTAATATAGCATCAACTTTTAATAAACGATATTTTTCAAGACGCGTGAAAAAAATTAATTTAAAATTAATTACTGAAACGTTTGTAATCGTATTAGTGAAACATCAGTTCTTTCTTCATTATTGTCCCGACACAACTGCGTATGCCTTATGTTGTCCAAAGCAAATTCAAAGTGTGAAGTATTATTATAACAAGAATGTCAATAGTGTTTCCACGTGACAATGAATACTGATTTTTTTACTGTGTCGTTAAACAATAAGTGGGGGACGGTACCAGGCGATGTAGATGAAAATCACTTCGCTACAGGATACGAGAGAATTGATGGTGAGTGCGTGAAGAAATGTAAAGCTTAAATCGGTACCTAGCAATAGCGTCGAGAGTCAAGCGGCACACGGACGTTCCGTTAAGTACACACATATTTCGTTTCAGATAACGCCCCGTGCCGTGACGGAGATAGCTGAAGAGAGGCGTTGATGACGATATAAGCTTACATGATCCATAATGACATATTCCATTTTTAGCACTTATATTTACCAGAGATTTTTTATCTTGTACGTGCGATGTTAACAAGAATAATTTTGACAATAAGGTGCGCAAAAGATAAATTTTTTGAAGAATTACTATATATTAAGTAAAACAATATAGATTATTTTTCGAAGCAATTTAACAAAAAAATTGTTACAATAAATTATACCCGACGTAAATCTCACGCAATGTTACATTTGGGGAGGTAAGTGTAAAAAAGCCGTAAGTCCAAAAATACTGTTTTGGGAAAAACCCATTTTAAAGTTGCTTTACACGTAATACGAAGATGAAAATCGAAAAATTATAATTACGATTGTATTACACAATTTAAGTATAAACAATGAAATATAAATTAAATTAAAAAAAAAAAAATAATGGGTGTCATTATGTTTATATTTACTCACTTATACTTTTTCTAAGATTTTTTTTTTGTAAATATGGCTTATGCCATTTTAAAAACAAAATTTTTACTGAACCAAAAACTTTTTTTTTCTAGTTATTGCAATATAGGGGAGACCGGGGCAAGTTTGGTACAGGGGTAAGTTTACAAAATCCTTATAACTCACAAACCGTTGATCGGAGCGCAGCACTTGTCAGGCCAAACAAGTTACTGAGACTGCCATTTGCAAGTACATCAGTTTGCAACCAGTACTATTAGTAACAAACAACGTAGAGCAGAATTTGTGATTTTTTTTGAAATGAGTAAATTTTTACACTACTATGTTGACGTGAATAGTAATTATACTATTAGATCTTTACAATTCATAATGGATTATCTTATTAGGCCGTTCTTTTACGGCTATTTTAAGATAGTTTGTTAAATGCTAATCTCATTAAAAAAATTTATAGGTTATATTTTGTTGAAAATATGCCGAAGAGGCAAATTTACACAAGGCACATGGGGTATGTTTACATATATGATAACTGTAGGTTAACTGAAACTGATTCAATTTTTTTTGTGTGCTTGAACTGTAACAGTGATTTTGACTGTGACTCATCCTAATTGATCCTATGAATTTTTCGTTATTTTATATATTTTGGTATTTGGAAATTTTGTGTTATTTTTTTACTAATAAAACTGATTCGCATATTTATTTATTTTTTTTTGTACAGTTGTTAGCTCTATTTTTTCCCATTTTAGAAAGTGTGTAAACTTACCCTAGGTACTGTATAAACATGCCCCGTAAAGGGGGAATGTTTATACAGGCGACATCACTCAAGAAAAAGTTAAGTATTTAAAAAGGTATGATAGTAGGAAGGTTTTTATAGGTGTCAAAATGAAGCTTAATAATCAAGTTATATTTGAGTATAAAAATTGTGTCAACATGCCCCGGTCTCCCCTGCTTGATTTAATCCCTCATAATAGAAAGAAAAGTGTCACTATTAGTCCCAAGAGACTAAAAATAGTTTCGCTCTCGTTTTTAAGTCAATTAAGAAGCAGAATTTACAGAAAGCATCACCAATCAGTAAGCGAAATTTAATATAAATAGCGTTGCTAGATAATGTAAAATAATAAACAAATTCAAAATTGTAGATAAAGACAATTATATTGTATTCTACAATTTTACTGATCTATCTAATACAGTCTCATGTAATTTGAATGAAATTTTTAAATAAATTTTTTCTTAATTTTTATAATTTAAAATTATTCGAAATTGCAAATAATAAAATACGGCACAGGACTAAACTGTTTCTTTTGATCTCTTGTATAAACTGTTGCTCTCGGGCCTTTACAAGTCTCTTGGCAATAAATTTCATACTCGGGATTAAAAGTCACACTTTAGTCCCTTGGTGTATAATATCATATTCTAAGACAAGCTGATGTTCTAGAGATTTAGGAACATACAGTTTATAGAAGAAGGATGTAAGTCAACTTACACCTGGTTTACACCCAGCTCCTCAATTATTAAATACCAAAAACATATAATACAAATAACTTTCTAAATATATACGTATTTTTACAAAAATAAGTATTGCCTAGGGTCCATTGTAAATTTAATCTGATACTGTGTAAAAAGAACTACATTAAAAAACTGAATAAAAAAAATTGATTTTACAAAATGTGAAAATTACTACACAAAATACACTTAAAGATAATTTTCGATTTATTTAAGCACCATTAACCCTCATTTTGACAAAGACATCAAACTTTATCACTTTTTCTTTCGCCCGTCTCGTTTGTCTTTGTTCAAATAACTATATTCTGTTATTTCTTTTCCATAAAATGATTATAAAGTGATTCTTATTTGAACCAAAAAAATAACTTCGTCTTCGTCAAATTACCATAGTAATATTTAGACCATTTTAATAAAAGGCTTGATGGGTTATTTAGCGATCTATCAATGTCACATATTTTAACTAAAACGATTTACTTTTTTAATATTGGCTACATTGAGAATTATTCAGAACAGAAATAGTTCTTCCTATTTCGTCAGATTGGAAATAGAAAAAAGAATGCTTGCATTAGAATTTTAATACGTTTCAATTGCGTAAAAATAAAAAACTAGAAACAGAAAAATTCTGTATTGTTTTTTTTTTTGACTATGGTCTCTAGGTTACGTTATATAATATGATCTGGGCATAGATCTGAATCTGTCGAATGGCGGTAAGGCATTTGGTGTTAAAAAATTAGGCTAGTATTAAAATGCATTTGTTGAAATGTCATTCATAAGCGACAAAATTTTGGGTTCATATATGCATACGAATTTATGAAAATTCCGTTTCTACGACTTACTAGTTGTACTAACACCACTGTACTATCAGAAAAAAGTCTATTTTTAATATTTTTCTTTTTGGATGGAACGAAAGATAATAAGAAAATACTATTCAAGGATGTTATCAATCATATATATCGAAGTATAAAAAAATATATCATTTAAAATTTAACTAATGTGTATCAAGCCCCATAAGAATATTGTAGTTTTTTCACTTTTACCATGGAATAAAATTAGGACAGACTTTTACAGCGAAAAAACTGGTGCAAAACATTACATTGGTAATTTGATTGTAGGTAAACAGCATAAAAATGAAGCAAATGAAGAAACAAAAATTCGTATTGGTAAATTCAAAATTGAACTAAATTCAGAACCATAGTAATAATGTATTAAATAATAATTAGGTATCCTTTGTGTGTTACCTTTTATTTTCTTTCCTTGACGTTTGGGCGGGGTTTTTAACAACACTATTTTTCTAAAACTTCTCGAAACTTTTAATAAATCTTTTCTTTTGAATTTTGTTTTACACTTTAAATAATTTTGAGAATTATGTTTTCAAAATTATTTTTAAAAATATTTTCGCTACTTTCATTGATAACTTTTTTGAAAATTTATAATATAACTTTTTTATGTTTGTCAATTTTTTCTTGATTGACGTTTTTGTTTGGTATTCGTTTTTCTGATGATGATTACTAAAGCATTCGAAACTAGTCAAACTAAGACGTTTCATTTATTTGATTCGTCTATGTTCTGATATACTTATTTTATAATTTACTATTTTGCGGGTTTCTTTTTTGTCTATTTAAAACTTGCTTTTGTTTTCCTAAATATATACTTTTTTAAAATATTCTACAATTTTAGTAAATTATACTATTTCTGTTAAGAGTCATTGTAAAAATTTGTATCAGTAATTACGTTTGCCATGGACTACAAATAAGATACGAGAAATAAAAATAAAACACAATCGTAGAGCTCGTATAGTCGTGAGTAATAGCATCAGTGAAGATAGGCAAACACCATTCTTTTCATTCATATTTTTAATAATAGATGGCGAACAGAGCTAGTGGTGGTGAGCAGTCCAGTCCGTTCCTAGTTTATTTTTCTTACTGTTTTTCTTTTTCCTTTTTCCTTTGTTTCCTATTTTCATTATAATTCACAGTAACGATAAAAATAAAAGATAATTTCTTTTTCTGGCTCACAATAGGCGACTAGACAATTTTGACATGTCATATTGGGAGACAGACGTGAAAATATATTGGAATATAATTTAATAATAAATGGGTCGGAGAGTGCGAGAGGAGAAAAGTTTAAATTTCTTATCATTATCATATTAGTGGATGACTGATTTTTTAATTAGATTAATAAGTGATTCCTTTATTGTTCAGCTTTAATTATAGAGAAAATTGAGTCGGATTCATTAAAGCTTCTACAAGAGACAAGAGACAAAGAAGCAAAGCAAGAAACAAATGTAATAAGATTACGAAAATGTTTTGATTTGAAAACGAAATGGTTATTAAAATTCATATATTTGATTTTTCACTATAAAAAAATATGCAATTGGTTTTCAAGTTATTCCTCGTTAATTATTTTTAAATTTTCCCAGTTTATAATAACAAAAGTGATGTAAACAGTTTTTAGATAAATGCCCAAGCAGAATTATCTCTACCAATTTATGAAATTCATGTCAGCAACAGCTCTTAATTTAATAATGACGACAATAAAAATATATTTCAGCTCATCTAAAAATAAAGGATAATAAACCAAATATAATAATTTTGTATACCTATATGTATTTTACAAATAAAATTTTCAAAATTACTTTATGTTTATGCATTTTTGAGTAGTGAGCAGTTTTAAGAGAGCTTGTAGTATCAATTTTCTTCACTTTCTATGGAAATACAGTGACATCCATCGTTCGTTTCATACGGAAAAATTACTTACTAATTGATTTCCTGAAAAATCTACTAAAACATATTTTCATATTTTTGTTGAAAATTTAAGGTTAGAAGGTATGTTGGTTTTAGCAATTTCATGTTAATACTAATTTTATAAATAAACTCGTATTAAAAAATGGCACAATTTTTATTTTGCTAGAACTTATAATGTCCTTTGGATTTGGGGCTACTGAAGATTGCAACAGGATATTTGACTGCAATTGAAAAATGATTCTAATTGCTTTGTTCTTACATATAAATTACTTAATTTTTGTTAATTTTTTAAAAATCTTGCAAAAACCACTGTTCAATTTTAAATGCCCAAACTGGCGCGAAAAGCGACTTGGCGTAGTGACGTATGCTATGACGTCACGATTTAACTCAAACAGATGTCACTTTCATTCATGTCAACAAGGTTTTAAATTCGTACACAATATTCAGCAGTCATCATGCACAGTTTTAGTGGTATTTGCAACTTTCTACTTTGTTATCTTCGTTTACAGCTAATGTAACAGAATATGTTCTGGAATTCTGGATGTTTATTTTATCTTCAGGCAAAATTTTACACTTAACAATACAGATGATCCCCTCTGGTTTCAATTGGATGTAATCATGAATAGCATCATCACCGTAAGATTTTTATGAAGCCCTAAAAGTATTAAAAGCACTTTAAGGAAACAGTTTTACGAAACTTTAAAATTGTGGCAAAAATAAAAGCATTTTTAACATAATAGTTAAAACAAGTTCATAAGGATATTTTACGTATTAAGTACGGTGTATTCCTTCCATCAATCTGATTTGAGTGCAGAATTAATTGCAAATCAAAAAGTTCAAAATAAATTGCAAAGAAAAAAAAACTTCTCTTGGTCAATTAGAATTGTAAAAATTTCAGAATGAAAATGCAATTTGTCATAGACAAAACGTAACTACGGTAATAATATTTGCTATAAAAAATGACGTCATTTTCAAATATCACCGCGTTTTTAGTCATTTAAATGAAAGTTAAAAATTTATAATTTTTAAAATATAATTTTTAAATAACTAAAGAATATTTTTATTTGTCACTGCTAAAATTGAATATATTTAAGGATAATACATAAAATTATTCAACATTCAAAACAAATTTTGAATACAGTCAACTACCGTATTTGGAGAAACAGAATTTTGAGCTTTGTTTTTGCAAACTATGTTACTTAGCTATTGAAATCTGTTTACTATAGGTTATGCCAATGTCTTACTCCGAATGTGTTACGACACATAACTCCGGAAATTAATGTGATCTAAGTACGAGGATTGTCTAGACATAATTCTTCGAATTACACGTTAGTTTCATCCATTGATATAGAAGAATATGGATGGAGACTATTTCTTAAGAGAGAGACAATATATAATATAATATGATATGTTAGAATGAATACGTAGATTCTTTTTAATGTACCACAAAAAATAAAAAACAGAAGAGTAAATATACACTAGAACACGTGTAAATAAGGACTAAACATCCAGTCCTACAAAAAATTAAATTAAAAAAAAAAAAATTAGCAAACGTAATACACCGTAGGTATAATATTTGGGTAAGTAAATATTGTTTTATCAATAAATGCAACCGGTTCTAGCGAAAATTTGTTAATTTTTCTAAATTTTTCATTTAAAAAAACAGGTTTATAATAAGCGGAAAAATACCAATATTGACATTACACAAAGTAAAGGAAATCCGAAAAAGGAATCATTCTACGTAAATAATGAATTCGTTTTTTAGTTAAAATATTTGATAATAACGACAAAAATTTTAAAAATGTTGTAAAAAATAAGATTTTGTAAAAATTAAAATATACTTAGGTAAGATTGAGCCTTCATTTCAGTAGAGTCTTATATGTAAAATTAATGAGCATATAAAAATTTAACTTCAAGATTATGTATTTCGTTTGTATTTACTTATTTATTAATAAAATGATAATTTAATAAATGTATAGTTTTATTGATGTTTGGGTATACTTTTAACAAAAAGATATGTCTTATTAGTGATGGAAAATTATAAATAAAAACGTAATCTTTTTAAAGAAATAGTTATAAATTGTAAATAATTGATTAATTTGAGCAATTTTTGGTTTCAGTTTATAGTAATTTATAATATTCTTTAAGCACCGTTAAAAAATACAATAATTTAGTAGACAATAAATTAATAATTAGAAAAATTAACTGATAAAATAGTCGAACAGCATTCTTAAGGAGTTGATTATTGAATTAAATAGAATAGATATTAAAAATAATTAATTAATTGTTTATGTTTTTATATAGAAATCACAATTATAAGAAAAATATTCTAAATATATTGTTCTAAAAGCAATGGAAATGTTTTAATTAAATTAAAACCGTTACTGTTTATTTACAAAATGACGTCATTCATAATACGCACGTTTAATATTCATAATATGCTGATCAGTATTTTGGGAAATGCTCCTTCCTTTACAATATTATATACCTCTCATTCTTCCATGGTTTCATCAAACAAATTCCAAAAAAAGTTTCCAATTCAAAAGTTAAAACTTATAACTTTCTTCAAATTTTTAATGCAAATAGGTAGACAGGAGCACAAATACGTGAGAAGAAACCAGTTATCTCGGCTACACTTATGTTATCAAGTACGTTGACAAATTTGTACAAACTCATTTATCAGACAATTAGTCAGCTATCACACATCATTCTATATACAGTTTAAAACAATAAAACTTCGACAATAATCAAACAAACACACAATAAAGTGCATACAACCAAAATAGATAAGACAAACAACAAATACTCCGAATTTAATAAAAATAAACAAAAATTTTCTGGCATTTGACCAAATAACATTGTTGATGGTAATGTTCTACAATAACAATTGTAATTGTATACAGTTACGAATAGAAATAAAACAACAATACGTAATACTGTTCAGACCTGTAACTAATACCAACCGAATTCAGGCAGTATTTTGGCCAGACAGCCGAATATCCAGGGAATAGGTACTAGCCGGTATTTCGCCCTTTGTTTATATTCCCTATAAGAAAATCATTTTAAACGATACTCCATGCGTTATATGGAACTGAAAGAGAATTTGGAGTACCTACTTACTTTTCATTTTTCCAAATTATTATTATTATTTTATCGTACAAAAAATAGGATCGTGCAAAAAATATCTATTAAAATATTACGATATTGATCTAATTACACTAATGCTTTGATTAAGAGAAAGGCAAATGCGTAGGTATTGGTCACACGGATATAAAAAAAAAAAAGTATTTAAAGTATTTTGAAGGAAATCAAATCGTAGCTATGTTGTTTTCAACAAAATCCGTTCTAAATTATCGTAAAATTTTATCAAAATTTATCAAACGGTATAAGAGTTATTATTTTTTTATATCCGTATGACCAATACATACCTTTCCCTCAATCAAAGCATTAATGTACAGTGAAAGCTCCCTAATCTTGACAAGCCTGTCCAGGACCAGTCTCTAATCTTGACATTCCCACCATTAACTACTCTTATGCGCATTGAAGGCGCAACACCCGCAATGTAAGTCTAAAAAAAAAAAACAGGTAGAGAAGGATACCTAATATACGTTTATGTACTTAGGTATGTAATATAACCTGTTCATATACTTAACCTAAAAATTATTTAATATCATAAAAAAAACTATTTCATAATGTCGAATTCGTTAAACAATTTAAAGATAAATTATAAGAATTAATTTATCTAAAATGTAAAATTACTTTTGTTTAGATAACATTAAATTTAAGTAACTATGCAATTGTGCTTTTCATATAAAAATTATGTACGTATTTGCAACACGTGCTAGAAGTAGTTATACAAACAAAATAATTTTCTATTATGTTAAAAAATTTATAACTATAGTTATAGGTATGTAAAAAATAAAATAAAATAAACAGGTAATAACATGTTTATTTAATTACATCATATACATTGTAAGGTTAGTTATATTATCGTAATATGCTGGTGTACAGAATACGTAGGCTCTTGATAAAAATTTAAAATACGCGGAAAAATTATGGTGGGAGAAAGTATTGTCATGAGTAGAGAAATTATCCAGTCAAGATTAGGGAAACAGCAAGTTTATGGAGCGCAAATTTAGGGAGCTTCCACTGTATTTTGAAATTTAGAAACAATTTATAACGATTCTGATTGGGTTAATTGGTAAGAAACCAAGTATCATAACAAGTGCTCTTTTAATTTTGCCGTTAACTGTATGTTAACACATAACTTTATGTGATAATCATCAAAAAATATTGTTATACTCGGTAATACACTAACAATATATACTCCGGTTATTACTGTAGGTTCTTTCCAAACTTATATACAACTTACTTCATTGTGTCATAAAGTGGCACCATATTTTTGATTTTAATATCTTATTCCCGTACCACATAGGCAACTACTCGACACCAATAAATTGATACTGTTAAATCCCCTTTGCTCCACTCCTCACCCTTAATTTCATTTAGACATTAATAATGGTTTATTGAACAATTGAAAAAAAAAGAAACATAACGCCAATTGTTACGAGGTGTGCCAGCCATAAACGAACGTAACGTGGCGACATCAATTTTTTATTATGTCGGTTGACACAGGTGGCAGATACTATAGGTATAGTGTAGTTGTGTATTTAAGTTTTTTATGCAGTCGACATTACGTTTTTGTGTAGTGTATTGGCTATGTTGAATTGAGGGTAGTTTTCATAGTATATATACACTTTTTACTCGTTGTTAGCAACTCAAAAATTGAAATAGAACCATATGCCTTACTTTTTTTACGTATAGGAGAGTTTTATTATTCAAAAAGAGTAAGATATATGATTCTATTTCAAGTTGCTTACAACGAATAAAAAGTGTATTATCTAATATGCTAGTGGACAGATTATGTTGTGCTAAACCAAAAATCAGGCTTTGCGGGGTCCAGTCCAGTTTTTGGCTCCTTTCCTGTAATTTTTCGACCATGTGCCCCAGATATTTAAAAAAATATGGATATTGACATTTGATAAAAAGGCTCAATTAAAATTATTTTCACTAAATGATGTCAGTAATTTTTGCGAATTTAGGTATAGGCAACTAAATTCTCACCTAGTAAAGATAAATATGCAGATGTAGTTTTACATAAGCCTACGTTTTGTTACTAAAAACTCAGCCATTAAAAGTCAGTTTTTAAACAGTTAAAAAAATTTCCGAAATTATTGCCTTTATTTTCATCTGATTAAAGGCATTTCGCCCTTAATCAGTGTTTAGTTTCGGCCTGAACGCGGTGGAACGATGTTCCGACACCTACCAGGATCAGGAACAATGAAGCGGGTGGAATAGTGGCTAGGACGCATTTTTTGCTCGTTTCGATAAAAGACAAAACGGTAAGCCGAGATGACAAAGATTTTTTTTGCTCGCCGCTTATGTTATTTGGGAAAAAGTAGACTCTTCTAGATGAGTTCCGGCAAGAGATTCCGTTCCCGTTTGAAAGTTTAGCCCTGCCCGCAATGTGTGTCCAGCACTCATTTGGTAAATTTTTGATTATAAAAAGGTTTTTAAAGAATTCGCAAGCGTTTTTGAAAATCTATTGTGAATTTATTAAGCAAAAAAAAAAATATGTTAAACATAATACTAAAATAATATTACACAAGTGAATCATATCGTGTTGATGAGTGTATGTGCTAATTGTATAACACTGGTTATACGTATACAACTAGTATTTATATTTATAACATCTCTATTTGTTATAAATTTAATAAACCGTAAATATAAATAATATACACTATACAGTATATATTTATGAATGTTTTATTTAAATCAGTGACATATGTTATATTTAATATACTATATTGACCAGAATAACTATACCTCGGAAAATATTCATTCTCAAACTGTCTAACTCAGGTACCAACAAAATATGCCCCGTGGCGAAATTCGACCGGTCTACGAGCTAATATTGTTTTTACAGTCGAATAAATTTTTTTAATGGATACCAATTGTTAAAATCATCTGCACGAACATTTATATTTGTATCGAAAGGTTTAATTTATACTATACAGTAGAATCTCTGTGAACCGGACAGCAGTGTCACGCAAAAAGGATATAGCAAGATAAGCATAGTAAATCTGCCCCGAAAGCGAATTATTTTAATAACTATATTACCGGTATGGTAAGGCTGTAAGTAATTAATATCTACAATTTTGGCGGCCAAAACTGAGAGAACTAGTTTATACCTAATGATACCGGAGTTAATATTTCCTATTATTAAAGTTATTTTAAAACAGCAATCGCGATAGTGATTTTACATTTCTAAAAACGTCCAATTTTTACGTATACAATAGAACTTCTGATTACGGACACCTCTCTTAATCGGACCCTTCCTATAGCCTATTACACCACATTTTTTGACAATTTTCTATTATATTTCTAGAATGGTTTTGTTTTGATCTAGGGAAGTTATACATATGAAGTACCTGCAGTATCACATAAACGACAATACAGTTACTATTGGGACTTTCTATCAGGGGCAGATAACCTATATATACCTCTGCCTTAATATACCTCTTTCGATTATTCTTGATTATCTCGAAAACTATAGGAGATAAGAAAAAACACTTTATGAGATACAACACTTTGTTTTTAAAGTACTTTCGATTGATGTATATAATTCCAAGGTCGGACCTACTGGAGGGGCAGTTCAGCAGATTAGAATTGAAAAATTTTTTTTTTACCACGTTGCAGCCCTTGAATTTTGATGAGACTTGGTGCAGTAATTAAGTGCATTAGGGCACAGTTACTGAATTTTTTTGAAGTGGTCGCTCAATTGGAACCCTATAAAAATAACATTGGATCGGATACTATCCTTGTTATTATCCTTAATAACGAGGACTGCTACGATAATAAGTATGTCTAATATTCTTGAGAGTGTTTGCCTTCATGTGGATTTGGAATTATTTTTCTAAGTTGAGTAGTTACCTACCAAGAAAAACAATTTTGTAATTTTTTTAAATTTTTTTAGTTTTGGCCGCCAAAATTGTAGATATCAATTACTTACAGCCTTGTCATACCGGTAATATAGTTATTAAAATAATTCGCGGGGCAGATTTACTATGCTTATCTTGCTATATCCTTTGTCCGACAACAGAGGTGTCCGCTTAAAAGGGACAGAGCAAATAATAGCATTAAATAATGTAGTCTTCATAACAAATTTTTTTAATTTAAAATTTTTTTAATTTTTTAATTCAAATAGGTATATTTTTTAAGCGAATTAGGTATAGTTATACCAAAATATAGCGTTTACAAATGCATCGGCACATTGGAATCATTGCTTACAAGTTAAAACATGAACAATTATATCTAATCCATATAGGAATACATAAGCACTAGACGTACTCGCGTCCGGTTAACAAAGGGTCTGTTTAAGAGAGTGTAGAATGCATTGGTTTTAGTATAGCAAGCCACCGTCATAAAAAATTTGTCCGGCTATAGGAAGGGTCCGATTAAGAGAGGTGTCCGTAATCAAAAGTTCTATTCTATACGTAAAAATTGGACATTTTTAGAAATGTAAAATCACTATCGCGATTGCTGTTTTAAAATAACTTTAATAATAAGAAATATTAACTCCGGTATCATTAAGTATAAACTAGTTCTCTATACAGTAGAACCTCGCTATATCGTGCTCTACGAGGCTGTATCCGTAAGAAATGCGACATATTTCTAAACCGGCACCAGTTTATGTAGTTTTATGACTTTACATGACGTTATAACGTAATAGCTACTCTAACAACTTATTCTGTTAATGGTAAATTTTTAGTCGAATTTTCTCCGAAAAATTAGACTTATACAGTCTATACGATAAGAGCTGCGAGAGGCGAGACCAGGGGCGCTATCCGTTTTGGGACCCGTAGAACACGATTATGTAAAAAAAAAAGATGTCTGATATATATATATATATATATATATATATATATATATATATATATATATTGCCGCAACCTTTTAATATGTGTAGGGCCCCCCTATGGAAGTTAAGAGATGAAATTTGGTAAGTGGGGCTTATTCCGATGCACAACAATACTATCAAAGTGGGGTCAAATTTTGGGCAAATTTTTTTTCGGACCCGACCTTTAAGGGGGTGGTGAGGGGCGGAAAAGCAATAAAACTTTTCCAAACCGGTTTTAAATAATGCTTCGGTCAATTATCTACAACATATCCAAAATTCAGCTTCCTAGGATGATATGGTGGGATTAGAGGGGGGAAAAACGATTTTCGCTGGATCTAACAGGCCTCCAGCCCCCCAGAATTAACGTAGAGGGTTGAAATTTGGTGTGCTGATAAAGTTCGTACCTAGGTTGTGCTTTTTGGAGGTTCTAATATTTTACCCCCACCCCCCTCATTTTTAAGCTACAATTTCATGCATTTTCGACGTTTTTGAAGTTTGTACCACTCGCACAGGTCACCCGAATAAACCTAGAGGGCTGAAATTTTGTATTCGGATTGAGTTAGTATCAAGGGGGTGCCTTTTGGGGGTCTCGACTTTTAACCCCTACCCCCACCATTTTTATACCCAAAAGAACATGATTTTTCTTGTTTTTTAACAGTTTCGTTCGGGTCAAAATCTCCCCAAATAAACCTAGAGGGCTGAAATTTGGTGTACAGGTTAAGCTAATAGCCAGACACTGTTTTTTGGAGGTTTCAACTTTTAACCCTTACCCCCACGATTTTTACGCCAATATTTCCTTAATTTTTTTGCTTGTTTTCTAACATGTCTAGAGACTCCATAAGGAAACCTAGAGGTCTGAAATTTTGTACGTGTATTCAGTTAGTATCCAGCTAGTACCTTGTAGGGAGTCCGCATCACTTTTCCCCCCACTTCTCCCATTTTTACATCGGAATTGAATGCTATTGTTAAATGTGTTTTAAAAGCATTATGTTTATTCTAAATACAAGTAGGCGAATAGTAATTTTAAAAAATTTAAAAAAAAGTGAACTTACTTTTATGACAAATGAAATACATACATATTAAGTAATTTAAAAATGTTATTAAAGTCACTGTTTATTTATAAATTAGGAATTTTGGATTTTTAGTATTTATAAAATAGAAATTTTGGATTTTTTTGGAAAGAAAAAATATCTTTATAAAGGCCTTCCAGTTTACTATTTAAGGTCCTTTTTTAATTTTTAAAACTAAAACATAAAGGCAATTAGCGGATAAACATGGGCAGGAATGTCCTCGTACGAATTGTGTTGGCTTTTTTTCTGCTACCTGTTTTCGGCACAAAATTGAAATTTACTGAGATACAGCCTTTAAATACTTAAAACCTTTTTTTAAAGCCTCGATCAGCCGAACACTCATCACCAGTTTTGAAACCAACAAAAGGACAATTCGGTTGTAGACTTTCAATCACATTTCGCTTGTAGACATTCAATACCGAAGATGAAGGGGAAAATTCGACTACCGTGATGGGGCCCCGCTGCTCACGGCGTTTTTTAGTTACCATAATCATAAAAAAATTATTTGATTCTGTATTTAATTAAAAAATGTGTGAAGTGAAGCAGAAATTGACCGACCACCATATACCGAGGTTCTGCTGTAATATGTTTACAAATAAACAAATACATTTTTTTCTTTTTTTCGGTTACCATTGTGAGTAGAATTAACAATATTTAAGATCCTAAGGTTTGCTATCTGATTTTTACCATTTGGTCATTTCCAAAAGTATATTTACTGATTATCGGTGTAACTAACAAGTAAAATTGTTGTTTTAATTCACTAATAAGAAAACTCTTTTGATTTTCTGATTTCCTCTTTTTAATAATTTTATATTAAACAGACTATAATTTGAGCACAATCCAAGAACACAGTTACTCATGTTTACCTCTACGATTTATTCAAAATCATATGCATTCACATATATTTTAAAACGTGCATTTAAATATATGGACTACCAGTCGCTTGCAATAAATAAATGTTTATTATTAATATCTATGAATAGAATATATTAAATATGAAATATTATTTTGTATATATTTCATAAATATTTTTTTGTATCAAAATAGATGTGTTTTGAATACTTTGTTGACAGTGACATAATGTCCACAGTGGGAAAACATGGCAGGAATTTTAGTGAAAATGTTTTTTTTTTTTAGCTAACAGAATTATTGGTTGTACCTGCATTTACTCTGCTGAAAATTATTCGAATAAAAGTTATATTTTGTATTAAGGCGGGTTATGTTATGTACTTACTTCACGGAATTGTCGTTTTTTGTATTTTCTTTGAATTAATCGCATCACAACTATAACATATTTTGGTAAAATATTAATTACCTAAATTAAACAAATTCTAGTATGGTCCATTTCACTTAAATTTAACCATGCTTCATCACTTATGAATTTAAATAATTTCCGTTTTCTTGACTTTATCTCTTTCATTATTGCACTTACGTAAATTTTAGAATTGCAGTTTGTTTTTAGAAAAGCATAGAAGATTGACTTGTTTTGAATATAAGAATTATTTAATTTTTTAACTCTGACTCATGATTAATTGTATTTGAAACAGGGTATAAAATCAAACGTAAATGTAGCATTTAAATCAGCCTTTTATCCAGGAAACTTAATGTATAACAATAAAACAAAAACTGATATTTGGCAGAAACTTTGAAACCCGGAGAGCAAAGTATTTAAGATTGTATAGAAATAAGAAATCCGAGTCTGCTTTTGCGAGGCATTTAATTGATAACTGAACGCACACGAGAACAGGAAATTACCGTATTACACGAGGCAAGCAAAGAACAGAAGTTAATTATCCTACAAGAAATAAATATAAATAAACATCGCTCCGATCACCTTTTAAATGATTACACCGATATTTACAGTTTAACTTCATTTTCAGTATTATAATTTATTTAAACTTTAATTTCTGTTTAAAACTTTATTTGCTGTAAAGTTGTTTTTTGCTAATTTCAAGTTTCAATCTTTTGTCATGTGTTTGTGTGCCTTTTTTCACATATATGTAATATTGTTTTTCTTGATTTTTGAATTCTCCTTCTACCCCTACCCCTTCCACTTCTACATCACATACTACTCCCCTATCATAAGTACCTATAGATAGATACAATTAGTATATAAGGCGTGTATCAAATGTAAATGTTTCATCTGGTAACATTGCCAAATTGCAACTGTTCCAGAACAGGATACTTCGTCTTATATCTTGAACGCTCCGCGACGTACACCGTACGTCAACTACATCAAGAAACAGGTGTCGAACCTGTTCTTGACCACATTCTATCACTAACATCACGCCACCTGGCCAGATACCGGCTTCACCCCAACGACCGGATTGCTGACATGTTCCTACCTTCAAAGGCATTGTCCAAGCCGAGCAAGAAATTCATCCTGCCGATGGATATCTCCCCACCGTGACTGTCTTCGACCCGGGGGGCGGTCAAATGTGTAAGTGCGGACGGAGTAAATGAAGAGAAAGTGTGTGCGTAGGTGGATTAGGTTAAGTTTTCAATTATTCATGTTTAAAGGTTTTACGAATAATTTTCCTTTGTATAGAGTCACTAATAATTAAGTTTTCTCATCTATTGTATTATTTAGAATTGTACATGTTAGGTTAGGGTTAAGCACTAGTTGTAGGTACCTAGAATTAAGTCAAGTATTGTAATTACATAAAAACTTTGTAAAATATTTTACCGTTTTGAGAAAAAATATATTTCGTATTTCGTATTTCGTAATTGTTTGAAAATGAACTGACGGTTCGGAAAACAATATTGTCACAGTTTCAAAAATAAAAGCGGTATTTTGTGAAGGAAAATATTTGTTTAATATTCTTAACATTTTTTCAATAAATATTAATTTAAGTAATTGATGGTATGTTTTATTTAAATAAAATAATGTAACCCGTTATATATCTACGCTATAATATTATTGTAGATTTATCCCTGCCAGCACTCCTACCATTGTTGAATTCAAACATATGCGAACCAAACGCCAACAGCGATATTTTAAAATGAATGATATATTACCAATTTTCAATCATATATATCATCCAAAATATAAAAATTATTTTTCTGCTCGTATAGTCTTGCTATTTATTAACAAAAGACAAAAAACTTATGTGCTTTAAACCCAAAAACTTTAACGATAAAAGTGAACTTAACTATGGAGTGTGTAAATGAATGAAGTGAAATTATAAAATATTATTGTATAATACGATCCAATTGGATGATGAATATGTGAAGTTTTTAGTTGTTGAAGAGTTGAGTTATTTTCAAACCGGGCAAAATAAACTGTTGTTTAAACTGAATGCTTACAGCATCTGTAGGTACACATTGCAAAAATGCGAAAATACTTAGGTAGGCAAAAGTATTGGACATACGAAAACAGAAGTATCACAGTTTTAATTTATCAGCCGAGGGAAGCTATTGTAATCGGTCCAAAAACTAAAGTTAAAATTTTTACTGTAGGGACATTCCATTTAAAATCAACAAAAAATAAAGTTTTCAACTTAACTATCACAGATTTCTTTGAAACTTTGGTTAACTGTACTTTTTAACAGACTGAAATCAAATATGATTTTTAAAAAATTCTAACCCTTATAGTTTTTGAGGTATATAATCTTGAAAATCGCAAAATACCACTTTTTTTTACTCGCATTCAGCATTACAATGTGTTCCACGTAGCTCATTTTAATGGGAATTTAATGGGCTTTAATTTGCTACTAATCTTTGAAATGGAAATTTTTTCGGGGAAATTTCAAAAATTGTTTTTGAAAATTTTTTTGAGATAGTGTTTTTTGAAAATTGTGAAAGAAATATATATTTATAATGATGACTTGGGGAATGCATCAGAAAAATTTCAAAGTGGGACCATGATGGGATCAGCACTTATGATGAAAAAATTTTAATGTATAGTATTTAAACGTGTCCCGAAAGAAATCTTCTCTAAAACAATCTCTTATGTCAGAATGCGTTAAAGTACTATTCATTAAAATGAATTTTTTATAATAACTGCTGATCCTATCATGGTCCCGCAAGTCATCATTATAAATATATATTATTTTCATAATTTTCAGAGTTAGAATTTTTTAAAAATCATATTTGATTTCAGGATGTTAAAGAGTAGGTACAGTTAACCAAAGTTTCAAAGAAATCTGTGATAGTCAAGTTGAGTGCCTTGTTGGTTTTATATGGACTGACCCTATAAGGTTGTCCGGAGCAAATTGCCTGAAGCAGTCTCATCCACGGCAACAGTATGTAAAAGGCGGTTTGTTTTCTGCTTGTAGTACCGCAATTTGATTTCGGAGTACTCCACGCGCATTTATAATTGAACTGGAGTAAGTTCACGAGGGACCCATTTCGCACTGATTTGTCACATTTTCAGTTTTTCAGTAGGTAATTAGTTCGTGACAAGTGGTTTTAGGGATTAATAGATTTGCCGTCACGAACCTCAGGCTCCAACATCTTGTTCGATTGAATGCTTCCTTGATTGCTACAAACTCGTTGGTCCGTTTCAATGTCAGAAGTGCGGGCCCCGCCACGATGATCTTAAGCGTCATAGTTTTTTTCTTTGAATTTTCGATACCATACGTGCGAACCGAAGAATCATCGAGTGAATTCTTCCCTATAACTTTGTGCAGTTGTCGATAGGCTTCGGCTGCAGAAAGTCCCTGAGCAAACAAAAACTTGATGATAATTCGTTGGTCATACAAGTCAAAAGATTTTTTCAGTTCTAAATCTTCCCATTGAGCCATTACGGGACGATGCTAGCAGCGCGTAAGGGTGCATTCCCACTGCGCGCTATGCGATGCGAGGCTTTGCTATGCGACGCAATGCTATGAAAACAAACAAGCAAGAACATATTTGAATGTGCACATTGCGCGCTATGGACAGCGATGCGATGCTATGCTAGTAGCAGCTTTTATACGCAATAATTCAGTATGTTTGATTTTATCGCCTGAACTCGCCAGTATTGTGCTATTCAGTCATCAGTGATGGGTGTGGTAAAACTTATTGAAGTCTTTCGATGTCGTTCGCCAGTGTGGGATCAACGGTCAAAACTATATAAAGCAATAAAATAGAAAAGATGAAAATATATTTTTTATCTACTATTTATATATTTTTAATCGACATTAAAAATTTTAATACTAAATTAAATTTATTGATAATTGAAAAGAAAAATTGAAAATTTTGAATTATTGCTATTGTATAGGTATCTATTTTGAATATAACTTGATAACTTTTTCAAATTTTCGCGCTCGTTTTCAACATTGATGTCTACAATCGTTTCGTTATTTTTATAAGAACATCATGGTTCGATGGCGAAAAATTAAAAGAATCGATAGTTCGATGTTGATGTTTTTTACCGACATCACCCATCCCTAATTCTCATGATCACTCACTATGAAATACAATGTATAGATTGAGCAGGCAGTGTGAACACATCTTGAAACATAGAAAAAGTTAATAGCATAGCCTAGCATCGCATAGCAAAGCCTCGCATCGCATAGCGCGCAGTGTAAATGCACCCTAATAGTAAATGAACTATACTACACAATGCACTAGTATCATGCGCACAAAATTTTACAAACATGTATAAACTCGTTATTAAAGAGCGGGAAGTTTACTCCGGACAACCTAATACAAAGTTTTTATATTTTAAAAAATTTATAATATGGTTTAACATCCGTTTTTGAGACTTTTCGTGAATATTTTACTTTAATTGTTCTTTTGCATTGTTTTTTTGCTTCCGAGACTACTAAAGTAGCGGAAACATTGTGATCACTTTTAAAAAATAAAAATTTTTTTCCTTCCAAAATAAAATTTTTTACGCACATTTTACGTTTTAGAGCTTCCTGAACAATTTTGGTTTGGAATCTGTCCGTCGGTCCGTCTGTGTGTCGCCAGTTTGCACCAAGGGGCATAACTTCTGAACTATTCGATTGTTTTAATGAAATTTTCAAAAATTATGCAGTTTGGTTCCCAGATGCTCCCCTATGAATTTAATCGAAATCGCGGTAACGGTAGCTACGCCGCTACCATGTAATTCCATTAATATACTAAATTGCACCAAGAAGCATAACTTCTGAACTATTCAATTCTTTTTTATGAAATTGTCATAAATTATGCGATCTGGTTTCAAGATGGTTCCCTACAAATTTCATTGCATTCGGAGTAATAGTATCCACGGCGCTACCATGAAATCCTATTAAATGTCAAAAGCTTATCTACTTCGCTCAATTTTTTATGAATCGTTTTGTTTATTTATTTTTTATTAATTTATGTACCTATATTAAATTATACAAAGGTATATTGGACATTAAATTACCAAAGTGCTTTTACGAGTACGAGGAAGCTGTGTGCCACATCCCATTGGCAGCGTATTTTACAACAGTTTTACAGTGATGTGAGTAGGGAACAAGGAATATGGTGGGGGGCTAGGATTTAAAAGGTGTGCGTCGGCAGCCGACTCTGTAATTTGAAATTACAAAGAAAAACTACATAAATGCTTCATGAGCATAGCCGGTTGCGGTATTCTAACCTTTGAGCTACCAGCACCTGACCACGCTCAGTACCTAAGCATCTACATGGAAAACAAATAAAAAATACTGAAACCGAATATTGCCATCTAAACTTATTCAATCCAATTCACAGTAAATATAGTATGTTGAATAGTTTTATTTGCAGTGTGCCCATAACTGACTAGAGAGTTTTAAAGAAACTTTTTGATATATGGCAATTTTATAGGTTATGTTTTCACTACTCCCATATAAATAGCAATGGGCGTGAAAACTAAACTTCCAACACCACTTCACTTGACTCTCGTGTAAGCACTCTATCTATGTTTACATTGTACGAAATTAACGAAATATTTACAGATGGAGTTATTTACGAGTTTCCGCGTTGTCTACATGTTTCATCTTAATGATTCTTAAATGAATTTACATTTAAAATGTAAATATATTTTGTAAAGTGGGTGGTAGTGGTGATGATGAAACTGACACGAAGAGAAACACTGGGGAGAGGTTATTTTGTTTACGTGAACTGTTTTAACGTTTCACTGTTTGATTATTGAACTGTGTTTATGAAAACCGCATGACTCGTATACGGTGCCATCAGTAATTTTCGTTTGGGGTGAAATATTGTATATTAAGATATTGGGTGAACTGTTAATGTTGTTAGCTGTTAAGAATTTTGTTAAGAATGTTATATTTTGTACAAGATTGAAATATAGGCATCACAAAAATAAGCTCCTGTTCTAGTAATACTAAACATAACAAATTAATCTAATTAAGTCAGTCCTTGTTAGTTAGTTCAAAAGTACATTAAATTTGTGAAAATATTTTCCTGAACAGAAATTTGGTTTACTATAATAATTACGATCGTTTGTTTAAATTAGACGAAATTAAAAGACTGCAAAAAAATATCGATTTTATCTTTATAAAATTCAAGTAACTAACTTCAAGAGTTATGATAAAAAGTTAAGAGACAGATACGTGTTCTAAATGAGCCATTTAGAGCCTAGTATTAACAAGTATATCATAGTGTGTAGGTCTAGATCAGGGGTGGCAATAACCCAAATGATCTTGCGGGCCACTTTGGAAGCCGCACCATAACTCCGCGGGTGGCATATAAAATTATGTGTTCCCACATATTATGTATTTTTTTTTTTAATACATTGGTTTTCACTACCTTGGTCATTATAAAATAAATACCATGTGAGTTTTTTGAGAGTTGCCAATTTTATATTACAACCAAATTTGTATGATAGAAATGCTACTGGAAAAGGTTTTTTCCTTGGATGGAATGGAAATGTAATATGTAAGTCAAGTACATATGCATATTTTTACCGCCTAACTGATAAATTAAAAAAAAAAAATTAAAAACTTAAACTTGGGTAAAAATTTTTTTTTGCTTATTAACTCGGGAATTCCCAGTGTCACCTCTAGGGGACAGTGATTTGTGATTCTTTTTTTACAGACAATATAACAAATTTTAAAAATAAATGCGTTACGACTAAAATATTAATACTTAGTAGTATTCCTGGTATTAATTTGGCGTTGTTAACGGTCAAATTAATGTTAACGGTCAAATTAATTCTGTTGTTCCAAACGATTTGCTGTTTTATTGCGCGTGAGTGTATCTTGTGGTATTTTCGCTGTTATAAAAACGTCTAAAAAGTAGGTATTGTTATTATTGTTATAACAAATTATTATTTAAGAATCAAGCTTACAATGAAAGTGAATTTTTGCTGCCGGTAATTTATTACCGTTTTACTCAGTCATATTACAAATAACGGCTCGTATGACCTATAATTGACACGCCATTTTAAAAAAAAAACTAAAGGGTCTTTTTTTCAATTTTTTATTTTTTATATGTTGAGTACTTAAAGATAAAAACTAGCACCAAATAAGAATATTTTGTCGATAGATCGCGGCTTGGGAATTGCCGGGTTAATGTTGTTAATTAACGCATTAGATCAGTTTTATCGAAAACTTAATATATAGTTTCATTTAAAAATCTATAAGTTTGTATCATAGCTCGAAAACCATAAGGGCTATAGAGCTCCTGACTATAGCAATCGATTGCCCCCGTCGATATGTACAACTCTTATTTGAACAATTTTTCGATTAAATCAACGGTTTGGCTGTAATAAAAATGGCAACTCTCTAAAATCTCACACAGTATATTTTGTATAAATGTAACGAATCTCGCGAGCCAAAAAAAGTTCTAGGCGGGCCGCAGGTTGGCTACCCCTAGTCTAGAGTAACAGTGAATAACTTCCGATTCCGAAGTCTGTTCAATGTGGCGGACGAATTTTGAAAAGAAATATCACCCCTCAGAATTGTAAGTCTACATTATTGCTTTAAAATCTAAATTGAAGTGAATCATTTTAAAATTACATGTAAAAAGGAAACCTGAAATAATAAGCCTACATGTTGTACCAAGATTACAGATTCTATACTTATGGAGTTGACATAAGTTTTCTACTGGATGCAGAAAATCAGCTGCTATGAAGATAAAGTCAAGATTTGCGGATGTGTTCTTTCTTGTTCAATTCATTGAACAAATTATGCAACTATTTTTATCGAATTTCTAGAATCTTTGTAAGAATGTGTATAGGTAAGGCGCGTAAAAATATTCGATAAAATATTTAACAAAATTAAGAATTAAATTTTTATATTAAGTACGTATAGTATATGTCGAGGAAAATATTTACAAAACTTTTTTACAGATTTTATAAACTTTCGCTACATTTGTTATGAGAAAAAAATTTGAAAATTGTTGAAAAATATTTTTTTCGAATATATGCCTTTGTTGATGTTAAAACGTGGCAACACTGTAAGCTTGGATGTTTTATTTGTTGTAGTATCTATGGTAAATTGATATGTGATGATATTAAGTGATGATAAATTTACATTCGGATAGAAGTATGAGATACATGTAAAATTAACAAGTTTAATTGCACGTCACGGTACATTTTCTAAGAAAAAATGTATAAAAATGGGCGTGTCTTTGTTAATACAAAGTATAACCGTATAACAAATGTTATATAACTAGGTAATATTACATTTATAATGTAGGTATAACAATTGTTAATATATTTTGTATATTTTAAGCCAATTTGACTCGATAATTTGGCATATCGATACCTTTCAGTTTTAATCTGGTAACTAAAAAACTGCAACTTGTCTGAAACATAATAATACTGTATTTTCATCATTATGATTTTAAGATTTATGTATGTTACAATTTTTGTAATTGTAAGGGTAAGATCAGGTAGGACGAGCAAAAATTTCCTCTTATTAAATTTTTCAAAGTTCCCCTATTGCTTCCTGTTGCGCCCTGCCCCAACTACTCTATTGTTACGCCTCTGCCTTTTAATTATGTTAATCGATATAAAACATCTCTCAGTACATCAGTCTCTCAGTTCGTGTACTGAAGGAATGTGCCAAATTTGAAGTTGATTGCATAAATAAAACTCGATATATGTATCATGGTGATTAGCTGAAAAACAAAAAAAATATTGCATTAACTCGACAATTCCCAGAGTCATTTGGAGGTGACAGATGTTTTCAATTTTTTTCAACGATAAGATAATTAAATCTCCACGTTCTGTTACCACCATTAGAAGGCTAATAGATGACTTTATATTTCTTTCTTGTGACAACTCTATACTATAAGTTAAACAAACAAATTAATACAGTTTACAATTAAAAATGTCTGTCACCTACAGGTGACACTAGGAATTGCCGGGTTAAGGTAGTTACTGTGTGACATGCTAGTAGAAAAAATTACAAACCAAACTTACTTTATGTCATTACTGTCTGTATTAATGGATAGATGTTGATACATACTACTTTTCATACAAACGTGTATGCATACAATCAAACATAATCTGTGCACATTCACACTTAAACTATCAAAGTTTTTTATGATAAATACATTGGCATCATGTTTTAATACATATATAAATTTTCAATATATTATGGTACACTGTGTGACATCTGTCAATACTATTTACAATTTAATACTAAGAAACCAGTTATTTAAGTACTGTAATAATGATCAATTTATCATTTATATTCTTATTTGAGTTTTAAATTAACGGCATTTAATATTTTTTATTAATATATTTTTTTAAATATAAAAGAAATTATTTATTAATACTCGTTCACTGGTTTGTAATTGAAATTTTGAAATTCGCACTGCAGCATGCGAGTTGTAGTATCATACGGCGTTGTCAAACTGCTTTGGTTCAATTGCTTGAAACTGGTGCCGACGTTAACTTCTTATTAAAATACTATAATTTCTCTGATGATATCTTTAATTCAAAACAACCAACAAATAATTCAATTTTTCTTTTATTCAGGACTTATTAATCTATATTTCCATAGTTTTTTATTGAATTCTGTCGAGTCATTATATTGTTAAATACAAAATAAGGGTACGTAGTCTGAATTTTCAGATCTAATACATGGAGTAGATACAAACTTTAACCCTAATTATCTTAACTCAGAAGCGATCAATCTTTCCCAAATTACAAGGTCAATCAGATATAGCATTCTTCTTTATACTATTAAAATTTGAAACTATTCTGTCGAAAAGTTGAATGTCGAGGTACTACCTTAAAAAAAAAATTATTGCATTTAAAAAACGCATTTAAAGTTTTGAAGTAAAACCTACCTTATTAAAATATTTAATAAAAGAGACACATTTTAAAGGTCTATCTATACTTTCCGAAAATGAAACAACGAAAAAATCGAATTTTCTAAATTTTAAAATTACAATATTGCCTTAATTGTTTATTTCCTTATAACTGCCGAAGCATTGGTTTTAGGGGAAAAGCTTTTTAGCAAATATATTTTTCACGACGGCGACGCGACGTAAGGAACAGTTCTTATACGTCTTTAAAAATTTTTAATTTTGGCATATATAATTGATCGAAAATTAATTTTTAAATTTGTTTTTATACCATAATAGAATTAGTAAAATATTATTAATCTCTTGATACGATTAATAATAATTATCCAGTTATCTAGTAATTTAAATAGCCCTCTATTCCCTTAATACGTATATATTCATAACTCTAATGAAATTTAATTTAAAAAAATCGATACATATAAATAATGAACATTAGTAAAACAATAGATCGAAAACTCATATGATTTTAATTTAGAATAATACAGATTTTAATCTGGTTGTTTATAAATAAATACATATTGTGTCTATATTCATTCACTGGCGATAAATATTGTAACTATTATGAAAATATTAAACAATAACTAAATATTAAATATAATTGAATGAATATAATAATAAGCACAGAGCACATACAGTGTACAAAGTGCTGTGTAAATGGTCATTTGTCTCACATCATAGTTCTGTTATAAGTGGATTACTGTGTTTCATTTTGTAAATAATAGGATTTTATTAAACGTATGTTTTCTATTTTAATAACAATGTCGATACGTACACTACAATATTGATAAAATTATTTACAAGTACTGAAACTAGTAGAGTTGGAGACAGTTGAAAGTTCAAAATTTAGTTCGAGTTTAGTAGAAAACGTCTAAAAATTCGATTTATAAGTAACTATGTGTAAATCAAAGATGTTAAATTTTCGATTTTTTCACTACAAAAAAATCATTCTAAAAAATCGAAAATCCTTCGGTCAGTGACTAGCTATTATCATAATAAATTAGTGGTATAAATTTAGTGTTTTGTTATTCGGATTAATAGTTTTTTTAATAACGTGTTCATCGCAAAGATACCTTCAAAAAAAAAAATACCGCTGTCGCAGCATCCTGCATAACATAGCGAATTTCCGTTTATAAAAATTAGTTTTTCTCGGAAACTAGTTGACATAGAATAATAGTTTAAAGACCTTTTTTATGTAATTTTTTCTCCTCTTTTAAATGATGTAAAAAAATCTGGCAAAAATTTTTGCATAAGTGGAAATTTTGGCAAAAAACTAATTTTTTTGCCAAAATTTTTTGCAAGAACAAAAACCATGTTCCTGGCATCCGACGTGTCTGGATGAAGAACTCATCCAAAATTTTTGGACTTCCAACGTTGTCACCAAATTTCGTAAACCTAGGACATTTCGTTCGAGAGTTATCGTGCTGATACATATATACATACATACATACATACATACATACATACATACATACATACATACATACATATATATATATATATATATATATATATATATATATATATATATATATATATATAAATATATAAATTTTAGTGAATATTATTTTCGGTTTCTAGGGACCTCAAAACAAATTTCTGCCATAGTCCCGGGCCCAAGTCGCGTCATGACACCTACTGTAATAGCTGAATTTCCAGAATTCTTTCTGGAAATTCGCTAAAAATACGATTCTGAGTTAATCGTGTTTAAAGTTACAAGTTTATTTTTTTCATATTCAATATTGGATGTTCGAAAGTTTATATACACAACTGCTCCATAGTTTCAAGGCCATACATTTCAAACAATACAATAGAGGGGCGAAAGTCAACGTACTGCTTATATTATATTATACCGAGCAGGCAAAAAAATACATTTTTTTGACTATCGCAACTGTATATAACCCCGTAACAAGGGTAATAGGAATCTAAATTAACAATTTGAATTACTGACAATCTTATTTTTCGGACATTTAAAATTTTGGATAGCAAATAACAGCTTAAAAGAGTGAGACGCGTTTCGATTCTCCTTCTAAATAAAAAGTCTTAACCCTAGAATCATACGTTGGTCTACGAGAAACGTTAATCATACATCGACGTCGTTTTGACGGATTGACTTTTTACGGAGAATTTTAGAGTTTACTTGCAAAAAAACATTTTTTTTACATAACAATACTACAAAAGCGAACAAAATATTTAAAAAAATTGGATTTGGAAAAATTTATTAATGTAAATATTTATTAATTTTTTTAATCTTTTTATCAAAGCATATTTTCATTATAAAAATAAATACCCCTGTCGCAGCATCTGCATAACATAGCGAATTTCCAAATCTTGGGCACTGGCGGATCTCATCTACACGGAAAAAAAGAATTATTCCCATCAAATAAATTTTATTCCAGTCAAATAAAATTTTTGTTTGCATACCGTCAAATAAGCTTTTTATTTCAACCAATTAATTTTTTTGTTTGAAATTATTCTCAGTTTCAAACAGAAAATCAGTTCATTAGAATTAAGAAAAAATTTAATCAAATAAAAAGTATAATTCAGACAATTACTAACATATTTAAATGAAATAATTCTATAGTTTGCACAAAACAAAGATGTTGCTTATATGAATTTGAATAACGATCTGTTGAAATAATATTTTGTTTCAATGAAATAAGGATTTTATTTGAACTAAACATTTTATTATATAGGTGAATTCATTTTCTTATTTGAATGAAATAAATAATTTATTTCAATTAACAATTATTGTTAATCCACTGTATTTTATTTTTATTTAAGTGAATTCATTTTCTTATTTGACTGAAATAAATAATTTATTTCAGTTAACAATTATTGTTAATCCACTGTATTTTATTTTTATTTGAATTAAGTTGTATTTCTTATTTATCTGAAACATAAATAAACATGTATTGGATACAATAAATAAAACGCGTTTATTTGTTAATATTGTATTTTGTTTGTAAGATGTACTACATTATTATTAATAATATGACAATCAAATAATATTAGGGCGATTCTCGCGTGACATTTTTGCAACAAAAAAATTTTTTTTAATTAAATTAATAACAAACAAAACAAAAAGTTTATAACACGAGGCAACTGGATGAAAATTTTTTGAACATATTTTAATTTATATCTGAAATGCAGTACTCCAAATATAAGACATAAACTTCGTTTCGTACGATGTCCCGTGCGTCACGTGAGTTTATGCCTTATATCTTGAGTACTGAATTTCAGATAAAAATTAGAATATGCTCAAAAAAATTTACTTCATTTTCTGCGTATTATAAACATTTTGTTTTGTTTATTATTAATAGCATTTTTTTTTAAATGTTTTTGTTGTAAAAATGTCCTGTGCGTCACGCGAGAATCGCCCATTACATAATAACAAAATTACACAAAAGTACCAATTAATAAAATCAAATGCGTAAAGAAATCAAATTCTTGCCATTACCAATGGTATGATAATTATGTGGAAATAAAGAGTACAGTTCTTTTACACATCTAATATCCCATTCTACATTTTCATGATTTATGACTACCTCATATGCTTGTCTGTGTAAATCATAACCAATAGTTTTTAGTATTTTTAAAACAAAATATATTTCTTTATTTTTACTACTTAATATATATTTTATTAAACCAAATAAAGGATAATCTTCATCTATAAAACTAATTAATAAAATGTAACCAGGTTTGTATAACATACCATTCAATTTATATCGATTATAACTTAGACAATTTTCCTGGAAATTTAAAGGTAATTTTTTATAAAAGAAAATATAATCCTCTAAAGATTTTATAAACGTCACATCTGTACTGTAATCTATTTTATCTGAAAATCCCAAATTACTAGAGAGACGATAACAAAATTTTAGTTGATGTTTGAGAGCTAAGGTGTATGGTATATTTTTTCGACATGCTATTACATTAGCATTAGTTTTGAATTCCTTATGTTTTGCTTCGTACCGCATACATGAAAAATTTACTAAAGGTCCAAAACGATATAAAATTTCAGGATAATGAATTATTATGTGATGTTTTGGTTTGAGTTTTTCGTTAAATAATTTTAAATACAGTACATGATGTTCTTGTATTAAAGTTGCCAATAATTTAATGGCACCTTTATGTAATGTATTACTAAATGAAATAGCAACAATTTCTTTTAATATCAAGTAAAGTTCCCACACATTATCGTCAATAGGTACAAAATCTCCAGCAATAATACCAAAATAAGTAACAAATGCAAGCATTTCTGATGCTGACATAATGACATACTCATTATTTATATGTTCTTTAGACAACAATGGAATTTTATTTCCAACATTACAATTCTCAGAATGATTAAAAAATTTGAGTTTATTATTTAAATGTTTTAATGTAACAAATTTTTTATCTTTTATTATATATTTTAAAATCTTTGCCATATCATATCTACAAACTCCTTCCAATAAATCATGCATTACATCACATGATATATTTTTAGTTACATGAAAATGAGACAATTGATTCCAAATTGATTCTTCTTTAATTCCGTTTGTTTTACAATTAACGTCTGTATTGTAAGTTATATTATTTCTTAATAGTGACTTATCTTCTGTCACTTGACTCTGTGTAAGAGATTTATCAGCTTTACATGTACGACAAAAATAAGAACCCGAAAAATTTTCACTGTAACCTAATATTGAATTTAATCCTAAATTATCTCCTAATATAAGTATTACATTGAAAAATATTTGATATTTTTTATTATTAACAATAATTTCAATTCCCTTTTCATATAGTTCTACACATTCGTTAATTAATTTAGAAAATGTTGCTCTATTGCCGAAATTTACTCGATCTTGTGAAAAAAACAACTGTGCCAGAAATATATTTTCTAAACGTGAAGCATACTTTGGTGGAATACAAGCTAATGAAAAATATATTGCACCTAACTTGTATATAGATGCGTGGCTACCCAATACATTTCCAATTTGAAAATCATCAAAGAAAATATATAACGGCAAAACAGTTTTATCATAAAAATTACATTTTAATTCATTCCATACTATTCCATTAAAAACACTTTGTACGTTTTCACTATCGTAACAATCTTCCATATAACTAATTATTGACTGAAATACAAACGGTAACTCTAAAAAACACTTAAGCACTTCTTTCATAGAAACAAATTGTCCTAAATTATCCTTTATTTGCATAGATGAAACCTCTTGATTACTTTTTTGAAATTCAGACGTTCCAATAACAAACGGAACTGGTTTAATTAAAAAATTTGAACGTTCAAAATATTGAAGTCTTAAATATTCTGATTCAAAACCACTAAAAGGAGATTGTAGTTCAGAAATAATATTTTTAATATCAGCCAATATGGATTCAAAAGAATCAGTCTGTCCTCTAACAGAATTTAATAAGTTAATTTTAGTATTCAGCTGTGTCACAACATTACAGTTAAATATTTCACTTACGAATTCAATTATATCTTGTATCACTGATCGTGTAACAGTATTATTGTTATATAGTTTTGAAATAAATTTCTGTATTGATTGTTTGAATGTTATATCCGGATTCAATGGAAAACTTTCAAAAGTTTCAGATAATTTATTTTTATTAAATTTTTCAGTTTTATTGCTTAAATCTACATATTTTTTAGTAACTAAAGAACAATCTTCTATATTTGTTGTTTCATTTGAATGCTTAGAAATTAAATGTTTTTTGAAATTCCATATATCTTTATACAAACGTAAACATATGCTGCACTGAAAATTTGAAGAATATTGATGTGAAAACTTCAAATGAGAAAAAAATATTTGCATATCATTAAAAGAAATATTACATTCTAAACATTCCATTCTGAATAATAGTATTTGATATTTAATTCAATAAGTAAAAACAAATATATAAAATTTGAAGAATATTGATGTGAAAACTTCAAATGAGAAAAATATTTGCATATCATTAAAATAAATATTACATTCTAAACATTCCATTCTGAGTAATAGTATTTGATATTTAATTCAATAAGTAAAAACAGATATATAAAATTTGAAGAATATTGATGTGAAAACTTCAAATGAGAAAAAAATATTTGCGTATCATTAAAAGAAATATTACATTCTAAACATTCTATTCTGAATTATAGTATTTGATATTTAATTCAATAAGTGTAAAAACAAATATATAAAATTTGAAGAATATTGATGTGAAAACTTCAAATGAGAAAAAAATATTTGCATATCATTAAAAGAAATATTACATTCTAAACATTCCATTCTGAATAATAGTATTTCATATTTAATTCAATAAGTGTAAAAACAAATATAAAAATATTTCGGAAATGAATTTTCAATTTTGGATATATAAATAATTCTTCAAATTGACAGTAAACAAATGTATTTACATTACAAAAATAATCATAAATGTATTTCAAAAGTAACTTTGAAATTTTAAATATCAAAATTTTAAATATTGTAATAAACAAATGCAAATGGACTTTCACTGTCTATTTTCGTTATTCTTTAAATCGGAAATAAGTTCAGAAATTGATGGAATTTCGGAATCCCATTTTGTTTCAATATTATATATATAACGTTGTATTAAAGTTAAAATGTGACTACATTCAGAACTATACCGTGCGTTTAAAACATGATAAGCTTTAAAACAAATGTCAAAAGCCTTTAAACATGAATTTATTTGATACTTAATATTGTCTATAATTACGTATGTTTCGGTAATATTTTTTAAATTTGGTCCTACCACTAGTATAAATGGTTGTACTGTAAGTCCATGTTTTAACATACGGGTGCGACGATTTTCTATAGTGACGTCAATTTCAGATGGCGTTGTTGAATGTAACAGTAGTCCTTCTAAAATTTCGGGTATTGTTGGCTTCCACTGCTTTCTTTTGTTGAATATTCTTGCTCTGGATTGTATTAGATATGGTAATAATGATATTTTTAATGTTGTTTTGCTATCTGAAAAAGAAAATATACGTATTTAAAATAAGTTAAGTACGAGTCTGACTCACGCACGGAGGGTTTCGTATAATATCTTCCTTCCTAAAGGGTAACTTCCTAAACCAAAAAGGTTATGTAAATAAAATTTCAGCTCAATCGGAGATATTTATATGGTTTTTGGAACTCCAGCCAAAATTTTTCCATTTTATCTAAAAAAAAAAACTATAGCCATTTGGACGAAGTTCGTTTTACTTTTCCTGTAATATATATGGAATTTCCTATTTGTATGAATTTTTTCAAAGTTTTCGGTTCGAAAACTTCGAAGATAAGAAAGGGGGACGGTATTTTTTCGCACATTTTTGGCCATAACTTAAGAACCTACGTAATTTAAACTTTTAAAAAAAGTAGTTTTGAAATGTGTAAACAAAGCCCTTTCAAATGATATCCCACTTGACCTTGGTTTCGCACTTACAAATTTCAACCGTCCATTTCTAACCCCTTTTCAAATAAAAATAAAAGGATTTGTGAAATTAATTTACCTGTAATAGATGTAGACAAACGATTTCTATACGGACGGACATTGAAGTCTCACTCTAAGGGTTCCGTTTTTTATTTTTTTACGGAACCCTAAAAACAACAGAAAAATAGTAAATAAAAAGAAATGTTTCTTACTTTCAGATAAGTTAATGTTGTCTAATTCCTTGAGTGTACACCGAGCCTCATCTGGTAAATACTTCCTTTTTAATTTTAACAAAGACTCAATAAAACTGGAAAAATTTGATAATAGGCATAACTCCTTTTCTGGGAAAAGTTCTGCAAAATCTTTTTCAATCTGTAAAATTTTAAGAAAAAAACAAAACTGAAACGTTTTTTACATTACAGTTTCCAAATATGAAATATATTTTTAATTTTTTACCAAAGTAAATCCAAAAGAACATTTTAGAATAGGCCATTGTGAAACAAACTCATTTACGGTTAATAATTGATTACTTTCATGTTTCCTCAACGGAAAAGTTTTTTTCCAAAAATCAATAACTTGATCAAATGGTTCAGTATTATATTCCAACCATGTTTTAAAATTTACAAGATTTTTTGATTCACCTAAAATTAAGTGAAAAATAAACAAAAAATATTTGTTAGATTGTAAAAACGAAAAAAGTATGATTTTACCTTCATCAGACTCCACACTTAAGGATTCACTAGGCGGTGTAGGACTCCAAAGACCTGAAGTTCTGAAATAACGTAATTTGTTTCTATATTTATCTATTAAACGGCCTTTCGCTGGCGTACATTTTCCAGTAGAAGATTTTTTTAGTGATGGTACATAGTAAGTTTCTTTAACTTCATTTGGGAAAATATCAATAATATCTTGAGCCAATTTTTCAAAATGGCTTGCATCCAATTTTCTAAAAATTAATAACGAAATTTTTTTTTAATTCTATATAATTAATATTCAACTTTAATTTGAAAAATACCGTGTAGTCGATTTAAATATTTCTGATATGATTAAATCACAAAGAATATTTCGTGATTTTCGATCTAAGATTCGGTTTCCCGCATAAGTTGCTAGAATAATTTTTCCGTTACAAGTATTATTTAAAATATCATTTAAATTAAAATCTAACTGTTGACAATTATTTAGTTTTTGTATTAATTCGTCTCCGTAACATGCGTTATATCTTTTTATTTTTGCTGGTGATACTTCTACTGGATCAAAATTTTCTAAATCCGAAAAATTAGTAGATACAGTCGAGCAACTGGAACTGGTTTCATATTTATTTGGCTAAAATAAAATATTATATATTATATTACAAAAAAAAACCGTCTATTTTTTTTCTTTCAATTATTTAAAATTAATTGAATTTACCAGAACAGTTACAGGTAATTTTTCCCGTTTAAAGGCATTTAATTTGGAAATAAACTTGCTACGTGGTCCTATTTTTTTAAATATTTCAGCTATCATGTCTTCAGTTAAATGTAATAATGACGTAATATCTATCTCGTTATCTAACAAAAAACAATTTAGTATTATACTACTGAATAAACTAATTTCATAAAATTAAATTCATATCATGAATGCATAAAGATTAGGCACATATTAATTATTTATTGCTTTGAAAAAAATATGAACCAAAAGCAATACATTTTAATTTACAACAACACGGCTGATAACTTAGGTATTGTTTGTTAAAATAATAATGACGTAATATCTATTTCGTTACCTAAAAATGATTTAGTATTATAATAAACTAATTTAATCAAATTAAATTCATAATTAGTATAAATGTAAAAAAGTTTGGGCAGGTGCTAATTACTAATATCTTTGAAATAAATGAAAAACCCAAAACAACAGATTTTATTTAGAACAATATGGCTGATAAAGATATGTATATGTACTATGTACCTACTATTTGTTAAAAAAATTATTTTTTTACTTACCGATAAAAACAGATATATACTCTTCGAAACCCCAATTTTTCAAAATGGTCTTTGTTTCCTCATCCATTTTAATAACTAATGTTAAACATATACCTATTACATATATAGAAAAAAATACAAAAACACACAATGGCGTCACTTGGATGTTTAGAACGGAACGTTTAAATATTTCTTTTAATGTTAAATCACTTTAAACTACTCAATACAACCGACGCGAATGCCGAAACAGTACATAATGATGTATATGTATATCGTATATCACATGACCATATTCTACATGCGCAGTTTCAAATGTGTTGAACATATTTAAGTTGTGTTCAACTGGAATAAAATATACTGGACTGAAATTAAATGTCGTTTGCATAACTTTTAAAATAAATTCATTCAAATAAAATTAAATAAACAAATGGTTTTTAAAACTGAAATAATGTGTTTGTTTGGAACTTATTAAAAAATGCAAACAAAAAAATTAATTTTTGGAAATAACAGAAATGATTAGGTAAACTGTATGATAATTCATTGGACAAAATTTTATTTGGGCAAAATAATACTTTTCAAACATTCAGTTTTATTTCATTGAACTGAATCGTTTTTTTCCGTGTAAGACCTGTACCTATTTAAAATAGTTTAGCTTTCTAAGAGTAAAAGAATTTTTAAAATCGGTTGGGTAATTAGTTTTGGTATTTTTGGGGACCCAAGAACCCGAACGAATTTTGTGCAGCATAGTTGTATCCATCTAAAATAATTTAGTTCTCTAGCAGTGAGAAATTTTTTAGCATCGGTTCGATAGCTTATTACTGGCGTTTTCGGATCTGCAAGATCCCGGTGGACCTCATTAACAAATCAGCTCGACCGTATATTCTAGGCGGACTTTATGTAATATATATATATATATATATATATATATATATATATATATATATATATATATATATATATTCAAAACCCGTTGTGTAGCATTCTACGCCGCATTTGCATCCGCAGGACAGTTGTGGATCTCAGATAACACAACCTGTACCTATCTAAAATAGTTTACCTCGGTAATAGTAAAAAAGTTTCAAAATCGGTCAGTTATTTTATTTTTGACACTTTTAGGTCCTACTGACACTTCAGACCTTACATAACGTAATCTATATGTATCTAAAATGGCTTAGCTCCCCAACAGTGAAAAAATTTTCAAAATCGGTCGGTTAGTTTATTTTTGACACTTTTGGATCCGATGGACCCTGGCAGACCTTACATAACGTAATCTATATTTATCTAAAATAGTTTAGCTCTGTAACAGTGAAAAAATTTTCAAAATCGGTCGGTTAGTTTATTTTTGACACTTTTGGATCCCATGGACCCTGGCAGACCTCACACAACGTAATCTATATTTATCCAAAATAGTTTAGCTCTGTAACAGTGAAAAAATTTTCAAAATCGGTCAGTTAGTTTATTTTTGATACTTTTGGGTTCTATGGACCTTGGTGGACCTTACATAACGTAATTTATATTTATCTAAAATAGTTTAGCTCTGTAACAGTGAAAAAATTTTCAAAATCGGTCAGTTAGTTTATATTTGACACTTCTGGATCCTATGGACCCTGGCAGACCTTACATAACGGAATCTATATTTATCTAAAACAGTTTAGCTCTGTAACAGTGAAAAAATTTTCAAAATCGATCAGGCAGTTTATTTTTGACACTTTTGGGTCCAATGGACCCAGGCGGACCTTACATAACGTAATCGATATTTATCTAAAATAGTTTAGCTCTGTACCAGTGAAAAAATTTTCAAAATCGGTCAGTTAGTTTATTTTTGACACTTTTGGGTCCTATGGACCCTGGCGGACCTTACATAATGTATTCTAAATCTATCTAAAATAGTTTAACTCTGTAACAGTGAAGAAATTTTTATAATTGGTCGTTTAATTTATTTTTTACAATTATGGGATCAGTAAATCCTGGCGAAACTCATACAAGTCTAGTACTCTAATAGTAAGAAAAGGGTTCTAAGGATCTCATATAACTTATGGCAGTCCGTAAGCTTCTTGCGGACATCATTTAATTAATTAATTCAAATACTTTAACTTACTAACTGCGAAAAAATTTTTAAAATCGATTGGTTAATTAATTTCTGGCCTTTTTAGGTCCCGAAAACCTTGACCTCACATAAAATACCTTAAATCCATTTGAAATGGTTTAGTTTTTTAACATTATTAATTATTAGTGAAAAAATTTTCAAAATCGATTCAAAATATTTTTCCGTACATACATATGTACATTGTACATATTTTGTTTTGTTTCATATATTTAATAATATTATATCATAACATAATCTTCAATTTCTTGTTTACTTAAAAATTCAATAAAAAAAAAAAAATTCTTCATTACATTAGCTTAGAAAATCTGTTTAATTTACATTTTTTAACATGAGATAGAACCATGCTAATTATAATGCAATAAATGAGAAACAAAACTCTATACATGTATGTGTGTTATAACACATATATGTAAATAGTCGTCATTTGTTCTCACAAAATCCTTTAATAAAAAAGTGAAATATTTTTATACTTCATAAAGAACTGAGATATAAATATAAATTACTTATTAGACTAACAAAGAAAGAATAAAAGTGAAAATTTACATTTTCTCGAAAAATACTTAAAATAGAAAGGAAATTATAAGAATATTTTGTTCATAATTTTTTTTTTCCTTTTCAACGATGTAAAAATCGAACTGCCTTATGATAGGATCGAATGATAAAAAATGGCCAGAAAACCTACTTCTGGGCATCCGACGTGTCTGGCTAACGAACTTAGCCAAGCCAATTCAGAATCCAGTCCGCACACAAAATTTCATAAGCGTTAGACGTTTCGTTCGAGACTTATCGTGGGAACACATATATATATATATATATATATATATATATATATATATATATATATATATATATAATTAACTTTGCGGGGTGCGCGAAGTTAATAAAAAAAAATTTATTTATTACAAAACTTTATTACAACAATTAAGATATTACAATAATGGTTTCGATTGTTACAATTCGCGTACTAAGTCCTGACAAGTATATCCAACAACCTCAGTTTCTCAATTCTTTATATAGTGTAAAAGTGCTGAGTTTGTTGGGGATACCTTTACATTCTAGAATACAAAAGAAACGACTTTATGATTTCTCACAGGAAATGCTGATATAGATTCACATGGACAGGAAATGTTGATACAAGTGTACGTGAAGTTTCTTTAATATAGGATTACAAAAATTACAGAAATGCTAAATGTTGAAATTGCAATAATTGAAATATGATATCTGTGGAAGTGAAGAGAGTTTGACTTAAGTCACGTATATGCTGACTCAGTGTGTGTTGTCGTTCTTAACTCCTCCCCCCTTAGTCACAAGCGTAGGCCAGATGAGCTTTGGCTCTTCTGCTGGAGCGGCGGGTTGGACGAATGTAATTCCTGGTTCAAGCTTCCTCTTGTTCTTATGTTTCCAAATGGCGTAGATAGTAAACGTCACGGTGATAAGTCCAGTTATGACGTATAAACTTGATGTATGTATGGTATAGTAGGACTTGACTTCTTTGATTTGCTGTCGATTTTCAATATGGTATTCTTTTAACTTCTGTAGATCCCATCTTGGTATTACTTTGGTTTCGTTAATTTTTAGGCTGTACAATGGTATAACGTACAGTGGTTCTGTGTAGACTGATTCTTGGTTTTCGTAAGTTATTTCATTAATTGTGACGGTGCAGTTACGAAAATATATGAGAGCGGATCCAGTGATTGTTCGCTGATCGATTCCACAAGTTGTTGATATTGGCTGGTTGTTTACATTTTTCATTATGATGTGTTGAAATGTTAGTTGTTTGATTTCGACCCTGTTTCCGTATTCTTCATATACGCAGTTGCCAGGTATCCCACGAAGCGTGTTATTGAAACATTCGTCGGGTTGAGGCACGGATATAGTATCTTGTTTTTCGCATATATAGGTTTCGCTTAGGCGTGGACACTCCTTTTTCGTAAAATAGTTCAAGTATTTACTGCTCAGGATATATGGATGGGAAATCAGGATAGTTTTATTTTTTATAGGTAGGGGTTCTAGGCGATTCAGTTTGTAAGTGTGAGCTTGAAACAAAGGTATTTGGACGTTAAATATTATATTAGTACCGTTATAATAAGCTTGAAGTTTTAGTATTTCGTATATTTGTTCCAGAGACTGAATAGGTATTTTCTGCATTTTTAGTATTTTGTAGGCATGTTCCAGTTCACTTGGTAGTAGTATTGATGTAGGTAAAATACTAAGTCGTGCTAAATTTACGGCTTGAGCTATTTGAGACAAGTGTGAATATAAGAGGTCTAAGTTATAGGTTATCTGGTAAATGTATTGTATGTATTCAAAATTGTCCTCGTCTGTCTTAATTTTATTTCCTATTTGAGAATTAAATGAGTTTAAAATGTTATTTATGGTTTCTTGTTGGTTATTTATGTGTTGTGTTATGTTGTCCAGTCGTTGAATCATCTGTTCATTTATTTTGACTTGCTTATTTGTCTGGGATAATAAATTGTGCTGGTTTAGTCTGAGCATTTCTATTTCTTTGTTGATGGTCAGTGCGTCGTTATTGTCCATGTTACCGGTGATGAATTTTATTGCAGTCCCTAATCCGTCTATTAAGCTACGTTTCGTCCGTTTGGGATAGAGCTGGTTAAACAAATTTTCTAATTCCTTATGTTTTAAGTGGATAGTGCCTATCAGATTTTTTGAAACTTTGAATTTTTCGAGAAGTGCTATGGAATATTTTATTTTGATTAAATTCTCTTTATAATTTTCAAGATTTATAATATGTATGAATTTGTAATAATCTTTAATTAGTCGAGCTGAACCTAATTCAATCCCTACTAGTCCCGGGTTGTGGGTCATATCTCGGATCTCTATCTTCTGGAGTGTTGTCATTGTTATTAAGGTTAGGACGGTCCTGCAACAAAGGAGGTTTCTTTAGTTTTCGTTTGGGAATTTTCCTGTCTTTATTATCGGTTACTGTTACTCTGTTGTTGGTTTTTACTATTATTTCTTTGAATTTGGGGTGTAGTTTGTTATTATGTTTGTTTTCTTGGAAATATGCTTTCTGGCCTTCATTATAGTCAACTGGTTTTTGTAGTTTTTCGTTTAGTTTGGCTATTTGTTTTTGTTTTTGTTCTAATTGTTTATTATAGGACTCTCGTTGAAATTTAATGCGTTCTTGTTCTACTATTTCGGCATCTGGAGATAATTTTATATCGTATTTTCTACCGAAAAATAGTTCATAGGGAGTGCATTTGATGGCTGAATGTATACTATTATTATAAATGAATATGGCTTGTAACATCTTTCTATCGGCGGAGGCTGATTTATCTTGAATATGAACGATACGATATAATTCGAGCAACGTTGAGTGGAATCGCTCCACGGGGGAATTTGATGTCGAACTTCTTATAGAAGTTACATGTGTTTCGATTTCATAATTTTGGCAAAATTCCCTAAATCGAATCGAATCAAACCCTTTTTCCGAATCAACTATTATTAATTTTGGTTTACCATATGAGGATATGAATTGGGCTAATGCTTCTATTAAGTGTGGGGAGTTTCTACTCTCCAGTTCATAGGCTTGACCGAAGCGGGAAAATTTGTCAATAATTGTTAGAAATTTGGTTTTATCTAAGTGAAAAATGTCCAGATGACAAATTTCCAAGGGTTGTGTGGGTGTTTGTGTTAATTCGTGTTGTTGCTTAGGAGGGTGTCTATCATACTTATTTTCGTTGCACACCTTGCAGTTACTTATATAGTATGATATTTTGGATTTTAGGTTTGGAAAATAGTATTCCCTACGTAAATGTTCAAAAGTTTCATTTATTCCACGGTGCCTTAGATTATGGTGATTTTTGATAATTTCATCCTGCTCTTCGTCGTTTAATACGTCTTTGAGCATTTTAGTGACTCTAATTATTTTGTACTGTTGGCCCTGTGAAAAGTATTCGGAAAATATTGTTTGGAACTTTGAAAATACTTCGTCATCGGGGCAGTAGAGTGCTATAAGGTTTTTTGGTGGGATGTTTTCTTTAATTATTTCGATTAATGTTTGGTCTGTGTAATCAGGGAGGGTTATGGTTATCCTTCGTTTTTGGTTAAAGAATATTTCGAATTTTCTTTTCTGTCGTGAGCTTGCTTTTAATAATATTAGTTGGTTCCTAAAATCATTCAGAGGGTTTTCTGATATGCGAATGAATGTACTATCATCTTCTTGTGCGCTATGAATTGTTTCAGTAGATGTACCGTCTGTGTGAGTTGTGTCTGTTGACTGGTTATCTTCTAAATTATTACTATCTATTATTACTCTAGACAGAGCGTCGGCATTAGTATTGTATTTTCCTGCTTTATGAATTATGGTATAATCGAATTCTTCTAACTTAAGTCTCCATCGAACCAGCTTGCTATTGGGTTCTTTTAGGGACATAAGCCAGATGAGTGGCTTGTGATCTGTAATTATTTTGAATTTGCGCCCGAATAAATAAGGTCTGAAGTATTTCGTAGCCCAGACGATGGCTAGTAACTCCTTTTCAATTGTGGAGTAATTCTGTTCTGTGTCCGTTAGAGTGCGGGACGCATAGCAGATTGGGTGGTCTTGACCAATCGGACCTTGAGACAGGACCGCGCCAATAGCGACGTTACTGGCGTCTGTGGTAAGAATGAACTCTTTACTAAAGTCTGGGTACGCTAGTATGGGGTCATGTGTTAGGAGATCTTTAGCCAAATTAAATGATTTTATGAATTCCGAGGTGTGTTTGACAGACTGTCCCTTTTTAAGACACTTGGTCATTGGCTTCGTTATTTTAGCAAAGTCTTTTATGAATTTGCGGTAGTATCCCAATAAGCCAAGGAAAGCTTTGATGTCTTTTTGCGTTTTAGGTATAGGGAAGTTCTTGATTACTTTAATTTTGTCCGGATTTGGCTTGATACCTCGTTCGGATACTACATGACCAAGAAAGGCTATTTCTTTCCTCAAAAATTCGCTTTTGTCAAGCTGAACTTTTAGATTAGCAGATTTTAATCTATCAAAGACCTTTCGCAAGCTTGTGATGTGTTCTTGAAGGGAGGTTGAGAAAACTATTATATCGTCCATATATACAAGGCATGTGGTGCCTTGTAAATCTTTTAACACATTATCCATCACACGCTGGAACGTGGATGGGGCATTTTTCAGGCCAAACGGCATTCGTACGTACTCGTAATGGCCGTGTTCGACGGTAAATGCCGTCTTCTCAATGTCCCGGGGGTGCACCTCTATTTGATGGAAGCCCGACGCGAGATCTAATGTCGAAAAGTACATACATTTTCCCAATTTATCAAGAATATCTGATATATTGGGCAATGGATACTTATCGTCTACTGTTTTTTCGTTGAGCTTCCTATAATCTACGACAAGCCTCCACTTTTGTTTTCCGCTTGAGTCCATTTTCTTTGGGACTATCCATATGGGGCTACTCCAAGGGGAGTAACTTGGTCTTATTATCCCTTGTTTTAACATTTTATCGATTTGGGTTTGGACTTCTTCCTTATGAATGTGGGGATACCGATAAGATCGTGTATAAACTGGTAAGTTGTCTACAGTTTTTATTTCATGCTTGACTTTATTTGTGAAGGTTAAGTCTTGTCCCTCTTTAAAGAAAATATCTTCGTAGGCTTTACAAAGTTTAATGATTTCGCGTTTTTCCTCTGTATTTAGGTGGTCAGTCCTGATTAGTGTTTCGATGGGAGGAAGTGGGGTGTTTTCTGTTTCTTGTTGAATTTGTATGTTATTATATTCGACAATTTCGTGATTTAGTAACTCTACCCGAAGTGGTTGTTCAACTAGAAATTTCTGGTTTTGATTAGTTAAATTGATTACAGGAGCTAACATGTACCAATCTTTTGCATGGTAAACTCCTGGTGGAATCAGGAATTTGTTTGAAATTTTTGTTTCAGGTAGTAGTACATCACCACACTGTATATCGATTGGCAGTTTTATAATTTGTTTACTGCTTGCTTCGATTGTATGAATACCACTAGTTAAATTGGGTTTGAACAGAAGTCTATTTATTGAGAAAGGTGTAATTAGTTGTTTGTTTGGGACATCTATTTTAGCTTGCAAGTGGTTAAGTGCATCTAGTCCTAGTAAACCATCAAAATATGCATGAAACCTAAGTACCAAAAATTCTAGTGTACCTTCTTGATTAAATTCAATAAATATTGGCAGTTTTACTCTAGTGTCAATAGTATGTGTGCCTAGTAAAGCTTTAATATGAACGGGATGAGTTTTATAAGTTTGATTTGGGTGGATATGTTCGGGATTGATGAAGGAATTTGAGGAACCTGTGTCTATCAGGAATTTTAACGGTGGTCCGTGTGCATTGGATATGTGGATATAGGGTAAAGTGGAACCAAGGAGATTACTGTCTATGTACCCGAGTTGTTCTCCCAACTCGATTGAAAATTTTGATCGTCTAGTTCGTAAGGGTTGTAGAAGTTGCCGTCATCTGATGGCATAGGATGCTCGGTAGTATAGTCAGTTTGTGGGTTGGTTTCATAGTCAGTTAAATATTCGTCTAAGCTAGTATAGTTCTGATTTTCTTGGGTCTCTAGGTTATGTAATTCTTTACTGGTAAATGTTGGTGTACTTTGTGGCTGGAAGAAATTAGGTCTATTTTGTTGGTGAGGATTTGGTCTTCGGATACTGATCTGGTTACTTCCTATGTCCATAGGTGTCGGTTTGTACGTCTGTTGTGGTCGCGGGTTGTATTGTTGTGGACGTGAGTTGGGTTGTTGCGGTCGTGGGTTATGTTGTTGTGGTTGCGTATAATATTGTTGTGGTTGGAAGAATGGTTTTTGTTGGACTAATTGTGTTCGGGGTATTGTGATGTGATTATAGGTTGGTATGGTTGGTCTGGGAGCAAGTGGTTTGTTTTGGGATGTCCTATTTGTAATTTGTGCTACGGCTCCTTTCTGATGGTAATGAATATTTTGCTCTTTAATCCCATATTCGAAGGCTGCCTGAATAGTTTCGGGGTTCCTAGCTCTAACTACTGAGCCTATTGGTTCTCTTAATCCTGCTAAGAATACGTCCTTTGATAACGTCTGGTATAGAGTTATTTTTGATTTGATCACGCCTGGATTTGCTTCGTTTAGTTTTACGAAATTTACCAATGATGAAAGAATTTCAATGACTTGAGCATAAAATTCTTCCATTTTTTGGTTACTATTTTGTCTTAAATTATGCAAGTCTCTAATAAGGGTGGTTTCGTTCCTTTTATCGGCGTAGTGAGATATAAGGTTATTTTTTATTGTTGGCCAATCTATTGGTGTTCCGTACATATTTAACACCTCATTAGCTTCGCCAACAATTTTATTCCTTATTGCTCTTATCCACATCTTTCCGTAACTTTGACTCCAGTCCATACTAACACAACTTATTATTTCCTCTACATTTTCTATAAAATCGTACAAAGCTCTGGGGTTACCGTTGTATTCCGGTAAATTTTTAATTGGGTCTGGGATCTTAAAAGCTTCTAGTATTTGTGTAATTCCTGATAATTCAGTCATTTTGTTATTATGATTATTTTCAATTACTACCGAATTTGAATTTAAATTATTACTAATTAAACTAGGGGGTACGTTGTGTATCGTATTCTCCGATACCAACGTTTCAAGCTCAACACCTGCGTTTACTGCGCCGTTTGTGTGAGGGGTACTTGTCGGGTATGGTACAGGATTTGTATATTGTAATTTAGATTTAGGATCTTTAGGCATGGAAAAAGAAGCAGCAAATAACAAATGAACTATTTTACTCACAGTAAGCTGCAGATGTTTTTCCACATTGATCCAGTTCTTCTCCGCGTCAAGAATTGAAATCCAAGTACTGGCGTTGAGTGAACCACTACACTTGATGTGCCCTCAAGTTTGAAGTATTGTTCTGATGAACCGTCAGTCAATAATTCACAATTCACAAACTTATACACCGTACTCGCGGATCCTACCGACTGCGCCAATTAACTTTGCGGGGTGCGCGAAGTTAATAAAAAAAAATTTATTTATTACAAAACTTTATTACAACAATTAAGATATTACAATAATGGTTTCGATTGTTACAATTCGCGTACTAAGTCCTGACAAGTATATCCAACAACCTCAGTTTCTCAATTCTTTATATAGTGTAAAAGTGCTGAGTTTGTTGGGGATACCTTTACATTCTAGAATACAAAAGAAACGACTTTATGATTTCTCACAGGAAATGCTGATATAGATTCACATGGACAGGAAATGTTGATACAAGTGTACGTGAAGTTTCTTTAATATAGGATTACAAAAATTACAGAAATGCTAAATGTTGAAATTGCAATAATTGAAATATGATATCTGTGGAAGTGAAGAGAGTTTGACTTAAGTCACGTATATGCTGACTCAGTGTGTGTTGTCGTTCTTAACTATATATATATATATATATAAATTTTAGTGAATATCATTTTCGTATTCTAGGGACCTCAAAACAGATTTCTGCCATAGTTCCGGACTCAGATTGCGTCATGAGACCTACTGTAATAGCTGAATTTCGAGTTTTCGAAATTCGCTAAAAAATAGATAAATACATCAATTGTAATAATTAATTTATGAACTATTATGAGTCAGTGGACATGTGTGACTTTACAGAATGTGAAATTTCTCAGTCATAGATATTCCTATAGATATGTAGTTATTTTCCCGTTAGGCACATTTGTAAATTTTCTAAAATTTGTTGGTAATTTTTCGAATAAGATCTCAAAAAACAAAAAAATTAAAATATTTTCCACAAAATAAATTGTTAACCTTTTATTAAGTCATTCGAAATGCATTCTTTAGTTTTCGATTCAATATATTAAAACTTCAGTATTATGTCGTCTCTATAAGTCTAACAGCTGTAATCATCTTTCACATTATCATAATCATTGAATAAATTAATTATAACATCCATATCTTTAATAAATTTAAAAAAAAATTAGGAAAACTTTTATATGTAGTGTACAAAATCTTCAAAAAAAAAAACATACGTTAATCATACATCGACGTCCTTTTGACGGACACTATTTTAATACAAACAAAACGACAATGACTATAAACAAAAAAAATATACATATGTGGTGTGTTATAATAACAAATAAATTAGATAACAGAAATCTCACGGCAAACAAGTAACAACAAGTCGTAGTATTGGAGCAGGTAGAGAAGTTCGTACGTCGTTTTGACGTGTACGTATGATTCTAGGTTTAATGATTTTAATTAATGTTTGAAAATTTGTTTCTTATGTATTCTTCCATATCACTTAGGTTTATCACTTCATAAAATATACTAGAATAAATTTATTTGTCAACTTTATGTATGCAGGCATTGGAGAAACAATATAAATACCTATACTGACATACCCTTGTATGACGTATTTCAATATTCATAGAGTTAGAATGATCACACCCTATTATCACTTAACGACATTATAAGACACACACATATACATGAAATGGTACCTACGTAGCGGAAGAATTTGCAATTATACATTTTGTTGCAAAATGAAATAGCAGCAAATATTACGCCAACACCATTATTCACAAACTATTGTTAGCAGATTGTTCATATAAAATGTTAAATTCATCTTGAAAATATTGCTAGTCTCATGTGATCGTAAAATGTCTAAATATAGATACTAACAGAACGGATACAGGGTGCGTGTAAAAACGTTAAACCTGAAATATTTTATATGTAGATAAATATAAGTGAGCACAAGGTTTCGGCTGTCTAAAGGCAAAGTTCACCAGGCAGTTAATTCTTCCCCTACTTATTTTTTTTTTTTAAATTTATAAAATTATAGTTATTTTAATATGGGAAGCTCGAGTACCTACTAGGCATTTTCTATTTTTCAAAATTTTAAATACATTTTTCTCAAAACTACTTTTCTCAAGTTGGTCGACCTAATAGTGGAGTCAGATAAACAAAGCGTAAGGAATTGTCTCCCGCCTCAAAATTTTTTATTGTAACATGTTAAAGAGGTACAAAATATTCATTTTGTATAGTATTCGATGTAATTAACATGTTACAATAAAAAAATTTGAGGCGGCAAACAATTCCTAATTCACTAAAATTTGATGTTTGTCCGACTCCATTATTATATCTAAAGTTTTATTTACGCAATCGACTTTAAATTTGGTATAAATCTTCAGCACACAGTAGGAGCTTTACGGTAACTACGGATATTCCATAGAAATATAAACTTGCAAACGTCAAGAAATTTTTTTAAAGCAGCCGCTGCTTTTCGATTTTTAAAAATTTTTTTTTCATAGTAGTTTTTGCAATAATGACAACCTTTCCGGACCACAATTTCTTTTTTCCCAAATGAACATAAACCTTAAAAATATGTCAACCAGCACATCACTTTTTTTCGGAAATTATAAAAAAATATTTTTAGAATCCTTAGAAGTAGCTCTTTTAAATGATACCTTCACGATATTTTAATTATTTAAAACTTTTTTTTGTTTAAATTAAATTCACGCCTCACTTTAATGCCAAAAATTGGTTTCTAATTGTTGATTTGCGACATAATATGTGCGCGTCATCAAGACCTAACATTCTACCAAATTTCAAATTCCTACGTTACATTTGGTAGTAACGTAACGAAAACTACATTTTGATAGTCGTAATATGTTTGGAATCTATAACTTCCTGCGCTAAAGCTTTGAAAAATTTTATTATTTTTTTGCTGCGAAGCACCGTTTACGAGATATTTAAGATCAAATATTTATGATAACGATAAATATCATTTAAAAACAAATATACATTTAATTTCAGTTAAATTATCGTTCAACTAAACTTAAAACTTTTATTATTCTCGAGTTTCTGTACTGAAGATGTTATTTGACGGTACATTTGGGACACATGGTACATATTTTTGAAAATAATTTTAAATTTAGTTTAGTCATCAAGTGGAAATCTAAGTTAACCGACACATATCTCCATACACTCACACACATGTATGTGAAATAATTGCATATATAATGAGGTTTTAATGTATGCATGTCAAATACTCGTACAAGTCGAGTCATGTTTGTATACTGTACACACAGCACTTCGTAGTCGACTCGAAAAGTTCAAGCGATTCACTCGAACTCGGATGAAGTGTACACTTATCTTCTTTATTTTCTTCCATTTTCTAAAACGCCACCACATACATATAAGTACCGATGGGATGGATGTTCGGTTAGAAAACCGTGCAAATCCCTATTTTCCATTCATTTATTTCTTTTAGTCGCTATATAGTCAGGTGGGTACATACGATCTATGTGGGCAACCAAACCAGACCACGCGCGCCGGTCGAGGGAGACCCTTCGATATTAACATCACCGTCGTATTCTAAACGAGCAACGTTACGGAACGTTCGTGATTGTTTGACACCGAGCACAACACATGTTTAAAATGTCTATCAAAGTTAAGTACAATTACGACGATAACAATACCACATACAGGATGAACAAGAATTTTGAAAATGTTGAGAAGAAAAAGTTAAATGTACTAAAAAAGTCTGCGAGATTTCGATGAACAATTACTGGATATTAAATTATAATATTTTAAATTAATTGTACGAGTATATTTAAGAAAAAAATTGTGAAAATGTTGGCTTATAATTAGTTTTCTTTAAATACTCACATGTCAGAGAAAATTTGAATAAGTATGTGAAAATTAATTTGTAGTTTATTGAGATCCTATCTTTGAATCAAAAATTTTCGAATTAAGGTAATCGGATGAAAATTAATCCATAAAAGTAATCGATAATCAGTGATATCTCTTTGGCAGTGTTCCTTCCGTGAATCGTTGTATCAATACAGTCTGTTGATGAAAGCAAAAAAGTACAGTTTTTAAAACTCAAAAAAATTTTTAAAAATAGAGAAAGGTGTGTTATTGTATTTTCTTTTATTAGTTATCTTACTAATGTTTTTCATTCTGTTTGTAACTATTCAATTTAATATATTTCATGATGATTTTTCTTTTTTGGGTTGAAGAATTATAATTTTCTGATACTTTTTATCAAGTTATCTCAATGCGGAAAATTGAATTTTGCATGGTGTGTACTTTATATTTATAATTAAGTAATCTTTTAGATTGTTTTTCTTTGTGTACATCTGTTTCATTTTCTTGGTTGGTCTGTCTCGTTTTAAATTACAAATAAACATAAATTCTATAAACTCAATATTTTTCCATATAAACTAAATTCATTGTTTCTGATAATGAAAGAGTAGCATTACAATTAAATTAGAAATCATTAACTAAATTTTAATTCTACTAATTGTTAATTATTTTTGATTGGAAATTGTATCTTGTTAAGTTCAAACCCATTCTGGAAGGTAGCCTTTCCTAAAAACCAGATAGAATTGCAATTAATATAGGCTGACATTAACGTAAATTGTTTTTAGAACTAATTTTATATAAAAAAAAACGAAATAAAATTCTTTTATGAATTTTGTTAAAAAAAAATTTTAATTTTTACACTAATCCTGTAATCCTCATTACTTTGGGTAGCGGTCAAAACGAAAAAGGAAATTTACTATTTCATTTAGTTGCTAAAATCCTCAAAACAAAGATATCCCTCTCATTGTCCTAACCTGATAAATCATTTTTTTTTTTTTTTTTTTTTTTGCTAAAAAATGAAAAATACCAAAAATAATTTTTACCAAAGTTTTTAGATGAACATTCGAAATTATATTTACGCTGTAATTCATAATTATTTGTTATTATCCAATTAAGAAGTTATGTTTCGTTTTCTTGCAAGTTACTTGAGATGCAGTTACAAGGTTTGCGAATTAAAGTAGCGATATAAATTTTTATATTTTAATTGTTGAAAACTTTACTTTCTGGTGATAGATATTTTCAAAGACGTGTGTCGTTCATAATATATTAACATCAAAATGTCGTTCGGATTGCAGATTCAGGGCAAAGAGTTAATTACAAAATACATTATATCGTACGGCAATAACATGGAAAACTAATAATACGTAGATAGGTAGGTACATTTTATTTCGAATTTAACTAAATATTAATACAAAATCATTTTTATCTGTGTTTGCTACCAAAAAGATGAAACAAAAAACAGTTATGACCATAGTGGAGACATCCATCAGGATTAGCAAGAGTAAACTTTTTATTAAGGTATTTGTTGGGTTAATGCTTTTTTGTTGGGTTAATGCTTATATATGGTTTTATGATATTTCAAAGTCATTGAAAAAATATTCTTTAAAAGTAGTAGCCATTAGAACATACCTAATGTTTTCTTTTTTTTTAATTTTTTAATTTAATGTTCTTTAAAAAAAGCTTCTTTTGGTTTTAACCACAGAACACTATAGAAAATTTGTCTGTCGTAAGGTGCAATCCTGTGCAATTTACACAGCTTCTGATTTAGTCTGTTACTGTTCCTCATAAGGTTCATGTCGTACTTAGTATCATTGTTTTTTTAATCAACTCGTCAAATTTAAACAGGAAAAATATGAAGTGTGTCGTATTTAGGTGTAAATGTTCAACTGACCAAAAAAATTCTCAAAATAAAGGAATATCTTTCTTAAAATAAATAAATATATTTTTAATTGTTGGTTGTTAGTCACATATGTGTATCTATTTGTGCAGATACAAATGATGTGCTTTGTTGTATGTATCATAATCGTTTGGTAGGCGTAGCGGTGTCCACGTCATTTGCTGGCGATAGCGGTCACGGTAGTTATGAAATATCAAATTAGTATCTTGCATATCTATGGTTTTAACAGTAAATAAAATAAATAGGACATATTTTGAAACCTGTGCATAAATTTGCAAAAATTAACTGAATAATTATTTTCTAAACATATAAGTTTTTTAATTTTTGGAAAAAATTTTATTTTTTCAAAATATTGGAACCAAATGTCCACATTGCTCAATACTAACATCTTTCTATTCAGAGTAAGTAATTTTTGAGATTTAACTAATTAGTTTAAAAAATTTCCCCATGCCGATCTTTAAATTTTAATGAACGTTTCCAGTCTACTTATGTTACAACTTGAACTTTTGTTTGAAATTTGAAGTTAACTGTATCTTCACCTTTATTTAACATGCTATTTTGTAAATGTTTGCAAGAACTATAAATGATCTGTACATATATTAAATGTAATGTTTATACATATAGTGCAATGGAAAGAGCAAAGAAACTTGTTCGGAATATCAAATAGCGTTAAAAAAACATTCAAATAACTGTTCCCGACATCTGACTCACTCACTTTACGTTCCGTGATACGTGTATAACGAAATGTGTACATATATTTCATTAATGGTTTAAAAATAAATGGTGTACACGTATGCAGATCAACCAGCAACGGTGGCTGAAAAATTATTTGCTTTTTTACCCTAATGGAGCTGATGGTTGTCGGTTATGGTGCTTGATGAATACAGAAACAGGCAAAAAAAAGTAAGAAAAGAGGAAACAGATTAATTTCATAACGAAAAATAGTAATCATAAATATGTTTTAAACAAAAATTTATGATCAATAAAATAATTTTTATTTTTAATTGCACTCTCTGAGACACGTGATCCTCAAAGTCGTAGTATAAAATATGTTTGCGACAAAATAAACTCAAAAACAAATGACTAATAAAAACCAAATGTCTATTTGTTTCTCTTTGTGTTTTTATTAAAAGCTTTTATTTAACTTGCTATGTTAGTTTACTTAGAATTTTAGATCAAATCTTCCAGTCAAAATTTAGACAACTTCTAATTGAACTAGAAGTTTCAAATTTTGCATATATGCATAACCTTGATGACAATGTAATATTGTATAATTCGTTATGTCCTAAATTCGCTCAAAACTATGAATTACTGATTTTAAGTAATTTTTTGACATTTCGGGCTGTCAAATACTGTCGGTTGATTTTATTTTAATTTTTAGTTTTTATAGTTATATTTGATTAAAAGATGTAAGTAAAATTTCTTCTTTAAATATTTTTTTAAATAATTATGATCAGACTAAAAAATATAAAATAAAATTAAGTAAAAAATAATTTTTTAAAGCAAGCTTTCATTTAAAAATGAACTAAAATGAATGAAATAATTTTTAAGTAAAGTTTGATACAATGCGCAACATAATATATAAAAGCTTGAGAGTTGAGACGTCTAATAAGTTTGGTTGCACATTATGTTGCACATTGTATCAAACTTTACTCAAAAATTGTTTCATTCATTTTAGTTCATTTTTAAATAAGAGCTTGCTTTAAGAAATTATTTTTTTAATTAATTTTATTTTGTATCATTTTGGTTCTGTTCATCAAATGCAGGACCGGCGCGAGTATATAGGAGAACTTGGCGACCGCCTAGGGCGCCAAAAATCTAGGGAAGTGAAAATTATAAATTTTACAAGTAGGTACTGTATGAATTATTTTTGTTAACTAAATTCACTTTCCAAACGATTTTAATATTGATATATTTTTATGTCAAAAAGGTTGACTAAATAAACTGTATCAAAAAGTATATTAAGAAAGGGGTGAGTTAGCCTTTTTTTCTAATTATTTCATTTCATGATTTTTAATTAAAATGTCTCTTTAATGCTCAAAAAAGTACTCAAAAATGTTTATCTGCACTAAATGGTTGGCCAAGTGGTCGCAAAACGACATTTCATATTACACGATCTAATGCCATTCCAATTAATGACGGAAGTGATTCCAGGCTACAACAAAACTATTCAGTTAAAGAACTGCCTTTAAACATTTCTCCAATGCTTAAAAAAGTGAATTACATGGTCGGCCATGTGGTCGGAAAACGACATTTAATATTACACGACCTAACATTATTCCAGATAATGGCAAAAATGACTTCGGGCTACAAAAATCTAATGCTCAAAAATGTTGATGATGATGTTTATCGGCATTAAATAATCGGCCAAGTGGTCGGAAAACGACATTTCATATTACACGATCGAATGTTATTCCAGTTGATGACGAAAATGATTCAGCCTACAAGAATGACACAGGAAAGACTGGTAAGCTTGGCGACAATATCAGTTGAACAAGATTTAGCGAAAACCATCAACCTTTTTCAAATTTTGGAAATTTGGTTGCATACTATATTATAATATAACGTTACCGACACATCTGAACCGAATTAGTTTTAGTTGACTCTTTGAATATAGCAATAATTATTGTTTTTAGTAGTGTTATATAATTCACTTTTCTAACCCTCGAGGAGACAACTAGTCGTGTAGAGTTTTACTTACATTAGTTACTGGAGTAGTAAAATAATAATAATTAGTAAAAGTAAATATTAGCTTATCATTAAAATTATTTATAAAATGTAAGCAGAACAGAAATTGCATTTACTTATGTAAAATAAATACAGAGGTTGTTACCAGACTAGATGCACAGAAAGGTACTGGGTAAAAGGAGAAAGTGATAACTTTTCTGTGAATACGGATAGTAGAGGACAGAGAAAGAATATCTTTCATTAAATAAATGCAACTAATTTTGTACAAAATACGCTGATAATTTTATTCTTACTTTCAATGTATATACATTATAGTAAGGGGGTTGGTACATTTAGTTCTCATAATAACAAATACATATATATATATTATAACATTTATAGTAATAAAAAATAGCGACTAGTAATATTGAGACAGAAATGTTACACGAACTATATTTAGCCACATTCATCAAACAAATATGTAATTGTATTTAACGTTTAAGAATGTAATGATAAACAATTAGAGACCGTTAAAAGATAAAAAAATTAACTAAAATAAATTAATTTAATTTAATTTAGTGAGTCTGTTGAAATTCATCACTTACTAAATGATTTCTTCTCGTTTTTTCAGACAAGCCATAATGTATTTGTACACAGCATTCCGCATACTTACACTCTCAATATTCAAAAACTGATAGAAATATTCCAAATTAATATGGTGTGTCATTCTAATTTCATCATATATAGGACACTCATAGAAGATACACGAATATTTAAAAGATTCTTTGGCATTAGATCCACTGCATTTACATATTTCAGTAGTATTTATAAAATATTTATTTCCAGAATCATAAATTATTACCTGTTCATTACATGCAACCCTTAATTGACTTATAACTCTAATTTTTGTAAAATTAACATCATATTTTAAGTATTCTTCTGATTCTTTATTCAATTTAATTGAACTATAGGGTGAATGCGGGAGTGATGCCGCACATTTTGAAAACACTTGATAATTCTTAAAGTATGAATTTAATTGATTTGAAATTTGGTACACAATAAATGTAAACATTGTTTTTTAAAATTATTTATATGTAAATAATTTTAAATTTTGAGTTATAAAGGATTCATAATTTACATTTTTGTAGAGCCTGCAAAGCGGCGTCTCTCCCACACCTATGGGAGAGTTGCTGCATCAAAGAAGGTGACACGCCGCATAGTTCATATTAAAAATTTTGCATATTACACACATCTCCATACATGATGCATGCCACCATATATAACCATTTTTGGCACTTTATACATCTTAACCACTCAACTTTTTTTTTGTTTCTGAGTACTTTTCAAAACATTCAATACACAGGCAATCATCATTATTTTCGTTATCTTCACTAATATGAGGGCTCTTTCTGATCCATTATAATGGATCTTTTATATTTACGCCGCATAATTTGCAGTCTAAAAAAAATTGCATAATTTAGTATATCAGTCTATGTTTTTAACGTGTAATATGATGCGGCATGTCTCCTTTTTGTTGGGATAGATGCCGCATGTTGCTATAGCAGCATAGTGCGGAATTTCAACCTAAAATTTTATACAGTACTTTTAAAATATACCTAAATTAATAACAAAACTCATTTTCATTAAAACAATGAAATATAGATACTTAAATTCTAATCAATTAAATGCTTGATAAAATATTATCTTAAAAAACTTACTTTTCAATAATAAAAAGTTGGATAATTACTAAACTGATGGACTAATCATAAATGTTGCCAAATACAACTTAAATAAGTAACTTATTTTAAACATATAATCCATTAATAGCGCTATCTATCAATCAGCGGATGAACTATGGCTACTGCGGCATCTCTCCCACACTTACCCTACATTATACTGTGAGAAGAAGTGCAAACATGCTCCCAGTCCTCTTTAATCAAGATATCCTCCAAACTTTGTACAACTTTATGTAAGTTATTTTTGGCTACATTAAAATCTTGTTGTTTCCAAATATCAGAATACCCAGTCATTTCAAAGAACTTCTCAAATAACGTACCTACACCAGTTATATCGCAGTTCAGATGCTTCAGGATTAGAATTAAATTCTAATAACCTATTATACGCTATTTTAGTCAATCGATCTTAATTTTGTACAAAATATTTTATTCTATTTACTATTGCGTGGCGTTATTATTAGTTTTATGGATCGTTTACACGAGTAAATTTGTGAATTTCTGTTATTTTGTGTAAGTATGCGTAGGTTTCTCAAAACATAGCGGGTTTTAGCAATTTTTCAACTTATCTATCTTAATTTTTTTAAATAAAACCTACAAAAATTATTCTGTTCATTAAGAAAAAAAAACAAAAATTTTATTTTTGATAACATAATTATAATTATAGTACAGTACTACATAACCTTTTTTTATGCGGTCATTTTTTGTACGATACCACCTATTTTTTATACGGCTTATAAAAAAAATGCCCTTCAAAGTACATAAAGAAGGAAAGGTATTGTACAAAAACTGACCGCATAAAAGAAGGTTCAGCTGTATAAGACTAAACCGTATGTACTTATGGATGGTTCGATTACGCAATTTATAAAGGTGCGATATATTTAATGAGATTACAGATGTTGCCGGTTCAAGTCGCAGATGTTCCAGTGGCAATTTAATTTTGAATTCGTTCTAAACTTTAAGTAAGTAGGTACTTAGAAGAGATACCATGTTATTCGATTAGTAATTAACAAATTTTATCATTGGATACATGCACTTTGCTATTTCTTGTGACCAAATTGCTATTTTTAGTATGTCAGTGTCTATTGAAGCACTCATTAAATGGTTTTAAATGTTCTATCAGTTCCGGTATCTACCATGTTTCCCCTGATTCTTCGATAGCAAGAATTCGAAAGGAATTCTTGCAAGTATCAAGTCTCGTCTTTTACATACTCATTGAAAAAGTTAATTTGAACAAAACACCTTATCGTCAACCCTATCTGAAAATTTTTATGATAAAACATTAAACGTGTAAGCAGACATTTTTAAAGATCATTTAATCTTAATTACAATGTTTACTTTTATCTCAACTTACGCACAATTTGACGCGTACTTATGTAGTTCCATACCTACTCACGTAGCAACAAAATGTTAACCACTTTTTTAAAGGTTAATTAATACCTCCTTGAAAATGTTACTAATTGTTTTTTCTTTCGACGGTTGGTAACAAACACCGTAATTTAATATTTTAAAATATTAAAAATAATTGTAATAATATTCTCACGGCTAAAGTATACCTATAGTAATATTGTGTTGTTGCCTTTGTTGTTCTCATACACTTGAGTGAGTAGGAGGTAATGAGTGGTGTAGGTGGGACGGTGAAATAATGAATATAAATGAGATAAGCTTTTGTTATGTCTCTATAATAAAAATATTAATTAAAGAAAATCCCCTACAACATTCATAATGTTGATGACGACATTGTAAAATAAAGAGATTTTACCTCTTTTATCTCTTTCATTCGAACGACGCATCTTATGTGATGGGCAACGTTTGAATTAAATAGTTGATTTAGTTTAATTAGGTATGTTTTGTTATCATTGACCGTTGAACTGATGCTCAACAGAGTATTTCCCTAGATCTAAAATGGCTACAGATCTATCAATATGTTGTTATTAAAACTATTTTAATATTAATATTAATCTGCAGGTTAATATAAAGATTAATAATAATCTAATAGTTTAAAAATGCTAGAGTGAGCAGCCTCAATATTTTTAAATAACACCAAGGCCATAATATTGTATACACCGACCAGATCAAGGACGAGAACAAGTCCAAAACCAAAGACTACCTTTTTTGTTAAGACTGATAAGCTATGACCTTATATCTGTTCGTCACTAGTAATAATAGTGTAGATTGTAGAAAGTAGAATGTTTGAGATGATTATGTCAGGCTAAAAATTTATATGAAAGATGAGACACGAAATAATAAAGGTAAAAAAATTTAATATATTACGAACATTCGAAACTAAAAGTAATTAAGGAAAAAGAGAGAAAGTTTAAATTTCTTCCGAAATAGGGAAATCATATTTCATTAAAATTTAGAAGCTGATGCCACACGATATCAAACTACTAAATCGAAATAAAATTTAAGTATAAAAAAATACGCCTTTCTTTGTATCATAAGAATCCGATAAGTTTCAGATTCATTTATCAGGTAACATTCGAAGTGGAAATGTCATGGGACACCCCATATTTTTTATCGTTTTAATAAAAGTGATAAGAGGGGAACGGGGACAAAATTTTGTTGCAATCAGGGGCGTTTCTCACCGGAAAGAAGTTGGCGCTGATAGTTGGAAAATCTTTCTGTTTTTTATATGGCTAAATTGCTCCCAAATTGCTCCTTTGGAATCAGTAATTGCTCCACCTGGAACTTAATTACTTAATTAGTTATTTACAAACAAAAAAACTTTTTTGTTTGACTATTTCTATTATCAAAATCTTGTCAAATAATGCATTTTTATACAATTACTTTATATCAAAAAATTGCTCCCAATTTGCTCCATCTAATTTAAAAGTTAGTTATTAATTTCTCTGAATAATAATTAAAATATATTAAAATAAAAAATATTATGAATTAGGTTATGTATTATTAAAACGTATAGGCAATCCATTATACCTTTAATTCATTTGCATATATTTAAGGATAATTGAATTTTGGCAAGTTAAATAACATTATAAAAAAACAAAATATTTTAATAATTATTCAAAAAAAATTAAGATTTAGCTTTTAAATTAAATAGAGCAAACTGAGAGCAATTTATTGACGTAAAGAAATTATATAAAAAAGTATTATTTTGGGAGATTTTGATAACTTAAATAACGGAAAAAAAATTTTTTCTTTATAAATAACAAATTAAATAATTAAGTTTCAGGTGGAGCAATTACTGATTTCAAAGGAGCAATTTGGGAGCAATTTAACCATATAAAAAACAAAAAGATTTTTCAACTTTCGGCGCTAACTTCTTTCCGGTGTGTTTCTCTGTTAGTGTTACTTTTAAGATAGACTAGTTTCAGATTCATTCATCAAGTAACACTCGAAGTCGAATCGTCATGAGACACTCCATATCTCTTATCTTTCTACTATAGAGTGTTAAGAGGGGAGTGGGGGTAATATTTTGTTGGTACCACGAGCGTTTCTCTGTTACTGTTACTTTTAATAAGATAGACAATTTATATAGTTCACGCAATCTTTCCAGTTTCGCTCAAAGTTAAATTTTCTCTCATTCTATCGCAATATATATTTATTTCTTTAACAAATTTCAATGTTACTACTGAACTATATATTGTAATTTTTGTGAAAGTAATAACGGAGCTGGCCGATGATTGCCCATCACCTTCCACAAACAACATACAGTTGTGAAACAATATGAAAACATATACAGAATATTATATGATACGATTATATTAAGAATTAAGGTATAGTATTATACAAGACGGTCCAGAATTATGTACCGTAAATACCGGAGCTGGTAGTACGATCAAAAATAATGGTACCTTTTCATCTACACTTTTTTCCAAAACTCAATAATCAGAGGCATAAACTAGGAGAGGGGGGTGAAATGTAGAGGAGTGGAACGAAACTGACTTCTTTTTTTAATTTTTTAGGCACCTTTGAATAATGGATTCATGTTTTAGGGGTGCGTATGAACATCAGGATAATTAAACTTATGGTACCAATTATTCCATCACTTATGATTAGGAGATAATTTGGAAATAGATACCTACTTCTGTTTTAAATTACCCGAAAACGGTATTATTTATCGAAATGTACCAAGTATACCTTTTTTGCGTGGAATTGTCTGAGGAATCATATTGTTAAGAAATTTATTAAAATAACTACAAATTAAAAAAGAAAAGACATGATCATTTGATCATAAGTGGTGGAATATAAATATTAAGATAAATTTAATCCTCCTAACGCAAAATACGCACCCCTAAGATATCAATCCGTTATTCAGAAGCGTTTGGAAAAAATTTATGAAAAGATGGTTTTCGTTTTACCTCTTTCTAGGGATGTATTTCCCTTATTATTGAGTTTTGGGAAAAAGTGTAGATGAAAAGGTACCAATATTTTTGAAAGTACATACTATCAGCTCTGGCTATTATAGTACATAATTCTGGACCATATTATATATTCCCATATTTATCTGTACAACATAATACTGTATTTGTTTGAAAATTGAAGTAAAGTTTCTGTTACGTACTCAACAGAGGACGATAGAAAATGGTCGTAGAGAAGTACATTATACTTAGGTACACATCATACAATATAATGTGTGATGTACAACGGAATATGGTAACATAACGTAGTGAATATTCGTGGTATATAGTTCAGTTTTGCCACCCACAGTTAGAGTTACTTATTATTATGATGTTGGTATTTGAACTAATCTGTTGAGGAATTTAAATATGTACAACACATGCGAGCTATATTATAGTGAGCTAGTGACTAGTGTACCTACTAGTACCTACTCTATTATTATTGCAGATGTTTATTATTTGTTACGCTTATAAAAGGGTTTAATTTTGCTCTTAAAGTGTATATTACTTCAGTAAGGCAGATTTAGTAAAAAGGTACTGTTTTCTGTGGGTTGGTGGATTGACACAGGATACCCTGGCGAATTATTTCATTCTGTTTGACCTAATTTCGGTTAATTTTGAAGTACTGTAGGAAATTTATATAAAAAGTGATTTAAAAATTAAAAATCACAAAGTGATTGAAAAAATTATCAAACTGGATCGGCTGGGAATGGAACCCAGGATCTCCCGGTAACTAGCCAAGTGTCTTCATGTTTAAATGCATACAAAAGTTCGTCATACATAGTAATGTTTCACAAGCACTTGATAATATTTGAAATTGAAAATAGTAACTGTTTCTCGCATTAGAGACAGTACCAATACATATAAGTGGTAGAATGATTGTCGAGCTGGGTTGGCTGTCGAACAGAGGATCTTTGGTCTAGTGGCAAAGACACCTGCGGCTAGTTACCGGGAGATGCTGCGTTCGATTCCCAGCCGATCCAGTTTGATAATTTTTTCAATTACTTTGTGATTTTTAATTTAAATTTGGATTTTGGTTATACACTAACCAAAGAAATTGAGTGCTTAAAGGGGACCACTAGGGTGACCGCCTGAAAAAGGTGAGTTTTGGGAAATTTTTTAACGAAAACTACTGTATGGAATGTTTTAATATTTTAAGTATCTATTCGTTGATATATAATAAATTTATGATAAAATTTCTGGACAAAAAAATTGAAAATTCAGTGAGTTATTTGCAATTTTCCAAAGCTCCAAAAAAAGTTCCCCCACTGCTGCAGTGATAGCGACCTGCCTGAAATCATAAAAACTAAAAAGTCTATTAAACTAGAAGGTATTGCCCGTACCATGAACCTCAAATCGAAAAAAAAAGTTGAAATTTAACAAAATGGTGGAATTTAAAAAAAAAAAAAAGTTGAAAATTTTGCGCGAAAATTTGATGATTTTTGGCCTGTGAAAATTACATTTTTTATTCAATCGGAAAACTGGAGGTTCATGACACGAAGAAACATAAAAGAGACTGCAATAATAATAAAATCGATCGGATGATTTGTCTTCGAGTTATAACTGCAGCAAATTTGAAAAATGTAGTTTTTCTTTACCTTGTCTTTTAGTTTTAATCACTGAGAATTTTTACTAAAATTATTTACGATGTACTCACTATAACGGGCATAGTAAAACTAGATGAGTCGTTTAAATGTGCCAGGATCTAGCTGCTCCACAACATGTGACTGGCAGCCTCGTCCAGAAACTCCCGAACTATCAACCTTCATACATTTCTCAATACCTCAAAGTCAACAATGAAAATCAGAATCGACTCTTTGGTTGGCTGCAACTCAAAAACTATTTGTGAAATGCAGTTGGAATTTTAGTATGTTATTTTTAAAGGTATAGACTATCGAAACGTGCAAAAAAAATTTTCCAATTTTTTCAAAATGTCACACTAGCGGTCCACCTTAAAGTTTCAGTTTAGCTGAACGATAAGTGAACATATGAATGCGTATGTTTAAATGCAAACAGAAGCACTCGATAATATTTGAAAGTAAAAAGGGATCTTGAAAACTTCTTTCTTATAAGAATACTATTGAAAAATTTTAATTTTATGAATGGAGTTAAAAATCAATAAGAGTAGGAGCAACGACCAGGAAGCACCAGTATTTGCGTCTACAACTACATATTTTGGCTCAGCAATTTTTATTTTTTGGTCGCGCGTCTCAGACTATCGTCCTGAAAGTAACTGGCATCAAAGCAAAAATTTTTCACTCGGAAGAAAATCAGGTAAAAATACTTAAAAAATATTAAAATTTTGATTCTAGTTATTTAAGTAATTTTAAATACCACGCCAGTCAATGTCAGTCGACTATTAACTGAAATTTTGTGTTTTGACCTACGAAAATTATCAACTAACAAGTAAAGGGCCCGAGGCCGGATTTTGATGAAACTTAGATATGTTGTAGAACACTAAAAAATAAGCAACACTTATTTTTTTTATCGGCAAAAAAACGGTTTGAAGGGGTGAAATCGCCCTCCAAAAGTTGGGATAAAAATTTAATTTTTTTAAATATCTCGAAAACGGTAAGAGATAGAGCAAAAGTGTAAATTGGCAGTATTGTTCTTTTTTAAAGAGCTATCTATTGGTGTGTAATTCGTTCAAATTTTGTCAACAGGGGTGACTGAGGGTTAAAATTTAGGGGTTAATTTTGCAAAAAGGGGATGAAAATTAAACAATATAAAAATTCTGTTTACAGATTTGAAATCTACGTCAGAAAATCTAATTGACCTGTTTTTGTTCAATGTCCTAATATTAAGTCTAGTTAACTAGGGGGTGACTGTGTCGAATCGTAGTACTACTTGGGTAGTTCAAGAAGTTTTTCTTCATGGAAAATAGTTTAAGACATTTAGAATAACGTAAAAATGAAATTTTCGATTTCAAAATTCAGTTTGAGCAACATAGGAGAAGAGGTGAGTCACCCTCTTAAATTACATACTAGTTAACATACACTCATTTTTAATATTAACACACTGACAGTGGGTAATAATGTCACAATAAGTGGTTCTGAAGTTGGACTATCGTATGTAAGGTTTTTATTAGGTTTCCATTCATTTTGAAAATATCGTTATTTTCGGTATCGATAATTTTCGATAACGAAAGCTATAACATCCATTAAAAAACAAACCTTATAAAAACCTTACATACGACAGTCCCACTTCAGAACCACTTATTGTGAGATTATTACCCACTGTCAGTGTGTTAATATTAAAAATGAGTGTATATTAACTAGTACCTATGTAATTTAAGAGGGTGACTCACCCCCTCTCCAATATTGCTCAAACTGAATTTTGAAATCGAAAATTTCATTTCCACGTTTTCCATGAAGAAAAACTTCTTGAACTACCCAAGTAGTAATTTAATTTTGCTCTATCTCTTACCGTTTTATTAAATTTTTACTCCAATTTTTGGAAGTCGATTTCACCCCTTCAAACCGTTTATCCGCCGATAAAAAAAATACGTGTTGCTTATTTTTTAGTGTTCTACAATATATATCTAAGTTTCATTAAAATCGATAGGTTCGGCCTTGGGCCCTTTACTTGTAAGTGCCAACGACTAATCGTTTCAAATATCACTTGAAGAAATTTCATTATTAACAGTAAAGTAAAAATTTCTATCGAAGATTGTTGCTTACAATCTAGAATTCTAGATAATAGATTGAAAATGTTCACAAATAAATTTGAAAATCTATTTCAGAAAATTCTATAAGATATACTGAACATTGAATTGTATTATAAATGGACATAACTAGGTTCTTACACGTGATTCTTCGATACAGTGCATAACGAATACAGAAACTGTAAACTTGAAACACAGGATAAGATAATATTTCCATATTTATCAGATGAGAAACAGAATCGGATTTAAAACCAAGATGTGTAATTTCTGAACCAATACCTGTACATACGATTATTGTACATATCTATCTAGATATGAATGGTTTTTACGTGAATTAATAAATAGATATATCGTTAGTACCTACTAGTACACTTGTAAAGGATTACAGCACGTTCGCTGTATTCATTTTTCGCTCATGTAAATATTGAATATTTAAGTTCAAAAATGACCATTTATTGTGCAGATACTGATACTGCAAATGGAAAATAATGTAATACTATTAAATAAATATTCAATTCTCCGATGTTGAACCTTTTTCAAATTCAGTAATCATATAACCATCGAATACAGAAAAAAAGCTGCTATCTCTGTACTAGCGATACCAGCGTAGACAAAAAATCCACATCAGTCCTCTCCACTATGTTATATAGGTACACACTGTTTGTAGTTGTATAGGTTTGATGTTTGCATGTGTGTGAGTACATATATACGCATTGCGAACAGAGCAACATGCAGTGTAACTATCATTGATCTTAACAATACATAACAATTGAAGTGAATTTGCTCACCGCCTTCGATAGAATGATACTTTGACCATAGATTTTTATGTTTACGCTCGATCTATTGATCTGTCCATACTACTATTGAAAAGATGGCAACACAATCTTACCAGGGGAATTTCAAACTTGGGAATCACGGATTTAAATGAAATTAATATTGTAGAGTATGCCCATCGCAGTATTGTGGTAACAATAATTTAGGCCAATGTGCCTGCGTTGAACTATTAAAATACTCGAAGTTATGAAAAACATAGCAGGAACCTTAAATGTCAGTATGAAAATTTGATACAATGAACCACCCAGATTGTATAAGAAAATTTACCCTCTTTTTCACTCCTTCAGGTCCCCTTGTGAACTTAAATCCAACCGATATAGGTGGCCAGATCTAATCTTAAATAGTACAATTTTATCAACTTAAATTTTTGCTGTGTCTCTTATAGATTTCGAGATCGATACGACATGAACTCCCAATTTTAGAGCCTAATTTCACCACGCAAAAGTGGAAGATGACCGACAAAAGTGGAAGATGCCTTTTCTACACACCAGCAAAATTTCATCAAAATTGACAATTTCATTCTGGGTTCATCTCCTTGTGAGATGTAGAGATACGGCAATATTGGGGACGGTATTGGTGAGCGCTTTTACTCTGTTACTCTGTTTGACTATGAAAATTGAAATTTTATACTTAAAATTTACCAACTTTTTAGTTTGTCTCAATAAAAGTCTTAGTGAACTTATGAAATTATTATGCCAAAGAAAACTTTTACAAAATATTTACAATATTTTGAAATAAATTGACTGTACAGAGGCAGATGGACAAGACATATATTAAGATATTTATATTCTCAAATGTAGAATATTCGTAATACATTGCCAAGATGTAAAATATACTTTTAAAGAAAGAAAAAACTTTAGAATGACAAGTAGGTATTTATATATCGTAAAAAATTTTAAGTACAGTACAAGTACAAGTGGATATATTTAAACCGTATCGTAAAGAAAGAATAACGTTAATTGCAGGTATGTATGTTATGGAGATGTTTTTACCGGAGACAGAGTCAGAACCAGAGGTGACAGAGTCAAATAAACAAGGAGTAACTTAAACAAAACAAATTGTTTTATTATACCTATATTTTTATCGTACAGTGTGTCTAAAAGCGTAACCTAAAGACACTTCAAAATGTTCAACACGTGGTGCACATGTAGCTATTGTATGTTACCAGCCATCGTTACGTTCGATTAATCCATAAACTCCGGTAAACTTCCGTTTTGAAAATGTCGGAACCGGAAAAGAATGATCCGCCAGGCACCTGGGAACTCCAGTAGCTCCAAAATTAACTACTCAACCGATACGCAAAATTCTTTTTACTGTTGCGTAGCAAAACATTTCCAGGCTAACATAGGATATATTATATATTAGGTTGCCCAGAATTCTGAAGAAATTTATTCTCAGACACTACTGAATTATGAGAGAAGTTAGCGTGAGGTCAAAATTGTCCGTCAGGGTATTAGAGACCCAAAAAAGTTTAAAATAAACAACTAGACAGAACTTAGGTAGTAAGATCACAGCGATTATGGACCAGTGAGTAGTAAGGTCATAGTGATTATGAGCCACTGAGTAGTAAGATTACAGTGATTCTGGATCATCGGGTAGTAAGGTCATAGTGATTATGGACTACTAGGTAGTAAAGTCATAGTGATTAAGCATCACTAAAATCGCAGAATGAATTTTGTTTGATTCTTTGTAACATTTGAAGGGAATGGTGTTTTTCATTGCGTTTTTCGGCTACCATGCCTAAATACGTAGATCTATATCGATCCTTTACCAGCTACTGATTCCCCCCCCCCCCCCCCACTTTCAGAATGGGCGTGAATGGGACAAAAAAATTATTTCCGGCCACATCTCTACTTTAGAGTTGCTTAGTGAGCGAAGCCAATAACATTTCGTACAGAATTTCGGAATATCTAATTTAAAAGTAATTGGATACATAATTCAGATATTCTTACGCAGACGCAATAGTAGGCCACAGCTATAAAATATGTATAACTAAAACTAGCAGTTTACTGTTGGGCCTTTATTGAACTTAGAATAATACAATTTGCATATAACATCTCTTATTTCAGTTACATTATAAATATATAGATAAAACTTTATGAGGTTGAAGTTTTTGAAAGTAAGTAAAAGAAATAAGTAAGTTTAGTAACGATACCTAAGTAGGTACCTCCATCTATAGCGAGCAAATAAAATTCAAGGTACATAATATAAGAAAATATGAACTTATATGAAGTCAACTTACCGACATAAAATATATTATAGATGAATATTATATGCAGGTAACAGAACTATATTGAGTAGAGACAGATAGCTATTATACTTATCCAGGAACACGGAAAGATTGCAATAATTTTTGAGGAAAAATAACATAAATGTGCGACTAGAATGTTAAATGAGACACGAATTTTTATTATTCCAAGTACAGGCTTTAGATATCAATCTTTCGAATATGTCAATTTCAAGAATAAAATCAGTTTTTTTGAGATATAATTGTAGAGTCATTCATAAAAAATTATGCGTGTCGCAAGTCACACGACTGAAATGAAACTTCGTGTATGCGTATGAAAATACAGTAATAGATATTTATCTTAAGGCCCCCATACACGATGGGATCTGGTATCGCTGCATGTTACAGGTATCAGTATCATGATACAGATCTCGTCGTGTATGTGTCTGTCTCGGTATCACTGTATCAGTATCAGCAAGTATCAGCTGGTATCGTGCTTGTCTCAAGTATCGTGGTAAATATAGTTGCATTTTTATTTTGACAGTTAAAGTAAATAATTGTTATTTATTTGAATAATCATGTCTGCAGATAGAGAATTTTGGGAAGATTTTATTAATATGTATAAATTATACCCATGTTTATGGTGATGATGAATAGTATTTATTTGATTTATATCAAATTTTACAATATAACTTACAGTGGTGTATTTATTATATACAATTTATAACTTAAATCATCTATTACAATTGCCAATGAAAATTATACCATTTTATTTTTATTAAGTATAATTATATTATACACTTTTTAGTTAGACATCCTTGGAACTTATGGTTGCTTATTCTTAATAATATCTAAGAAATCTGTTATGAAACGGCTTAGGTTTGTTAAAATTTCAATATTTTTCTGATTAAATAGTTGGTAAACATCATTTTGATCTTTACAGCTTATTGAATATTTTACTCTTAACAGCTCTAAACCACGACAATCTATAAAGAAGTGCTCCGCTGTTTCAAGCTCGTTACACAGCGTACATAGTTTGTTTTCATCGTACTTGCTTCTACTCACATTCCATATCCAATTGCCGGTTCTAAAATTTGCAAGTCCTCTTCTTAGATCATCTGACAAATTATGTACATAATATGCACCTTTATCATAATGATTTCAATTTTTGAAGAATCTAAGAGTTTTTCTTTCTTCAGTTTCTGAAAATGTTTTTACATAATATTCTTCCATTAGAGCATTTCCAACTGTCTTTTTCATTTCTGCACCGTAAACTGTTTTCTCTAGAAAACAGTTTTCTCACGTAGTACTGCAATTACTTTATCCATCCAAAAATCTTCTCCTATGCGGTCATATTGGTATTTTGCACAGTATTTTTGTAGCGGTCTTGTATTTTCATTTTCTTGGTATCGCAGTATTAAAACATAATTTATATACCTCTCTTTTACTTTCACTGAAGTTAAAATATGTCCAAGCTCCATAATCGCCGCGCAATTCGAAGTACTTTTTTTTATCTGTAAAATTTCTTTGCAATACTTATAATCTATTTTATTTACGGCATTCTCTGTAATATATGGTCCCCAGACTTCTGATCCATAAATTCCATATTTATGGGATTCAAAATCTAAAGATGTTTGTAATAGACAACTACGTTAATTCTATACACCCTACCATTGCTAATAACTTTTGGAACAGTGTTCTGTCCATTCGCAAATAATTTCTGAAGTCGTTTGGCTGGCTCAGTTTTCGCTTTTGAATCAAATTAAAAATAGTATGGTTATGTCTATCTTTTAACCATCGCTTCGTCCATATTCTTTTTTTGTGTTTTTTTATTAAATAATTTTTTTATCTGTACTGAGGTTTTACAACTGAGTTTCAGCATGTGTGTGCTAAACAAACGTGTTACAAATCTCAGATATATGTATCGCTATCTGTACCGATAAGTACGAGGTATCGATACAGATCTGACTGTGTACGGGGGCCTTTATATTATTAGGTATTAATAAAATAATAATGATAGAGTTTAACACGCGCCATTCACAATTTTATTCATTCAATACCATATTATAATTGTTATTTCATTATGATGTAGGTGGAGGACAAAAAAGTGGTGCTAGGTTTAGGATTTGATAGGTGCGCATTCGCAGCTGCCTTCTTAATTCTATGCCGATATTCATCTGAAATTGCGAGGGAAAATAGTAAGAAACGTTCGATAATGGTCATATTGAATCGAAATATGTTATAAAAATTTAACACAATAAAAGTGGCATTTCTGCAAAGTAAAGTGTTTTATTTATTACTAGCTGTACTCGTGACGTCGTTCGCCGACGCATTGTTATAAACTCAATGGGAATTATATAAGTGGAATAATTATACTAATCTTGCATAGAACAATAGTTTTTGCGTAATGCATGCACATGCTCAAAATGCTTTCTCAATTTTCCCGTAAGAATGAGACATTTTCCCGAAGTAAAAGGTATCTGAGATACTGACCGGGTAATAAGTTATCACCACACCAAATTTCTTCAAAATCTGTTCGATAGTTTTTGCGTAATGTGTGCACATGCTCAAAATGGTTTTTCTATTTTTCCATGGGATGAGACATTTCCCCGGAGTAAAAGGTATTTTAGATATTGGCTCAGGTAGTAAGTTATCTTCAAACCAAATTTCATTAAAATCCGAAGTTGTGTATAATGTAATGAGTTGAAAAAAAAAGCGTAAAGAATGATGTGAGTGGCGTTTGTTATTAAATAAAAATGTAAAAACGGACGTTAAAGCATATTATTATTAGTGTTATTATTGTTAGTCATCTATAATGTAAGAATTCAGTTTAAAAAATATAAATTTGAAGTAGATATCAAAAGAAAATCAGTTGACTAGACGTTTGAATATTTCAATTCGATTTTCTTGTGGGTGTAATGAAATTTTTAAAAGAAAAATTTTTGCCTACTGAAAAATTGATAAATTAGTTTATGTAAAAAAGCTTTCAAAATATTATGATATAAAGCATATACGAACACAGAGAACATACACGAACAGATAATGGAAGCAAATAGATTTAGCTGAAAATTTTTTCAACGAAACAAAATATTTTCAGTTCAATTTAATTATACTCGCTTATACACGTTATTTCGGATGTGCGAAACAATTCTTGTATGCATAGTGTCATTCATGTTAAGTTTGTTTGGATTATACAAACTCAACGGTTATATAATACTTACAGGTCTATTTCCGTTTTTTTTTATTTATTATAAATATTTGCGATTATAGTTTAAGACTAGTGATAATATAATCAGGACCAACCAGCGAAATGGCCGGGCGTGCTTATGCACTAACTGGCGCTTGCGGACTGGTAGGTCAAGGGTTCGAATTCGACGACCGGCTATGCTCGTCAATGTTTTCTACAGTTTCCCTTAACAATTCCAGATGAATATCGGCATAGTTCCTTAAAAAGACGGCTGCATACGCATACCTACCAAATCCTAGCTGTCACCCCACTTTCCTTCTCCTCCAGCCACATCATAATATATTTGTAATGTATTAAAGTATAAATAAACTTAGAGAAATAATGATGCGGGTGGCGTCTGTTATACACTAACTGTCACAAAAAGGGACGTTAAACCGCATTATTATAATTATTATTATAATATAATCAGGACCAAAAATTTGAGACCACAGTCGCAAAAAGAACGCGTACACATGATTTCAGCTCCATTCGCAAATTTGAAACAAAAATTATTCCAGTTCCTAGCTAATGGTAATAATTAATGTCATCATGGCTGGAACTAAATAGGAAAAAATTATTGTAAAATAGCGATTGTCTAAAAAAAGCCATCTATCTAGTAAATTATACAATTTTAATAAATATTATTAAAGTTGAAAAAATATTCCCAGACACTTTTGTAGGTTTCCTTCTTTTTTGTCCTTGTCGTACACTTTTCAACACGACATCAGTGTCCTTAATCAGTGGTTTGTATTTAGTTTTTTAAATATTTGACATAATAATATTTCATCTTCACAAAGTTAAAAAAATGATGAAATACTGTAAAGAAAAGTGAAATATGTCATTTTCAATTAGAATAAACTATTCTCGTTTGATTTTAACTGATCTGAAAATTCTAAGCAGTACATATTGACATCCACTGATTTTTGTTTTTCAAAATTATATTTTTAATAGTATTAAATATTTTGCAATGAATCCAGTCATTCAGTTATTTTATGTATATGTTTACAGTTAAGTTATAATATATCATTAATGTTATTTGTTTTCGGTTTCTTTAAGAAATATTCTTCTGTAATCAAATTATTATTGAATAAACAGAATTTACATAAAAATATAAAATAGTGTTATTAACTTACTATTTATTATTATTTCGTAACCTAATGTTCAATTAGTACCCTATGCACTATTTATTTGTTTGAGTGGAATTAGAAAAAGACAATTATCCGTTGACAAAAAAACTATCAAAAGTGTCTGGGAATATCTTTTCAACTATAGTATTTGAAAAATTAATCGGTGGTAATTATCTATTTGAAGCAATAAAATTATATATTGGCTAATTTGTAAATAATAAACAAATATTTTACTTGGCAAAAATACCACTTTTATTCTGAAACTGTGACAATATTGTTTCAAAATAAAAGTGGTATTTTTGTGAAGTAAAATATTTGTTTATCATTTACAAATATGGAATACCATAAAGTAACGCTCAAATCTATTAATATTATTGGCTAATTTATTTAGTTACAGGGTTGATAGTAAGTATACATTACTGTAAGGTAAAATCGGATAATTTCATTGGAGAAAACGGGTAATTCGGAATTTACGCATCGGTAACACTGTTACAGTGTAGTAAACACCCGTTTGTAGTATTTGATGAAACCCTCGGTCTGTTGGGCTTAACAGATTTTAGTAATATTATCAAAATTACCCAACTTATTTGCTGGTCTTTTTTTTTTTTTCTTCAGTACAAATATGCCTTTGTAAATCCATTCAAAAAAAAAAAAAAATTTAAATATATAGAGGAAGGCAGTAGGAGGTTAGTGAATGGGAGGAAACAGACGATTGCGAAAACGGAAATGATAAGCAAGTAGCGATATAACAACAATAATAAAAAAAAACATAATAACACTGCGTGGAAAATGTCTTTCAAATGTTCACGACATTATGTTTATTTTTCCTATGCTACTTCACTATACTTCACTACTTCTCATCATGTGATGTGTAGTAACTTTTCAACTTAAGTTGTTTGAAAAATATTGAAATAACAATATACTGAAATGGAAAATAATATACAGCAAAAAGAAAGCCAGTACTGTTGGCGAAACTTTTCTCAACACATCCACAATTTTTATTAAAAAAATTTTTTCCGAAAATGATTATTTTGATAATGGAAATATTAACTTTTTTCGTTGTGTAAGGTCGAACAGACGGAGGTCGTGGTAAAAGAAAATATTGATTTTGAAAAGAAAAAAAAAGGAACACACAATGTAAATAGAGAAAAGAAAGTGTATTGTTATGATGGGAAATTCGCAAAGAAAATGACTACGGAAAAAAATAAATAAGTAGGTTTTTTGAAAACAAATCAAAATAAAAAATAAATAAGTGGCAATTTTAGAGAATTTCAATTACAACAAATCAGCTATTACAGCAGGTGTTGTGGCGAAAATTGAGCCCCGGGCTGTAGTATAAATTTATTTTATTCTATATACATAATTATGTAAATATGTAAATATTGAAATAACCAATTATTACGAAAATTGTTGGAAAGGTTGGAAGTGCCAAACCCTTGAATGAGTCATGCAGTCAACTCTATCGAATAATTGGAACCACATGTTTTTTTTGTCGATGGAAAATGTTTTTTGCACTAAAATTCAAGTTCTTTAAAATATTCGTCACGTCACCACACGGAAAAAGTTACGTAAGTTTTTGAACCACTGTTTTTTATAAACTAGTTTTAGGGAAATACTCTAGGGTATGTTACAAAATAGTGAAGATTTTAAAATGTTGTAAAATATGGTCCATTTCACTCAAATTTAACCGTTATTCATCACTTATAAATTGAAAGATTTTCCGTTTTCTTGGCTTTATCGATTTCGTTATTGCACTTGCATAAATTTTGAATTTGCAATTTGTTTTAGAAAAGAATAGAAGATTGATTTGTTTCGAATAAAATAATTATTTAATCCTTTAAAGATACTGAGTACTGAATCGAACATATTAACATATGTTTCCTAGATATACTACAGGCATTAAATTGTGAAGTATGACTCCTTTTTATTAAACCCAATTTGTAACCACGGAGACTTGTTTATAAATATTAGATAAACCATTAAATTAATGGCTTGACCGCCATCAAAGTAATCACATCAGTCAATTTTTTTGCTTCAATTTCTTAATGTATTTGTAATACACAGCATTCTGTCTAGTCGATTCTCTCCCCAATGTTTAAAGATGACTCATGCTCAATTGTATTTGATACTGGGTATATACCGGATGTCCCGGTCGGATGTATACATACGATTTACATGTTAATTGATAACATTGGATTCCCATAAGGAAAAAGTTATGTCAAAAGAGTGCTTTGAATAAACGTATTTATATTTTTGGTAATTTTCTTTTATGAAACATTTTTTTCCACCAAATTATCTACACTATTTCTTCAACAGAATATTTTTTCCGTATTTTTATTATTTTAATATTTATTTCCAAGAAAAAATTAAAAGATTATGCCCTTTGAATTTACAAATAATGACACAAATATTTATGTGAAAATATGAATTGTTTGAAAATTTAAGATTCATTTCTATATTTAATTGCATTATTGTTGTTAAAGCGATAGTAACAGTAGTTACAACATTAAATTGGTATTATTAGTTTGTTCAAAGCACTCTTGTGACATAACTTTTTCCTTATGGGAATTCAGTGTTATCAATTAACATGTAAACCGTATGTATACATCCGAATGGAATACCGGGTATATTGGAACAACTGAATTCTTGCTGTTATTGTGGAAATTTTAGTTGTGGAAACTTAAAATAGTTGCTAACCGAGTAACAACTTTTTTTAATTCACGATACCAACTATAAATGAAATCACCTGAACAAATAAAAATTAGTTGTGATAAAGATTCGAATATAAAATTTATAGGTAGTATAACTGATAGGTACTATCTATATACCTATGTTTACAACAATAGATTGATAGTTGCTGTAACTAGTAAACTATTAATTATTTATTGTTAATCCAACCAAAATATTTAAAAAAAATTAAAATCTGTTAATGAAGATGACGTATCCGTGGTCATTGTTTCAATGACTCATTTTTTCCAAATTTAATAAATAAGAATAAATAGTACTGATGGTGCAATATTATTAAGATTTACGCAAAAACCTGCATTTGCTTTTTAGAATTTTGAATAGGAGTTTTTTTTTAATAATTACTAAATTATAGTGATCGCTACTTTGTTAGTTAAAATGTTGATCTACATTATTCTATGAAATAGCTTCATCAATTATCGTCAATCCATTTCACAACCCAAAAACCATTTTACTTTTATGTACCCCATAATCGAATAAATAAAATTTTATCCCATTTGAAAATATAAATCAAGGTTTTACACCATCCCCTGTATTTCAACGTATCTATTCATTCCCGGCGTAGAAGCCCTTTATCGAAAATTGCTTCCATTATTCCCAATAATCAGAAATGAGGAAACACACACATCTACAAAATTTCTACTTAAAATTATTAGACATAAAAATTCGTTTTATTGTGTCGTTTGTGTGTGATATGTGACCAATAGTAAATATTACAAACGCGAGTGCGGATGCGGCGAAGGCAGAATGGCAAAAAAGTGACATTTCTCTCATTCCTTTTCCAAATATTATAGCCGGAGTTTATTTATCAAGTACACAATAATATTCTTTGGTGATATTTTATATAATATTCTTATATAAACTGCCAATAGTTTTGTTAATATGTGTAGGCAGGGCCGGATTTACACTAGGGGCAAATTTTTAGGAGCGGCAAAATCTGGAGCATACGTGGTAATTTGGTTTTTTTGTTTTTTATTTGGCCATCACTCATTTTCTAATAGGAAAATAAGAAATGGGAGCTGTTTTTAAAAGCTTTTATTTAACTTGGTATATTAGTATGTTCGTTTAGATCAAATCTTGGAATCAAAATTTAGGCAGGTTCTAATTGAGCTAGAGGTTTCAAATTTTACGTACGTGTCTAATCTTGATGACAATGCAATATTGTATAATTAGTTTTGTCTTAAATCGCCCCAAAACCAAAATTGTTGGTTTTTAGTCCTGTGCAACTTTTTGACATTTCAAATTTTCAAATATTGTCCATTGATTTTACGTTGCAATTTTTTGTTTCCATAGTTATGTCTGATTAGGGTAAATTGACCGATTAAAATATAGGTAAAAAAATTACTTTTTTGATTCTCTTTTTAAATTAATTGTGATCAGACTAAAATGTAGAAAATAAATTGAAGTAAAAAAATGTTTTTCAAGAAAAAGCTTTTATTTAAAAATGGGCTAAAAAAATAACTTTTGAGTGAAGTTTGAAGCAATATGCAACATTATTTATAAAAGCTTGAGGCTTAAGTTTGGTAACTACTGAAAAGTAACTACTGAAAAGTAAAATAGCTACACTTATATTCAAAACATCCAAAACAGAAATAACTAATGATAACGCCTCGAGCTTTTATAAATTATGTTGCATATTGCTTCAAACTTCACTCAAAAGTTATTTTTTTAGCCCATTTTTAAATAAAAGCTTTTTCTTAAAAAACATTTTTAGTCGAATTTTCTCCGAAAAATTAGACTTATACAGTCTATACGATAAGAGCTGCGAGAGGCGAGAGTAGGGGCGCTATCCGTTTTCGGACCCGTAGAACACGAATATGTAGAAAAAAAATGTCTGATATATATATATATATATATATATATATATATATATATATATATATATATATATATTTCCCGCCACCTTTTAATTTGTGTACGGCCCCCCTATGGAAGTTAAGAGATGAAATTTGGTAAATGGGGCTCATTTTCGAGGCACCTCATACTATCAAAGTGGGGTCAAATTTTGGGCAAATTTTTTTTCTGACCCGACCTTTAAGGGGGTGGAGGGGGGCGGAAAAGCAATAAAACTTTTCCAAACCGGTTTTAAATAATGTTTCGGTCAATTATCTACAACATATCCAAAATGCAGCTTCCTAGGATGATATGGTGGGAGTAGAGGGGGGAAAAACGATTTTCGCTGGATCTAACAGGCCCCCAGCCCCCCAGAATTAACGTAGAGGGTTGAAATTTGGTGTGTTGATAAAGTTCGTACCTAGGTTGTGCTTTTTGGAGGTTTTAAAATTTTACCCCCACCCCCCTCATTTTTAAGCTATAATTTCATGCATTTTCGACGTTTTCGAAGTTTGTACCACTCGCACAGGTCACCCGAATAAACCTAGAGGGCTGAAATTTTGTATTCGGATTGAGTTAGTATCAAGGGGGTGCCTTTTGGGGGTCTCGACTTTTAACCCCTACCCCCACCATTTTTATACCCAAAAGAACATGATTTTTCTTGTTTTTTAACAGTTTCGTTCGGGTCAAAATCTCCCCAAATAAACCTAGAGGGCTGAAATTTGGTGTACAGGTTAAGCTAATAGCCAGACATTGTTTTTTGGAGGTTTCAACTTTTAACCCTTACCCCCACGATTTTTACGCCAATATTTCCTTAATTTTTTTGCTTGTTTTCTAACACGTCTAGAGACTCCATAAGGAAACCTAGAGGGCTGAAATTTTGTACGTGTATTCAGTTAGTATCCAGCTAGTACCTTGTAGGGAGTCCACATCACTTTTCCGCCCACTTCTCCCATTTTTACATCGGAATTGAATGCTATTGTTAAATGTGTTTTAAAAGCATTATGTTTATTCTAAATACAAGTAGGCGAATAGTAATTTTAAAAAATTTAAAAAAAAGTGAACTTACTTTTATGACAAATGAAATACATACATATTAAGTAATTTAAAAATGTTATTAAAGTCACTGTTTATTTATAAATTAGGAATTTTGGATTTTTAGTATTTATAAAATAGAAATTTTGGGTTTTTTTGGAAAGAAAAAATATCTTTATAAAGGCCTTCCAGTTTACTATTTAAGGTCCTTTTTTAATATTTAAAACTAAAACATAAAGGCAATTAGCGGATAAACATGGGCAGGAATGTCCTCGTACGAATTGTGTTGGCTTTTTTTCTGCTACCTGTTTTCGGCACAAAATTGAAATTTACTGAGATACAGCCCTTAAATACTTAAAACCTTTTTTTAAAGCCTCGATCAGCCGAACACTCATCACCAGTTTTGAAACCAACAAAATGACAATTCGGTTGTAGACTTTCAAACACATTTCGCTTGTAGACATTCAATACCGAAGATGAAGGGGAAAATTCGACTACCGTGATGGGGCCCCGCTGCTCACGGCGTTTTTTTACTTCAATTTATTCTTTTTGCACATCACTTTTTGATAGACAAAGGTAAAAAAGGTGGAAAGTACATAAGACATTTTTTTTTAAATTTTTGTCATGGGCGGCATTTTTCACAGTGTCTCGGACGACACTTGGGGTAAAATCGGTCCTGTGTGTAGGGATACCGGGATTATCGTGAAATTCGACCGATAGATAAAAATATGAACTTCCAAACAAAACTTATAATTATTTTGAGGATATCTTATTTGATTTAATAGTAATTATAAGTGGCCCGTCATGTAAAATATTTTCGTTACTTCGTCCTGTTTTCTCCGTTATATTTCCACTTATTTGAACTCTGGTGAGAGTCCTTGTCATTGTAAATATCATAACCTATATTCCATTCTATTATATTACAAGAAGTATTTGTATGTATGCTTTTATTTATATTTTTAGTCAAATTTTTCAACTAAAAAATTTGACTTACACAGCCTATACGATAAGAACGCAACGAGCCGAGAGTAGGGGCGCTATCCTTTTTCGAATCCGTAGAACACGATTCTGAAGAAGAAAAATGTCTGATATATATATATATATATATATATATATATATATATATATATATATATATAACGTCCTTTTCTCTCTATCCTTTAACATGTGTGGGGTTCCCTATGGACGGAATGAGCTGAAATTTGGTAAGTGGGGCTCATTCCAATGCACAACAATACAATATCAAAGGGAGGTCAAATTCCTGCTAACTGCTATCGACATAAAATTGAAATTCACTGAAATTCAGCAATTAAATCTTAAACCCTTTTTTTAAAGCCCCGATCAGCCGGAGACTTATCAGTGTAGCGAAGTGTAGCGAAAAATTCGACTCCCGTGATGGGGCCCCGCTGCACACGGCATTTTTTATTATTTATATTGTAAAAGTAATACTCATGTATTTTTAACACAAAATAGCTGTTCTTGACATTTATAATAATGGCAAAATATTTTTATTATTTATTGTTTATATTGGTTTTCAGGTCGTTGAATTTATTTTCGAAAATAAAATTCTTTCAGATTAAGGTCGCTGAATTGTTGCGAAAGGAAAAAAAAATGAAAACAAAAACACTGAAACCAACAAAACTAGATAGAAATGCGTAAGTGAAATTTTTCTTTTTTTTGACACAAAGTGTGATATGATAAAGTTGGCCTCAACTGGTAAAATTGGCCGATCTCATACGGTAATTAATAAGTATTGATTTGCGAAGTGAAAATTCTAGAAACAATATCTTTATATGTTTGGATGCATTCCCCAATTTTCCGTTGGTCGAAAGCGTTCCAAAATCCATAATCTCGTTGACCATCAATAAATTATATTCACGTTCGTAATGAAAGGAAATTTAAGCTTCAGGTGCACTGAAAACAACAGACGTGGCGTTAACAGATAGCCATGCTTTTAACAACACGATACGGACGTACCCAACGACTAAAAGCATAGGTACATGAACATATTAAATCCATAAGCAGACAACAAGTAGCAGATCCTATTAACTTAATCCTTCAATAGTGGTCATCTCTAGGACTCCATCACGTAGATACTCTTTTCCACTTCGTCTCATTCCATCGCACACGATCATTCACGTATCTATTGTAAATTTTGCTACAATAACCTCAGCCTGTATAAAGTGCTGACGGTCTTGTGTCCAAAAGGGATATTGTGATAGTAGTACGTCAATCATAACGGGGTACAGTAGTGGACAAAAGACATTTCCACCACAGACAAATGAACACCATTATATTATACTACTAGACAAAGTGTAAAGCCAGGTTCTAGGCATTTTTTTTTTTGAAGCAGGTAACAAGGGTGAGACGGGTGAAATTAAATGAAATAATATATTGTCAATTTTTGAGCAAATGCTAGTATAATTATTGCAGGACATAATTTATATACGTACGTATTTTGAAAAGAAAGCGAATACCACTTTTTTTCTTTCAAAATTTTGCAGTTTCTTCTCAAAAAAGTAATATTTTATTATCAATATTAAATTTTGACAATAATTATTTGAAACCGTAACTACGGATACAAATCCATTACTATATAACACAATACTATTAGGGTCGGAACTTGGTCGTATGTGGTTGCCTCAATTACACATTCATGTTATCAGTCTATATAAATAATATAATCTATACATATAATAAAATTGTAACGAGACCGTTTCTGTACATGGAATATTTTTTGAAAATTGTACTGGTACTGTAAATAGTTATCGATGTAGATATCAAATCAGCGATTTTTAAAGTTTTTGTTTGTCTTTCTGTCTGTCTGTTCACGCATCACGTAAAAACTACTGGACGGATTTTAATGAAATTTGGTGTGATGCTAACTTATTACCTGGGTCAACATCTAAGATACTTTTTATTCCGGGAAAATGTCTCATTCCCACGGGAAAATGGAAAACTATTTTGAGCATGTACATTGTACACACATTACGTAAAAACTACTAGACGAATTTTAATGAAATTTGGTGTGATGATAAATTTTTATCTACATCAACATCTAAGATACTTTTGATTTCGAAAAATGTCTCATTCCCATGGGAAAATGGAAAAAAAAACATTTTAAGCATGTACACACATTACGTAAATTTACATATTTCATAATTTCATAACTATACATAGTAACAAAATTGTAATGTAAATAAATTAAATATTGTACTATAGGTTTGGAAATTTTTCTGAAACTGAAATCAAAGAAAATGTTGCCAATTGTGTACCGGAAAATACAATAAATAGACAATTGTCAACAGATACAGAAACTACAAATTGGAAAAAGAAACTACTCAACATTTCGCGTGAGCAACGTCACGGGTACGGCTAGTATATAATATGTTCACTGGTCTGTGATTTCAACCTAATTTGAAATAAATAAAATACTAGGGAAATTATTTTAAAATACACATACTTATGTAATATCTATTTTCAACACGATGACGCTCATGAATAATTATGACGAAATGATCAACTGGTAGACTATTTTGACAGTAAATACACTTTATATGGAATTGTTGACGTCGTATAACGTAGTGTGTGCGTTAGTAAGGTTTCACTTGATGTCGTATGACGTCAATGACTGTCAAGGTGTTAAAAATAATGTCAAAAATCATTAGAGGAAATTAGTTTAATATTTATTTTGATCTAAGTACAATAAGAGAATCTGAGGACATAACACATTTCTGGTTAGTTGGGTAATAGTTACAAAATTGCTTTTCTAAACTACTATTTAAATTAAATAATAATTATATTTAACTAGCACAACAAATCTGTTTTTCCATTAAAAATTGCTTTAATAGATTTTAGCCTTACATTAAAGTATTTTATATTCGTAAACAATGAAACAAATTTTTTTACTTAGCAAAACATCACTACTTATATAAAAATTTTGTGACACTTGTTTCGAATGTTAATTCATTTTCAAACAAAACCTACTACCTTCTCGTCGTCTGCTACTCCTTGGAATATAAACAGATAAACCTAGTACATAAAACATGAATTTAGTGGAATATTTACTTTTTTTGAAAATAAACTAATGTTGGAAATTTTTTGTAACAACTTTTATAAATACGGTGATATTTGGTAGGCTAAAACATTTGTTTCATTATTTAAAAATTACCTTGAAAATTAATTTTTCCTCGATCCTCTTTCCTATTGTCAAATACGCATTTAAGGTCTTTTGTGACGATGTTTAAGTTTTTCAGGACACTATTGTGTTTTAGAAGCTTTATTAAATGTAAGGCCAAGTAACACTTTAGTTTGTAGGTAAACATACATGTAGGTATTATTCCCAGTATATTCTCCACCTTTTGATTGATGTTGTTTTGTTTATTTTAATTTACCAACTACGCTTACCAACCGGATAATGTACTACAACAGTTGGGATACTACTGTTACCAAAATCAGCTTACTTACTGCGTTTATACATTAGAATGAATTGAGATGGATTTAATTTTAATTCATTGTATGGTTGCTTTTTGTTGAAAATGGAAATGATAAAGGTAATAATATCACCTGTATTACATTGTTATTTATATTGCCATCAAATTCTTAGAAGTTTTACATGTGGTGGATTACTTAAATTTTTGCGGCATTTCTTCTTTTGGATCTGAAGGGAAGGATTCTATTGTGTTGTTAATAACACAGTTTCAAGTTTCAACTTCCAAGGATATTTTCCACCAATTTAAATTCGAAAAAATTTATTATCTCGGTAAATAATGAGAATCGACAATTATAAAAATTAAGAATTTATTAAAAATTTTAAATTGAAGTCACTTTGTTAATTATATTGGCTATGCATGTTGCTTCATTTAACACTCGTTTCAATAACAGACCATATTAAGGGGGGAGGGTCCTCCAGACAACAGGTATTTTAATAATTTTTTTTAAGAAAGTGGATAGATTTATTGTATCAAATGAAGTTACATAGTACAGTACATGTTATGGTGTATTCACTCATAAATTTTTATGCAAAAAAAGAAAAATGGCGGCGCTACAGCTGTTCCAAGTTGACTCTTTTAATTGGCGCCGTGGAATGCCCAGCCTCTTGTAATCAACTGAATTCAATCGGACAAAAAAATTTTATTAAAATAAGTCGTTACGCTTTCCATATACCTATTTCTGATAAGAAATTTTTTTTTTCATAATTTAAAATCAAAAAGAAAAAAATTTCCCTTTTTTTTTATAAACAAATTGTTATGAACAATATTTATAGTAATAATTTATGCAAAATTTTAGGTATATGCAGAGGCTAATATCTTAAAGAATATCTGTACAAACTTTCAAGTTAATACCTTAATAACTTTTTAAGTTTTATTGGAAAAAAACCTGTATTGAGAAAAATGTTATTAAAAAGTTTTCGCTTTTGAAAAGTATAGTTAAAAACAGTTTATCGTTATCTAAGATAATCTTTCTGTGGGGATTAAAGCATTAGAAATATATTCCTTAAGGTTCAAATAAACTTTTAAAGCAAAACAAAAAATGATAAATTTGAAAGTTCTAGAGGACCCTCCCCCCTTAAATCATCCAAGAATAATTTATAATTCAAGCAAACACTTTTTTAATGATTTACATGATTACATCTGCTCTTTGAAAATAATGCAAGTGTAATAAATTTTAAAGTAAAATGTAAATTTAATGACATGATTGTAACAGACAGTTGGGGTTGCCACTACACTTGCACTTCCCAGTTGACCTTTTACTGTGTATAATTCCAACAAAGAAAAGAATCACCATCCCGTACACGTTGTAATTTTCTTAAAGTGTATTCTAGGGGGATATGATAAAATTACTGATGATACGTATATACCTATGGTATAAGTTAAATTTTTAAATATGGGTAAAAAATTGTAAAATTATAAAATTACTCTAGTTTTCCATTCACTAATGGTGCCCTAGTTTTGCAGAAATATTTTTCAAATTTTATTAGTTGTTCAGCTACACAGACAGCACTAACGAATTGTAGTATAAACTGTAATATTTGAGTATATTTGTTTCTTATTCTCTTTGAAGGTTACTACAGTCAGAGTAATTAAGATGAATATACAGGCTCTGGACGACACTGCAAAGCGCATGTCTGGGAACATCTATTTAATGAGCTATGAGTGAGTGATATGTAATTAGAAGGTAATGTAGTATCCTAATTTATATTATTTAATTCATAATCAATGTCACTTTACCTAGTACTCACCGCAGCTTAATATAATTTTATAGAAATTTTGTAAAAATCTTCGATTATTTTGAAAATTCAAAACTTGATAGCGACCTCTAAAACATTTTTTAAAAATCAAAAATTTTTATGGAAGTCTTTTCTTATATTGTGGAACAAAATGAACGGGTGCCCATAATAATTTTTAAATATTAGTATTTCAAGGACCACCCTAAAGAATACATTCTGTTAAAATTTAAACATTGCATCTTGATTTTTAAAATATGATAGATGGGTTAATGCTTAATAGTATTTAACTCGACTATGTATTCAGAAGTTGTAATTTTATTGTAAATTAGAAATGATTAATAGAAAATAAATAAGAAAATTAAAACATGCGATCGTTGCTTTGTTACTTTTCACAACAAAATCGTAGGAAAAACACGAGTCGACTTTCGGCTTTACACCATCGTCAGGTGAAAAACATAACTAAAAATTGTTCTTTTAGGCGAAAACTATTTACAATATAAATTGAAGTAAATAATGTATTGGTGGGGGATGTTAGAGATAGAGGTAGATATAATCACATCAAAACAGATTCGCCTAAAAGAACAATTTTTAGTTATGCTTTTCACCTGACGATGGTGTAAAAGCCGAAAGTCGACTCGTGTTTATCCCATGTTTTAATATGGATTTTCACAAAGTAAACCTATCTAATATTAATTATTTAAGAAAATTAGATTTCACGTTTCAAAATACTCTAATTCAATTGCCATTTAAAAAGAACATTTGTGTTTTTTTTTTGTTTCTAAATGACTGTGTGACCTTTTCAAACGATTTTCTGCAATATTTTTAAAACTTCCGTTTAGTTGTGTTTATTCACGATTGTTTCAGTCATATACTCATAGCAATTTAATTCTTTTTAAATATTGATTAGTGTAATTTTCTCCTGAGAATATTTATGCTTTACTGTGTCTGCGTGTAGTACTAGTTTCAAAGCGTAGAACACGTTAACGGAACAATGTGGTAAAAAAAAATTAACGGTATACAACACTTCAAAATAAAAAATTAACTAACTTTTCAAGAACGCTTCATTGCCGATATTGTTCACTGTTAAAGAGCTAAATTATTTTAGATGGATATGAGGTTCGCCAGGGTTCGAGGTCCCAAAAGCGCCAAAAATAAACTACCCAACCGATTTTAAAAATCGTTTCATTGTTAAAAAATGAAACTATTTCAAACGGATAGATGCTATAGTACCTAAATGAGACCCGCTAGGGTTCTGGGGACTCAAAAGCACACAAATTAACTACTCAACCGAGTTTGAAAATTTTCTTACTGTTAAAGAACTAAATTACTTTAATGGATACAGGTTGACTACGTTATGCAGATGCTGCAACAGTATACGGTATTTCCATATTTTTGTTTCTTTTATAGTTGTTATTAGAAAATTGACTATAACTTGCGGTACTTACGTTCTGTTATTCATATAAATGATTAAAACATCGAACAAATATATGGGTATGTATTTAGGGTAAGTGCGGCAGAGATGCCGCGTCCGGAGAGATGCCGCAGTAGCCATAATTCGTCCGTTGATTGATAGATAGTGCTATTAATGGACTATATGTTTAAACTAAGTTCCTTATTTAAGCTGTATATGGTAACATTTATGATTAGTCCACCGGTTTAGTAATTATCCAACTTTTTATTATTGAAAAGTAAGTTTTTTAACATAATATTTTATCAAGCATTTAATTCATTAGAATTTAAGAATGTATATTTCATTGTTTTAATGAAAATGAGTTTTGTTATTAATTTAGATATATTTTAAAAGTACTGCATAAAATTTTAGGTTGGATTTCCGCATTATGTTTGCTATAGCTATATGCGGCATCTATCCCAACAAAAAGGAGAGATGCCGCATTTAAAGTTAGTATAGATGCCGCATCATATTACATATTAAAAACATAGACTTATATACCTTAATTTTGCATTATTTTTTTTTTTACTGTAAATTATGCCACGTAAATATAAAAGATCCATTAATGGATCAGGAAGAGCCCTCATATTAGTGAAGATAACGAAAATAATGATGATTGCCTGTGTATTGAATGTTTTGAAAAGTACTCAGAAACAAAAAGAAAGTTGACTGGTTAAGATGTATATAGTGCCAAAAATGGTTACATATGGCATGCATCATGCATGGAGATGTGTGTAAAATGGAAAATTTTTAATATAAACTATGCGGCATCTCTCCCATAGGTGTGGGAGAGACGCCGCTTCGCAGGCTCTATAAAAATGTTAATTATGAATCCTTTATGACTCCAAATTTAAAATTATTTATAAATAATTTTAAAAAACAATGTTTACATTTATTTTATACGAAATTTCAAATCAATTAAATGCATACTTTAAGAATTATCAAGTGTTTTCAAAATGTGCGGCATCTCTTCCGCATTCACCCTACATTGTTACCTACAATCATATTTCCTATATAATATATTTATTGGGAATTTCCTAATGGTTGTGACTTCCGTTTAAAATATGTAAATCATTAAAAAGTATAATTAAACACTCATGTATAATGGAATATCACCCCTTTCACGTCTCCATGCCCTAGTTGCAATCATTCATCGTTGTTACTATAAAATAGCAATTAAAAAATTATTATTAATTAATGTATGTACATATGTTATACGTATACATAGATGCCTACATTGTTGCCTAGCGGTAGGGTTATAGGTTATACAGACTTTGAACCTATAGGTTATACGTTATTTAATATTGAAACTGTACAAATATGCATTTAATTATTGACATTTTCGGCCAATATTAATTATTATTTGTACACATTTTAATTTTTGCCGTTTTCGAAAATTTCGTTATACAAATAATACTGGATTGTTTATCTGCCGGGGTTATGTAAACATATGGATTATAGTTGTTGATGATTAAATTGGCATCATTGTTATATCCATCTAATATTAGGTTAATAAATTTTAATTGAGTAACTGCGTGATCCAGCAAGCGTTAGTTAAAGAAGTCATTACAACCTCAAAGTAGATATTGTAATAGATACATACGTACCTATATATTTATAGTAGGGTAGACCGGGGCATATTTACACAGTTTTTAGTTTTTGGTTATTCTAATTTTTTGTATTACAGGTATTTATAGTAATTTTATACTCAATTATAACTTGATTTTTAAGCTTCATTTTGACGTCTACGAAGAGCTTCCTACTATTATACTTTTTTAGATACTCAGCTTATTTTTAAGTGATGTCACCTGTGTAAACATGCCCCCTTTAAGGGGAATTTTTACTTAGTACCTGGGGAAAGTTTACTCATTTCTGAAATGAAAAAAATTAAGGGTAATAACTGTTAAAAACACAAATAAATGTGTGAATTGGTTTTGTTAGCAAAAATAATAATAATAATAACAAAATATAAAATTTCAAATACTAAAAAGCATAAAATAACGAAAAATTGAAAATTAATATACAAATTATTATGAAATAATGAGCAGGATCTACACATCAGCTAGAATGGCACATTCAAAATTGCTTTCACAGTTTACGCATATAAGAAAAATTAAAAACTTGCCCCGGTCTACTCTATAACCAGAGGTAGCTATATTTGCTCATTTTTGATTGCCTAGTTATGGTCAGAAAGTTATGGTCAACAGTTTCAAATATATCGTCATTTTAGATCTGTAATGTAATAAAATCATTTTTTTAAGGAAATATTTAATTTTTTTAGACAAATAAAGGTTTGTTGTTTTATTGTAACTTGTAGAAATAGCAGTTTGAAGGAAAATGTACGAATATAAATGTGTGATTGTAAGTAATTTGAATAAATACATTAAATACTGATATTTTTTTAAACGTCAAATTTCATTTGGTAATTATTATGATTCTGATATTTTTCAGACATCAAATTTCGTGTGACGATTAGCACAATGCTGACAAAAACTTAAATAAAAGCGATATGAAAGACAATTCTCCCGCACGTCGCTTGGCTATACATTTTCTCTGCCTATAGAAACTCAACTTATACTCTCCCTAGTAAATATATGTGTATTATATTATCTAACTCTATGATTACAACTATTAACAATACGTTTTATGAAAATATTCTTCAGTTCTTGAATAAAATTTTACAAGAAAAGAAATAAATAAACAAATTAAAAATATAAATAAAATTAACAATGTGTGACAATGTCTTTAGTAGTAAAAGTAAAAATTTTCTATTAAAATGACTGAAGTTTTATCTAAAAAAAAAAAAGAAACCTTTAAAATAATGTTTAATTCTACAAAACCAAAACCGTGAGCAGAGGAGCTCCATCACGGTAGTCGAATTTTCCGCTTATCTTTAATGTTTCTAAATTGAAATTTGTGTTTTTATTGTTGAAATGTAAAAATAGAAAAGGACCTTAATAACTGAATTGGAAAAGCTGTTACTATAACCGATCTCTCAAATTCTGATCATTATAGCCTCTGCATATAAAAATAGTATAATTGAAGGCTGGGCTTCAAAAACAGGCTAAGTGAAATTGAGTTAGACCTGAAAAAGGAATTAAGTGCCATTATCAACAATCTAGACAGCATGTTAAAATTTCATTTTTTTGGCACTTAGCCTGTTCTTGAAGTCCAACCTTCAATTTACGACACTCTTAACAAGAAAAATTTTCTCAAATTCGTAAAATCCAAATCTCATATTTTTGAAATATATTCGTGTAAAAGAACTAAATTTTAAAAATACGTGTTAGTTAATACGGAAAAAATTTCCAGGCAATAAAGTAAACTTTTAAATATTCAAACAAAACTGTTATATCTAAAGTAGGGAAAATAAGTAAAAAAATTGAAGAGAAATTATTTTCCGAGAATATTAAATTCAAACATGTTCCGGTCAAAAATTTCATTTACAACACGTTCGAAAACATTAACATCATAAATAAAATAACTAAATAATAATAAAACGCACATTCAGGCATAAATTATGTAAAAAGCCAAAAAAAAATCAACTTTGTATGAAAATGCAAAGCATGTAATTTCTGCGATGAACAATATGTTTTTTTGCGTTCTAAAGAAAAATCCTTAACTTACTTTTTTGAATGGAGGTCACCTACCATCTCAAAAATTTTGATCACGAACTTAAACTTTAATTTACCTCACAAGTTTTTTTGTGAAAAAGAAATCAAATGGGTAGAATCATAATAAGAAACAGAATTGAAGAAGGGTCGGAAAAGGAGTTTAGTGGTTAGGGGAATCATGTATAAGTTATAAATTTTATTTAATATTTTTTAATATTTTACACGTACAATAAATGAAAATAATTCCTTTTAAAAAATTTATTTTAAATATGAGACTAAATTAGTGGTGCGTACTCTACTATCAAATTTTCACAGTAAAAATTTAACTCATAAGTCCCGTGTGAATATTGCCACTTTCGTATTTTTTTTTTCAGTAAAGAAAATGATTCAAAAGACTGAGCATTGGTCATTTCGTTAGTAGGTTAGTACAGTAAAAATGAAACGAAAGTTTTTATTGATAAATTTAATTAATTTAGAAACCCTAAATTAAAAATCTCAAAGTGACTGAAAAAATTATCAAACTGGATCGGCCGAGAATCGAACCCAGGATCTCCCGATAACTAGCCAGGTATGTTCGCCACTGGACCAACGATCCTGTATTCGACAGCCACCCCAGTCAGATAACCATTCAACCACTTATGTGTATTATACCAACTTATAGAAACAGTTACAATTTTCAATTTCAAATATTATCGAGTGCTTGTGAAACATTACTACGTGTGACGAACTTTTGTTCGCATTTAAATACACGCAGTGTTCATATGTTCACGTATCGTTTAGTTAAACTGAAACTTTAAGCACTCGATCTCTTTGGTTGGTCTAGTGGCGAAGACAGTTGGCTAGTTAGCGGGAGATCCTGGGTTCGATTCCCAGACGATTCAATTTGATAATATTTTCATTCACTTTGTAATTTTTAATTTACATTTGGATTTTGGTCATAAAAACCAAAGAAATCGAGTGCTTAAAGTTTCAGGTTAGCTGAACGATAAGTGTACATATGAATACCGCGTGTATTTAAATGCGAACAAAAGTTCGTTACACGTAGTAATGTTTCACAAGCACTCGATAATGTTTGAAATTGAAAATTAGAAACCCTAGTAACAAATAATATAGTTACGTTTATTTGGTTCCTAAATTTTAATTTTTCACAATAAAAATTTGTAGTACAGTAACTGAAGCATTTGGCTACCAATTTTTTCGGATGGGATGGATTGGCTTGAAATTTGAACTGTAGCTAGGGAGTAGCCCAAGAAACAAAAGTTATATAATGCCGATGTGTGCTTTCCCCCTAGGGGTGGAAGGCACCCCTTCTAGGGGTTGGAAATTTTTTATGAAAAATAACCTCACCGTTTGATAGAGGGACAAATTCTAAGCAAAAAATATTCTATAAGAATTTTTTGTACAATTAATACTTTTTGAGATATTGGCGCCTAAATGTGGTCGTTTTTAGCCCAAAAAATGCAGGTTTTTGAGGGATATTTCGCAAATATCTCAAAAGCTACAAGTTTTACATAAAAAATGGTTATGAGCAAAAATAAAGAAAATCAAGTAACAAAGAGATTGCATTCTTTTTTATTTTTGTAGGTAGAACACAACCTAAGTTATGACTCCTTGAAGTTAAAATCGATTTTGACGATAGCTAAAATCGAAACTTTCAATGTCATTTGGAGGAAAAATGAGAGGTTTTTCGAAAAAAACTCATATTACACCTTTTAAAGTACTTGAATAGACCTTTATTTTGAGCTGTGGTAAACGCCATTAGTATAAAAATTAACGGAGTTACATTCAAAGCAAAATGGTTGTCTTGATTTTTGAGAAAAAAAATTGGTATCAAAATTAATTACTTGACGGCAAACATTGAAACTAAGCGTAATCCGTCGCCAGTTTACTTTATTCATATATAAACAATGGGTTCTGGGAGTTTGAACGGATTTAGAAGTTTAAATTCGAAAAAATGACTGATATAGTCTTGAAAAAAAAAAAATTAATTTTTAAAAAAATCATAGTTTTTTTCAAAATATTTAAAAAACTAACAAATTTATGAAAAAAAAATTATAGAATGAAAATTGTAGGTCTTTTCTTGCTGAAAAATCTGCTTTTTTGTTCATTTTTGTACGTCCAAATTTGACTGAGTTATGATCGTTAGAAGCTCAAAACAGAACGCGAAGACTACCTTTCCTAAGCCCTTTAAACTTGCAAATCTAAAAATTGAAGGACTCAAAAAAATTGTAAATCATAAGACTTATAGTGCTTAAAATTTCCTACCAAATGGTTTTTTAAGCGAATTGATAGCTTAAAAATTAAAAAAGTTATAATAAGAAAACCAATTGCATTTTTTCGGTAAAATTTTTGGAGCAGGTAAATTACCATCATCTTTGTGTATTTTTTGTATTTTCTTAATAATTTAGTTAAAAAATTTTAAAAATAAATTCAATAGAATGAAAAAAAAAAATTAATTATATCAACATGTAATGCATAATTCACATGCTATTTTTCCATACATATAATTTTTATGCAATTTTTCCATAAAGGGTAGGATTTTTTATAAGAGGTAGTTCTTCTATCAGGGTTTTTGGGAGATTAAATAGTTACAATATAATCATACATTTGAAAACTTTTAAAAAGTTACAATTCATCATATGTACACCAGTATATAAATATCTCAAGCCGTTAATAATCGTTTTCTTCTTTATTTTATTGTAAGGGGTGGTTTATTTTTTAACGGTTGCAGCTTTTTAATGAGTGATAAGTTTTCTAATGAAAAATAAAAGAGATATAATACATTGTGAATGCACCAAAAGGTTACTTTAGGCTGCTAAAACTTTTTTCCTATTTTTTCGGAAACAAAGGGGTAGTTTTTAAGAATTTTTTGGGTAGAAAAGTAACTGAATTTCATAAATTATATTAAAAAACTTGAAAGGAATTTTATCCAACATATTTGAACATAAATTGAATCTTTAAAATACGTAAATTTGGACTTTTCGTATTTTTGTCATACAAGGGTAGTTTTTACCCCTAATTATCAAAAAGCACACATCAAGACAATATAACTTTTGAAGTGTAGGGTTAGATGAGCTGGTATACAAATTTTCAGGAAAATCCATTCAATCCGAAAAAATTGGGAGCTTTTACATTATTTTGTCTTTCAGTGACTGTACTATTGTTGCTTTAAACCAATTTGACTCGAAGCGTTCAAGCGATTTCGCTGTTGTGTTTTTACTAGTTGCAAAATTTGCTTCTCAAATTTTTTTGTAACAATTTTTTGTTATATAAACGCAAATTGAAAAACTCCAAGCATTTCATGTAATAATAAGTGAAAAAAAAAAACAGAATTCAAAATTATATTTTCCGTTGAAGATGTTAGGTAGTGAAAGTAAAGTTTAATATAACCAACTTTGCGTAAATATTTTAACGATTCTACTCTGTGTAAGTATAGATAATATAATTTTGAAAAACACTAACGTAAAATTGGTGTTGTAAGTAAAAATGTTGAAAAAATCACTTTAAAACACTTTCAATTTTATTGCACCGACTGAAGATACTAAAGATTAAAGCTCTTGGGCGTCGCCGTCGTGTGTTCACAACAGAACAGGAGCTACTACTTTTTTACTCTTTTTTTTTGTTCTTATTTTCATTTTGTTTAACGAAGATATAAAATTTAATAATAAATTTAATTTTACGGTAATCTTAATGTTTGCAAAGGATAAAGTTAGCACATCGTCGGGTGCTGTGTATACATGAATACCATATTTCATTCTATACGATACCGTAACTTTCCTTGTCCACACATCGGTAAGTACAGTTAGAAGGCGGTGAAATTTAAACATATTTATATACAAGTGACCAATTCTATATTTTACCATTGTGGCAATGGTAAGAAAAGAAGGGGCACCGTGATGCTGGCACACCATCTAAAAAGTTGAACATTGAAAAAATTTTGTCTAATAGGTCACAAATTGGTCATAATTGGCCACTTAGTCCCACTAATTGGTCAGCAATAGAAAATTTTTAAACAAATTTTAAAAAATTTGTAAAAATTTCAAGGTCACTCAAAAATTTTAGCACACCATCTAAAAAAAAAACAAAAATAATAAGAGCAATCGATAGGATTTTAAACCCTGATAATTGGTTAGTTAAAATAAAAAATTGGTCAAGTCTCCAAAATTTAAAAAAAAATTAAAAAGGCTTTTTCATTCTGTGGCACATGCGCAAAATCTCTACTGGTAAATCTAACTATCAGTAAATCTAGTCGATACGTTGAATTTTTCAATAGGGTAAAGCCACCAGTATTCGACCAGCCTATATTAGCATTATTTTTATATATTAAGGCATTTCAATGAAGAATTAAATTATTAAATTAAGAAAGAATTTTCTTTCGCTGTCCAATTAATCAAACCAGTTGACCTTTTATGACCAATTTCGGACCTTTTAAATGATCTAATTGGTTATCCGAAATTTCACATATGAGGTGCTAAAATTTTTTTATTGACCTTGAAGGAACTTTAAACCTTAGTAAAAAATTTTCTATCGCTGACTAATTAATGAAACCAGTTGACCTTTTATGACCAATTTCTGTCCTTTTGAATGATGTAACTGGTCACTCGAAATCTCACATTTGGGGTGCTAAGATCGCGGAGCCCTAACAATGGGTTATAAGGAAATAACGTTTATTTTCCAAGAAATATAGTAGGGCAAATTTGTGTGGACAAATATTCCAATATTCCTTAATTAAAGATCTTATAGTATGATTCATTTCACTTAAATTTAACCATGCTTCATCACTTTGAATTTAAATAATTTCTTGACTTTATCTCTTTCATTATCGCATTTACGTAAATTTTAAATTTACAGTTTGTTTTTAGAAAAGAATAGAAAATTACATAATTTGTTTCGAATATAAGAATTATTTAATTTTTTAACGATAACTCCTAATCAATTGTATTTGAAATGGGGTATACTTAAGAATGTGTATAATAAAACAATTGATAATTAAATGAAAAATTAAATTAATTACCAAAAAACCAAAAAATAAAGTTGAAATAAAAACAATAAATATATAATCAATGTTTGTTGATTATTTTCAATTTTATTGAAAATTTTAATGAAAAGAAATAAATACATAATTTACATAGAAAAAAATGATACTTTAATTGCAATTTTGATTTAAAATCAATTTTTTTTTTTAGTAAATGCTTCAGTATACAAAAATAATGCTAATATAGGCTAATAGGCCGGTCGAATACTGGTGGCTCTATCCTATTGAAAAATTCAACGTATCGACTAGATTTACTGACAGCTAGATTCACCAGTAGAGATTTCGCGCATGCGTCACAGTATGAAAAAGCCTTTTTTAATTTTTTTAAAATCCTGGGGACCTGACCAATTTTTTATTTTAACTGACCAATTATCAGGGTTTAAAATCCTAACGATTGCTCTTATTATTTTTGTTTTTTTCTTTAGATGGTGTGCCAAAATTTTTGAGTGACCTTGAAATTTTTACAAATTTTTCAAAATTCATTTAAAAATTTTCTATTGCTGACCAATTAGTGGGACTAAGTGACCAATTATGACCAATTTGTGACCTATTAGACAAATTTTTTTCGATGTTTATCTTTTTAGAGGGTGTGCCAGCATCATGGGAGCCAAAAGAAGGTCGGTATATCCAGAGATCGAAAAAACAGGTTTTTCCAGGATTTTTTTTAGATAAATTGGACAATGAAAACAAATAACAAATGATATCAGTTCTTTTATCAACTATTCAAGATTACAAAAATTTTTTTTCTTTGACGTAGGTATATTGATCAGTATACATGTCGTGGCTTAAGAAGAAAAGTGACTAACTTCATTTTTAAAATATAAATAAAATTAGCCTCTAAATATATTATATTTAAAGGATAATTTCATTTAAAAAAAATGGAGCTAGGCAATTTTCTTCTTAAGCCGACGATATATATACATATATAGCTAAGTATTTAAAAAAAGAGGTGCTTCCACTTGTGACAGTATTTTGAAGTTCAGGAGCATCTGAAAAAAAAGTAAAAAAAATTCTTAATCTATGAGTATGGTTATTGGCGGAAACAGAATTAGCAATTTTGCATGTGTAAAAACAAAATGGCGGAGGTTTAAATAAAAGTTCTGAAATCTTACCATTTTTTTGGGAGTAAAATGGTCATAAAAAGGCCATATTTTATCCCAAAATTCTGGTTGTGGTTTAGACGATAGCGAAATTTGTTGTAAAATATATTCTGTCCAAATTTGGACTAATTTGAATAAACAGATTTAGAGTAATCTTAACATAGGTGTCGAAAAAAGTCATTTCGAGAAAAACGCATTTAAAGTGATTTCTGATAAGTATAGCTATAAAAAAATTAAAAAAATCAATTTTTTGAAATTTCTGGACTGGTAAGCCCTCTTAATAAAACTAGTCCAAAAACACTATCTACAAGTTGTGTAAATTTCACATTTTTGTCACCAGCTCTATTAGAGATATAGGGTCTTAAAGCTCCTAAATTTAAAAAAATAAATCTTTGGAAATTTATAAAAATAAAACGATGCAATTATTACAATTAAAATTTTCTAAGGGAGTTGAGAAAAAATGTTCAAAAAGTGAAATTTGCTAAATTTTGATATTCAAATTTGAGAGAAGTTATTTATGGAAGGAAGGAAAATAAGCCAAATATGGACATAACTTAAAAATAGAGATGATTTATTAGCTTTAAAATGGTTTTTATTTCAACCTTTTAGGATTTATGAAATATATGAAGTCACCCTCTTAAATTACATACTAGTTTACACACACTCATTTTTACTATTAATACACTGACGGTGGGTAATAATGTCACAATAAGTGGTTCTGAAGTTGGACTATCGTATGTAAGGTTTTTATTAGGTTTCCATTCATTTTGAAAATATCGTTATTTTCGGTATCGATAATTTTTGATAACGAAAACTATAATATCCATTAGAAAACAAACCTTATAAAAACCTTATAGTTAGATACCTATTAGGTATACACACACATACATATTATCGAAAATTATCAATACCGAAAATAACGATATGTTCAAAACAAAATGAGTGGAAACCTAATAAAAACCTTACATACGGTAGTCCAACTTCAGAGCCACTTATTGTGACATTATTAACCACTGTCAGTGTGTTAATGGTTAAAAATGAGTGTATGTACACCAGTATGTAATTTAATAGGGTGAATTACCGCCTCTTCTGTGTTACTCAAACAATTTTGAAATGGACAATTTAATTTCTACGTTATTCTAATTGTCGTAAACTATTTTCCATGAAGAAGAACTTCTTGAACTACCCTGTGTCCAATAGTCGTACTACTGAAGTAGTACGACTATTGGACACAGTCACCCCTTAGTTAACTACCCCTAAACTTAATATTAGGACATTGAGCAAAAACAGATCAATTAGATTTTTTGATACTTGAGCTTTATTTTTATATATTACATCGCATAATTTCCGCTTTCAGTAAAACTTAAAATTGTGTTCAAAAAACTTTGAGGTTGATATAATTATTCTAAAGCTTCTAGAATATTCTTTCCATTTCGTTTTATACTACTCTTTGATGCTTACTTCATCGCGGGAATTTCATTTTTCTACTTTATATAATTTTTTTGAGTTACAGCACTTTCACCGACGACAATTTTCACCCTCTAGGCTCAACAGTTTGACCTGGAGGAATTTCCACTTATAATTCGTAATAAATATTAAAAACTTTTAATTTTATGCTTAATTATGACATTCGACATATAAATAAATATTGTAGTTAAAATTTTTAGTCACTATTTGAAATATTTTGAGTGTACAAATTATTTTTGCCACTACTGTAATATCTGTAATTCTTGCTCTGATTAATATAGGTACAACACAGTATGCTGGGCGTGCAGTAGGTACCTATCGCATGAAAATGTCTACAATGCTGTCTATCCATGCAGTGTTGTTGAACAGAAAATACGGGGAAAAAAAACAAGTTTTCCGACAATATTACAAAAGTTTCTATTCACTTTTCACTACTTGATGCACGACCGTTCTTTGCTTCTGCCTCTGCCACTTTGTTTGTTCACTCATTAAATGTTAGCAGCGCTGATTTAATTGTTTCTTTAACAATTATTTCTTAATAACGTTTATATTTTAAAGTGAAGGTGAAATCGTTGGCACTATAACAATAATAGGGTTTGATGTCCGTTTTTAAGACAACTAGTTTATAGCAGACATTTGCCACATCATAATTTTAACAACTTAAGGCATTACATCTATTTGAATGCTCGAAAAATAGGCGTTATTTGAGGATTTTGCTTAATGTAATAAAACAACCAAAATGCAATATTATACATATAATGAGGTGTAGAAAACAATTTTCTTTCGCGCTGGAATTGCAAAAGGGCAGCACTACAGACGTTTGAAGCAGTATGTGTTTTTTTGGAGGAGGTTTGCGGCATGACAAATAATCGAACGAAAATCGTATAACAATTGGATGTGTAAACCGGTGATCGAATTGTGATCGTATTGGCTTCGATTTCAAAACGATTTTTATAAAAATAGATTGTAATCCTATTTTAGTTCGATTTTTTGAAAATTAAAATGGCGGCAACTGAAAATATTAAGAATGATCATGTGCATATTATTATTTTAAAGATTAGTGTGCCTGAAATTTATTTTTTCTTGTCCTACTATTAAAAGTAACATTTTGCGCACGGCTAACTATATGTAAAAATTAACAATAGCCCACACTGTGTGGAAATAGCCGTGGGAAATTATTTCGCACGGCTTAATATAATAAAAAAGTTGGCTATGCCTGATTTAACATAAATAATCTTATATGTAATTCTAAAAATATTCATTATATATTATTGTTTCCATAGTTTCAAAGTATGCTTTGGCAAAAATTTGAACGTCTTACCACTGACATTATAAATTTAAAAATTTTTACTACTTATTTAAATTTTATTTTAATTATTTATGTTAAATTTTATAAAAAAGATGTACTCGTAGAAAAAGTATAGTGTAAAATACGTGGGAAAAGCTTATTTCTCACTCATATGAATTGTTGCACTCGCCCTGCGGGCTCGCGCAACAAATTCATATTCGTGAGAAATAAGCCTCTTTTCCACTTATTGTACAATATACTATTTTCATTGACATTTGACATTTGACATTTCAATTTGTTCAATTTTTAATAAAATTAAAAAATAAAGAAAAATGCAATTGTATGGTTGACATTTTATAATATTTCATATAATTAGGTATATTTTCATATAATTAGCGCCATTTTTTTTTAAACCGAAAGAAGAAATTGTGAAAAATTATCCTGAAAGTATCATTAAACGATTTTTATTTCGATTTTCATCCAATCAAAACGGTATGTATTAACACTCCCTTAACTATATTTTAAAGAGAAGCGTTTACTATGAGTCAATTTTCGGTACTACTACTATAGGGGAATTTTCAATTATTTATCTCAAAAATTCATATTTACCAATATGTATTTAGAAAATCGAGATAATTTTAGAATAGCACCTAGTTTTTGTTCATAATCATACTATATGTGACCTCTTCAGTGTTCAAGAATGTCCTTTAATAAAATTTTGTAACAAAATACTCAACCATATAATTCAATTGGTTGGTTCAATTGAATTTTGTAGAAAGGAGATCGGAAAGAATGTCTTCCGCTTGACCCCAATTATTATAAATCTACTTACAGGACTCATACATTCTCCTTTGAATGAAAATTTTTGTGGCGGAAAATGTTGACAGTGAATCTAGTAAATGGTGATTGAACTATGTCTTTGTGAGAAAGTTTTCAATGGCCAATGATAGAAAAATCAATATTCTATTCAACTTAACAAAAAAAATTTTGAGGTACTTCCTCGACTATTGGATTTTTTCCCGATATCTTAATGAAATGAGTGAAAGTGAAAATTTTACAGGAAACTTCAAATTTTATAGTTTCATACTGATGAGTTTCAGATATAATTTCATATGTGGCTTTTATAGAGTTTCCCCATTTATCGTGTATGTTCGAATTTTATTCATATTATAAACATATTTTTTACAAATAAATAATTAATCATAAATTATTTATTATTTATTTATATAATCATAAATTAATCGTAAATTGGTATAAGTTATTAATAAAAATGCAAATTTGTATCGAGGAATTATAAGATAAATACGTTTCCTGCAGTGGGTGTATAACTGAATTAACGGAAGCAAGCAGCTTGTAGTAGCCTGCTGGTAACATGCCTGCTGTAAGCAAGATATTGCCTTTTTTATTTTTTTATTTTACTTTATTTGAAAGCGGCTCAACTACTTTAGTTATTGGCACTTTTAATATAATTATAAATTAACAATTTCAAGCTATTGTTTATAATAGTAAAGTTTAATATACACTAGCGGAAAAAATTAAAGGATAAAAAAAATTCCAAATTTTTAGCTATTTTTCAAATGGCTATATCTTCGTGAAAAATCGTCGTATCGGAGTCGTAAGCAATAAAATTTAAAGCTGGAAGTTTCTAGTTTCGAGATCTTGCGATAAATAAATTTTCAAAGCAACGTGTATCGCGCAATCCTAATAAATACACTGGAAAAGAAATTTTCGAAATATTTTCGGTTTCTTTTTTTGTTCCACGGACTTGGAAAAAATTTTTCCGACTTAATCACTATATGAATCGGATAAATTGTTCATTCGGATTTAATTTGCTTTTTCTTAGACCTTTATGCGACCACTTCTCGCTGAGATATCGGACTTTGAATGGAAAAGGAACATTTCGTATTTTACCATCGATATCCCAGCAACCAATGATAACACAAAAAACTGAAGATGGGTTTAAAAACTCGAATAAATTCTCTACAAGGATTAGCCATTATTTTTTCGGAAAAAAAATTTTTTTACACACTTTACATGAATTTGAAAAATCAAGAAAAAGAGAGCTATTGGTGGCTTTTTGGAAAATCAAGCGCTGAATTAAAAATGTTGAGCAAACCATTAATGTTAAGTGTGCCTTTTATAGTTCGATATACCCACAAAAACCCCACGGAGTTTCAATTTTATCCATCCAGCCGTTTCTTTGTTTCATTCGATTGAATTTTTGATAAAATTAAAGGATCATTTTTTTGCTCTTAAATTTTCATAATCTTTAACAAAATGAAAAAAAATTTTCTCAATTTTTTTCACATTTTTATCAATAACAGTATTTAAATTTATAAAAAAAAAGAAAATTTCTGAAATAGTACGAATAGCACGAATAAAAATTTAATCAGTTAACAATTTATTTATTTAGTGAGCTAGTGTAATTATAGTTGTTACTGGGGAAAATATATCACTACATCTCGTTCCAATCGCAAGCTCAGTAGCTTACAAACGCACACATACTTCCGTCATGCAATACCCGTGCAGTGCACTTTACTGTAATAGGTTTTGATTTTATGTTAAGTAGAACAATGAATTTTAATACTATTATCATATGTGAGAATTTAAGGTGGTTGAAGCATTAGATATTAAGAAAACACTAAATCCTAAAAGACGCCTACCAATTAAAAGCCTATCAAAAATTGTGAAATTTTTGTTTCCAAAATCTTCCTTTCTTTTACTTTTCTTCTCATTATTTCTTCAAATCTTGAATCTTAACCTTATTTTTTAAATATTCTCTAGAGAGCCAAAGTTTTATAAAATAAATTTTCTATCATTTAATCGTTAGCAGAAAGTATTTATTTATTATATTTAGTGCTGAGACTTTCAGTGTATTTTACGGATTCATCCAATAGCTGCGTCTTAAAAAAAATTATTTTTATGTATTTTGATATTTCTAACAAACTATACGTGAAAATTGGTGTAGTTTAACATTCTTTGTATTAAATACTAACATTTGTTGTATTAATTACTAAAAAATAACATAAACAAAAATCATTTCTTAATTTTTAGAACGTTCTAACGCTTCAACCATGTTAATAAAATTTTATCCAAGAAGAAAAAAAGCTTTTGTATTATTCATTACTTATAACGGTACATCATTTTTAAGGTGTAAACTTCTCCAGATATAGCGTGGGAAATCACTTATTCGAGTGTACTTATGGCGTGTTGCCAAATTTAGTTAGAATGCAAGGTCGAGGAATCAGAAACAGTGAGTTGTGTGACACTCTTTTGTGTTCGGCTTAGTTTGGATTATTTTACGAATCGGTGTAACTTGTGCTCAAGTCCGCTGCGTGCTTAGAAGATTGGATTCTCAGTTATACCTTTTATTTCTGCAATTTTCTATATTTGTATTTTACTTTTGTGATCACTTTTGAATAATAAAAAATTTTTTTCCCTCCAAAATAAAATTTTTTACGCACATTTTACGTTTCAGAGATTCCTGAACAATTTTGGTTTGGTGTCTGTCCGTCCGTCTGTGTGTCGCTAGTTTGCACCAAGTGGTATAACTTCTGAACTATTCGATTGTTTTTAATGAAATTTTCAGAAATTATGAAATTTGGTTCCTAGATCGCCCCCTAGGAATTTAATCGAAATCGAAGTAACGGTAGCTACGCCGCTACCATGTCATTCCATTATTATACTAAATTGCACCAAAAGGCATAACTTCTGAACTATTCGATTGTTTTTTATGAAATTGTCAGAAATTATGTGGTCTGATTCTTAGATGGTCCCCTACAAATTTCATTGCATTCGGAGTAATAGTATCCACGGCGCTACCATGAAATCCCATTATTGTCAATATCTTATTTACTGCTAGTTACACTTCGCTCGAGTTTTTAAAGTATTTTGGGGGTTATTTTCTAAAATATTTTTTCCATTATTTTATAATTTATTAGGCTTTAAGTGTTTTGAGTTACAACAACTTTTTATGAAATTTAAGGCGAAAATATAATTTCACGGTATATATTTTTGGGAGAATACTGTTTTAAAGTATTTTACGAGTACGAGGAAGCTGTGCGCCACACCCCATTGGCAGCGTATTTTTACTATCTCATTCTTATCGTTCAATAACACCGTTGTACATACTTACAATGTTTTCTTTAAACTTAGTTAATTCTTTCTTAACACTTGATCTTTTATGTACCTACAACTAAAGAAAATATTTTTCCGCGTGATAGAAAAATATTACATGGTAATTTCAAACTTCTACCGTTGCGTTGGGATGTTGCAAGTATAAAACTTTATATGTAATACGTAAACACACTATCATGTATTATAAAACTTAGACAAAACACTAATAATAGTTTTAGTGAATGTTACACTATTTTACAGCTATGTACACATATTGCATAATGTGAACATCAAACTTTTACGGATATTATTATATATACATATATAAAGTTCCAAACAATGTTTATATACCATATTAAACCTAAATATATATATACAGCTATATAGATTTTTGTCGACAAATGATATTTGAAATTTTAAAATAATATTATATTTTGGAACTGTTATTTTACAATAATCTAAGGTAATGTTTTCCACTGCTTAGGGTGTTTTCGCGTTGGGGCTACCGTAGCGAGAAGCGACGCTACTTTGTGATCGTGTACTCGCAACCATTGATTCCGGTGGTCATTAGAGCTACGTTTAAAAATATTTTGAAATAACTAACGTAATGTGGCTCCCGTTGACACATAATCGTGCACCTAACTTAAAAAAATTTAAATTTTTCAAACTGTTTATGTTTTAATAATTTTTGTATTATGCCACACGTTAATTTTAATAATTCAAACATAAAATTTTTCTTCATTACATTAAAAATTGCAACCATTTTAAGAGATTGTCAAAAAAAATTTTTGAATGACATTTGTATGCTACGCGAACAACTATAGTGCGTATCCATGAGAGCAATGCTTATGCAACGCGAACATGTATGCTACGTCGATCCGAAGTGATGCTCACGGAAGCGATGAAAGCCACAACGCGAATACGCCCTTAGTGTGTTGCGAAAAATAATGTTAAGTGTTAAGAAAAAAGAAGCGAAATTTATACATTTATGTCAGTTCTTTTTAAATGCTGTACTGTTACCAGTTGCTTATTATAATTTTAAGAAGATTTACCAAAAAGTTGTTGTTTACTTTTTACTTGCGTATATCTACTTTAACTACTACAAAAATAAATTTTCTCAACGCCTATTGAACAAGTATTAAGTCAAGGTTTCTCGGTAGCTGGCTAGAGATTTTCACAACTTTTAGGATAAAATATCGGGCACTGAAATACACTTTACAAAAATAATATATTCGACAATGTTATTTGTGCATATGTCAACCGAAAGCTAATTGCGTAGTAATTTTATTTCCTTAGTTTCTTAAAGTTGATCCAGACGTGTTTCCGCGGCCACTTCCTTGCAGTTGCAATTCTCATTTCACCGTATAAGGAAGGGGTTTCAATGATATGTATGTTCTGACAATCATTAATGTCAGAACGCTGACCAGTTTGTTAGCTGGAGCTGGTGTTCGCTTGTTGTCAAAATCTTTGGTCAAAAGTGAAGGAAGAAATAAATTTAGAATATTTACTGTGGATATAATAAATATAATAATTACGATTTCGAAATAGAAATCTCAGAACACTAATAATTTCGTTATGTCTGTCTATTTCCTACATTTTTCGACCTTCTGCACGTACGAACTACAGGTGTAAATCTCAATAAATATACAAAAAGAAACTTCCTTAATTTCTGAGATAATTTTCTGTATTAGAAAGTAGATCTGTATTAGAATTTTTAGCAAAACTATTTTGTTCACCCCATGGGGTCAGTCATTTCTCTCGCCGGCTCTAACTACAATCATATTTGTCATATAATATACAATCTGTATGAACTAAATGGTTTGCAAATTTTAACTAAAACTTCTAATATGTTATCAAAAAACACCCTGCAGACATGTTGAAATGATTAAATTTAATCTCTAGAATCCTCTATGTCAGTTGCTATTAAACGTTGTCAGAAATAAATATTGTAAATAGCTTGAAGTCTAGGTATGAGTGGGGGGGACTACGATGCAAGATGATGGTTGTCTGTATCTGCTATGCCGTCACATAGTATAACTTTATAATATTCTTTTAGGATTCCTCTAAGTTATGTGAACGTTGTCGTAAGTTAGTGGCTGGATGTATGCATCATATCGCTGAGTTTGATGGGAGCCACCTCGAAGGAATATGTATGTAAAGTGTTATTACTTGCTTGCTTATTCGTTATTTACTTTCAATATGTTTAAGTAAATAAATGAATTTAGCAACTGTAACGTGGGTTGGTACGTCTTGAAATCTACTTATGTATATGGTTGTTGTAATATGTAGTCGCTAGTTACATTTTCGCTTGGGTGTACGCTCGTAAGCCACTATAACATTATTGATATCACATTTTATTAAATAGTATAAATTTATATTTACTTACCAATGAAAGACAGGGTGTTACAAAAAAAATTAACATGTCGTAAAAACTGTAAAGGAGGAAAGGGGGCACAAAAGTTACTTAAAATTCGTATCTACTTAATTATCACGTTTTCTATTTTAAATTTTTATCAGTATTTTTTATTCTAATTTGATAATTGTTTACCTACTTAAGGTCTGAAATTCATAAAATTTGAATTTTTTCCAAAAATTTGGCCATAATTGCGACTTCAATCAATGATTTACAGACGAGCGCAAAGGCGCAACCGTTTTTAATTGAATGTGCTAAGAGAAGCACACTATGATCTAAAAAATATTGCTAGAAAATGATGCCCTCAATGTTTCCACATCTTGTATCAATATACTGAAAGATAAAATTACAGTTTATACGTTGAAATAACCAAGAGTATAACATAAGACACTTTATTTGATTTAACGTTGTTAAAGTTTTGATACTAATTTGATCTCAGTTTAATTTTATACACTTGTTATTATTAAAGCAAATGACGAAAACGGATTTTCTGTTTAGCGGGGGGGGGGTTACAGTCGGTTTAAATTATTTTCAATTAGAATAGAATATTGGCTAAAGTGAGTAAGAAAATTTGTTTAATGAAATACGATCTCTTAGCAATTAAATATCACCTTAGGGCTCTTGTTTATAAATATAATGCAAATTTTATCTATACATATAATAAAACTGTGACGAGACCGTTTCTGTACCTAGTATCGATGTAGATATCAAAACAGCGATTTTTAAAATTTTTGTCTGTCTGTCTGTCTGTTCAGGCATCACGTAAAAACTACTGGACGGATTTTAATGAAATTTGGTGTGATGATAACTTATTACCTGGATCAACATCTAAGATACTTTGTATTCCGCGAAAATGTCTCATTCTCACGGGAAAATGGAAAAACTATTTTGAGCATGTACACACATTACGTAAATTTACATATTTCATAATTTCATAACTATAGTAACATAATGTAATGTAAATAAATTAAATATTGTAGTTTGGAAACTTTTCTGACTCTGAAATTAAAGAAAATATTGCTAACCGAAAAATACAAGAAATACACAATTGTCAATTTGGAGACAATTTAACGCATTTTGTGTTGCAAGAAACTACAAATTGGAAAATGAAACTACTCAACGTTTCGCGTGAACAGCGTCACGAGTACGGCTAGTTTAAATATATAACTACAGTGAAATCTATTTAGTGAAGCCAAATTCGTAAAATTTATTAATAGTTTTATGTGTTCGGATGCACAACTAGCCCCGCTCTACCCTATCAAACGACTGTTGTAATATTATGTCTACGTTCTCCGACAACTTTTGCACTCACAGTATAGTTACTCATTATGGCCTCAGCAATGGCTACTCGATTGATAAGAATACTTGTGAAATGTCTTGTTATCTTGTTACTGTCGATGGTAAGACTGAATTCTACTCTCCCCCCCCTCCCGCGAATCAACGTAAGATTACCAATCGATATTCCATGAAAGCTAAGCAAAAAAAAAATTTCCAAAGTTTCTACATACTGGAATTTTGTCGTCTGTTTTAGCTTATTAAGCGATAATGTTGGAGGCTCTGCAACTTCTTTTCTGTAGAAAGTGATTCTATTTGTTGGGAAAAACTTTTAAAATCACAGTTATTTACAATGGCATAAATTATTAAGATCATCTTTGGTTTCTATCGCTTTCAAACGCTGGTTTGGAGTCACTTTTTCATTGACACTTTTGTATATTTAACAGAACTTTGTTGATTAGTATCATTGTCGGCTTGCAGCATCCACGGTCCATTCTGGGTATTGTTCTTTTTTTGCTAAATAAATTTTACAAACAGCAATTGAACTATGAATGTATTAAATATGCATATAAATAAGGAATTTGGTTTATAAAGGAATATTTCATGCACATAGTAGACTTCGTTACAAATATCCAATCCCAATTGTCCTTCGTATGAGTATCCTTTGTGCTACTAGTTTGTCGTTACCATGTATAAGACGTACTCTTTATTATACTGGTGTGTATAATGCGAGTTCAGATAAATTTACCAGAGTAAACTAGAGTACTGAATTCGACAACTTTATATTCACTGGACACATAAGCGAAAATAACTTTCTAGACACTCTATAAATTTCATACAACATTGATGGCCTTTTTTATGGAAGCTTTACACAGCGCTTGTTGTTACACTGGCTGACAAAGGAATACGTATATAACGTTGGGTAGCAGTGAGCTTATAGGTCATTGGTTCAAATGGGTATATGTGACGTACAAACGTATTTGTCGTCTTTGTTCTTGAGTAGTGCAGGTTAACAAGGAATTGATTATAGTGAAGTGTGTAAGACTTAAAAACAACACGAAACTCGTTTGTCAACAGTTGAGTTAAATAAAGAAATAAATGTCAAGCTTTGGCCTATGAGCTGTTAAGTTTAGTGTTAATATTCTACCAGTGGTTAGGGTAGATTTTTGGAGGGGGCTATTGGATTGGATCCCACTGACACCAATTTGTCGTACTGAATTGGATATTGACCACAAAAATTGGAATAAACCGTAGCTAGAGTGATGTGGTAAATGAATCATTCAGTTTGGCTTATGTGTTTGACTTATATTCTATAATATTAAGGAAATTATCTTTACATAATGTCTTTATTTTTTCGGATTCAGTTCTAACGGTTCTGATGAAAGTTTATAGAAAAGTTTCTTGGTCTTAGTTTTTGCTTTAGCTTGATCTCAGCTCACGAAAAATTCAATTTGAGGGTTCTGAATGTCGTTTTATCAAATAAATGTGAGTTTAACATTTTTTACTAATTAAGTGCATTATTTTTATACTAGTCGTATACCAATCCGATGGGATTTATCATCGGCAAGATCTCCTGATATCAGTCAGTGTCAAAGATTAATTAAATAAAATGTAATTTATTTTAATAGCCATAGTAACATATTTTTTATTAGGGGACGAATTTTCAAAAATCCTTTCTTAGCGCTCAGCTACGTCATATAGGGAATTCCTGTGCAAAACTTCATTCTTCTAAACCTAACGGCTTAGGCTGTGCATTGTCTGTCAGTCAGTCAGTGTTATAGAGATTTATTAAGTAGATTAAGAATAGTTATTCCCAATAATAATATATTTTAAAAGTTAAATAATGTCGTTGCAAACATAGAATACTATCAAGTGTAAGAGCTCTGTCGTCCATGACTACTGCCTTAATTATAGATAAAGATGTAAAAGTCGCTAAAAAATGATTATCTTGTCCGCTAATGATTTTTGAAAACTAAATTCGGTGAATGACCATGGGTAGTACACCAAAGTACTTTAGTCGATTTACACGCTGATTTATATTTCAAAGTTGAGCACTACATAGCTCATTCCAAATACAGCTCTTTTATGACAGAATTTCGATTAATATTTAAAAGGAAAAAAATTAAATCCACACAGTTGACGTCAAAGTAAAAGAAAAAACCAAAAAAGAATATATAAATAAGAAGGTATTAAAGTACACTTTTTATGTTAAAGGCTACTTTTATATAGCCATATATTTTTAACGATTTGTTACTGGAAAATGAGTAGTGTAATCTTTCTTTCATCATGATCCATAAAACGGGGGTAGAAAAAAAGTAATTCTAGCTTATAAAACATTTTTATGGTTATATTATATTAGTTTTTTATTTTTGCTTCGACAAGGATTGTTTTTTTTATGGAGATTATGTTATTAAAGTTTATATATATGAACATTATTAAAAAACGATTTTTAATATGCTTTTAGAAAGGATTTTTATACTATATTAATATCCATAAAATGATGGAAAAAGAAATAGGTATTAAATTGGGAATAAGAGTGAAAATGATGGAAAAAAATAATGTTATTACGATTTTATAGAATCTATTCACTTAATAAGTATTTATTTACACTGATTTTATTGATAAGCGAGATTTTGTTTTGTAATTTAGAAGGACAGTGATAATCAACATTTTTTGTTATAGTTTCAGTTTCACTAATAGGTCTCTGCATGTACACTGTTTCAATATTGATAATTTTTGGAGAAAATTTTGCACTTTCGCTATCAAAATGTCGAAATGTTGTATAGTAATTACCCTTAATAGGTAAATTATGGTGTTATTAAAAAAAAACTAATTATATAGAAAATACCTTCAATAGATGAAAGCCAATACCAGGTGTTCATATCTTTTAAAATATTTATAATCATCAAATACAGGCAGTTTTCATATGATGTAACCAGATTTGGTATATTTTACTAATACTTTTGAACAATAATAACAATATACAGGGTGAGTCGTGACCACGGCCCCAAATTAAAACTGATGATAGGCCACAAAAAGTTGAAAAAAAAAACTGTAATATCTTTTTGCTAGAACGTATAGTTTCGAAGAAAATAACTTTTAAAAAAAAATTTGAGGACCACTGGTTGCCTACCTTATAATAATGTTGCATATAGCTGGACATGCTGAAATACGCCAACGTTATTTCGTATTATTTTGAAGGCTTGCTGTATTAGATTGTGCCAATCTTCAACATTACTCACTTTCACGTAAACACACAAACTAACATGTAATAAAAAAAATTTTCTAAAGACTAAACACTAAACTATGTAAAATAAAAGTTACCAATAAAAATACTAATGAGATTAAAAGTTAAAATAAAAATATTCAAAATATATCAATATGAAATTAAAGAAATTGACAATCAAACTTTAACTGCGCTTCAACAAAAAACTAACAATTAAATAAAAAATAAAAACAGCACGTGTCAACCTTTGAATACAAATAAGACCAACATGGTACCTATCATGGTATCTTTCGTCATATGATATGAGTATGCATTGCGTTCGGGTATTCCCAAACATTTGAAGGTCTTATGTAACTAAACAAACACGGCTGTGTCGTCCGGATGACTAACGGTAGTCTTCAGTTCTACACACATAAACATATAAACCAATGTGTTTTTATGCATGCTAAAACTACTAGACTAGTTATCAACAAACAATGGCCTCGAATTTTGGAAATTAATTTTTTTGAAAACTAAACACCATAAAAAAATTGTATTAGGATCTTTTGTTCAACTTTTTGTGATATTTCATCAGTTTTAATTTGGGGCCGCGGTTAGGACTCACCCTGTATTTGGAAAACTTTTACATATTATCAGCTGAGTATTAGTTTGTACCAAGTCAATTTTTAAAAATTTTTTTCTGATAGTGGTTTCGGCTTCCTCAATGCCCAAAACTAACACAACTATCTAGAAAAAAGGTTTAAAAAGTTGATTTGGTAAAAAACCAATACTCAGCTGACGATATACCTTCGATTCGAAAATTCGTTAAAAAGATTATGTTGATAAAATATTGATTAAATCAGTTACTCAATCATGGATGAGTTACCAGTAATTTTACGAAACTTGATTAAAATTCAAATAATATGTAATAAATATGTATTTTGTACATTTCTTGCAAACAAAAATTTCCAACATAAACAAAACTAAAATAAATATAGTTTCAGTATAATATCTGTTGACCAACATGAAATATTATAAAGCTACTACACACAGTCACATGTAGGTACATATATATATATATTTATAATTCACATAAAATACAAGAGAGGAAAAACAGTGCTTTTTCAGATAAACTCCGAGTGAGCGTAGTGAGTACATTTTAATTGTATGACTGGTAACGTCTGGGTAAACTATCTGTGTGATAGGTTGACATAGGGAATATATTCTCTCTAGATAAACCATTGTACAGAATATTTCTATTTTGTTTTTTAGTATATATATATATATATATATATATATATATATATATATATATATATATATATATATATATATATATATATAATAATTTTCTACATTACCCCGAATCAACTGATTCACCGTATATGTAGAGACGGGTTTTATTTGTATTAAAATCTTCTAAGCTTTACGTTTCATTCTCGTATTTCTTCTTTTAATTTCAAATGTTAAAAAGGATTCAAAATATGGTCTGCGGTACTCGCCTAATCCGAGATAAACACATTTTATATGTTCAGGTCAAACAAGGATACATACGGATATAAATACACTTGATGTTTTTAAATGGTCAGAGCACCTGAGGGGCGACACAGGGTGTGGGTAACTGAAAGGATATTTGTTGTTATTATGTAAATTAGTGTTTATATATTATTTGGTGTTACGGACGGAAATAAACAAGCGTATGTGTTTATTTCAATATATGTAATTAGAAATTGTAGACGGGTTTTAGTTGGGTTGGTGCCGTACCGCCACGGAAAACAAGTGGATTTAAATGAACTCAACCGTCTCTGTAGACCTTGTGGTTTTCCAAACTATAATAGAATTTATTGCTACAAGGGAACACATAAGCTGTTAAATATACAATTATTTTGGGAATAATTCACATAAGAAGGAATCGGCAAAAGCTGAGAATTTCTTGTGCAAGGAAAACGAATTATTAAATTTGATTTTTAAGTGTTTTAGTCGAGCATTATTTTTGGAGAATATTTATCAAAACTTTGAAAACTACTTCAAATTATTTATATATCAGCCCGTAGAAAATCAGCTATTGTTATAGTGAGAAGTTTATTCCTGAGGAATAATCACTAGGTCCTCAGGGGTAACTCGTTTAATTTTCTGAAAAGCATTCAGCCAAGCTTACTTAACGGATTTCAACAAGCGAGTATGTATCAAGAGAGGATAGTCGCAGGCGTGAAGTTGTTTCCAAAAAAACTAAAATAAAATAAATAAGTATTTATAATCTCTTACGTAGGGGAGAAGTGGTATAAAAAGGACGTTTTTGTTTTAAGCGGTCTAGTAAATAAACGGGATAACAAATTAAATAGTTACGAACGGAATTAGAAACTTCAGTTATCTTACTCTTGAAATAAAATCCAATAATAAACACCTCTTTGTTATTAGTTGTAATTTTTCTCGGTTTTAAAAAAAATTCATTTTGTCCCTTTCATCGATAGACTGTATTGAAAGGGACATGATAATTTATGAAAGGGACAATACTCAACCTTATGTACATAAGATATACGGTTCATACTATTGCGCAGGTCATCTGATTGAACTTATATATTAATAAATTTGATTCAATAATGGGAATAACCAAATGGTTTCAGTAATCGATGTTTACTAATTGCGTGATTTTAGTAATCGATAGTTAAAATCATTGTTATTCATTTGATTATTTTTGTTCGAAATTTGTAAACGAGAAGAAAGTTTAAAGAAAAATTAATTATTGACATTAAGAAAACACAATGATAGAGAAAAAATTGTGACATGTGGATGTTCAAATAAAATTAATTCGAAATCTTAACTAGTCTTAAAGGTAGTCTCTTTCATAACTGTTTGTTCTGTCTTTTTCATAAATATCACACCCAAATTAAAAATTTAACCTTTAAATCTACAATTTTATTTAAAGGATATCTGATTTGTTATTTTCATCTAGTTGAAAGAGTAACTAACCGTATATAATTATAAACATTTCAAATAGTACTTATAGCATATTACTTTGGAACATAAAAAATTTACAAACACAGCATTACCATGTTTTAAATAAGAGTGACTTGAAGTCAGAAACAAACATATCTGCATTGGTGCTGCCACACAACACAAATATGTTTGATTTGGCGGAATTTGTATTTAGCGCGTAATTTGAATTGTCCCTTTCAATACGTGGCCCTTTCATACTACTCCTCTAAGCGTTAAAAGTGCAGATACTACCTCAACCCTCGTAAGCAATATCCTGACAATGTAACCTGCACATGCCGTTAAGGAATAAAACAAAGTTTCATTGAAATTTGTCCCAAAAACCAAACTTCATTACATATATAGAATCTGTGTTGTTGGATTAATATAGAGCTGGCAAAAATCTGTACATAATTTCGTTAAAAACATACATTTTTCTGGTACATTCAATAAACAAAAAAAAATTAAAACCTTACAAAAAATATGGACGTCGGACGAGATGGTAAAAATATTTCCAATATCGTTTCTAATATTTGACGAACAGGACAGCAGAAACTTATTGCTTATCATTATTCATAGGTATATTTAAAAAAAAAATTCCATACATAATATTACAACACGTTTACGTACTACATAAAAAATTTTTTAATATTCCTACCGAATGACAAAGAGAGACATAATGTGTAGTCGAGCGTGTATATATACATTGTTATTTATCAGTTTCATGAAAATAAAATGATCTGATGTATGACGTATTTACAATATAAATTTTATATATAGTACGATTTTTAAGTGATCTGATAACAGATCCTACAACAGATACAGAATTGTTTATATTGAATAATAGTATCTTTTCATCACTTTTTCTAAAACTTAATACGGGAGATAGATACAACTTTGTAAAGAAGTAAAATGAAAAGCATTTTTTCCTAAATATCTTCCTTTTTAAATAACGCATTGATATTTTAGGATAATTAAATTTATGTTAACACTTATTCCATCACCTATGATATGGTGTGTGATTTTGGGTGGTATATGTAAGTTATCACGTCTTTTTCTTTTTAATTTGCAGTTATTTGAACAAAATTCCTAACAATATGATTTTTCAGACAGTTTCACGCAAAGAAAGGTATATTTGTTACATTTAAATAATAATACCGTTTTCGAGTAATTTAGAAGGCAGGTATCTATCCCCAAATTATTCCTTAATCATATGTGATTGAATAAAATTGGTATCATAAATTTAATTATCGTAATATTCATACGCACCCGTAAAATATTAATCTATAATTCAAAAGCGTCTAAAAAATTTAAAAAAAGAGAAGCTGGTTTCGTTCCACTCTTCTACATTCCACCTCTATACTTTATCTCCCTTATTATTGAGTTTTGGATAAAAATGTATATATGTGCTTTTGAATTTACAATGGAAAAAATAATATCAGTGAAGAACTCAGATTTTTTGTTGAGGTATTTCGTCTAACAAAACTGTCCCTTTGATCTAAAAAATGTAAATCTCTTTGAATGAGGTTTAAGTTGAAAAATACCTCAGTCGCAGCAGCCTGCATAACATAGCGAATTTCTGTTTATAAAAATTAGTTTTTCTCGGTAACCGGTTTATATAGAATAATGGTTCAAAAACCTTCTTATGTGATTTTTTCTCCTGTTTTCAATGTTGTAAAAAAATTTCACAAAAAATTTTGAATAGGGGAAAATTTTGGCAAAAAACTATTTTTTTCACCAAAAATGCCCTAAAAACCATGTTCCGGTCAGGACATGTCTGGTTAACGAACTTGTCCAACGATTTGGGACTTCCAATATTTTCACCAAATTTCATAAAAGTAGAACACTTCGTTCGAGAGTTATCGTGCGGACCTCTCTCTCTCTCTCGATATATATATATATATATATATATATATATATATATATATATATATATATATATATATATATATATATATATAAATTTTAAGTGAATATTATTTTCGGTTTCTAGGGACCTCAAAACAAATTTCTGCCATAGTCTCGGATTCAAGTCGTGTCATGACAGTGGCTGTAATAGTTGATTTTTCGATTCGAAAATTCGCTAGAAGTTTATTAAAATAAGGAAACTCGATACTCCTCTTCCAAATATTATATTTTGTATAGGTATGGATTCCTTTATTTTTACTTAACTTTTTTGAAAATTGCAAAATAAGGGCATCGATATTGAGAATACTTTAGTCAAAGAATTTTAAAAATCTCATACCAAATTTCTTCAAGTTTCTAGCAATAGTAGAAGTAAACTAACAATATGATTACATCTGACATCTAAGTCCCCGTAAATGTTTTCAACATAAAATGTTATCTAATTCAAATATACTAATAACTAAGAATCCAGCTTGGTTTTTGAAGATTTAATATATAACAATAAAGCAAAACTGGAGACTAACAAATTAAATTGTCAGCAATGTGACAGCTTCTACATCGATCAGACTTGGTCGGAATACCTTAGGTCCTATAGAAACAAGAAATTCGACTTCGCATTTGCCAAACTACAACAATCGATTGCAGCCAGCAGTAACTAAAAGACTCTTATCTGAATAATTTCTGGATTACATCATTAGCTTAGTCCTATAATAAAAATGGTAATTCTCAGATTATTCACCTCTATAGATAATTTTGTTAGGAATTTTGTTTCAATGTGTGTGTGGAAATGTGTACATATTAGTAAGGATTATTAAAATATTTAAATCAAGTTGAGTGTTTATTCTTGACATGTTCAGCTCTCTCGTCTTGTCTTGTTATTCTAGTACTAACTTATTTGTTATATTATTATGTTTACATAGACGCCACCAATATAAAACGTTACCATAGCGATGGAAAATTTGGTTGTTGGGTAATTTGCTGAATATAAGAAATTTGCGTGTAACATACGACAAATTGTACCCGTTAGAACATCCAAGAATCTTTACAGTAGTTTATTTTATAAAATAAATGATATAGAATTATTGTATTAGTAGCCGTATACCCGATGTGGATTTCCCATCAACAACCACTTTTTATTAGGTACTCACTTTCTGCTCACTTTTAATGTTTTTCAAAAGCCTAAATCGATATCCACGTTTCTAACTTCAAACCCCTTAGGGAATAAATTTGCAGAAACGTTTACACAACTGACTTTTATTTATAAATAGAAGCCTAAACGTCAATTTTGATACCTCCTGTGCTAAATTTCGTCCTTCAAAACCCAACAGTTTAAGCTGTGCGTTGTCTGTCAGTCAGTGTTAAAGATTTGTTCAATAATATATTATTTATTTTAATAGCCATAACAACATATTTTTATATACCAATAACTTCAAAAATAACGAATTTATATACAAATTTTCATCCCGTATGAAACCCATTTAGGGGACGAATTTTCAAAAATCCTTTCTTAGCGCTCATTTACGTTACATAGGGAACTCCTGTGAAAAATTTCATTCTTCTAAACCCAACGGTTTAGGCTGTGCGTTGTCTGTCAGTCAGCCAGTCAGTCAGTGTTAGAAATTAATTAAGTAGATATTTTAACTTTATTTAACAAAATTAAAAAAAAATTATTGTAGAGCAAGTTTTGCGGGGACCATCATAATATTTTATTTCCAAATTAGAAAGGTTTTTTTTCACCTTAACAGAACTAATGTAAATTGAAAAAGTTTTTTGTTTTTATGATTGCTGTTGAAAATCCTGTGGCCGCGATGCAAAACACTGGGAGACTAATCTTTAAAACTGGAAAAAATATTCTTGCATAACTCAGATCACGTGTAATATACTCCAAAATGTATTATTTGTTATGCAGAAAAAATTTCCCAATAAAATCTTTTTTCCTGGCACTCGGCACTCTTAAATTGTTGGATGTAAGAACTGCTTATAGAGAAACATGTACGAGTATGTTGCAACACTATCTACGTATGATATGTTATCTAGGTACTTACCTTTCCAGTCTCTACAATTTTTTTTTTTTTTTTTTTTCTATGATATAATCAACGAAAGTAGACCAAACAAAATGAAAACCATTCAGAAAAACAAATGATTTACGTAGAAAAAAAATTGAAAAGTTTTTCTATATTTCTAAAGGTTCTTTTATCATGAATGGCATAATAGATTTTGTTTTAACATTGTTTGAATATATAAAGTTTCATAACCTATTGTCTTTCTTTGATTGATTTACGTTATTAGAAAAACCGTTGGTATACCTCATTACTATACTGAATTTGATTAATCTCAAAAATCATTCTACTAATTTAATCATACAATGTTAGTAATACTATTCAACACGTAATTGTTTTCAAATAACTCTTAGAATTTTCTGTAAATTATAAATGGCATAAATTATTGGACTAAATTTCTAAGTAGAGTTTTTGATTTCTCAAGCTTTCTCAGATTCGGAATTACTCGTCTAACCAATGTAAAATTGTTCTGATAAATAGAGAACTTTTTCTCTAGAATAAAGAGAGAATTCTTTATTCTCCACAGATTTCCCAACAATGTTTTGCTGAAAATGAACAACTTATGTCACAATTTAAGAATAAAGTGTTATTTGGCGAAAATATTTGTTTCCGTGAGTGTGACGCGTCTACAAGTTCCCCAAATAAACCTAGAGGGCTGATAATTTGTTTTGGACGGAGTAGAGAGAAAGAAAAAAGGGAGGATCTGACGCGCCCGCGGCCCCCCAAAATAAATCTAAAGGAATGAAATTCTGTATGTATACTGATTAAGTATATGTACCTCTAGTATTAGTTCTGTACTTTAGGTGTGTTTTCTGATGGGTTTAATTTTGAACTCTTATTTCACGATTTTTACGCCAAAAATTTAGGTTTTTTCGTGCTTTTTGGTGGGTTTAAGAGGTCTAGAAACGCCCAGAATAAACCCGGAGGGCGAAATTTTTTTATATAAATGAAATCAGTATCCAGGGTAAGAATTTTAAGAATTCCAAATTCCCCTTCCCCCACTTGCAATGTCTTTTGGAAACAACATCTAACCTTCTCCGTCATCACTATTACGCCAAAGATTTTATTATTTAAGTAATTTAGGAGATGAATTTACTTAGAATTAGTAATCGAAACGGAAAATCATACTATAGTTTAAATAGCCCAGAATCATTAATCACAGTATCTCGGCTATACAATATTTTATATCCCTCTGTTAAATCAAATATTCCAGACAACACTTTGTTATAAAATGTTCAGTAGTATAAATGTTGTAGTTACTTATAAAATAACGTTTGAAGCTCCGCATTACTAATCAAGATATTAAAATTATATCTTAAAACTTCAAACAAAATATTTAATTATTTTACGATACTAAAATAATATATAAAATATACATTTTCCTTAGACAATGTTGGCAATTAAAATTTTCGACAAAACAGCTATTACAGAATGGATAATAAAATTATATATAGAGTTGTATTTATATTATTATCGAAATATGAAATATGTTAAAACCGTCGTAAAAATTTACAGTGTTAATTCCATTTTCATATTTTATATATACGACTTCCGTCCGTAAATCCCAAAGCCACAATATGTTGACATCGAAATGAGAAAAGTGAGGAAAATGTTATTTCGACAATTCGTATATGTCACACATTCTTATAATCTAATTAATTAAATTTGAATATGGAGTAGGTAGATTTGTTGAAATTGTTTTTGAATTTAAATAAAATAAAGTATATAATTAGTCGTCTCTAAGGTATCCGATTTCAGGAAATATTTGTTAATTTTTAATTTCCATTTGATGTATATTAGCTACAGGGTAAACAAAATGAATGTTGTTGACTTTTTGTTTATGCCTTCGGTATAAATATACCGAGTGATTATGTTTTAATTGGTGCAAAAGTAATGCTGTTTTGCAAAAGTAATTAATTTTTTGGAATATCTTCACTCAGAGTCACTTAATTTCTATTTTATTTTTATTACCTCCTTTGTAACAGTAAAATTATTCTTCTCAAAGTATTCTAATAATAAGGTACCTAAGGCATTTAAGGCCCAGCGGGTAATAAGGCCCATTAGCTATATTTCTTACCAAGAAAAGTTCTCTAACTTATCAACAAGTTTAAAATGAACTTTCAATAATTTCAAAACCAGATACAAAAGTTGAGCTACTCAGAGTCACAAACTCATGTCATATTTTAACAAACAAATTTAAAGGTTACATTTTCGTTCGTTGATATAAAAATTGTGCACATTGTGAGTGTTATATTAATGATTTTTTAAAGGTATGTTTCTTTCAAATTGTTATCAAAATTGAAAAAAATTAATATTCTTTAAGTTTTACATCAATTAATTTAGTTTATTTCTAAAATATTTATATAAAATGTATATAAGCATAAATACTGACATGTTGATAATAAGGCCCATGCAAATTTTGTTTGGGCTTTATTACCAACACAATTAAAATCAAACACTACAAAGTCAAATCAATTAAAACAGGTCTGAAGTCATTAACAAATGAAGCAAAATTAGACGCACAACCTTAAATTACTATAGTTACTCTAATATAAAAATAACAAAAAGGAAAAAGGGCAAAAAACTAAGTACATTTAATTTTGATTTATTTGTTGCATTTGTTTAATGATGCCAGATCAGTTTTAGTTGGTTTGGTCGAATTTTTATTTTTATTCCTTAGTGTTTGGAAGTATGGCTGATAAAAAGAAGAGAGCGTTGTGGTCTGAGGAAGCACTGGCATCAGCCTTAAGCTATGTCACTCGACATAGCAATCAAAGAGAGGTTGCAAGGAGATTCGGAATTCTAAGAAGAACTCTTACATTTAATATTTATTTATTTCGACTTAATATATTCAAACACCTAGTACTTGACTTATTCGAAAAATACGATAAAAAAATTAAAAATTAAAAATAATGACTTAGGTAATTTTTTTCATTGTTGTTTTCAATAACAGTCACGCAGTCAAGCGGGATTCAAGGATTTTCGAAACTTTTTTGAACGTGTAAAAATAACAAAATATTTTGATATATAAGTTCAAGTTATTCTTAAAGTATTTTCAAGTTCAAGTTATTCTTAAAGTAATTAAAATCCCCCAATTAATTTAAAAAAAAATAATAAATCTACTATTTCAGGCAGTTGTAATAGGTGGGCCTTATTTTCTACACCAGTCGGAAATAAGGCCCAATTGCAGACACTTTTTAGAATCAAATTTTTGACTTGTATAATTACAAATTCATTAATTTTTTTAGGAATTTTTATCAAAAAATAAGTAAATTTTTATAATTAAATACTATATTTTTGATATTTTATAAGATATATAAATAATAAGCATATTTTGCTTAGGTGGGCCTTAATTGCCTTAGGTACCTTATAATTATAACATATATGTAGCTCTTTCTAGTGTTTTATTTATTTATTTTTTAAAAAGTAAATTAATACAATGTTGTTTTTGTTACAGTTTATATCGTCTTTAGAACGCTCATACTGTATGTGATGGAGTGTGTTGTGCTCTTCTCAGACGCTCACTGTTTGTAATAAACAGCTAATTTGCTATCCTGTGTTCAAGGTGTCTACGTACGAAAACATTAAACTCAATTATAACTAGTTCATTGGTTCAAGTTAACAAGTTCTTTTTCATCTGGCAGAGGCACTTGCTTGACGGTAAGTTCCTACAGTAGTTTATATATTAATAATATAAGAAGTAATAGTACATATCGCGCGTACTCTTTCTCAACCTCGTATATCAAAAACTTCATGTTTTAGGACACACAAAAAGCATTAAATATTGTATTTATATCTTATACTTATCTATATATATTTATATATGTAGGTAGCCAACATCAAAGCGTGTATAATGATGAAAACACAGATTTAAATACGTTTTATTTGTGTCTCCAAAAATTGGGACTTTAGATACGAGGTTGAGAAAGAGTACGCACGATATATCGAATACAGCACTTTAGGTTGCACAGTGATTGAAAATATTGTTACTGTTCAAAATGAAGATAGGTTTGATTAGGCTAGGTTAAAATAGCTAATACTAAATCAATAACGAATCTCAGTTTACCATCTCATCAAAACAAACAATATGCTTTTTTATTCCTATTACAATTCAAGACCAAGACCAAAACCCTAGTAACCATGGTGTTGTACAAACAATTTTAATCTTGTTGCTGCTGACGCGTAAATAATCTTATTCTTGGTCTCGATCTTAATTTTGGCCTCCAGTCTTGTAAAAATACTGTCAGACTCGTCTTTGACTCTCGATTCAAGTAAATTATTAATTAATTAGCCATTTTAGTCATTTCCCAAGAATTTTAATAACAATATCTGGTAAAAGTCTTTAGGGTTTCTTGCATTTTGGCAATGCCATTATATACAAAAACATAGAAGCAGCCCCGGATCTACGATTTTTTAGAACCGGGGCAGAAACTTGAAAATGCCCCCCCCCCCTCCAACGTTTAACATAAACTGTCAAAAAACTCATAAGTATATAAGTCCTTTATAAAACTCCAATTTTTCCCGTTGCGGCAATGATAAAAATTGAGGGTTTTGTAAAGGATCAATATGGATAAAAGTTGATTTTTTATTTTAAGAAATCTACTCGGAAAGCACTACAACTTGTGCAAATTTCAAATTTTTATCACCAGCCCCATCAGAGATACAGGGGCGCAAAATTCCAAAATTTGGAAAAAGTCAGATTTTGGAAGTTTGTAAAAATTAAAGGATACAAGTTTCACAATTGAAATAGTGTGTATTGGTTTCATAATGAGTAGTTGTACCCGTATAGCTATTCTCATAAAAAAATACTAAACCAGGTTTAAAGGAAAAAAATGTTGTCTTATGGAAGGGACGAAAATAGGTTAAATATGAACATCATTTAAAATAAAGAGACATTTATTGCCTTTAAAATGGTTTTTATTTCAACCTTTTAGGATGAACGGTTAATAAAATATAAATGGCATTGGCATATAAATGGCTATAAATACAAAATTCAATGTAAATTGGAAAACAAAAATGGCTACCAGGCTTAAACGTCTTAAACGGTTCAAGATAATTTTTTTTTAAGAATTGTGCTCAATACTTCAAATATAATAGAAACAACTAGAACAATATTAATTTTTTCTAAAATGGTCGAGCAACCAACTTTTTTATTAGACCACTTGATATAGACCGACCTAGTATGATTTTGGCGTCCCCTGAACCTGACGCCCGGGGCAGCAGCCCCGGTTTGCCCCCATTGCCGATAAAAATTACAAAATTAACTTGTATGACCCTATATTACTACGGATTGTGAGTCTGAAAACAATTTATTAAAGTATTTTCGAATAAAGTAATTCTAGATGAGTATAACGTTAAATTACATCGCCATAATTCTTTAGCTCACAACCAGTTTTTATTGCGTCGTTTTCAAAATTTGTTCAAGCATCGCTGGTATGAAAGTGGACATTGATTAACGACCAGAAAGATTTGGAAATTCTGTGCCATGTTTTTCTTAAAGAGGAAAGGGAAACACCAAAGTGAAGTGTTAATGATAAACCCGGTACTATAAGATGTGCAGTATAGACAATATTTTTGCTTTGAGCATTTTCATAAAAAAAATTTTTATTTTGTTGGTAATATACTTTAAAATTGATAACTGTTGATAAATAAAGGTCATATAGATCCGTCAGTAGATTACCGAAAAAAAAATTTGGGAACTGAGATGACAGCTAGCCCATTTGTTTATCTAATTTATGAATTTTAATTTGATTCATTACTAAAATATACCTAAGTATACTAGCCATATACACAATGGGATTTCCCATCGACAATTTCTTTTTATTAGGTACTCAGTTTCTGCTCACTTTTAAAGTTTTCAAAAGCCTAAATCAATATCCACGTTTCTAACTTCAAAAATGACGAACTTCCCATACGAACTTTCATTTCCTATTTTTATAAATCTCCAGGAACGTTTACACAACTGACCGTTATCTAGAAATAGAAGCCTAAACGTCAGTTTTTATATCTGCTGTACTAAATTTCGTCCTTCAAAACCCAACAGTTTAGGCTGTGCGTTGTCTGTTAGTCAGTGTTAGATTTATTCAATAATATATTATTTATCTGAATAGTTGTAGTAACAAATTTTTATAAATCTAGCTTCAAAAATGACTCTTTTCTATAAAAATTTGCATTCCCTATTTAATCCACTTAGGGGGCAAATTTTCAAAAATCCTTTCTTAGTGGTCACCTGCATACACCATAGGGTACTCCGGTGCAAAATTTCATTTTTCTAAACCCAACGGTTTAGGCTGTGCGTTTTCTGTCAGTCAGTCAGTGTTAGAAATTTATTAAGTAGATTTGGTGATATTTCTGGTCATTATCAATTCAAACATAGTTAAAATTCTTTCCAAGTTATTATTTACAAAGGGTATATTTATGCAAAAAGAAGTAAATTGGTGTGATGTAAATCTATTAATTAAGAACTTTTATTAGCACATAACAACCTCCCCTTTTACTAAAAAAATACCTGATAAAATTAAGGTGGGGGCGGGGGAGAGCGAAACCAAAATTTTTTCTAATTTTAATTTTTATATCGTATCTAATAGAGGCCTTAGAAACCTACATACGAGTATAGTAGGTATAGTTTATCTGTTAAGTATCTTATCACTTGCAAGATATTCAAAAATAATCTAAAAAATTTCAAATACAAAAAAAATTCGAAAGCGTGTCCTTGTGTAACTGCATGTAAACTATTCATTTTGCTTGCACCAATTGGAGCCCTTAATAATGAAACAAATTATGACAAAAAGGCCAAAAATATTAGAAGGGAAAACATTATTCTTGAAAGATTATAACAACTCCATAATATACGTACTTACCTACCAGTAGGTTTTGTTCAGCTTGATAATGATAAATTAATTGTCATCAGTGTGCCATCGCTTCCTTGCCTCTTGCTCCGTGACTGAAATAAATAAAAGAGATCGATCCACCTTCATCTTCTTAAAAGCGTATCGATAATAAACAGTCTCCCGAGTGAAATTATATTCCCAAAATATTTCTAAAGGCAATTTTTACGTGGACATCGGCCAGTAACTGTGATAACAGAGATTTTATGGCGTTTACTCACCGGGAATGACTTTATTGACAGTTATTAACGTTGAAATTAATTGAATAGTGGTTTCATAAATTTATAGATGGCGCCTCTACACAAAATTGATTCTCGTACGGAAATACCATATTTTATTTTTATAGTGTTTCGAATGTGACTTATCCCTAGGTGATAAAATGTACTGGTAATGATTTCAGATTGTATAGAGACCCTCTGATAGACATAAGAAAATATTATTCAAAAAATTTCGTGTTTTTAAGACATTTTTATTGACTCGCTTTGAAGAGTTCACAAGTTACAAATTTTGTAATCAATTTTAAAATAACTTCCTGATGAGCTACAGACAAAGTTTTAAACACAGGTTGAAAATGGATGGGAATACGACGTGTAAAATTCTAAAAAACATTCTCGAAAAGTTCCCTAAGAAAAATTTTCAGTTGTATCCCCATTTTCGTGGTATATCCGTACGTAAGAGCAAACAAGCGAGCTAAAAAGGTAATTTTAATTTTTTTTATATGTAAGTACAGTCGACTCTCGTTAATTCGAAACTCGATGCGAAAATATTACGAATTATAGAGAGGTTTGAATTATCGCAGGTAACAATTTTAATTTTTTAAGCATTTGCGATGAATGAACTTGAACTTGTCTCAAAATGTACTTACAATCTTTCTGTCTCTTTCTCTCTGTAACTTTGAATTGCAGTGGCGTAGTGAACATAACCAGCGCCCGGGGCACGACACTTTATCGGCGCCGCTGTAGAAAAAACAAATAACGAGCAAAAAAACCTCATACCTAATTTTTTTGCCGCCTCCCAAAACTGCCGCCTTTGGGCACATTTGGCGCCCCTCTGCTAGTGGCGCCCGGTGTATGATAGACCCCCTTGCACCCCCCTCGCTACGCCTCTGTTGAATTGTCGAGTGTTTCACGCCGATGAGGTCGAATTCACGCGTCGTTTTGTTACGTAGCAATGATTTTTTCGTTCGAATTACCAAGTGTATAAAAACGTATTGTTTCAGTTCGAAATATAAAGAGATTTTGTAGGGAACTCATGATACCTTTGAATTATAGAGTTTTGAATTATTGCAGGTTTGAATTAACAAGAGTCTACTGTATATATTATTTACTCTCTATTGGCAGCTTTTTTTAGATCCAAATCTTTTTGTGGTTATGATTCTCAAGACATTGCGCATCGGTAGTTTCAAAAAAAAAAAAAAAAAAAAATCAAAAAAAAAAAAACATTTTTATATATCTATACATATAATAAAACTGTAAATCTGTCTCTGTCTCTTTGTCTGTTCACGCATCACGTAAAAACTACTGGACGGATTTTAATGAAATTTGGTGTGACGATAACTTATTACCTGGGTCAACATCTAAGATACTTTTTATTCCGGGAAAATGTCTCATTCCCACGGGAAAATGGAAAAACTATTTTGAGCATCTACACACATTACGCCAATTTACATATTTCATAAAAAAATTTCATAACTATAGTAACCAAAATTGTAAATAAATTTTGTAGTTTGGAAACTTTTCTGAATTTTAAATCAAAAAAAATGTTGCTAATTGTGTACCGAAAAATACAATAAATACACAATTGTCAATTTCGCGACAATTTAATGCATTTTGTGTTGCAAGAAACTACAAATTGCAAAAAGAAACTACTCAACCTTTCGCGTGAACAACGCCACGGGTACGGCTAGTTTATAATATAGTAATAAATTGGCCCAGGCATATTTTTGAAATTAGTCAAGTAGACTATTTATGGATTTTTACAAAATAAAACTTTCTAATGTTGATTAGTTTATATTTTGTATTGTACTTAACTGTACCTACATATTTAATTAACACTAAACCAATTTTTCTTCTAAATAATTGATAACAAAATTAAATATATTGTTCATTTGAACCAAAGGGTAATTTACACATGTGTTTAAGTCTATATGTGTGTATAAACATCATACGTGTATACGCACCCAACGAGACGTGCAAGTGTACAATCCCAAACCCAACTGACGATCGTGGCGTGGCGATGCGGGGCGTTGCGACGCCGGACGGGTTGATTAAATATTTAACCAAACTGATTTAGACTACAATGGTAAACCAAATAATTTTGTTATCAAATTCAATTAAAATAAATTTATTGTAAATAATTAAAATTAACATCTTGTGTGGAACACAACACAAATACCGACAATTCCACAAAACTAAATACATATTTATAGTGTACAACAAACATCACCGTAAACATGTAGGGGAGAGGTGTGTCAGCAGTAACAAAAAAAATATACAGGCTAGTAACTTTGTATTTATTAATCACAGGGAATTAAATTTTTGGCACAAGATACGGACATCTTTCAGGTTTTGAATGAGCCGCACAAAAATAACTGCAATAACTGCATTTATGTGGACCAAAGTGTAATGTTACAATCGTCACCGTCAGAGGACCAATTATTACAGGGTTTAGGTTCAATTGTAACACTCATTATTTAGTGGAATTTACATGTTAGTTATTATAATTAATTTGGTTTCCAAAATTTTTCTTTACATATTGAGTGAGTAAGGTGACAAATACCCAAGGGGTCAAACTAGATTGTCTATGTCTCTGTTCCACTTGTAATGAGTTTATGACGTAAATCTCCCCACTCTATTTGTGTAGATACACACTGTTTGCAGTGTATTAGTTTGGTGTTTTTTAGTAGTGTGCGTATTTACGCACACCACCGCAATACACGTATTACCAGAGAGAGCTGTTCAACGTGTTCAACCAACAATGGTAACAATGTACATATAATGCACTGTGGGTTCGACGACGGACACGGACTGACTAATGCCTTAAGCTGTGACACGACTCCAAATGACTCCGCGCCAATTACACGTTTTTAATGTTAGTTGGTTTTTAGTGTTCTATGCAAATACCACAGTCTCTGGCAAGAGGCCTGATTTTTTTTCCTTCTATTACTCTTCTAACGACATTCAGGTATATATTATCGAATACGGTTCCTATCCTCATTTATGTTTTGCTTTATATAGCATTTTTTTTATTTGTAAGATAGCGTGAATTAGATTAAGGACTGATTCAACAGGCAAAACTAATCGTGGTAGCTTTGAATCTAACGATAACCGTAACCGAAAATTGATATAAAAAACAAACGGATTTTGCCAAAGTGTAACCATTAATAGAAGGTATTTTTTTTAAATTATTAATCGAAACCGCTTACCTTTATCATTCGATTCATACCTGAAATATAAAGTTTAATTTTGTTTAATATAAATTTTTAACACAATACAAAACATTATTAAAAAAATAATAATGTAAACTAAAAAAGATTTTATTAGCCATAAAATTTAAAATCAATCCTCAAAAATTAGAATTCTGAAAAACCGTAGTTTTTAAACTTTATTTAAAAGCCTATACTCACTCTCGGCTCAATGTGCTCAGTTCCTTAAATTTAAAATTCTAAAAAGAAAAATTGTGCATATATAAAACTACTGGAATTTCAGTTGTAACATGTTACAATTGACACTACTGAATTTGTTACAACTTCAGGAGCCACCTTAAGATACGCAATACACCTCAATAGGATTGATAGATTTCTCGCAAATTTCAAAGTTATAATTGACCCACTGTTACTACTGACACACCTCTCCCCTATATCCTTTATGATTCGTTCGAAAATAAGTTATAGTATTGTGACTGGCGTAACTGCAACGAAGCAAGTGGAGTAGTCGCTTTTTCAGGGCGCACGGTGAAAAAGAACGCAACAGGAAAAATAAAAGAAAAACTCAAAAAATTTCTTGTAATTATACTCTGCAATTATTTAAACGAAAATATTCCATAAAATCATTACAATGTAATTCACATACAATTAAAACTTATTTCGATTTGGAAAGCTCTAATTATTATTGGAATTATTTAAAAAACAGTACCACTAAAGGCAAAACTTAACACTTTCAGTCCCATGGATTCGGCATTCGAAACCGAACAAAACATCCCCAGAGGCCGACCGCGATCAATGATTAATTGATTAGTTGGTTACGCATTATGTTTGCGATGTTTATCATCATTCACCACACGGATGTGTTTCTACTCATACAAATACATACCAACACACACTACTCTTTTGGTTTCTATGTATAAAAAATTTTGAAATAAACAAAAAATACATAAAAAATATAATTTATATTTTTAAATAAAATTTATTTGAATGTCAGTGTATACGTAGTATGTACGTATCACGTACGTATGTTTACAGTTTTACACATACATGTTGAACTGTGTTGAATCGGTTGAATCTATTCAGTGTTTGAATCATTTTATTTTATGTATTTACTTATAAAGTTTTTTTTTTAAATATTGCCGGCTTCCGGAGAAGTTTACTACGAAAGTGCTCGAGCCTCATAGTTTAATATAGCTAATTGTTTTAAGGCTCAAAAAAAATACACACGTACAAATGTCGACTTATAAAATCCAGAGTCCTTGTTATTAGGGGGTCTTCAGTAAAAATTTTGAATAAAGTTGTCACTACTGTTGTTCGTACATTTAAACATTTGTTTAACCTTAGAATCATACGTACTCGTCAAAACGACGAACGAACTTCTCTACCTGCTCCAATACTGTGACTTGTCGGTACCTGCTCGCTGTGAAACTTCTGTTATCTAATTTATTTGTTATTATAATACATAAGACATATAAATTTTGTTTATAGCTATTGTCGTTTTTTTCATACTGAAATAGTGTGCGTCAAAAGGACGACGATGTATGATTAACCTATATTTTTTTTTAAAGATTTTGTACTCCACATATAAAAGTTTTCCTAATTTTTCTAAAATTTATTAAAGATATGGATGTTATAATTAATTTATTCAATGATTATGATAATGTGAAAGATGATTACAGCTGTTTGACTTATAGAGACGACATAATACTGAAGTTTTAATATATTGAATCGAAAACTAAAGAATGCGTTTCGAATGACTTAATAAAATATTAACAATTTATTTTGTGGAAAATATTTTAATTTTTATTATTTTTTGAGATCTTATTCAAAAAATTACTAACAAATTTTAGAAAATTTACAAATGTGCCTAATGGGGAAATAACTACATATCTATAGGAATATTTATGACTGAGAAATTTCACATTCTGTAAAGTCACACATGTCCACTGACTCATCATAGTTCATAAATTAATTATTACAATTGATGTATATTTATCTATTTTTTAATTTTTATAATGAAAATATGCTTTGATAAAAAGATTAAAAAAATTAATAAATATTTACATTAAGAAATTTTTCCAAATCCAATTTTTTTAAATATTTTGTTCGCTTTTGTAGTATTGTTATGTAAAAAAAAAGTTTTTTGCAAATAAACTCTAAAACTCCCCGTAAAAAGTCCATTCGTCGAAACGACGCCGATGTATGATTAACTTGACTCGTAGACCAACGTATGATTCTAGGGTTAAATGTACGAACACGAAGTAATAAAATACTATACGATATTACGTAAAAATTCTATAAAAATTTCCAATAAAACGAAGGTTCGTCCACACGCATTAACTTGTCAAATAAATTTTCATAAAATGATGCCTACTCGCAGCTCGATTTTCGACTTATCGTATACAACATTATTTCAATCATGCCAAACGTACGTTTTGTGGTCTACACGTTCCGTTTAAGGCTGGTCCTCCATTGGTTGCGGGCAACTGCGATATTTGATGCAGACGTTTACGCACGTTTGTCGTTCGTCCGAAATGATATGTCTACTGTCCGTCCACTAGTCCAATATTCGTCAGTATTTTTCTTTTTAATTTTTTTTCCTCAAGCTATAGATGCTATAAAAATACCTAAAAAACAATTTATGGCAGGTAATATGCAAAGATACACAACTAAAATTGTAATTTACCTTCAGTTTCACTTCAATAAAAATAAAAATCTCATGGAACGGACTTCTTCGTGCGACAAAATCCAAACAAAATTTTATCTGTTCGCACGTCGCAATTATATGCACGGAAACTGACTATCGAGACGCTTTCAATGGACGAGGATGTATAGCATCACAGCTGTTTGGATCGTCCGTCCGTTTTCATGCGCATTCGTCCGAATAAAAAAAAAACGTTTCCGCAACCAAAGGACGACCAGCCTTACTTGATACAACTTGTCTAATTCGACAAGTCGTTGGATAACACTGCGGCTGGGCTGCTTTTTATGCCATATTTCTTTTTTATAAATCTGCACAATGAACATTGCAAGGTCCGTTACCTTTAGAATTTCAATTTATCGTCTCTTTTCAGATGGCTTAGTCACTGTAAAATTGTTAAAAAATACGAATTTATTTTAAATTTCAAAAGCGCTTCAAAAATGTTTTTATTAACAACAAAAACGGAATTGTACTTACTTTTTCATTTTTACAAGGTGTGGTTACTGCTGTAATCTTCGTGACTTAAATTGTAAAAGTGTAATATTTGTAATAAAAGATCACAGAGAGCAAGAAATAAGTATCACTACGTACATTTTATGCATATTATTTTAAACTACTCTTCAATCAAAATTAATAACTTTGTTTATACTTTATTACCATAAAAAACAGACATTCCAAATAACAAAATCTATATAACAAATCAGTATATTATGGGCGCAAACTCAAAAGACCTCCAGAAACTGAGGTGAGGCGAACACAAATTGTATTGTTTCCATAGTTACCAACCAAACCAAGTAATTCTGTTTTTATATGAGTGAGTGAATAAACTTCTATTTATTATTATAATAGACAAAGATAAATGCAGATGTAAATAAAAAAAGTTCTTTTTAGCTTGCGCCCATAATACTTAGTTTCAAAAAAGATAACACCTAACAACGGTCAACAATAACTCGATCCAGTACGAATTAGTACCATGTATCCTATTTAGATAACAAACAATTAATAACCTATAATTAGGGACCTCTTTATTCCACAATTAGCTATGGGATAGTAATCGGGGAAAAAAGCCATGAATATTGAGAAGCGAATTGAAAGGAAATTGAAGTGTATGTATCTCACTGGATGAAATCCTTCAAAATTCAAAATTGTGGTCTTTTTATTTATAAGGATGTTTATTTACTATATAAGAAGAACAAACTGTAAATAATTTTGTTAAATTCAAAATAATATCTAAAGAATAAACTTTTTTTGTAAAAGGTCAAACACAAAAAAGGATTATTATATATTAATGTAATATTTGTTCAATATATCGTCTTAAAAAATTATTTCTCGAAGCTTGCACTGTAACACCAGAATTGAATAAAGCAAAAAACATGGTAGCTTTTTTACCATTGTTTAGATTCTAATGAAACACTGTATACTGGACTTATATCAGATAAAACAAAACACAATAACAAAAATATAACAATAGAAAAACAAACAGATAAAATATTTTGAAAATATGAAAAGAAAATCGAGGTGAAAAACATGTATTACCATTTTCCCATTTTTATTTTGAATTATCTGCTGTTTCTGTGTTCCGTTTTACCCACGTTTTTCTTCTCTATATTTCTGTTACTGATATTTTCTTTTGATGGAGAAAATTAATTTTGTAGTAACACAGCTAGGCTAGCAGGTACCTACCGACGTATTTTTTTATTTAAATAAAAAATTTATAAAAAGTAAATGTTTTTTTGTTTTCTTAGTGTTATTCCCATGGGAGTCTCGAGTTAAAAGGAAAAAAAATTGCATATATTTTATTAGCTGCGCCTTTTATTTTGAATAAAAATAATTCTATTATATTATTACAAAACATTTATTTATATTTATATTTTTTTTTGTTACTTAAAGAACAGAAAAGCTAAACGTTTTTCAACTAGCAAAACGATTTTTGGAGCTTAATGTAAATGAGGAGTTCGGGTGTAGCTAGACACTAGAGACAAAAGAAATTAAGTTACGTTAGAAATAGTAGAAATGGAAATAAGAGTAGTTCGTTATATTTTTTATAATTATAATTTATTGTGCAATAAGAATTGCCAAGTTTTTAATAAAAATCCGTTAAAATGAATTTAAAAAAAGCTTCGACGTTGTTACCTTGAGAAGCTTAGCAACTAACGAAACCTTTTTGTTTTTTTTTTATTTCGGATAATCTGGTGTTAAGTTATGCGATTCACCGGAATGTAACTTTTTTCTGAGGCATCTGCTAAAATCTCTCGCCACTGGCTCATTTCTGCATATGTTTCAATGAAATTTTTACCGAATGTTCCACAGATTTTATTCTATTATGTACCAATTACATAATAGTTATTTGTGTATTAAGAGCGCAAAATGGTGCTTTGCCGCTCGATTAAGAATGTTGACGCGCGACGCCGCCAGGTGGAGCGCGTTAATCTCATGAGAGCGGCAAGTCATTTTGTGCTCGAATTACACACAAAATTTTTTCTACAATCTTATAAATTTTTTTTTTATTTAAAAGATACTTGAAAAAATACTAATGGCCGTTAATATTTAATTTAATATTATAATTTTTGCAGCTTCAGAAATATCTGGAGGTGTACTTGAGAAATCACTGTCACTATTACATATTTCCGTCATATATATACATATTTTTTTTTTATTTTATTTTCATTATTTATTAATTATAGTTATTTATTATTTTTAATTAATATTTTGCAGTTATTTTGAAATTTAATAAAATTAATATTTCACTTGATTACTGTAATTTTAGAATCTGTTTATTTGTTACCATAGAAAATATAAACAACGCCTACCCGATTTGTAATTAAATATACGTTGAGCCCGCGACAAAGTATTACTTTGCCGCTTTCAAGCGCAAAGTAGTACTTCGTTGCTCGGCAAATACACATTTTGTGTTCTCTTCACAGAGCGCAAAAGCCTACTTTCCACTAAGATTGTAGAAAAATAAATTTATATAAAGTTTTCGAAAATATGCTTATTTTGTAGCGAATTTAGTTACATATTTTTGATTTTCGTTGACTTATATATTTTATAAATGTAACATTATAGGTCCCTCCTGTCCAGGACATAATAATAACGTATTCGGAAAGGCGTATGATATCTTCAAGTTATTGTATCGGTGGATACGACATGATTAGAAAATTTTTGTTAGCTCATTTTATTTTGGATACTTTTATTTAGAGTCCAAAACTCCAGTAATTAAAAAAGCTTAGAATTAGAAATGGAAAAATTTAAATTGAAAAAAAAAACTAGATACTAAAAAGAACAACTGTTTTCACTATTTTGTTAGTAACTGTTATAATAATTTCCATCAACATTGTAAATGTTGTCTAATTATTTTATATTATCTTATATCAAGCAAAATACTTGCACTATTATACACTAAATGTGTATGTATGTGTATGAACGTCCATAATGACACTAATTGATCAATTATGCAACTATACTATAGTTTCAAAGTGTATCGTGCATATTATGGGCACACTAGCTGATAGTACAATGGCAGAACAGAGACAAGTGATATATGCATATTTAATGCCATATAATAGACTTTGGTGTTGATTAATGATTAGTGAAATAGATTTATAACTATGAAATATATCGTTTTACGGTGGTAACCTATCCACATTCTTCATGATTCATTGTAATCTTTGTTTAGTTACATGGAGTTGGTAATTGTGGATTTATATATAAGATTAAATTATAAAATGTGTTCGTAGGTACTCTTTTTACAAGTTAAATTTAATTATATGTAGTACTAGTCACTCAAAAGCTACAATTTTTGTCCGAACAATTATTTGGTTAAGTCAATAGTTTAGTCATAAAAAAATTGGAAGCTATAAGATTAATCGTGAAATGATTATTATTCGAAGAACGGCGAAAAATCCCAAAAATATACCAAAATACTCAACCTTAGGAAAATATTTAGGTATGAAACGTCCCGAGAGTTATGTAATCAAAATAGTACCGTATTGAACCACAATTATATCAAAGGCGAAATTCGAAATAGAACGATATTAACCATATTTTCGTTAAAGGATTCTACCCACTTCAATGTATCATACCATGAGCGTAACCGTACCGACACATGTACAAAATATTATTTTTTAGAAATTCATTTGCAATAATGCCCACTATAGACCGTTCCGTCACCAACCAACATCGTAGCGTGCTATGACCGGACCGTTAACAAATCCACGGCTAGAATATTTTGCCGGTGGTGATAGCCGCGTGTGCTCTGCGTCCCCACTTATCAGACGCAAGACATTAGTAGTTCCTTGAATATAAAATGAGTGTACCCGCATTAAATTTGGACAACGAAAAATTAATAATGTGTTCGTAAAAATAAAAAAAATTTCTTTATCATCAACTAAATGTCTGGATAATGTTTAATATTCTCCCTCGGTTTTTCGTTCTCTTAGAGAATCGAGAATCCAATAGCGTCGAGTTTTTTTTTTTGGTTTCCTTTTTCTTCTTCCTCATCCAAAATCATGATACTTATTCCCAATTATCTAACACTTAATTATCTAATAGACATACTTATTTGATTATTTTTAAAAAATTGACATCACTTCAAGGCATCTATGTAACACTGTTACGTATGCAAAAATCATATATCCGGTGCTACACGGTTATTGAACGGGTTCTAAACGGGCATAATACGGGTTACATACGGGCATAGAACGCTGTCGATCCGTTGAAGTGGGCATAGTAATACGTGTCGTGTTTCTTTTAGTGCAGGATACGTTCACAGCATGGTCACAAAGTAAAAAATTTGTGTTCTGCGTACAAAAAACTAATGGTTAAAATTTTTGTGTTAAATAAGTAACACAACCCTGCGTTCATGTAACATTGAGTGTTTGTGTTAAGTGAAAATATTAACACAAATTTCGATTTAACAGAATAAAAATGTTATTTTTTTTAACAACAAAGAAGTGACACAATCTTTTTTGTAGAGCAAAAGAATGTTATAAGTACGTAAGTTACATTAGAATATATATCTACCAAAATATATATAATAAAAACGATGAGAGTAGTTCTTGTTATTAAACAAAACCGAAAAATTATGTTTTTTCAGTTATTGTCGAATATAGTTTTATTAAACATTTAAAAGTGAAACAATTTTCTTACATTTTAAGGTTATTTTGTTACAGATTCAGTTACAAAAAATCATGTAAGCTTACTTACATGTAAGATTGTATATTATAAAATACAATCTTAAGTAGACTTACATGATTTTTTGTAACTGAATCTGTAACAAAATAACCGTAAAATGTAAGAAAATTATTTCATTTTTAAACGTTTAATAGAACTATATTCATCAATAACTGAAAGAACTTATAATTTTTCGGTTTTGTTTAATAATAAGAACTACTCTCATCTTTTTTATTATATATATTTTCGTGGATATATATGGAAACAAGTAAAAATTATCACAAAGAACTGACTTATTTTGCATTCTTTGAGTCTCATTTTTAATAACATATGAACAAAATCATTATAATTTTTGACAGTTTTCAAATATCTTAAGCTTCAGTGGAATTTAAATATTGAATAATAAAGTTTAACAACTAACTCTGATAAATCTGAAAAATTAACACAAAATGTATGTCCTCTTGTGTGTTAAATCATTGACACAAATCTTGTGCAAAGATTTGACACATATGCTTTGTGTTAAAATAACAGAAAAAATTAAGTGGACCGTTCTGGACATCTAAAATGTGTTAATTTTAACATAAATTTTTTCAGTGTTCATGGTATGCTCCGGTTGTGTGGGCAAACACCTTGAGATGTTATTTTAATGATATATCTTTTAAAAATTGTTGATTTTTCTTTACCACCCCCGTGATTTAAAATAATTCTTAATCGATAATAAAGTTAAAAAATACTGTAAATATAAAATATTATTTGAAACGAGTTTTTGGCATCAAATTAAGGTATAATTGCCATCAAAAATTGTTTTAAAAGTCGATTAAATTAACTGGCCGGACGTCCCGAAGTTTATTTTTATTTTTTATTAAATTCCATCATCATTTGTTTATCGCCCAAATGATTTTATAATCCTCTTAATTACCTATAGCCCTATAGGTACAAAGAAAATGTGTTTTAATCAAAATTAAATTTATTTACCCTGTTTCGTGTAGTATTTCCTAAATTGTTTGTAAACCATATTTTTGTTTAAATTTTTTATTCAAAAGGAAAACTCTTCGAGCAAAAAATAAAATTCAATTAAAAAATTTTAAATCGGGTATTAAAAATGAAAACTAAACATTCGACGCAAAAAAAGTGTTAAGATACTCATGCGGTTAAATGCGAATCTGTACAAAAATAAATTTTAAATACTCTGACCATTGCCTCTTCTAAAAGCTTTTTATTTTTTTCCTACTACTTTTTTTTTCCTTTACTTATAACAGAATAATCTGTAGGTACTACAAAAATAAATTCCAACAGAATACCATTAAGTAATAGAGAGATGTCTATCTAATGCAAGATTCAATATATCGTAAAAGATAACAAATAGAACAATAATTTCGAAAATAGCTCTTGCAAAATAGTTAAAAAATGTCATATCTTATTCATAATTATGTCTTGTTAGTAAAAGAAATTGACAAAAGTTCATAAAAAAGCGATAGAATGGTTAGGAATGGTCAATTTATCAAATTTTGTTGGTTTTAAAGAGTTTTCATCACTTTCTTCGTAAAAATTCCTCCCTAATACCTACTAATTGTAAGATTAGTTGGCTCTTTTGTTCTTTTTCCCAACTTATGTCTTTATGAATACTGTTTTATCCTCTTTTTATACGGTGGATAGAACTGTATAAAAAATCGCTCAAAAAAAAAAAAATTCATAATCTTCATAATTAACTATAAAAACTATGGTTTGAACAGATTCTAAAAAAAAAAAATTATGCGATAGATCGAGACCGCCTAAGAAATGTTTCATAGAAAACACAGCACGAAACGCTCAAAACCTCACGATGTCCCTAGAAATTGCTTTCCTAAACAAGATAAAGAATTAGTTTACACTTAAGAACATTTCTACATAAATATTATTATTTTTATAATACTGCAAAAATATCAACACATACATATGTAAAAATCAATTATGGAAAAATTCATACTCTTTATTATGCAATGTACTGATAAAAACAGCCAATAACTAACCTTACGTCAAATTAATGTTCAAATTTCTTAGTTTTCAATCACTCATTATGCATATTTTGACAGGAATTTATTTTAATCCGCACAAAAAAGTCGTACAAAATAAAATTGTGCAAAAAAGACTCTATGAAAAGACATGAATAAAAGTTAGAGGGGGATAACATACCATTAAATTAAGTATTATTAAATAATTATTAGCAACAATTTTTTATTTGAACCATCCATTTCAATTCATATTTTTATGATACCTTACTGTGTGGTACCTTAGGACCTAGGTATCATAAAAAAATGAATTGAAATAGGTGGTTCAAATAAAAAATTATTGTTAAAAATTATTTAATAATACCTAATTTAATGGTATGTTTTCTCTTTCTAACTTTCATTCAGTATACACAAATCCGTAAGTGAAATCTTATATATAATTTGTCAATCGAAATAAGTGAGAAAACGAAAAAATGAAAATTAACTTAATTTATGTATTATTTTAAGGATCAGTATCGTATCATTTTTTTAAAGGGCAGCTAGCGTCATAAATTGGAAAGAGATGATAATGACGTCATTTCTAAACTAAAAAAAAAAAATTAGTAATCTTGGCAATACATTAATATATATTGGCTTGATATTATTAGTTTGATTTAAACAGTAATTTATATTACAAAAGTACTAATTTGTTTTTATTCTGCAATCTAAATTCTAAGTAATCCATTTCTTTTTTAAATCAAAGATACCTGTACATATTTTGTTAACAGTACAAAATTGTTAACACTTTGATGGTCACAAACCCTATACGAATTCAAGTGAAACCTGACTAACTGCAAACCAATAAAATGCATAAACGAATCTAGCTCGCTCTCTGTCTATAGGTACCGCAGTGGTGCGGTGTGCTCGACAATATATTATGTATTACAGCTCAACCAACATAAGGTTGCCGGTCAAGGTTGTACGCGCAGTAGACAAACACAACTTCTACCACACTTTTATGCATATATGTTATATGTTTAATATGTTAAATCACTTTTTCATTTGCGCACCTGACCGGCAACCTTATGTTGGTTGGGATGTATGTAGCACAACAAATACTTGTGATACCTATTGTGCCTAGACAGAGAGTGAGCTACGTTTGTTTATGTATCTTTGAATAAAAATTGATGTGTTAGCTGTCAAAATAGTGCACAGTTGGGCGCTTCATCGTAATTCGTTATGACGTAATAAGTTGTACATAATAATTTATTGTTCTTTCTCTATCTTGTATTTGCAATATTATGTATCTAATGGTCAAACTGACGAACAAACCAACACCCAAATAGCGAAGAGAGAAGTTTGTCCTCTTTGTTTTTACAAAAAAGGAATATGTAAGTATACATACTGAGGAAAATAAAAAAATATATTTTTGCCTCATTTATTTTATTTTGCCATTTTGCTTTTTATCTTTTTGTTCTCTAATTGGATGAGTGAATTCTTTCGTTTGTACGATACACTGCGATGAATAACGTAAGCAGCTCAGTCAGTAGTTGGCCGGTTGGCCGAGGAATAGCCATAGTATTTTATTAAGTTATACAGAGGTTGCAATTTTTTCGGTAACTATATATTATATGTACATATATTATCCAAAAAAAGTTTTTCCACACAAATATCTTTTATATTTATAATATTCTTTCAAATTACTACTTTGTTGGAAATGTTGTCAAAACAACTTTAATTTTAAGTTTCGAAAGTCTTTATACTTCTGTCAAACTAAAATTAAAAAAGTTAAACATATACTTATACTTAAAGGAAATTTAGTTCAAAAACAAATGTCAATAAACTGAGTATAGGTGAAATCGTCTAAACTTGGACTGACGTCATTAAACAAATGCAACAAATTAATCAAAATTGGCCGTACCAAAATTTTTTGTCTCTTTTCCTTTTTGCTATTTTTATATTAGAGTAACTATAGTAATATAAATTTGTACGTCTTATTTTGTTTCATTTGTTAATGACGTCAATCCAAGTTTAAATAATTTCACCTATAGGTACCTACCGAAAATGATTTTGTTCACTTAATTAACTGTCTATTTCTAGTAATTTATAAAATTTTCAATGGTTGTAATTATTTTTAGAAAACGTTCACCATGTGCATACTTTTAAAACAGGGATTCTCAAACGTTTGCATGCCCTTATTTTACCATAAATGAAAAAACTGTATCTTCTTCTACAGAAGATTTCCGAAGAGCTAGTTCTGAAGATTGATTGTATGACCGATAGATGGTTTAATGGCTAATTGAAATATGGTGTTCTGATTCTAATCCATTCCTGTTTCTTCCGGAATTGAAGTGTGTTTGGAATTTGAAGTCAAGTATAAAACGAACAAATGATTGGGTATTTTAAGGTCAAACTATAATTTATTTTTGTATATTTAATGTCCCCTTAATATTTTATATTATTATATAAAATTTCTGTAAAAATATTGCTGGCCCCTGGGGAAGTTTTTGTAGAAGTGCTCGGACTGTATAGTGATAAAAGCAAGTTAAGCATTTTTGTAAATATCTGGACATAAAATCCGTTTTCAGGTACCTTCATTCTGAAGAAACTTTTCTTGTTTGTTCAGTAACCAATTGTGAAATCATGTTTTCTAAGCTGGTTTTGCGTGATCTGGCTTACGGAATGGAAATAACTGCCAACAAGCTAAAGCGATCCTAAGACATCATACTTTTGAATTTTTGATAATTTTTTTAATTTAGGAAAGGATTTTTCTACAAAGAAAAGGAGACGCATAAAATAAACACAGTTAGAAGATTCTGGTAATATGTTGTAGCTATACTAGCATCTGGAGTCAGTATGGGTAGGCATTTTTCTTCTTTCATTCTAGGCGTTTCAGAAATTTTTGGCGTTTGTTTTCCTCTACAAGGACTGTCCTATTTACTCTATTATAGTTACGCCACTGTTTTTCAATTTTCAATTTTTTGTCTTAATGGAAGGAAACTTTTGTTAATGGCATTTTAATGGCTTCAATAAACAACAATTTAAATGGAAATGGGAAAAACTGGGCTGAAACGTAAAAAGTGTAAGAATTTTTAATGAAAAATAATGATACTAGGGAAAAATAATGAAATAAAAACGTAGCTTGACTTTTTCAAAATACTCACTTTTTATTTAAAAATTAAATATGAAAATGTAGGTATTGTACTATTCAAAAATTAAGGGATATAAATATGCTAAAGCTGAGACTAACAATATTTTCTGTAAAAGTTGGTAGGTAAATATGAGCAGTGTATAAGGGATAAAATTTCAAATTTTTTTTTACAATCGAACCAAAAGTTACTACTTCTTAATCAACTTATGGTTACTAAAATAACACTTTCTTATTGTATTATTATTTAATTATTTATATTGTATTGAGATAATCGAGTATCATTTTTGTTAAGTGAAATATAAGGCGAAAATGAAGGTACTACTTTTCGCTTAGACACATCTTCCCGTTTCCCATAACCGACCGCATTGAGACCGAATACGGTGCTAGGTTTTTGTTGAATACATGTTAGTGAACGCATTGTTTAACCATAAAAAAATGTACGCAATATATCCGGAACTTGTATTATCCGGACTTGCAGATTTTTAATACGTATCGGCAAATCGAGTCTGTCTACTCGTCCAATTAAACATTAACTTTTCGAATTTGTTACGAAAATACTACTACAAATATTGGTTTTTTGAAGAAATGAATTTTAATTCAAAATATTGGTTGCTTACAATTTTGGTCATGGTACAGTACTCTGTAATTTATAATTAACATTAAAATATCAAAGTGGAGTAAAACATGATTTAACTTGACTTTTCAATGAATTACGTAATGTTCTTATACTGTACGAATTTATTTATATAAATTACTATGAAATATAAATAATTAAATATTAACAACAAAGAAAAAAGAAAAAACGCCGTGAGCAGCGGGGCCCCATCACGGTAGTCGAATTTTCCCCTTCATCTTCGGTATTGAATGTCTACAAGCGAAATGTGATTGAAAGTCTACAACCGAATTGTCATTTTGTTGGTTTCAAAACTGGTGATGAGTGTTCGGCTGATCGAGGCTTTAAAAAAAGGTTTTAAGTATTTAAGGGCTGTATCTCAGTAAATTTCAATTTTGTGCCGAAAACAGGTAGCAGAAAAAAAGCCAACACAATTCGTACGAGGACATTCCTGCCCATGTTTATCCGCTAATTGCCTTTATGTTTTAGTTTTAAAAATTAAAAAAGGACCTTAAATAGTAAACTGGAAGGCCTTTATAAAGATATTTTTCTTTCCAAAAAAATCCAAAATTTCTATTTTATAAATACTAAAAATCCAAAATTCCTAATTTATAAATAAACAGTGACTTTAATAACATTTTTAAATTACTTAATATGTATGTATTTCATTTGTCATAAAAGTAAGTTCACTTTTTTTTAAATTTTTTAAAATTACTATTCGCCTACTTGTATTTAGAATAAACATAATGCTTTTAAAACACATTTAACAATAGCATTCAATTCCGATGTAAAAATGGGAGAAGTGAGGGGAAAAGTGATGCGGACTCCCTACAAGGTACTAGCTGGATACTAACTGAATACACGTACAAAATTTCAGCCCTCTAGGTTTCCTTATGGAGTCTCTAGACATGTTAGAAAACAAGCAAAAAAATTAAGGAAATATTGGCGTCAAAATCGTGGGGGTAAGGGTTAAAAGTTGAAACCTCCAAAAAACAGTGTCTGGCTATTAGCTTAACCTGTACACCAAATTTCAGCCCTCTAGGTTTATTTGGGGAGATTTTGACCCGAACGAAACTGTTAAAAAACAAGAAAAGTCATGTTCTTTTGGGTATAAAAATGGTGGGGGTAGGGGTTAAAAGTCGAGACCCCCAAAAGGCACCCCCTTGATACTAAGTCAATCCGAATACAAAATTTCAGCCCTCTAGGTTTATTCGGGTGACCTGTGCGAGTGGTACAAACTTCGAAAACGTCGAAAATGCATGAAATTATAGCTTAAAAATGAGGGGGGTGGGGGTAAAATATTAAAACCTCCGAAAAGCACAACCTAGGTACGAACTTTATCAACACACCAAATTTCAACCCTCTACGTTAATTCTGGGGGGCTGGGGGCCTGTTAGATCCAGCGAAAATCGTTTTTTCCCCCCTCTACTCCCACCATATCATCCTAGGAAGCTGAATTTTGGATATGTTGTGGATAATTGACCGAAACATTATTTAAAACCGGTTTGGAAAAGTTTTATTGCTTTTCCGCCCCCCACCACCCCCTTAAAGGTCGGGTCCGAAAAAAAATTTGCCCAAAATTTGACCCCACTTTGATAGTATTGTTGTGCATCGGAATAAGCCCCACTTACCAAATTTCATCTCTTAACTTCCATAGGGGGGCCCTACACATATTAAAAGGTTGCGGGAAAATATATATATATATATATATATATCAGACATCTTTTTTTTTTACATAATCGTGTTCTACGGGTCCGAAAACGGATAGCGCCCCTGGTCTCGCCTCTCGCAGCTCTTATCGTATAGACTGTATAAGTCTAATTTTTCGGAGAAAATTCGACTAAAAAGTTGAAAATATGTACCTACTCTACTAACAAACTTTGACTGAAAATGAAAAATTACTTTTAAATGATATTCAGTTTCATCTTCAATGGGTTTTACGTAATAACAAATAGAAATATTCCTGTTTCAAAGTCGCCTTTCATAAATCCTAATAATAAAAATTGCAAAAGTTTTAATAATAAAAAATTCACCAAGCACGTGTAAGACACAAATTATATTAGGGTGCTTCAGTAGCAGTCTTCAGTGTTTCACAGTTTCAATAATAAATTTTTCACGGTTTATTATAAAAATAGATAAACAAATGTGTTACTCGTACATAGTTATGTTACCAATGTAACTATAAGAGGCTATTACGTGGATAATTTACAGTGGTGATTTTAGCGGATAAGCCGGATATGCCCGGGCCGACCCAAAAATTTTGAAAAAATGAAAAAAACATAATATGAAATGTCGTTTTTCGACCACTTGGCTGATTATGTAATCCCGACAAATATCAACACGTTTTAAAGTATTTTAGGTCGTGTAATATGAAATGTCGTTTTCCGACCACGTGGCTTTCCATGTAATTCAGACAAATATTGTTACATTTTAAGCATTCGAGAAATGTTTAAAAGCAATTCTTTTATTCTGAGCTGTAGCTTGGAATCATTTGTGCCATTATCTGGGATAAAATTAGATCGTGTAATATGAAATGTCGTTTTCCGACCACTTGGCCGACCATCTAATTCAGACAAATATCGATACTTTTTCGAGCATCAGAGAAATGTTTAAAAGCAGTTCTTTAATTTTAAATATAATTTCTGTAGCCCGGAATTATTTCTACCATTATCTATAATATTATTATTAGGTCCAGTGTCGGATCACCGCATAAGCAAATTAGACAAATAGCTAGGGCCCGATATTTGGAAGGATCTGTTCAAAATGTCTATTTTGAATATTTGTTTTAGTTTCTCACATTATTTAGTTTTGTTTTATTTATTGTTTTATAATTTGTGTGCAATAATTATACATTTTTTGAAAGGGCGTGAGGGGGCCTGGTAACAAGAAACTATGTAGGGCGCCAAAGTAAGTTAATCCGTCCCTGGTTATATTACATAGGCTCTCTTAAGTGGTATGTGATTACCTGAAATGGCTTGTAAATGTTACTAAAGACTACATTTTGTTCAGTTTAAAATTATGCAGTAAAAAATGCCTGCACCTTTTACAAAATGATACACATGTTATATATTTAGACATTACAGAAAAATTCGGGCCTTGCCAAAATAAAAATCCTAGAGTCGTCCCTGATAATTTAGTTCCTAATTAGGATTGGGAATCACCCTTACCTAAAAATAAATTATAGGTGCCTACTTTAAGTTTACAAGTAAAATTAAGTAGGTAATAGTGAAATTAACCAAACTTGGTTTGACATCATTAAACAAATGCAGCAAGTTAAACAAACTCAGACGTACCAATTTTCTGTCTCTTTTCCTTTTTGTTATTTTTAGTCGAATTTTCTCCGAAAAATTAGTCTTATACAGTCTATACGATAAGAGCTGTGAGAGGCGAGAGTAGGGGCGCTATCCGTTTTCGGACCCGTAGAACACGAATATGTAGAAAAAAAAATGTCTGATATATATATATATATATATATATATATATATATATATATATATATATATATATATATATATATATATATATATATTATATTCCCGCCACCTTTTAATTTGTGTAGGGCCCCCCTATGGAAGTTAAGAGATGAAATTTTGGTAAATGGGGCTCATTTTCGAGGCACCTCATACTATCAAAGTGGGGTCAAATTTTGGGAAAATTTTTTTTCTGACCCGACTTTTAAGGGGATGGTGGGGGGCGGAAAAGCAATAAAACTTTTCCAAACCGGTTTTAAATAATGTTCCGGTCAATTATCTACAACATATCCAAAATTCAGCTTCCTAGGATGATATGGTGGGAGTAGAGGGGGGAAAAACGATTTTCGCTGGATCTAACAGGTCCCCAGCCCCCCAGAATTACCGTAGAGGGTTGAAATTTGGTGTGTTGATAAAGTTCGTACCTAGGTTGTGCTTTTTGGAGGTTTTAATATTTTACCCCCACCCCCCTCATTTTAAGCTACAATTTCATGCATTTTCGACGTTTTCGAAGTTTGTACCACTCGCACAGGTCACCCGAATAAACCTAGAGGGCTGAAATTTTGTATTCGGATTGAGTTAGTATCAAGGGGGTGCCTTTAGGGGGTCTCGACTTTTAACCCCCACCCCCACCATTTTTATACCCAAAAGAACATGATTTTTCTTGTTTTTTAACAGTTTCGTTCGGGTTAAAATCTCCCCAAATAAACCTAGAGGGCTGAAATTTGGTGTACAGGTTAAGCTAATAGCCAGACACTGTTTTTTGGAGGTTTCAACTTTTAACCCTTACCCCCACGATTTTTACGCCAATATTTCCTTAATTTTTTTGCTTGTTTTCTAACACGTCTAGAGATTCCATAAGGAAACCTAGAGGGCTGGAATTTTGTACGTGTATTCAGTTAGTATCCAGCTAGTACCTTGTAGGGAGTCCACATCACTTTTCCCCCCACTTCTCCCATTTTTACATCGGAATTGAATGCTATTGTTAAATGTGTTTTAAAAGCATTATGTTTATTCTAAATACAAGTAGGCGAATAGTAATTTTAAAAAATTTAAAAAAAAGTGAACTTACTTTTATGACAAATGAAATACATACATATTAAGTAATTTAAAAATGTTATTAAAGTCACTGTTTATTTATAAATTAGGAATTTTGGATTTTTAGTATTTATAAAATAGAAATTTTGGATTTTTTTGGAAAGAAAAAATATCTTTATAAAGGCCTTCCAGTTTACTATTTAAGGTCCTTTTTTAATATTTAAAACTAAAACATAAAAGCAATTAGCGGATAAACATGGGCAGAAATGTCCTCGTACGAATTGTGTTGGCTTTTTTTCTGCTACCTGTTTTCGGCACAAAATTGAAATTTACTGAGATACAGCCCTTAAATACTTAAAACCTTTTTTTAAAGCCTCGATCAGCCGAACACTCATCACCAGTTTTGAAACCAACAAAATGACAATTCGGTTGTAGACTTTCAATCACATTTCGCTTGTAGACATTCAATACCGAAGATGAAGGGGAAAATTCGACTACCGTGATGGGGCCCCGCTGCTCACGGCGTTTTTTATATTAAAGTGACAATAATAACTTAAAAATGTACTTCGTTTATACTGTCTAATTTTACTTCGTTTGTTAATGACTTCAGACCATCTTTAGTTAATTAGACCATTACGCTCAAGTACATTATTTTATAGATGTTGAATTTTATTAATTCTTTGTTCCTATAAGACTTGATTTTAGACTTAAAAATGTTTTCTAATGCCAAAACACATACATACTTTCATGCAGAATTTTATATACTGAAGACTCCTAGTGCTTGATTTTGAGTATCAAAGAAATCTCACCTTTATTTTAAGAACCTTTTGTGACAATATTTTACCCGGTATGGTAGCTGAAAAAATTTTTATCACCGTTTTCCAATACAAAAGCTGTATATTAATAATTTATATCTACACCTGTAGCATATACGTCGAAAATTTCATGTTCATAGGTCGAAGAACGTAGGAATTATGGGAATATCACAAATAGGCGAATCGATATAACAAAACTACAAGGGTTTAACATTTTTTTCTTCGGAACCCTTAAAATCAATGCTAAAAGAGAATAAGAAATATTTTTGTGAACGAAAATCCATATTGGTTTCTCCATTATCCTAATTGGACATATCAACAGATGCTTTAAAAAGAAGAAACATCATTAGTTAAAATTCGTTTTAATGATTCCAGCACCATTAATTTAAATTAATCTTAAGTAATTACAAATAAAATTTAAAAGGAAAAAGTGTTGGTAGCGAAAATACTTCAAACATCAATTTTCCGAATTGAATAAATATATTATTTAAATTGATTTTTTTTTGTTTTTTTTGAAAATTATTTGCAATTTTTTTTAATGCAAAAAAAAAACCGGGTAAGCAGAAAGGAATGAAAGAAACCCGAATCGAACAAGTAAAAGTTTTTTGTACATTCTGTTATATTAAATGGAGCAGGTATTCACATATAGACGTAAAGAAAATTTGATTTGAATCAGTCAAACACAAGCAAAAAGGATACACTTTCCTGGAATTTATCAGAATTATTTTTCATTTTCTACTACTATCTTTTCTTTAAATAATTTATCATGCAGGCAAGTATTTTATTTTTGTAAAAGTTTATTATTAAAGAGTTATTTATAATCAAGTATCGGGCTTCTTTCGGATCAAACAGTATTGTGTTTAGTATATATGCAGGTATACATATTGCACTCAATGTGATTAAAAGTTCAAAATATTTTAATAAAACCAACGTACACACTTTATATAACACACATATACATAATTATGTGTATTAAAATATTATTTGTACGTATTTTATGTAAACATCCTTTTTAATTATATATAATTTGTTACCTGCACAACTGAAAAGTGCCACTGTAATTTTAAGTGACTATCAAAAGTATTTTTGTTTATAGTATGTATGTGATTTAGGTGATATGTCATTTAATTTAGATAAATTCAGCTTTTTTTATTGTTTTCAATATTGAGAGATCGAAGTATAGTTGCTTATTAAAAATTAGTTTTTGAATAATAAAAAATTTTAGCAAATACGTACGTGTTAGGTATTATAGTGCAGCGTCTAAATATTCAACAACTTTTCAATAAATGTTACAGAATATTTTCCGATTTTTTTAATTTTCTTACTTTTGTCAAATAAAAAATGCCGTTAGTATTCTAAATGGTGAAAAATGTAATTTTTGACCAGTTATATTCATTCAAATGTACACAATTTCATGTAATTTAGTTGCAAAATTTTATGGCAATAAGTATGGTCCTTGACTTGCCCGAAAAAACTACGCTCCCCGGTTATAACTATAAGAATGTCCTTTTTTAAAAAATTAAAAACAAAACTAATAGGTATCTAACATTTGATAAAAATATAAATTAATATGTCACCTGACAAATTATATTTGCTGTTTTTGACGGGATATTTATATATTACCTATTTCATTTTCATCTTTGTTTTTATTGCGATGTTTTTTCTTTTTTATTTTCTTTCTCTTTTGTTGTTGTTCTTCTGTCTATATCCAATGACGTGTCAATTACTTTTTTATGTAAATGGCAAGAAATACATCGATAATGTGATAAATTCAAGACGTACCTATAGTCTATGTAGATTAATATTTCACTTCAGTCAAATTGACGTGTTGTAAATAGCAAAAATTATACATCGTATACGAAAAAGTTATTTCTGATAGAAAAATTATGTGTAACAGACAAACAACACAGAAGATAATACGCTGCCAATGGGGTTTGGCACACAGCTTCCTCGTACTCGTAAAAAAATTGAAAACAGTATTCTACCAAATATATATAACGTAAAAGCCCCTATACCGAAACACTATTTTTAGGTGTGTAATTAAACTGGCTTATAGAAATTGACAAATAAATTACACACCCATTTTCTTTTCTTAATAAGCATGAAAGAAAGTTTTTTAATCCAATAAAATACAATCTAAAAATTTTTATTTATTAATGTTTTTCTTTTATAAAATGTCGACATCTATATACAAACAAAGAAATATTAATGACACTAGGAGTTAGGAACCGATATACAAACAGACGTATAATATAAGAAATATGATACCTAGAGTGACATCTAGACGTCAAAGTAAGAAACATAAAATGGTTTAAGTATCAGACGTAAATAAAAAATCAAAATACTGTATTCAACAAAAATTGTTTAATATACCTACACGGAGAGAAAAATCCGATAATTTTTGTAGAGAAAATTTCAGAAAAATTACCATGCTCCCCTATAATCCGTGCGCGATCGACGACCAAAATAAAAAATATGTGCTAGCATGGTAAAATTTAATGTGGTGCTAACACAACTTTGTATGTATATTATAGTTTAATTCTTGTTATCGTACTCTTTCATTTGCGCATCTGACTCGCGACCTTATATTGGTTGCACTGTACCTGTAAAAACATGTATACAAAAATGATTGCCAACAATATAATTCTAATACATATACTAAAGATAGGTAAATAACAAAAAGATGAATTAAACGATGACATCATCCTAAGAGAGTGTAAAAGCAACTGACTACTAGCTGCATCAAGGTGCTTGGTGCGAGCTGTCTGACAAAGTTTCTTCCACAGTCCACACCTATGGTTCGCATGTAACCCATGTAACTCGCTGATTGAGGTACATTTCATTACAGCGATCCCAACACAACCAACCTTCTTTCTGTTTTTTTTCTTTCTATTATTAGCATGTTAGCATGGTAATTTTTTTAATAAACACAATTAAAAATTATTTTTTTGTCGGTAATGGAACTTTTTACTGTGCTGTTTTACAAATTTTACGGAGATAATATTACGAAAAGAACATTCCATCCTTTAAATTTTTTATGATTAATTATAATCTTTATATTTTTACCTTACAGAATTTAATATGTTCGCCTTTTACACGTCGATTGTAGTGCTGAGCACAGTAATTTTTATAGGAATTTTCTCTCCGTGTATATATGCATTTCTTTAATTAAGTAAGGAAACATTAAATGCGAGATGAATTTAAATTGAATGACAATCATTCTATTAATAATAATTTTTGTTATCAGAGGTTTCTTTCAGAAATAACTTCATTACTATATAAATGTTAAAACTGTTCGGACATATGATCGCGTTCCGGTGTAGGGGCTTTTACGTTGCGGTGAAATTATATTTTCGCCTTAAAGTTCATAAAAAATTGTAACTCAAAATACTTAAAGGCTAAATTATATAATAATAGCAAAAATATTTTAGAAACTAACACCCAAAATACTTTAAAAATTTGGGCAAATTGGGACTAGCAGTAAATAAGATATTGACATTTAAGGGGAGGTTTACTCGAGAGTCCTTAAAAATAGAAAGTCCTTAAAAGAACGGAAGTAAATATCAATTTCAAATTTTGTACACATAAGTATTAAACTATACAAAAAAAAAAATTTTCAAGGAAAAATATAAAAAATTGTTCATTTTATAGATGCTGCAGTGTGACGATCCGAAAATCCAATGCCTTGTTGGCGGAAATCCTAGCGCCGGTAATAAACCACCGAAATCCAAAAACAAAAAAGATTTATAAAATATATGAAGAGTACCGGCACCTCTACCTATAATATCAATAAATTGCTGAAAAAAAAATGACGGATGTTTGAACTTTTGATTACGATTTTTATCTTATTTTTTGCTCTTTAAAGTAAACATAAAAATAAAAAAAATATTGAAAGTGTATCGAACTTAGATAGAGGTGCCGAAGAATTGAATTATCTTTAAAATAAAAAATTTAAAAAAAAAGGATCCATCGAATAGTTTTTGAGTTATCGTGTCCGCCAGTTCCAAAAATGTAGTTCCGAGATATTATAAAATATATATAAAGAAACGTATTTTCAAAATTTTATATTTAATACTCATTGCGTGCACTACGTTTTTTGAATTTTTTTTTATAGAAAGCTGGATTCGGTTAATGTGCAAGAATCTTGTTTTTAAATTATTTTCAGTAAAATCACTTTGGGAACATATTCTACACATAATTTGCTATCAATTTCGGCAAAAAGGAATCGATTTTTTTTTATCAAATCTCAAGTAAACCTTCCCTTAAATTACTTTCAGCAAAATCACTTTGGGAACATATTCTACACATAATTAGCTACCAATTTCTGCAAACAAATCGATTTTTCTTAACGACTCTCAAGTAAACCTCCCCTTAATGGGAATTCACGGTAGCGCCGTGAATACTATTACTCCGAATGCAATGAAATTTGTAGGGGACCATCAAGGAACCAGACCGCATATTTTCTGACAATTTCATAAAAAAGAATTGAATAGTTGAGAAGTTATGCCACTTGGTGCAATTTAGTATATAGTAGTATAGAGTAGCGGTTTCTGAAAGTTTCATTAAAACAATCGACTAGTTCAGAAGTTATACCACTTGGTGCAAGCTAGCGACATACAGACGAACAAACAGACGGACAAACACACGGATGGACGGACAGACACCAAACCAAAATTGTTCAGGAAACTCCAAAACGTAAAATGTAAGTAAAACATTTTATTTTGGAGGGAAAAATTTTTTTATTTTTCAAAAGTGATCACAATGCTTCCGCTACTTTAGTGGTCTCGGAAGCAATACAGTAGATATTACATAAAATATCAGAAAAATTGTTCCCATTTACGATGTGATATATCCTAGGCAGAATGATAAAATTGATGCTGATATATGGGCATGACGCATATGAATATGAATATTAACGTATATTTAATTATTAACAAAAAAAATTCGCCATACTTAGTAATGTCTAACATGCACACTCTAGGTGTTAGAAATGCCTCCCTGACTATTCATTCGCACAATATCCTACATCAATATTTCTAAAAAAATGATGGAAAGAATATGGGTGACTAAAATAATAATAATACCATTCCTCTGACTGAAATAATAAGATATTAGAAAAGCATTACTTTCTTTATTACCATTATTTAATAATTTTATAACGTAGGATATAGACGTATTACATGTGTACTTCGTGTTGGTTGTAGAAGAAAAGGCAATATATTTCTCGTAGAATACAACTTGTATCAAATTCCTTGTTCTACCTATTATTATAACTGTCCATACGGAGCAAGTTTTATGATAAATTAGCTCCAGAGAGATCGATCCTTACTCCTTTCCCTCTATTCTTACGTATACTTGCGTTAGTAGGTACGTGTAAAGGTAGACACTCAAGAGAAAAAGAAGATTAAAGTCGACTTTTAGTAAAAATTATTTTTCTTTCTTTATTGTATATTGCGTCTCTATTAGAAAATAATTTTTTTTATTAGATTTATTTTTAAATAATTTTATTCAAACGGCCACTTGGGAACAAAGTCATGAATTTTATTCAGTGATTATTTATGGTTTTACTATTTAATGATCATGTTCATTCTTAGCAATATTTTTAGCGTTCGTAATTCATTTCTAAGAGGTTGTAGTTTAGAAAACGGTAAATTTTGCAGAAACTTTCAAGTATCACTGCTCAAACTGTCAAAAAATATGCACTTCTTTTAGATAATTGTGGAGTAAATCCAGCCGACTAGGCGAGCTTTTTTTGTTTTAAAAGAATTTCATTTGGTTTGTGGAATATTTTTAACTCTTTGTTTTATTTAGTTTTTTCTTCAAGCTTAGTATACGTGATATTTATTAGGACAATTTAACTCATGTGTCTTAAGTTCAACTCATGTGAATATTGTAGTTTTACGATGGAAAAAAGTTAGCACAGATTTTTACAGCGAAAAAAATGGTACAAAACATTTCATTGGTCATTTCTTTGTATAGGTAACACAATAGAAACGAAACAAAAATACGTATTAGTAAATTTAATTGATTTCAGAACCATAGTATAAGAAAATGAATTATACTAATTTCTTTTATTCGTAAAATTGTCTTACCGTATTACACATATGTTTTCTACAACTCAAATTTCTTGCCAAAAAGCAATTTAACAAGAAGAACTGTCAACTAAAAAACGCTTCGCTGTCGCGTTTTTGTTAGTTGACAGTTCTTCTCGTTAAATTGCTAGGCAAAAAATTTTCGTTAGACAAACCAAAGTTTATTCGAAAAAATACAAACCTCTTGTGTAATAATAAGTGATTAAAATTTTTAGTTTTCATACTATGGTTTAAAAAACTGGTCTTGCTAACTAATGAACTAATTAAGATTTAATAAATACATGAACCAGCCAGGTTTCTTATAGATTTTTAGACGGCTTTCCTAAACTGCTTTGTTTTAAAATTATAAATTAATTTTTTTTTTAAAGTGGGTATAAGAACCGATCGTTAACAATTTTATTTAAGAAAAGTTAGTATCTAAACTGACTTGTAACATAATTACTAGTTGATAGCGGTACCCTCTTATGCTTAACAACAGTCCGAGAACCTAATGTACATAAATGGAGTTTATTTTCTCGCCAATGAAACTTTCAGAAAATATTGTGTTAGTGTTAAAAAATGGTAGCCAGAGAAATTCAACGTAGGTATAACCTATACCGATGGCGAGGGGAGCCCCACTATTAGTACAAATAGGTTGCAGCAGTACAGCTCAATACTGAAGATGGTGACCTATATCTTTACAGATGTGAAAATTGTATCTTTTAGTTTGTTATAAGATTCCCTCTTATTAAATAATTAAAGCTTGAAGGATTTACTTTGTGAAAATTCATATTTTGAGTACTTTTTGCTTTGTTACTTTTTGTAAAGTGACAAAGTACCTATAAAATTCGACTTTGGGTTTTTCAACCATCATGTGAATTATTTGTTGTTTCTGAGTACTTTTCAATACACAGGCCATCATCATTATTTACATTATCTTAACTAATATGAGAGTTGCTCCTGATCGATTACTGGATCTTTTATATTTACTTATGTGGCATAATTTACAGCCAAAAATAAAATTGTGTAATTAAGTACTCGTATATTATTTTTTTAATATGTAATATGATGCGGCATTTATACCAACTTTAAATTGAGCATCTCTCCTTTTTGTTGGGATGTTGCTATAATAAGCATAGTGCGTAACTCTAACCTAAAATTTTATACAGTACTTTTAAAATATACCTAAATTAACAACAAAACTCATTAAAGAAATGAAATATACATTCTTAAATTCTAGCGAATTAAATATTTGATAAAATATTTATGTTAAAAAACTCACTTTTCAATGATATAAAGTTGGATAATTACTAAACTGATGGACTAATCAAATGTCACCATGTACCTACAACTTAAATAAACAACTTATTTTAAACATATAATCCATTAAGGGCGCTATCTATCAATCAGCGGACGAACTGTGGCTACTGCGTCATCTCTCCCGCATTTGCCCTATTTAAGTATAAAATTGGCTCAGCACCGCCTACGAAATATGATAAAAAGAAGATAATGAACTACATACTAATGAAAAAACCAAAAATTATGAAATTGCAAATTGTAAATTTTTATATATGAATGTTGTATTCAACTAAAAGGATTCCTTGTTTACCAGTGATTTTACTATTGGTTTTTCCATTTTTTAATGCATTTCATTATCCTATTGTACCTTTAACAAGCAACTTTTTTTGTTGAATAAAACATCCGTTTATAGAAATAATATACAATTTGCAATTTCATATTCTTTGGTTTTTCCATTAGTATGTAGTTCAATATCCACTTTTTGTTCACCACTCCCCAATTGGTAAGCGGCAGTAGTCGAATTTTATACTTTAAATAGTATATTAGATACTCAAATAAAGGATCTTTAATTCTGTACTTCACCTTACGATGGTTGGAAAATCGAAAGTCGCCTTGTGATAATTTTTTAGTAAAAAATGACACAGCAAAAAAGTGCCTCATATCCCTCTTATTAAATTTTAAATTTTTTTTTAGTCCAAACGTAATATAGCAAATTTTTATTTCGTTACTTACCTCATTGAAGTTTGGTACCAAATTAGAGATTGAATCCTCAACAATAGCCGGTTCCGAACAGCCAGTAATCTGCAGTATTGGGCAAGATATCGAATTTTATTATCTAGATAACAGATAGGTAATAGATAACATAATTTAAAATATCTAGATAAAGATAACAGATAATTTAACCATTATCTAGATAAAATTTTGATAACAGATAAGATAATATTCACAGAAATAATGCACTAGGCTAGTATTTCTTAACCGCCGATGCTTAGATTGTTTGCTGGGCTGCGAAAATACCTCTCTGATTCTCAGAAAGATGTGTTAATTACAATAAATTTTAAAAATGTTGAAGAAACGTTTTTGGCGATAAAAACAGCATGTTTTGGAATTTAGTTTTTTTATTTACGGTCCATGATAGCACACGTCTAGCACAGTAGAGCACAACACTTTTTGTTTAAAAAAAGTGCTTAAATAGTGTCGATATTTTTCTGAATTACATGATCGACCAAGTGGTCCGAAAACGACATTTCATATTACACGATTAAATGTACTTCTAACTAATGACCGTAATGATTTCTAGCTACAAGAATTCCATTTAAAATGTGAGAATTGTCTTTAAACATTTCTCTAATGTTTAAAAATGTGTCGATATTTATCTGAATTACATGGTCGAACAAATGGCTCGGAAAACGACATTTTATAATACACAACTTACTATTGTTCTAATTAATGACAGAAATGATTCCAGGCTACAAAATTCGATTTAAAATTAAAGAATTCTTTTAAGCAATTGGCTTATGCTTAAGAAAATGTCGATACTTATCTGAATTACATAGTAGATCAGGTGGTCAGAATACGACATTTCATATTACACGACTAAATATGATTCCAGGCCCAATTAGACGGTGGATTTCAGCTCCGGGCTGAAAGACTAGGCCTGTATTTGTCGACAAAAATTCGAAATGAAAAAGTGCTTATTTTTGCTCCTGACTTTTTCCTGGAGGGAAAAATTTAAAGAGGGATTTATTCCCGGGGCCCGCCATTTCTCTCTACGGCCCTGGAAATGATTCCAGTCTACAAGAATTTCGTTTAAAATTAAATAACTGCTTTTAAACATTTTTGTAATTCTTAAGAAAGTGTCAAAAGTTGTCTGAATTACATGGTCCACCAAGTGAAAATGGGAAAATAGTGAATTTAGCTTCAAATTTCTTTTTTTTTTCAGAAGAAATATAAACGTATTGTTATTATCTTATCTTTTTTTTCGTTTATTAAAAAGATAAGATAAAAGATAACTTTTTTAAAAAATAACTACTTAGATAAAAGATAACTAATAACGAAAACGTTATCTAGATAAAATTTCAGATAACGTTATCTAGATTAGCACAACACTGGTAATCTGTTTATACCAAAAATAGAATACCTTCCGCCAGTGGATCAAGTTCCTAGTCGGAAGTCCCCATTTCTATCATGGTTAATACTGTATTTTTTTTTTTTTTTTTTTTTTTTGTTTTGAAAGTACGAGTGAAAAGGAAATGAACTCGATTTATTGTACATTGGGTTCTTCGCTTGCAACTAGTTAGAAACAGAATTCCGTACACACTCCTCGCACAGTGATATATCTACTCTAACATTGTTGTCATGGCGTGTTGTATAATATGGTGTATTGGTGTATGTATGTTGTATCCGTATTCACAAGCTCACATCAGACTATAGGGACTATTCAAAAGCATTAGCTAGTAGTTACTGTGAACATCCACTTAAAGTTTATGGCTGGTACGTGTATTCAATAATTAAATTCTATGAAAACTACAGCAAAACCGGGACACGGAACGAGCCAAGAGACACTCGGCCATACACCAGCAGCAACCAGTACAACGAGTTGTATGAACGTTATAGTGAGCAGAGAGTTGTTAGGCTATAAAAACTGTACAAAACCAAAGCGAATGGTACCGAATAGTAAAATGGATGGGATTGAATAATATGTTGTGTGTACAGAGATGGTCTAACTAATCTGGCGGTATGTAGGCGACTCCCCAATAAGCTCTCTTTAAATTCTATAGCTCGCTACTATTCATGTCAAATATGGATATAATGAATTGGCTTTGTTGTAACGTGCATATTTAATTTCCAAAAATATAGCTTCACACCGAAAAATAGTATTTTATTTTCTGAATTTAACTAATTAAACATTGTATGTATATGCCACTTTGGTATCTAGATTTTTTCAGTTTTCATATTACATGAAAGAAAAACTATATATTTCATCTAAATAGTTTCGCAAACACATCTAGAAAAATTAAAAAGTAACGGTTCAAGGAATAGTATCTGTTAATAATTCGAATTTTGAATTTTTGAAAGATCATTTACACTCATAATTTTACCAAAGGTGAAAGATTTCCCCCCTCAAAAAAGATGTCACTTTGTTTTTCAATTATAAAAAAACTAACAAAGATTTTTTTTAAATTTTTTATTAATTATAAATTCGTAACAGAATATAAATAACTTAAACTTTATTATAACTATATATATATATATATATATATATATATATATATAATATATATATATATATATATATATATATATATATATATATATATATATATATATATATAATTATATGCTAAGTTTAAGATAAAAAATATTTTGACAGGCGGTCATTTTACGTAATGTTTCAAAAATATCTTATTCTATAGAGAGAAAAGAGAAAAGAATTAGAAAACTGACAAATAAGTTCATCCGATAGTTTGTTCAATTCAGTTCGTTATAAATATATATGTATATTCTGGAGATGCCAGGCCTATATTTATATATAAATATGACAATAAAAAAGGCAAAATAAAACAAAGCAACCATAAAAAGCAAAATACTAAAAACAAAGAAATAGAAACAAAACAATAACATTTTTTCTTTTTTTTACTCTTAAGTGACATCTGAGGGACACAATAACACAATTTTTTTTATTTTTTTTGTTGGTTATGTGTAATTGTGTGCAGATCATAGTCGCTAGTGTGTCTCCGATGACCTGTTAAACATAACACATTATATTTTTTGTGACACCACAAAAATGTCACTTTCTTCGTATTCGTATAAATGCATTTTTAACATTACATGTTGGTGTAAATTACTTTTTGGACAGTGATACCACAAATTCCAGTGTGTTAAAATATGTTACTTCAATGTAAGGTATGTTACATCTACAGATTACGTGTGCATAAATTTTGTGTTATGTGTTGATTTAATACACGAAATTTTAGTATTTTTCCACTCTAGGTATAAAATCTCTTTGATGTAAACATAATTGATAGGTATTAATTTTACATGTGCAGTAAAAAGAAAATAGTCGTATCTGGATACAATGTTCGCTACAAGGCGTGAGCTAGTGCGTACCCATGGCGCAGCGTTTAAAAAATAGGGCCTAATAACGTTCGTCTATGTAATATTAAACATTAACTGTGGAATACCTATTCTGACATCGTATTGACTCGAATCGGACAAAGGTATCGTTTTTCCCGAAATGTCGTCATATATTGTTATAATTTTTATCACAAATTTTAACCAACGTAATTGATTTGAAAATCAATAATATAAATAAGTAAGTATTTGGGGCGGTGCACAAATTACTTTAATTTTACTGCTCATGGCTGTTGATAAAAATTAGACGGAATATTGACCTGGAAGTAACTAAATGCGATTATCTATACTCAAAAATATACACGATTATAATTACAATATTACTACGCGCACTTGCATTTACAGTGATGCAATAGAAGCTGGTTGAATCCTAAATTATAGGATATTTTGTCATGAGAACAAAAAATCTTCAATGACAGCTTTATAGCTACGCAAAATTGTTCTTTCCGTTCACTTTGGTGAAATAAATTTTACTAATGTTATCTCTCCAGTTACAATACGCAAATGTAATAATATTTCTCTAATAATGACGAATTCTCAAACGTTATGGTGATAGAGTGTAAAAGTAGCAATATGCGATAAAATGTACGAAAGGACCGTGTTTCGATTTGGGCCAATGTGAGTTCAATAATGAATTGTATACCGGTGAATAGGTGTTTAGGAGTACATTCTCGAAAAAATACTTTTACTACCATTTACGGTGGACATATGCTTATACGGACCTGTAAAAAAATACGCCTATTTCAGTCAATTATCTTCGTCAGAACTATCAAATATTATAAATATTGCTTCGATACCTGTCGATGGTGATTGGATGGGCTATATAAGATGTCTTGCATATCCACCGTCACCACGAGGAGGTGCCCTGGACACAAGAAGATGTATAGAATCCTAAAAAATGGTACAGTGTAGATTTTTATTTATGAGTAAAAATACATATGAAACTCCAGCACAACAGATGTTAATTTTTTTTGAGGACTAGGTATGAACGCAGAATATTCATATAAAAACGATATATCTTGACTATATGGGTGGTATACTATCTAATAGGTAGTATATGTATTTTCACGGGACTCATCACCCAGGATATATTGCTCCCAGGACACGGTTCTTTGGTTTAATACCCTGCAAGTCAACTTTGCACCGGGCCTCGCTTTTGGTGAGGTCGGCCTTGATTGTAAATCTCCTCTAGTTATTTGTAAACTGACGATCTATCGCACACGAAATGGAATTACTAGTCCCTAGATCAACTCGCAGTCTAATAACTGTTTGTCTGTTTGAATCGTTTGATCCCTTTGAAAATTTAAATTGATAAGGAGGAAAATTTTGGAAACCTTACTGTACGAACATGTAATGTTACAAACACTTACTAAAACTCTAAAAAGAGGAACAAGTAGAAGAACGTTACGATAACGGTCAAAGTTCATTATACTCACATGGCAAGTACAGTATATTATACATTCTTGCTGATTAAAAAGGAGTGGTCTTTACGAGTCTTCTATGTTAAAGGAAATTGTTGTATCATTTTCTAAATTTTCTTAATATACTTTTAGTAAGTTTGAAAATATCTTTTTTGAACATTTTTGGACTTACTGAATAACATCGCTTCAATGATATAATCATAGTAACTCGATAAGTATAATTAAGATCGAAAAAAATAATACTAGTCGTATCTAATCTTCAAAAAAAGTACAAGTAATTATAATGTAATTATTTTTTAATTACGCAAAGTCGAAATTTACATTATCTCGTATGTTTCCATTTTCCTCCACCAACACTGTCAAGCTCCACAAACTATACGGAGCTGCATTATCCTTCATAATATTCTTTATTTTATATTATATCTACTATTTTATATTTTTTATGAAAGTTCTCATTTAGTAATATAAAATATTTTTTTTCTCATAATATGGTAATTTTGGCTTATCATTGTGAACAAGGAAATGAGTGTTGGTAAGTAGCTTCTGCTCAAAGATGCTCAAAGTTATTCAAGAATAAAAATATTCGAATAATAGCGAAATATTTAAATTAGATTATTTTCTGTTTTGCTTTCATTTCGTCTTTTTTCTATATTCAAAGTCTTATTACTAAAAAAAATGGAGCAAGATTAGGGTAAGCAAAATCTGTATATATTTCTATGTGTACGTATCTACGTTCAAGTAGGCTGACTCGATGTCCATGACTTGAATGTAAATGTTTTTGGATTAAAATTAAAACGAATAAAGTTGAAAATTGGTATATATTTATATGTAAACAAAACTATGCTAAGTTGAATAAATATTTAATTTTATTGTTTTCTTGTATACTTTCTTATAAAAATTATTTTAAGTTGCTTTTTTTCGTTACACAAAAAAAAACACAATTATCATAGAACTATCGCGAAAAAGTTTTCATAATCCTATTGTTAAATGTAAATCTTTTGAAGAATCTAAAATTACGCCTTAAATTAGGCGTGCGGATCCATAACATACAATCCACATATAAAAAAAAAAAAATTATAGGTACATTCAAAGAATCATGGTCTTACCTCATGTAAAGTTATTAATGAGGTAAAAAGATCAGCTTCAAATAGGCTCATTTATAGGGATAATTTTAAAGTATTCCCCCTTCAGTAACGAACACTTTTATCCTCCTTTTTAAATTCACGATTAAGCAAGCTGTCTAGATAACAAAGACAATAAATTGTCAATTCAAACAAAGTAAATTAATAAACACTAGTTAGGCCTCAAGTTTTGATTAAAAATTGGATGAAGCTTTCCGTGTTTCTAACAGAGATGTAACTACAATGGAGCAGGTGGAGTAGTCACTTCAGGGTATAGGATAAAAAGCGGCGTAAGCGGTATAGTACAGGTGCGACTTTTGAACTGGAAAATAAGGAAAGCTTGGATAATAGGATAATTTGTATCATGACTTATAGTACGTTCCAGAGTGCATCAAAATTTGTAGTTACGCCTCTGGTTTGTAATGTTGACTTCTTTCGTTTCATTCAAGAACTAACTGCATATTTGATATCTGTCAAAATTTTAGGTATGATTAGCCCTTGGAATATAACAAACACTTACCTTTATCGTAATATATATATGATAATATATTCTTCATTCATCAACATAATTAGTATCAAAAATATTTGACAATGAATATTTCGACAAATGGTGTGTCCTAGCACATATTTATATTTGTTTTTATAACAACGAAATCTACAGAAAAAAAAATTATAAACATATTACAATGAAAGAAGCGAAGCATACCAAATAATTATTTCAATTGTTTTCTTTCTTTGTTCCAAAAGTCATTCCCAGTTTTATCGACTTTTTATACTATATAGATATATTTTAAATAAATAAAAAATGCAAAAAGAAAATGAAAGATGTCATATCTGATTACCAGCACGACGGTCGTTTCTGGAATGAGAGAAAACTTTGATTTATATATAAATCAATCCTAAACGCATTACAGTTTCGTTTGATACTGGATTTCAACCGAAGTCAAACTATTTACTTCAGTAGGTACTATATGTTATTCGAGTTATAATATATATATATATATATATATATATATATATATATATATATATATATATATATATATATATATATATATATATATATATATATATATATATGTGTTTTCAGTATCCGGTATTGAAATGGCAGAGTGGCCATAAGTGAATATTATTAAATTAAATAATTTTCAGAAACTAGTGGTTGTAATAGTATTTTTTTATTTTAACAATTACACCTTCTTTAAATTAATTTAAAAATGATATGACATCATTAGTGCATTAGGTAAAATAAGATGTATAATCTTCAGTTACTGTAATGACTCTAATATAAAAGTGGTAAAAAGGAAACGAGACCAAAAACTTGGTACGATCAATTTTACTTTATTTGTTGCATTTGTTTAATGCATCATAGCATATGCTTAGTTAATTTGAAGTATACTATGAAATTTCTTGCTTACTGTATACAAAATACACTCTAAATGAGCTATGTTTGACATACGGCTATACGTAATTTTGTACTTTACACACGATTGTGTGTGAAGAGCCACAACTTATTATAATTTTATTAATCTTTATGTTGGATAATGGATTAATATGTACTGTGACTAATAGAATAATATAATACTGTATGCTGTATTTGAATTTGTGAACACTTAATATTTAAAGTTTCCAAGAGGAAGGGAGGGAAATTAGAGGGAAACATCTAGTAGACTTGATTTCAAGTTGTTCCCATGGAAGGAAAGCGGGTATGTGTAAGTTTTAAATGAAGGATTTGAAAATAATGCTCGAATCTCTTTAATAACACCTAAGCTTTAGTTGTTTTTATTTTATTTGTTCCAATGCCTATAGGTTAAAAGTTATACGCAAATCTATGTCTCTGTAGCAATAACACGCTCGGTACTTAAATTCGAAAAATAATTTTTTTCTTTTACTAAATTCCACATAATATTTTCCATTCTTTTTTAGCCCGATATACTAAAATATATCAACAAGAGAGACATAATACAAGAAGATATATCACCATTACATATACTTTACGCACATTCTTCTAATATATAAAGTCTCAGTACTCAGTGAATAATCGAAGAGAAATTGTACTACTGTGCCGGAGGAAGAAATAAAATCCCACTGGAATTGAAATCATTCATATAAATTCAAGTTTGATACACACTGTTTCTGACACTGCAATCCATTCTAGTAGATAGGCTAGGAGAGAGCGGTGACACAGTAGAACCCCAATTATCCGGACTACATTTTGACGGTGTTAAGAACCGTGTAGTTTGGGGTCCTACTGTACCTCGTGTATGGATTGACCTTTGACCCGGCACGTACAGAGTACATTTATTTAAAATTTGTTGTTGACATTTGACCCCAACACTCGCTCATACTGTTGGCCTTGAAATTCCAAAGACATGAGTCATCACCAGCAACCGAATTAATTTATGTTAACCCATTATGCGTCATAACAATTTACTTATAACAATTTCATTTTGTGTTAACCCATTACCAGCCAAACCTAACGCATGCGCAGACTGAATGTAAGTACACGACGCATGCGCAGACTGAATTTTAGGTTACAATTTGATAGATGGGGTACACTACCGCGTCAAAAATGTGGGGTTATCCTAACTCGGGGGTGGCCCCAAACTTTTGACACCGTACTGTACTTAAATTTTTGGTACACTGCCGTGTCAAAAGTGTGGACCCCCCTGGCCAAAAAGGTACCCTATCACTTTTTGAAGCGTACTGTACGTGCAAACCTTGACCCCAACACGCGCTTGCCTTAATTGCGCCATCTTAAACGAACTATCACGTCAAAAAATGTGGGGAATACCCTAACCCAGGAGTGGCCCCAAACTTTTGACGCCGTACTGTACTTAAATTTTTGGTACACTGCCGTGTCAAAAGTGCGGCCCCCCCTGAGCAAAAAGGTGTCCGATCATTTGTTGAAGCGCACTGTACGTGCAAACCTTAACCCCAACACGCGCTTACCTTAATTGCGTCATTTTAAACGAAAGGTACATTACCAAGTCAAAAATGTGGAGAATACCTTAACCCACGGGGAGGCCGCTAAATTTTGTGGGGGCACTGTACCAAGCGCTACCGCAAAACTAACTTCAGACACCAGGGTCCAGATGTCTGACCGCTACTGTACTGCCGGAAATTTGGGTGTCAACTGTAACTCAGGGGTTTTTTTATATTTAACCTTGGAAAATTCCAGTAATTTTTATCAGTTTTAACATAAACAAACAATCAATAATTAAATGTTTGTTTTAGCTGAATTATGATCGTAAGACTCATATAAGGAGTTTTTTTGGTATAAGAAAGATGACGTCATGGAATATTAATGAGTTAAAAAATTGTTTAGTAAAAAATATCACCCATTGTAGGCCTCAAGCAAGAAATTATTTTTATCAGTTTTAATACTTTAACATTTAACCTACAGTGACCAATTTTTTAGTTAACTAACAAAAGTTCTTGAAATTTTAACAAGTTACAAAAAATATTACTTCTTATGGTGCACAACATTTTTGAATTTGACTGTAGCACAAAACTGTTTCTATATCAAACGAAAATTATCTGAAATAATTCAGTATGTACATATTGTAACGTCGCAAACGTGGGAAAAGATCTCACTACGGTGTTATTTTGCGATGCACAGAGGATGGTAAACTTTCCAGCGTGGGTTCGGTTTTTCTTCTCCAAGACGAATAGTTTTTTCACAAATAAAACACTTTTAATTGGTTTTTTAGTTGATTAGTTTATTGAATAAATGTAGAAAACTTGTATAAAAATAATTTTCTTATATAATTTTATAAATTATAAATTTTTTAAGTATAAAAAATAATGCGCAGTTGTTCCACTGGCGAGGATTCTGATGTTGTTCGTTTTAATATTACCTTACAACTAACTTGAAACAAGTTATATCCTTATTCTTAAAACAAGCGTTCCTTAATTTCATTTCCAAGAATCGAAAGAAAGTTCTATTGGTTTCTATATAGAGATAGAAATATTTGTATACATTAACTAGAAAGAAATAATAAGTGTTGTTTTGAAGTATTCCTTTATGTCACCACCTGGTACGACAGAAATATTCAAGTGATGCTTAACCCTGATTGGTTGTTGCATCTCTGGTGTCCAAACGTGACCACAGCACCAACAGTTCTTTCTGTTAAAAACTTGACAAAAGTCATAGTCTGTTCGTTTAGGCAATCTACACTACAGATATGTATTATTATCTGCAGCGCTAATCATTATTTGAGTTTTTATGATAAAATTTTGTGTTATATAATAAAATTTATTTTTACTAGAAAGTTTTGATGAAAATTTGTTAATTTTTTACCTGCGCCTGTACCATGGTGGTTACATATCCCCCCCTCAAAAATTTCTATGGGAGAGTGAAACTCGAAATAGAAATTTTTGATCAAAACTCAAAAATTTCGAAATTTCTTGGAAAAATTTTTTTTTTTTTTTTTTTTTTTTTTTATAAAATTAAGTAAAATTGAAAAATTTTTAATAAAGTTTTTTCATTGAGTAACAAAAATATATAAGATAAATGTAGGGAGCAATGACCTTTAATAATATTATTATAGAAATGATAAAAATTTGATTTTAATTAGAAAATTATAATGAAGTCATTTTGCTACCTTCATTTTCACAAAGATTTAACATTCTTTAAACAAAATAATAAATATAAATTCTTAATTAAAGTTCATAAAAGTTTGTTTTATTTTAATATGCACTTTGGTTTTAATCACTATCACAAGTATTTTAAATAAATATTTTTTAATTTTAAGGTATTATGTTAGTATTAGTTTGGTTGAGCGAATATTCTTACTAATACAAATAAAATATAATAATACATTAGTTTTTTAATTTTCTTTGAATCACATCTAAGTATCAAAATTAAATATAGGTGATTATAAAGTCATCATTCGTATATTTGTCATCTGTTTAACTAAAGAAATGTAAAAATTTTAATGAAAATTTAATAATATTTTGTAGATTTATTTTATTTTTTTTTTTTTTTTTATTCTTTAAAAGGTTTAAGATGTATCGCATTATACACACCTTTTATTATATTTGAATCTGGGTAATAAAGAATGTATGCATTTATATTTTTTATTCCACCTACTAAAAAGGGTCCACAATAGAGTAAATTAAATTTTTTAACAATTTTGTTCCTAGCTGAGGAACGTGTATGAGTTTTAAGCAAAACCTTATCACCTATATGATAAGTTTTTGTGTAATGTAAATTATGACGTAATTTTCTTTTATTACCTTTTTCAATAGTATTATTCAATGCTAACTGCCGAATTTGTTGCAAATTAGATTGATCATTTTGAGGAAAAGAAATAAGGCGTGTTATAGGGTTAGGAGGTTTATTTCCAAAAAGTAATTCATAAGGTATAAATTGAGTAGTATCATGAGGTGTGAAATTTAAACAATTTTCGATAAAAGTTAAATAATCTGTCCACGAACTATGTTTTTTATGACAATATGTTCTAAATAATCTATTTAATTCACGGTTTACACGTTCTTCCGGATTTGCTCGCGGATTGTAAACGCTAATTGTATAAACGTTAATTCCAGCATTTTTAAGAGTATCTTGCCAAATTGGAGATACAAATTGACTTGCATTATCGCTATAAATATTTTGCATTTTACCTATATTGGGTATAAAATGCTTAACAACTCTGTCAACACATTGTTGAGCAGTTGCACCCTTTAATGGATATAGTTTTACAAATTTTGAATAGTTATCCTTAATTATAAAAATCATGTTAAATCCAAATTTTCCTTTAGGTAAAGGACCATATAGATCCACAAAACAGTCCTTAAGAGGATATTCTGATATAATATTTTGTAAAGGACCTTGTGTAAAATAATTTGGAACCTTACATTTTTGGCATATATTACAACTTCGTAAATTTGACTCAACACGACGATAAATATTTTTAATGAAAAAATATTGTTTTAAATATTCAGTGATTTTACGAGACGAAAAATGACCTAAATATTTATGGAAAAATTGTATTATTTCATTTATTTTATTTTCAGGTAGATAAATTTGATAATTGTAAGGGAAGTTGGTATTTCTATGAAAAAGTATACCATTATGTACCATAAACCGGTTTTAATATTCTTGAATATTGTTAATTATGTTTTTACAAAAAGGGTCAACATGTTGGTACCTGCGAATGTTATTAGCAAATTTTTCAAGAAATTTATTTTGAAAATCAAGTTTTAAAATATTACATTTAACTGAAATGTTTGTAGAAAAATTATTATTTATAGATAAAGAATTTATCATTAAGTTCGTTTGATTTGATATATTATTTAAGGTATATGGATTTCGAGAGAAAAAATCTGCTATAAAATTTTGTTTTCCAGGAATATATTCAATAGTGAAATTGAATTCACTCAAAGCTAAGAACCAACGTAAAATTCTATTATTTGTTATTTTTGCTTCATGTAAAAATGATAATGATTTGTGATCACTACGAACTATTACTTTGTGACCTAAAATGTAATGTCGAAGTTTGTTGAAAGTAAAAACTAGACTTAATAATTCTCTTTCGGAAATAGTATAGTTCAATTCAGAAGTTGTTAAAGCGCGTGAAACAAACGAGATTGGATTATACGTATTATCATCATTGATTTGATATAGACAACCACTTAAAGCTTTGTCAGAAGCATCTACATCTAAATAGAAAATTTTGTTAAAATCTGGAAATTTAAGCATAACTGACTTTGCAAATAATGATTTTAAAGTATTAAACGTTTTTTGTTCTTCACTTCCCCAATTCCAAATTGAGTTTGCTTTTAATAAATGCGAAAATTTAGAAGTTAATTCACTAAAATTAGGAAAAAATCTACGATAAAAATTCATAATACCTAAAATTGATTGTAAAGATTTAATATTAGTGGGAGGTTGCAATTTTAAAATAGCTTGAACCTTATCCTCACATAAACTAATACCATTTTCAGAAATTTTATGACCCAAAAATTTAATTTCTGTTTTGAAAAAGTTACATTTAGAAAAATTGATGGTTACACCAGCATTAAAAAGTTTATTTAATACTATCTCAACATGTTTAAGGTGAGATTCAAAATCGTCAGAGCCAATGACTATGTCATCGACAAAGACATGACAAAAATCGTTTATGTCGCTTCCCAAAATTTGATCAATACATTTTTGAAATATACCAACTGACAAATTTATCCCGAAGGCTAAACGGGTAAACTGATAACATTTGCCGTTAAATAAAAATCCTGTGTATTTTTTACTATCTGGGTGTAATTGGATTTGCCAATAACCCGAAATTAAGTCAATAGAAGTGAAAAATTGTTTTTTCTGAAATTTTCCTAGGATATATTCAATAGAAACTGGCGTTTCTCGGTCCGGTATTACTATTTGATTGATATTCCTACTATCTAAAACAATTCGGATTTGCCCATTTGGCTTAATTACTGTATGCAAAGGACTTATATAAGAAGTATATGACCTTTCTATAATTTTCCATGATAAAAGTTTATCTATTTCCTTTTGAACTGCGGGCAAACGCGAATAAGGTATAGGATAGCATTTTGACGAAAATTCTTTATGTTCTCGAATTTTGAATTTACAATAAAAGTTTTTTACTAACCCTGGTTTGGTAGAAAAAATGTTTTTAAATTTATTAAGCATCGATAAGATTTTATTTTGTTCGATTTTAGATAAATGAGTTAAATTAGAAATTGAATTTATAACGTCGTCAAAGGGTGTAATATATTCATTGTCGTCAAAGGGTTTAAATGAAAGATTATTAATTTTATAAAATTCTTCCGTATTAAGATTTTGTTCTTTGTAAACAATACTTTTAATGTTTGAAATTAACATATTACTGGATTTAATATCATTAGATGAGATTTGTGAAATGAATTTAATTTCATGTATTTTACTATCAATTTTAAGTAACAACGACTTATTGAAAATATTTATACTAGCGTAATATTTTTGTAAATATTCCATACCGAGAATCGCTTCGACAGCTAAATCTGGTACGATAAGAAAATTTAAGGGTATTATAATATTATTGTAACTAAATTCAATAAAAGTTTGTTTATCAATAGTTTTAGATTTTTTGTTTGTCGCAGTAACTACCTGACATTTTATTGTAGGTATTACGGGCAATGGTTTATTTGTATTTTTAATATGAATTTGATTTAATTTATCAAATGTTTTATCATTTAGAACCGTAATAACGCTTCCAGTGTCTATTAAAATATTGATAAAAGTGTCAAAAAAGTTTACTTTAATAATTGGCAAAATATCGTTAGAGATTTTTGTATTTGAAAAACGATTTTGATTATTCTCTTCCGTTAGATCACCAAAATGATCGTTTGAAAAAATACTACAAAGGAATGTACCCCTAATATTGTAACAATTCTCAGAATTGAAATTGTTAACATTACTATCTAATAAATTAATTTTATTATTAACAAAAAGATTGTCATTCTTAACATTTTTACTAATATTCTTTTCATTAATTTGAAAATTGTCATCTATTAAGGTTGATTTCCTTATAGATGTTCTATTTAGTTTTCCCAATCATAAGAAAATTCAGGGAATTTTGGATTTATTGGACCAATCGCACTGGTAGTACCAGTGGCGTGATCCCCGTTATTCGTGCTAACACTATGTGTAGACGAACACGGTTCCTCATTTGAAAAAGTTACTTTAGATTTTTTAAATTTATCAGTTTTCCAACTTTTATTTCTATCTAAATATTGATTATTACTAGTTACATTACCCCAACCATTATTTTCTGAAGTTGTAGGATTATTTTTAGAAATAGGACTATTTGGACGGTTATAATTTGAAGCATTTGGATTAATAGGAACGTTACGATAAGGAGTTTTACTGTAATGATTATCGAATTCCTTTAATTCATCATAAAGTTGTTTAATAGTTAAACAATTTTTTAAAATTCTACGCGTTTCAAAATCAAAATGTTCTATAAAAATTTCAATAAATGTTTTTTCAGGTATTTTGTCACTTAGATGTTTGATTCTTTTATACCAATAAAATAAGTGTTGTACATATTTTTGTTTAATAACAACAGATTTACCCTGATTAGAATAAAATTCTATCAGTATTTGATTTTGAATTTTACTATTCCAATATGTATCTAAAATCCAATTTTTTAATTGTTCAAATGTTAAAATAGAATCTTCAAATAATATTAAAGTATTTTTAATAGTATCAGTTAATTTAGATTTTGTATATAAAATTTTATCATTTTCAGAAAAATTTGTTTCTTTAAAATAATATTCTAATGAATTTATAAAATCAAGAGGATGCAAATAATTTATATTTCCATTAAATTCAGGAATATTAAAAAGATTATGAGTATTATTATTGAAAAAACTAATATTAGATAGATTATTATTTGGCAAAACAGTATTATTAATATCATTAATGTTAATAGATTCAAAAGTATTGATTTTCTTTTCTAAAATATCAATAGATTTTAATATAATATCATATTTCTCAAAAATATTTGTAATTTCAGTTTCGTTTTTTGTTAAATGTTCCTTAATACTGGAAATTTGTTGGTTAATAACTTTTGTTTGTTCATTATAAGCATCAAATTTTTGATTATTAATGATTTCGATATCATTAATTTGTTTAATAGTTTCAGAGTTTGTATTTTTACATTGCAAAGAACAATTGTTAATTTTTTCTTCTAAAGAAATTTTAATATTTGTTATTTCAGTTTTTAATTCATTTTTTAATTCGCTCAAACCGTTATGAACTTCTGTTTTAAGTTCGTGTTTGAAATTATTTAATTCGTTAGTAAATTTTAAGAAAAATGCATTAAACATACCGGTTATTTCACCTTGAAAGTTTTGTTGAGACGACGTTGCACCAGAAGGCCGCACGCTGATCATCTCCTCCATAGATTCACGAAGTTGATCTTCCGTTTTCGTAGAAGATGCTTCCGCTTCAAATATTGTTTCACTGAGGGCGTTTTCTTCGTTGTCCATTGTAATGTTGTAGTAAATGATTGTTGTTTCGAATGAAATTCCTTGAAGAAGTTGTCCACCAAAATTCGTATACTTCTTTTCTTCTCTTTTCACGTAGATTATTCGTCGGAAAATTTATTTCCACTGACAGGGATGCCAATAATTATGTAACGTCGCAAACGTGGGAAAAGATCTCACTACGGTGTTATTTTGCGATGCACAGAGGATGGTAAACTTTCCAGCGTGGGTTCGGTTTTTCTTCTCCAAGACGAATAGTTTTTTCACAAATAAAACACTTTTAATTGGTTTTTTAGTTGATTAGTTTATTGAATAAATGTAGAAAACTTGTATAAAAATAATTTTCTTATATAATTTTATAAATTATAAATTTTTTAAGTATAAAAAATAATGCGCAGTTGTTCCACTGGCGAGGATTCTGATGTTGTTCGTTTTAATATTACCTTACAACTAACTTGAAACAAGTTATATCCTTATTCTTAAAACAAGCGTTCCTTAATTTCATTTCCAAGAATCGAAAGAAAGTTCTATTGGTTTCTATATAGAGATAGAAATATTTGTATACATTAACTAGAAAGAAATAATAAGTGTTGTTTTGAAGTATTCCTTTATGTCACCACCTGGTACGACAGAAATATTCAAGTGATGCTTAACCCTGATTGGTTGTTGCATCTCTGGTGTCCAAACGTGACCACAGCACCAACAGTTCTTTCTGTTAAAAACTTGACAAAAGTCATAGTCTGTTCGTTTAGGCAATCTACACTACAGATATGTATTATTATCTGCAGCGCTAATCATTATTTGAGTTTTTATGATAAAATTTTGTGTTATATAATAAAATTTATTTTTACTAGAAAGTTTTGATGAAAATTTGTTAATTTTTTACCTGCGCCTGTACCATGGTGGTTACAATATGTATAGACTCTGTATATTAAAAATATTTTATGTATACACTCTGTATATTGAGAATAAGAAAGAAAATTTGTATATAATTTTAATTTTTATGAATACTAGTAAACGAATTGTATAGCCATTTATGAATAAGTATTAAATCTAATTATAAAATAATTTATAAATATTGCAAAAAATTTGTTTAATCAGCAAAATCAATGTATATCATTTTAATACTGATACATATTTATATTAGGGTATAATAGTATTGTATTTAACATTTTTAAACAGAATAAAAGTTCAATTTTTGGTTTTAAATTACTATAAGTTAAACACGTCGCTTAATATAAAAATGATAACAGCATTGAGTTTTACTAAATTTTTAAGTCTGTAAAATCAAAATTTTTTATAGACACATAGAACATTTTGAATTTGCTACTTTATCATTAACATACAAATAATATCATGTATATATAACGGGTGTATATTTAGTATTTTTAATAAATATTTTAGTATACAGGGTGTATCATGAAATATGCTTTTCAATTACAATAATAAATTTCATAAGATTTTTGTTAATACTCTTATAGGTTAACGAAAGAAACTTTTTGCTGTAAAAAAATAGGGGAATGCAGGGTAATAATTAAATAAAACGCACATATTTTTTTTTAATTTTATTTATAGAATATGTATACAAAAAATTAAATTGCTTAAATCTATATATTACTTAAAATCTATTTATTTTCCATATAAAAATTTTTTAAAAGAATACAATTTTCTAATGAACAAATTTTATCTGAATGAAGCATACAGCGTCTTGAATAATATTCATCTCGCAGAATGGAAATCTTCGGTACATCAAATATTTCTTCCAAATTCAAAATCCACGGCTGGTTTTCGGTACCATCAAACAAACTTGATATCCATTTCTTCTTTTCACCACCCTTGACGTATATAACATCATACTTCTTTAATATAGGTTTCAATATGGTATGAAGTTTTTTGTATGGAATAAATCCATACGACCAAGGTATCCCATGCCAATTTCGGTAAAGCCAACTGGCTACTCGTTGATATTTCTTCGGCAACTCATTGAAATCAAACGGTGCGTCGAATATAAGATGTAATATATCATCCGAATTTTCTGCAGCAATACCAACTTCTTTAAAATAAAATTCGTTGTTAGCTCCTTGATAGCCTTGTATGTCAAGAAACGCCATTTTTTACCGCCACCGTAGAACTGAAATTATTCACACAATCCACAACTTTATATAGAATAATTAAAAGTGGTGGGGGTAGTTAGTTAATTTGTGGAACGTATTCGAAAATGGCTATTAATAGCTATTGCTAGTTTACCATCAAATTACAAACTGTTAATAATATTTAGCACATTTGTGAGTACCAGGTTTCTTTCACTTTAAGACCTAGTGATTTAAGGAATGCTAAATTTTCAGGTGAAATGTGTTGTTGCTCAAAAGTTTTACGTTTAATGATCTTAGGTTTCGAAAGTCCTTTGCTAGGTTCTCTAGCGGTGGACTGCGCTGAATTGTAAATTAACATGGTTCCAAAATGTAATTGTTTTACCACGAAAGTATAATTTTCAACGAAAGAGATGTTAACTCTTTGACAACCACCGGTAAATAGATAATAATTTATGTAAGTTCAACTATTTTATATCCTTCAACCATGATAAGGTGTATAAGCTGGAGTATAACTCAGCAAATTATATAGCGGTGGTGACGTAACACACAAATGCGGTGGTTGTGTTGCGGTTGTGGCGGTGGCGGTGTTTGTGTGGCGGTTGTGTGGTGGTGGCGGTGGTGTTTGTGTGGCGGCGGCGGTGGTGTTTGTGTGGTGGCGGCAGTGGTGTTTGTGTGGCGGTGGTATTTGTATGGTGGTTTCGGTGGTTGTGTGGTGGTTGTGGGGGTGGCGGGGTAGCAGCGGTGTTTGCGGCTGACGTGCACAACTTTATCATTAATTCAATCGAAGCAGCAATTTACTGTAGACAATAAATCGGTGGTGACATCTCGCGGTGTTTGTTGAACGCAATATCTAAATTAATCATCATCATAATCACTAGCATCTTCTTTATCAGTTTCATCCAGATAATCACCTAGTGGCTCAATAACATCAGCCTTTTGAAGTTCACGAAGTATAGAGAATATTTCTTGACCGACAGTAGTTTCTCTTAAAGCATCTAACTCTTCGATTAAAGCTTCACTATCGTCAACGTTAAACAATATGTTTTTATTTTCCTCTATACTCCGAATAATATTGAGTATTTTTTCACCAGTCTCTGAAGTCTCGTATAGACGTCGTAATTCATCTATTAAAGTATTAGGATTATGCCAGTATTTTATTTTTTTCGATTGCCCATTAGCATTTTCCGAGTCGTTGTATTTGATACGCTTAGCAAGTAGCTCTTGGTCCGTTGAATTGACTGGACGTTTTATTGCTATTCGTTCATTAGAATCCTCACCTTTATTTTGAGTTTCTTTGATTAATAAAATATCCAAAAGGGTTTGCAAAGCTGTAGTTAACTTGGGAATGATAACAGTTCCACTATCAGAAGTGGTTAAAACCCTGTTATTAGACTCATCGCTGGGTGTGTAAACATTATTTTGATTTCTTAAATTATTAAATTTAGTTTGAATTGCTTTTGATGCAGCTTTAATTCTTTGTTCAAGTGGATTGACCCTTTCTTCAACTTTATTGTTTAGAAATTCATCATCAACATCATTCCTCCCGGTATCATAACTAGATAAGTCATCAGCCGTGTCTAATGTTTGTCTTTTTAGCGGATCAAGAGAGTAACTATTTTCAAACCTTTTTGGTAAAAATTCCCGCATATGTGTATTTCTTATATGACGTGAAAGAGAATCTTTCCGCGAGAAGCTTTTATAGCACCGCGTACACTCGAACATTATAATAGATGTGTAAAGCTCAACTAGTCTTACAAGATTAATTCACAATTGTGTTAGCGATTACTTATATACTCCACCACCACCACCACCACCGCCGCCACCGCCACCACCACCGCCACCACCACCATCACCACCACCACCACCACCACCGCCACCGCAACCACCACATCTGAGTTGCTCATTTTACTCCATGAAGTAGCTCCATGACATCCGGCTTACACATTTTGCCCCCATTACGCTCTTTCGGTTTGGAAATTAGTTCAGAAAAATGAATGAAGAGCTATATGCAAGTGTCAGGTGACTCAACACCAACATTAAAATACTTGCTCCTAAATATAGGCAATTACATTGCGTTGCCAACTGGGTCCATACCTACTGAGAGTCTTATCATAATTCAAGATATAATTTGCGAGGTTCTAGTGTGTTGTAAAATAAGAACAATATAAGAATTTATACATAAAATAATTTATTTTTTAATGAAATATACGTTTACAATATTAAAATTAAAAAGTAAATCAATTCATTTTCATATCTGACAGTTACCTTAATCTTACATCTAACATCATACATGTGATAGCTATTTACTAAATTCCACAATATGTAAAAAACCACTAGAATCAGTTCCTTTATATGTAATAAAATATTGTCCTGTACGTAAACATTGAATGGTCTGCTCATCCAAATCCGCGAATCGTTTTGGAAGGAACACTTGAGCATCTGCAAGTTCCACCGCAACCGCTGGCCCATATCGAGTTTCCATGCGTCGTACATCAAGAATTTTCCACGTTTCATACGGTTTGAGTGTAGATAGCGATTTGAATGGTTTACCAGCACCAAGTTTATTCAACTTCTCCAAAACCGGATCCATTGTTGTATCAGTGGCAGTAAAAGTGGTCCACAGATCACTTATACTTAACTCAACACCGTGTTGTTCAGACATTTTGCCAATACACTGCCAATTTCTGTTACAGCACGTCGCTTAAATAAATTATGAGTTGCCACCACAAAAACCACCACCACCACCACCCCAACACAACTACAAAATTTGAGTTGCTCATTTTACCCCACCGATATGTTTATTCCCAGACAGCTACAAATTAAGTTACTCTAAAGCAACCACACCTTCATATGATCAGTGTTTATACACCACAACCAATGGAAAATATCAAATAAACATTAACATTTATTTAGTAATGAGGTATAATGCATATTTTGAGTATTCAACAAAAACTTTAATACTGATTAATAGGTATTGGTCAATTCCACTGTTACTCAAAATATACGTTATACCTCATTACTAAATAAATGCTAATGTTTGTTTTAATAACCGTGGAATTGGTCAATACTTATGATGTGGCAATCAGGTGATTGATTTTACTAAATTATTCGCAATTGCAGCGGCTTTTACATGTGGGACAGTTTACATAATTGCAAACACAGCTTGGAAATGGCATCATACATCGTTTACAACACATGCAAATTCGTTTTTCGTTTCGACACCTATCACAATACTCGGGGAAGGAACACTTACACTGTGGTGGTTGAAATTTACAAATACCACAAATCGGTATGTTGTTTTTGTTTACTTTCTGGAACTTAACCAACAAATGACATCCGGTTAATAATTCAGTTGTATTTATAGTATTTTGTAACCGAAATTTTCCAATATTTTATCTAAAATCGATATTTAATAATCTTCCATTATAAGAGCAGGGAACAGGAACGTCACCAGATTGATTAATTTAGATATTGCGTTCAACAAACACCGCGAGATGTCACCACCGATTTATTGTCTACAGTAAATTGCTGCTTCGATTGAATTAATGATAAAGTTGTGCACGTCAGCCGCAAACACCGCTGCTACCCCGCCACCCCCACAACCACCACACAACCACCGAAACCACCATACAAATACCACCGCCACACAAACACCACTGCCGCCACCACACAAACACCACCGCCGCCGCCACACAAACACCACCGCCACCACCACACAACCGCCACACAAACACCGCCACCGCCACAACCGCAACACAACCACCGCATTTGTGTGTTACGTCACCACCGCTATATAATTTGCTGAGTTATACTCCAGCTTATACACCTTATCATGGTTGAAGGATATAAAATAGTTGAACTTACATAAATTATTATCTATTTACCGGTGGTTGTCAAAGAGTTAACATCTCTTTCGTTGAAAATTATACTTTCGTGGTAAAACAATTACATTTTGGAACCATGTTAATTTACAATTCAGCGCAGTCCACCGCTAGAGAACCTAGCAAAGGACTTTCGAAACCTAAGATCATTAAACGTAAAACTTTTGAGCAACAACACATTTCACCTGAAAATTTAGCATTCCTTAAATCACTAGGTCTTAAAGTGAAAGAAACCTGGTACTCACAAATGTGCTAAATATTATTAACAGTTTGTAATTTGATGGTAAACTAGCAATAGCTATTAATAGCCATTTTCGAATACGTTCCACAAATTAACTAACTACCCCCACCACTTTTAATTATTCTATATAAAGTTGTGGATTGTGTGAATAATTTCAGTTCTACGGTGGCGGTAAAAAATGGCGTTTCTTGACATACAAGGCTATCAAGGAGCTAACAACGAATTTTATTTTAAAGAAGTTGGTATTGCTGCAGAAAATTCGGATGATATATTACATCTTATATTCGACGCACCGTTTGATTTCAATGAGTTGCCGAAGAAATATCAACGAGTAGCCAGTTGGCTTTACCGAAATTGGCATGGGATACCTTGGTCGTATGGATTTATTCCATACAAAAAACTTCATACCATATTGAAACCTATATTAAAGAAGTATGATGTTATATACGTCAAGGGTGGTGAAAAGAAGAAATGGATATCAAGTTTGTTTGATGGTACCGAAAACCAGCCGTGGATTTTGAATTTGGAAGAAATATTTGATGTACCGAAGATTTCCATTCTGCGAGATGAATATTATTCAAGACGCTGTATGCTTCATTCAGATAAAATTTGTTCATTAGAAAATTGTATTCTTTTAAAAAATTTTTATATGGAAAATAAATAGATTTTAAGTAATATATAGATTTAAGCAATTTAATTTTTTGTATACATATTCTATAAATAAAATTAAAAAAAAAATATGTGCGTTTTATTTAATTATTACCCTGCATTCCCCTATTTTTTTACAGCAAAAAGTTTCTTTCGTTAACCTATAAGAGTATTAACAAAAATCTTATGAAATTTATTATTGTAATTGAAAAGCATATTTCATGATACACCCTGTATACTAAAATATTTATTAAAAATACTAAATATACACCCGTTATATATACATGATATTATTTGTATGTTAATGATAAAGTAGCAAATTCAAAATGTTCTATGTGTCTATAAAAAATTTTGATTTTACAGACTTAAAAATTTAGTAAAACTCAATGCTGTTATCATTTTTATATTAAGCGACGTGTTTAACTTATAGTAATTTAAAACCAAAAATTGAACTTTTATTCTGTTTAAAAATGTTAAATACAATACTATTATACCCTAATATAAATATGTATCAGTATTAAAATGATATACATTGATTTTGCTGATTAAACAAATTTTTTGCAATATTTATAAATTATTTTATAATTAGATTTAATACTTATTCATAAATGGCTATACAATTCGTTTACTAGTATTCATAAAAATTAAAATTATATACAAATTTTCTTTCTTATTCTCAATATACAGAGTGTATACATAAAATATTTTTAATATACAGAGTCTATACATATGTACATACTGAATTATTTCAGATAATTTTCGTTTGATATAGAAACAGTTTTGTGCTACAGTCAAATTCAAAAATGTTGTGCACCATAAGAAGTAATATTTTTTGTAACTTGTTAAAATTTCAAGAACTTTTGTTAGTTAACTAAAAAATTGGTCACTGTAGGTTAAATGTTAAAGTATTAAAACTGATAAAAATAATTTCTTGCTTGAGGCCTACAATGGGTGATATTTTTTACTAAACAATTTTTTAACTCATTAATATTCCATGACGTCATCTTTCTTATACCAAAAAAACTCCTTATATGAGTCTTACGATCATAATTCAGCTAAAACAAACATTTAATTATTGATTGTTTGTTTATGTTAAAACTGATAAAAATTACTGGAATTTTCCAAGGTTAAATATAAAAAAACCCCTGAGTTACAGTTGACACCCAAATTTCCGGCAGTACAGTAGCGGTCAGACATCTGGACCCTGGTGTCTGAAGTTAGTTTTGCGGTAGCGCTTGGTACAGTGCCCCCACAAAATTTAGCGGCCTCCCCGTGGGTTAAGGTATTCTCCACATTTTTGACTTGGTAATGTACCTTTCGTTTAAAATGACGCAATTAAGGTAAGCGCGTGTTGGGGTTAAGGTTTGCACGTACAGTGCGCTTCAACAAATGATCGGACACCTTTTTGCTCAGGGGGGGCCGCACTTTTGACACGGCAGTGTACCAAAAATTTAAGTACAGTACGGCGTCAAAAGTTTGGGGCCACTCCTGGGTTAGGGTATTCCCCACATTTTTTGACGTGATAGTTCGTTTAAGATGGCGCAATTAAGGCAAGCGCGTGTTGGGGTCAAGGTTTGCACGTACAGTACGCTTCAAAAAGTGATAGGGTACCTTTTTGGCCAGGGGGGTCCACACTTTTGACACGGCAGTGTACCAAAAATTTAAGTACAGTACGGTGTCAAAAGTTTGGGGCCACCCCCGAGTTAGGATAACCCCACATTTTTGACGCGGTAGTGTACCCCATCTATCAAATTGTAACCTAAAATTCAGTCTGCGCATGCGTCATGTACTTAAATTCAGTCTGCGCATGCGTTAGGTTTGGCTGGTAATGGGTTAACACAAAATGAAATTGTTATAAGTAAATTGTTATGACGCATAATGGGTTAACTTGAATTTATTTTGTCGAAGTGATGACTCATGTCTTTGGAGTTTCAAGGCCAACAGTATGAGCGAGTGCTGGGGTCAAATGTCAACAACAAATTTTAAATACATGTACTCGGTACGTGCCGGGTCAAAGGTCAATCCATACACGAGGTACAGTAGGACCCCAAACTACACGGTTCTTAACACCGTCAAAAAGTAGTCCGGATAATTGGGGTTCTACTGTGTCGCCGCTCTCTCCTAGCCTATCTACTCATTCTCGAAAAAATTCTAGACGATTCACTGTCTGGAGTGATAAAAATTTATTATAATACTGATTCCTTGTGTGCTTTAACATTTATTTACTAATAAATATTAGTGATGTCTATGAACAGAATTGTGTGTGCTGTTTATAACATAACCACAACTCTATCATACTTATATCCCCCCGCGGAACACATGTAAATTTGTCCACATACAAATGAATAAACTACACCACGAATATTTATAATAGATAGGGTAAAATTACTAGTAAATTACATCATATTAGTTAATGAAAATTTTAGAAAATTGTTTGGTGTAGAATAACATGTAGAGGCAATATTCCAGATTTGTTTCATCCTTGACGTTTTTTCATACAGTCAAGTCATCCAGTGGTCTTTTTTTTTTATCTTCCTTTAACAATAAAAAATATTAATTTAATAATATTAATAGTATATTTTTCAACGAGCTGATAATGATAGCAATTATTCACGAATATGAAATTGTGACACAAGCCGAGCTTGAGCTTGCGAGGCGAGTGTCGTAATGCTTTTGAGTGAGTAATAGCCATTGCAAGTGAGTAGAATACTATACCTAATTTTTCTACAAGTTTCTTTCTTTTTGATGTGCAAGTAAACAGAGTAATATATATTTTGTTTTGATCGTTTTATACATATTATACAAATATTTAATGAAATTAGAAATAGATTAAAACTTTGATTTAAAATTTAGAGGTATTCAATTTGATTTAAATCAAAAAGGAAAAAAGTCGTAGGTAAAATATCGTATTCTACTCGCTTGTAATGGCTATTACTCACTCAGATGCATTACGTCACTCGCCTCGCAAGCTCGGCTCGTGTCGCAATTTCATCTTCGTGAGTAATAGCTATCATTACTAGCTCGTTGAATAATATACTATTATTTACTTGTACGTTACTACGCAACATATATTAAATTAAAACTTGATACATACATTATTCACAAAACAATCGCAAACCCATTGAATAATGGTTAATACTGTTATTTCATTGGTTATGGAATGAATAACTAGCATAAGAAATGAAGCTATCAAAGGACAGTTTGATCGATGACTGAAAAATTTTTGCCGTAGAAAACTAAAATATTCATAGAAATAAACATTAGAGTAATTCTTAATTATGCTAACAGTATTATCTATAAAGTTACAGTTGACTCCTTGTTACAGCTGATACATCTCTCCCCTACTAAATACGTATAAATTTAAATCACATGTCTGATTAAGTCTAACAAATGAATACTTTATGTAGAGAAATAACATATGCTTGCTAGCTGGGACACAGCTAGTCAACCACTAGCATATACTCGTATGCAAATTAATTTTTACAAAATATAGTTTAAGTGGTTTATTTAGTACAGAGTTTGATATATATTATAGTAGGTACATACTTTGCTTTGGTACTATTTCCTCTTCCTATTTTAAATAATAAATGATCACAATAACTATCAGTTTGCTGTGAGTGAGACAAGCTCATTTCATGGCTCTAGTTTACCCCCCATGGGAATTATAGCCTTAAATAATGTTACACTTTGATGATCTCCGTAAGCATTAATAAAATCTCTGTGTATGTATAATAGATGTCACTACATGAGTGTATGAATATATATATACATACGTATAGGTAGTTGCAAAGTTTCTGAGCGACTAAAGTCCACTTCCAGTTTTACTACAGTACTCCGTTAAATAAATGAAAGTAAGGGTCTACACCATTAAAAAAATCGTATTTATAAATACCAAAATATGTTATTATTACTATGTAAGGGTATTTTTCATAAAAATTTTCTGTTAGTATTTAATATTTTAAAATTGGTAGCGTTAAGTCGTTTTGAAACATTAAATTTCTTATCATAGGTATTTCTAGTTTTAATTATATTACATATTTCTTGTAGTTTAGAAACGTTTAATTTTTAATATTTTATACTTTCTGAACAATTTATTAAATATTGCAAATAATAAAACGGTCTACAATTTTCTCTTTTAAAGTCTGTACTTTTCAGTGGTTAATTAATTGAAATGTATTCAATTTTATCGAACTACCTGATACAGTCATAAAACCTGCATAATTTTCGATATTTTAACAATTTTTTTTTAACTTATCGTATTCTTGATTATTATTATACTTTTTTATACCCTCTATTTTAATCGGGTTTTTATCTATTGATATTTAATTAATTTAAATATGGAAATGAATACGAGTATTAAAAATAAAATGTTAAGTCCACAAGCAAATAACACATTTATCATTTTAAATGTGTTAGTGTTTATGAAAAGTGAAAGTGATGGTGTGAAAATCCCATTAACTCAAGTTAAAAATCGTGTTACTGCAACTATGGGTATATCGCTGGCAACTTTAATTAGAATAGCTAGTGAAGCAAAAAAAAAAAATGATGGATCGGAAGCTATTTTTGCTGAAAATGAAAGAAAAAAACATGCAAAACATAAAACAGATCTGGACAGCTTCGATAAGGGAGTACTTAATAATATTATACAAAATATTTTTACGACGGAAAAAATTGTTCCCATATTGAAAAACATTCATAGGAAATTTATTTAATTTAAAATTACTTATTTAAGTAGGTAGGTACATCATTTCATTACTATATAAATAAGCAAACTATTTCAAAATCGATTACTTTTTTTTACAACGTAGTGTATTTTTATACATTGTATTTATCGTTCAATATTACCTGAGTGAGAGACATAACAACTAATAGGGGGAGTTTAGACATAATTACTCTATATCCATCTTTATTGCAAAAGTATTTTATCTTCTTAATATAATAAAATATGTATATCTCTTACTAAAAATACATCTTTCCTTTTTGTTGGACTTTGATACCTCAAAAACTCTGCAACTAGTTATATTTATGTATGAAAATTGTATATTGTGTTTAAAATATGATATGTCAACAGTATCGCAATAGACGGTGGTTAAAGTGCACATAGTATAATCAGATTATAACTATTATATTATTTTATTAGCTACAGGCTGTTATTGCGAGCGGTTTTCAGGCATATTTGGGGGCCCCAAAGCCGGAGGAAAAAATTTTCAACAACCAAAATTCTTAATTTTATAACATTTGGTTTATAAAAAAAATTGTATTATACCTGAAGATGAGTTACTATTTGAAAACTGGCTAGTTACCGAAGAATCTATTTTTATGTGGTCGGAAGCGAAAATAGAAAGGAAAATAGCAGGAGAGAAGTTGAAGAGTGGTCCAAATCCACAAATAGTGCATCTAAGTAATATCCGTTAAGTTTTGGGGGCGTGAATATAAGACATTACTGATCACACCTGTATATATTCGATGCTCACGTATGCCACCTTCACCTCCTGTTTATTGTTTTACGATTATACTGTACTCCATCTCCAACACACTGCGTTTGTTATAGAACCCGAAGATCTAAATATTGAAATACACTAATGCCGCACAAAACGGTACACCAAGAAAGGTTTGTCTCTTTCTATGTTACTATAAGTGAAGCGTATATAGGGTGTTCAAAATGTACAAATGTATAGATATACACACAAAAGCAATAATGGTAACATAAGTGTGATAAAAATAAAAAATAAAATAGAAAAAGTTTTGTACATACCAGATCCGTAATAATACATAAAGGCACATATAACCATATCACTTTTTTCAAGTTAAAAATATTTTTAAATATTCATGTTATGATATCGTTTCTGAGAAAAAACATCGTGAAAAACACACATATTCTTGATTTGAAAATAATATGTACATATGTAACTAAAAGCCTATCAATTAATGTTAAAATAAATCAGAATATACATATGACATATCTTACACGAGGATACATAAAGTATGTACGTATTTATTTTATTTAAATAGTTGCATTATAATGATTTTTGTAAGTAAAAATTTTGAATTAAATTATCTAAAGGAACATACTGTATACACTACATTTTAGCAAAAAAAACTTGTCATAAGGTAAACAAATAAAGTTCCATCTCTTTCTCTGTATTCAGTTTATGAGGGAACCATATTTTGAAGCAAACGTGTACTAATATTAAAAACAACACGTTAAATTCTTGAAATTATGTATGTAGGTTAAAAATAATGAGGTGATAATTTCTATTTTGTTGTAAGTTACATATGAATTGCTTCGTCTGATGTTTTCAACATTAGTATACGCATGCAAGCTTATAATTGTTTTCCACACGGCATGTTTTTCATATTATTTTTACGGGTGTAATAATATTTTTTCATGTAGACACAATAAGAAAATTGAGTTATTCGTTTTTCTTCTTTTTCTTTTTTTTGATTCATAATATTTCTAGTTAAGAATAATTGTCTTTGAAAATAAGACTTGCCATGAGACTGTGACTCTCAACGTCAACTCATGGCAGTTTTTAGAGGGGTCTCTCTCTTACTTTCCACACTAAAATTCTATAGAATATGATAGATTCTAATTAAGGTGGCGTTGCATCGAATGCGTTCAGTTACTGCACAGACAATATCTGTTTAACAACTTACAAATTATAATAGTATTTTACAATATAAGTTCGGTAAGTTGCTTTTACTGATTGAGAAAATGTTGCGAAAACGAAACATGCAGGGTCGAGTTTTTGCAATTTTCGAGATCAGTAAATGCACTTAACGCATCGTGTATTGTATAATATTTTTTGCACGATCGATTTAAAATAATTAAAGAATGAAAATATGTTAAATAAAAAATAAAATTCGGATAATATTGGTGAAATTGATATTTTCATGTTATGTCATAGAATGCCATGAATAAATATTATAAATATTCATAACAGTTAATACGAATCTTTGTAGTGACAATTGACAACTATATTTGTAAATAAAAAATTAAGTGTCAATATTTCATTGGAGTGAATATTTTTTTGAATTTTCTATTAAAAAAAAATTGAGGAAAATAGTTTGTTAAACTATAATATTAGTGAGAATAATGAAATTGATGAAGCATTTTATTTTTGGCTGCAAATTTATTCTTGTAAAATAAAAAAGGATTATGAAAACCACAGAAAATTTTAATGATTGAACGACCTTTTGAAATGTCAATAAAATAAGAAGATTAATGCCAACAGTAATAATGATAATGTGCAAACTAGTGAAAATTTTCATATTAATCGATTTATTTTCCTAATTGTTCAAATTGTACTTTTAGCTTCAATTATTACAATCATTTTTGAGCTAATTTCACTTACCACACTCCTTTCACTTACCACGCATCTATTTCACTTACCGCACTGTTATTTTTTGGTTTCCATGGATATAAACAAACGTTCGGGAACTGTAACTTACCAGCATGGTCAACAGCACCGGTAAACGCATGAAAATACACGATCGTGCAAAAACATTGTTACAGCATAAGGTGACTGAATTGATTAGTATATTATATTGGACAGGCTAGCCAGATTCGTTAATTTTGTAATCTCAGTTTTCATACGCATATATAATTCACAAGTACCACTACTCAAGTGTCAATCGCCAATCTTCTTGGAACTTTGCTGGTGTGCAGAATAGACAAAAATAAGGGATTCGTATTTTTTGTTATCGGCCAAGGTCCACGTTCACAGGGTGAAACCAGAACTTAAATTTACGGTTCAAATTGTATTTATTAAGATATCTTGAAAACTAGAAGAGATAGAGGAAAACTTTAAATTGACGAAATGTTCCAATTTAAAAGACCTACTCACCTGTATAGGTTAAACCAGGTTCGGGTTTATAAGAGGAGATGGAGATGTATCAAATTTTTACCATCATAAATGGAAAGAGCACCAAAAATTAGGGGACACGTATTTCTGCATTTTTCGGAAATATGGGTAGTACTCAAGACATATGATGAAGAAAAAAATAGGAGAGATTATATTGCATTATTATTTATTGCAAATACCTTCTATATTTTTTATTTTTATGTTTATTTCATCATGAAAATGTAAATTTTTACTTTCCGATAATGATTCGTGTATTTTTCAGTACTTACTGAATTGGTAATTTAGTCATTGTGATTTTTGTCCATTGTACCTACACATCAGAAGAGTTTCTAGAATGTTGGCAATTGGCACTTAGGTAGTGTTATTTGTCAGTATAGTTATAAAAAAAAATGCCAACTAAATGTGTTTATATGACATACGTATCCATGCTGGTATAGGTCAAATCAACTAAAATTGGTCTGACATCATTAAACAAATGCAGTTATATCTGAACCACCTATAGTGTCTTCTAATCACGAAAATTCATCAAATCTAATTTATAGTAAATTAAATTTAACGAGCTCGCTTTAATTTTTCACGGAAAAATATTTTTTCCGGAATATACACGAAATGTATCTACGTACATTTTCTTTATATAGGTAGTTTGGCAAATTAATCATGATCCATCAACATATAAAAACATATCAATGACATGTGCATGTGTATGAAATTAAGTGTTAAAACCGAACGGGAAAGGTTTTCACGTTTATAGTTCGTTGCTCTAATTTAATAAAAATATTTAGAAAAAAATTATTTATATGTCAGTGAATTTGAAAAATGTCATAGCGATGATGACAAATTAGCTTTTATTTAATTAATGTAAAATATTTTAAAACATAGAAATTAATTAATTATATGAACAAAAATATGTTTTTATTATTCATGCGGGAGAAAGTACTAAGTTGGCGCACACGTTTCTGTACGCAAAATAGCTGTTTGCCCACTGCACTCTTCCCGTGTACTTTTTTGCGTGTGGAAAGTAACTTTCCACACGCAAATTGACAATAAAACACGCAAAATTTAATCAAAACACACAAAGCCGCCTCTTAATTTTTCATTTAATAAATATTTCATAATTATTTCTATAGAAATACCACCAACAAAGTAATTTAAACGATAATTACTTCAGAAAAAAAAGACGAACATTTAAAAATATCATTTTAAAAAGTAATAAAAATGTCAAAAATAGTGATAATAATGGAAAAAAGTATGTAAAATTCGTAATAAAAAATAGTATGTTCAACTCGTGCGGGATTGTCGATTGCCCCACTCAAGCGAATGAGTGCACTCACAACGTTCGTGTGCTCAACTTCGCTTTCGTGGGCAATCGATAATTTCCCGCACTTATTGCACAATATACTATTACCTAATAAACATATTAAGGCAGAGGCAGTATTTCTATGTGATGATTTAAAATTTTCAATTTTAAAAGTAAAATTACAAGTAGGTATACTGTGTAAATTGAAGACGGAAATTCAGATTACTTACGAAGTTACAGCATATAAAAAGAGAACAGACCATGTCAGCGCTCCAAGAAAATATATTCTTCCAAAGAAGCGGAAGGGTTGTTGTATAAATCAGGCTTTTTGTTCTGACCAATATATAATATAAATAGCAATAAAACTGACAAAAAAAATTAATAATATTTTTTTTTCGCTTATGACCAAGGCAAAAAAGTTTATGGCCCCCTCAATCCAAAATATTACTTATACACATCAACTCTGTTAGGGATCATTTTGTCCAAAGTCTAGTATAAATATATTAAATTTTTATGGAAATATTTTTTTCGTAATTATGATATATTTTATGACAAATTTGTTACTAAAACTTGAAACTTGTAGACTGCAAAAACAAAATTCTAACCGACCGGTCAGGCTGTAAGGTCACATAATAGTAGTACCTTAATATACAAGAGAGTGTAAAAGTTTCTCGGTTCTAGTACTTACCTAGCTGTTAAATATTTTTGAAAAAGCATTCAAAAACACAATAAAATTTTTAATTTGTTACTTACAATAGAAAAATACAAGTTTCTTAATTTCTAATGTTTTATTTAATTTTAGATCTTGTGATTTTTGATATCTCTACAGAGTCATAGTTATATAGATATTATCCCCATATTTTATTACATTCGATTTGCAGTAAAATTTTTATTGACAAATTTTATTCGATTGCAAAAGTAAAATAAAAAATGACTGAAAAAAATTGCAGAATGGCAATATAAAACTTTTATATGAATATCATATTTCTTTTTCGAAATTTTTTTCGGAAATAAATTTGATATTTTTGTATTGCTTTATTTATTTATTTACAGTTCCTCATAGTAGAAATAGAAGTCAATATTATTAGTTTTTGTACTTGGCGCTTTGAAGTATGCGGAAGAAAAGGAAATTAAAGTCAATGTCAATGGAAAGTACAATCAGTGTCGATTAAAAAATTTCATTTGATAAACAAACACCGATATAAATTGAAAAAATTCCTAATATGGTTCAAAAACATACAAAATTATTTGGACAACAAATTACAACTGATATAAAAGCAAATTTAGTTTCAATTGATATTTTGAAGATGATCTTTTTGCTTTTAATACAGCTTACAGATGGCTAATTGAACCAATAGATGCATAGCTATAGACTCTAAAGTCTATAGATACGTCATATGTATTTATAAACGGATTTTAAGGTTTAATTTCTCTCAATATTTTGTTATGTATTAGCAAATAATTTTTGTTGCATAAAAAATAACAGTAAGCTAGTTACAGTAACTGTTAATTTATTGTTGTAAACATACATAGTGTTATTTTTAATTTCAAATGTATTCAATTATTAATGTATGGCGAACTTTTGTTCGTATTTATACATACACCAATATTCATATGTTCACTTAATGTCCAGCTTTAGTTGATACTTGACACATTCAATTTGGCATATATAACCAGTTCATTATGTTAATTAAAATTCACATAGTGTTTGAAAAATTGTCAAACTGCATCGGCTGCAACACGAACCCCAACCTCTTGGTTGCTAGCCAAGCGCCTTACCAATTAGGACCGCTTGTTCGAGTGCCACTAGTTAATAAATTTTTTATTGAGTAATAATAATTAAATGTTTTGGAAAAATCTTCACTGACTGAAATTTTTTATTTGAACCTTTTTAATTATTAAAACTATTTTTTGTTTTTTCGGTGACCTAATTTTTTAATACCGTGAGCTATAAGAATTTTAAAAATAGAAATTCCTTTATTAACAGCAACAGTTTAGTTTTTTCAGTATTATATACTGAACGATAACATCTAACTTTATTACCTACTAGAACAATAAAGAACGTTTAATTATGTTGATGTTAAAACCGAAAGTCAATTCGCATTCAGATTATTTATTTTTAATGAGTGATATTCTCATATTTTCAGGCTACAAGTCCTCAATACAATACTAAAAACTATAAACTAAATCCTATAATCATAACTTCATCTTTTAGTATTCCTTTTTACGTTTCAAAATAACACGTCCAACCCGAAACCTCGCTTATCTATTAGAAAATTTAATATTCCATTCCAACTCACTTAACAATGATATTTTCAAGCAAAAAAAATTGCTGTCATAAAACAAGTGGAACAGATCAAATGACAGTCGGTAGACATTATTTGACTATTTAAACAAACTGATGATCGTAAAATGCTTACGAGGTTATATTTCTCTTATACATATCTATTGTATGATTAATGGTAAGGTTAATACCCACCTTTATCTACCAGTATATAATATAAGAATTACTTTTACGATCGTGCCATTTCACGGAGAACTTTATTAAAGATTATTTATGTATTTCAAGCACGTTAAAATTGTCACTTTGTATCAAAAATTAACATAATCATAACATGATATAATAATGAATATTATAATATGCGTAAGTATATCAGAGAGTATGGATGAGTATTATGTGTTTCCGTTTGTAGAGTAGGGTTGTAAGTTCACTTGATGATAAAAATTATTATGAAAGTACAGAAACGGGCATAGAAATAAGTGACTATTTATTGATTACTTGTACAACTTTAGTAACATAGAGTAATTAGACAAATTATCTAACATACTCCTATTTGTTGACCTCAGTAACGTGGTCCGTTACCTAATTTTATTGAATTTTTAGGGCTCAGTTTGAACATTTCGTTCACATTAATTGACACGTTCATAAAATATGGGTTTATAACTTGTTGTGGTACTCTGGTTCGCCAGTGAATACTATAGGAGCACCTAATGTTTTCAATGTGTGAATTATCCAAAATAAGTGTACGTGCGCACAGAAAGCGAGTAACAGCAGGGCGATGCCGAGCGAGTACATGCTATTTTGTTAAACACATACATTTTAATGTACATGTTCAAACACATGGCCGATACAACCGTTGTCGAGCGATGCGATGCGAGTCCGGACCGAGCTGATTTGCTAATGTCAAGCAAGTTTGATATTTTTCAAGCATTTTGAAGCTGATTTCGTTTGTTGTGCTTTCTGTTGCTTTTGTCGTTTTTATCGTTTTTTTCCATTGTTGCTGCGTCGTACTATAAACATATATAATATTTCTTTTGTATTATTTAAAACATATAATAATAATAATAAGATAAAAATGGACATCGAATTATTAATAAATGAAATTTATTTACGCCAAGCATTGTAAAAAAAAAAAAAAACAAACATAAGAATTACCACAACCGAGATATTGTTGGCAGATTATGGCAGTATATTTCAAAAAAATTAAATTTAGATGGTTTAATAGTTAAATTAAAATATAATCGAAAATACTAAAAGTCGTTGTAAAGTACCCTAAAAATTTTTATGGATCTTGTCATTGCTGAGATAAAAGATGATAAAATTCACCACGTTTGTATCTATTTTTATCTATTTCATGGACCCAGTGCGAACGATTTTTAAAGAGCCTTTTTTGTCCTAAACATAATCTTATATTACTTTCCAAAAAATAAGTATATAAAATAAAATTTTTCATTTTAAATATTTTACCCTATTACAGAAACGTTTGTATACAAAAAATTATTCAATATAATAAAATTCCGATGTGTATAATAATGTATAAATAATAATTATGGAAAATAAACTGCCAATTGCAGTGATCTGTCAAATTCAGCAAATCGCAGACAACACAAAACAGCAAGCAGTACAAACACTAGCTAGATTCAAACTCGCTCGGTCTCGCTCGGCACGGTCACGCTCGGTCCAGTATCGCACGCAGTATGGACGACTACTAAGAAAACAGAAATTTCAAACAACGGATTTCTTTTAACAATTTAAAATATGAAATGAAAATTTTTCAATGTAGGTAATAGATATTTTTCCAAGTCCAGTTTCAGTCCCGATTCCGATTCCAAGCCTAATTTCAATTCCAATTCCAACACCACGACTGTCATTTATCAACTGATCCCAATGGCCTGGTTGGTCCTGCTGTTGAAGATTGACTGACCTAGGTTATTTGTCTGGTTACGTATTTTGCTATTTTTGATATTGATAGAACTTCTCGATTCTTCTAGAATATTCCACCATTACATAAAAGTGGAAAGAAAACAAAATTACTAAAAAAATTTTAAGTGTAGGTTGTCGCCTACTGAATCGGCCTTCTGAACCGCTGCACTACTTGCTCCGCGAATGTATTACCGTTCAATTGTGATGCCTTCCGTGCGTACAGATGATCTCGTATCGGGGTACAGTAGAACTCCATTAGACCATAGGCAATGTTAACTACATTTTGATATAAAATTGCTACTCCAAAATTATGCCTTATGAAAGATATGCCACTAGTGAAAAAAAAGTTAAAATTGGGGATAAAACAGGTTTCAGACATGGTTCATTTCAGTTAAATTTAACCAAGCTTCGTCTCTTTGAATTTAAATAATTTCCGTTTTTTTGGTTTTAAATTTGAAGTTTGTCTTTAGAAAAGAATAGAAGGTTGATTTATTTCGAATATAAGAATTATTTAATTTTTTAGCGAAAACGCATGATCAATTCTATTTGAAATAAGGTATATATAAAGCCTCAAATGAACAAAATAGCATCATGTAACATGCAGATTGTTTCCTTCAATTTTTCTCTTATGAAAAAAAAATTATTGCTAAATAATCATTTTCCAGTCTTCGTAATTCATTTTTCTTATTATTAATTTCATTTTTATATAGGTATTCTTGCATTAAAATTAAACAACAGTAATTAGAAAAAAAAAATACAAAAAAAAATTACAGAATTTCTTTGTAGATTAACTCTTTCATATGGTAAATTAGTTGGCGTATTATTGCTATTAGGTATTATATATTATGTCACATAGAATTTAAATAATTAAGTGAAATCAATTAACAATTTTTCTTTTATTTTCATGTTTCTTAAGTGTTATTTATTTATTTTTTCTTCCGGTTGAAAACCTTTAAAAAAAATAATTAAGCGATCATTTGATGATTACAATTAGCCTATTAATAATACCCGATTATTGAAATTATGTCGTCTTCCCGTTCCGGCTTATCCTGGTTCTTGTATTTTTAACGAAAGCACAAGTATACACCAGCGGAATAAAAATACAACTACCTTGTTTGAATTGTAATATTTAACTCCTTTGCAATATCATCTTAAGTTGGTAAAAAAATTAAATATAATTTAAATATACTTATGCACAATATTAAAATTTTCAAAATTAGGAAGTTTACATTTTTACGGCAATCTTTGTGCCGGTTTCATTACTGAATATGAAAATGTCTCTTTCATGCCTTACTCTACCCTACTTGTCATTTTAAATATTTGGAATAGGGGAAGGTCGCCCAAAGCGGGTAAGCTAAGATTAAACGCCCAAAAAAGTGACTTTTGACCTCGATAAGCAGATCTTTTTTATATTATCAGATAGAATAGTTATCGAACTTTAAAATGAAACTTCGCTTAAGAAATGTTTATACGATATTTACTTTTAATAAAGAAAATACAAAACCTCTGCAAAAACCCGCTTTGCCCGTATAGGTATCCTAAAGCGGGTAACCCCCTTTGGGCAAAGCGGGTAAGTACATTATGTATTTAAATACTGTTATTATTTTTTAATATAAACTTTCTTAATCATATAGAACTTAACAATAATAATAATTAAGTAAAAAAAATTGAAAAAAGACAAAAAAAATAATTTTATAACAATTAACTGTAACTTTCTTTATAACCTCCATATTGGAATATATTACTTCAGGTGATTCCACATCAAAATCACCACAAACAAGGCAGAAATATTTTTTTTAAGCTTTTTCCCTCATTCCGTCGTAAAAAGAAGATTATTTATTTTTTTTGCCCTTCCAACAGTTTTTTTCCATTAAGATGCTTCTATTTTGTCTACCCGCTTTGCCCATACCCGCTTTGCCCAAAAAGACTTAATTTTGTTAGCTTAGAATAAATTCAAAATGAAAGCCGATACATGTCTACCTTTTTCTACATTAACAGTCAAATGATGATAACATAATATGGTAATACCAAAAAGATTACAAATAAAAAGGTTTGTGACTAGTCATAGAATATTTATCGTCAAAATTTTTAACAAAACCAGCAAAAAAATTTGATGAGGCTTAACTAGGACATTAAACGACACAAGCGTTCAAGTGCAACTGATTGACATTGGTTGGTATTCGGTTAATCTCGGTATACACACGACTTGACAAAAACATTCGATACAACGATATACAAGCGCTTACCCGCTTTAAGAGGGGTACCCGCTTTGGGCGACCTTCCCCTATACAAGGAACAATTTTTAATACCAACATTTTAGGCTGTGTTTACTTTTTAAAGGATAGTGAGTGTATTGCGTCATGTAAACTTCATTATGTTGATGTATTTTTGCGACACTTAAAGATAAAATAATCGCTCACCATGGCTTTCAGTGTAACCCAACCCTACCACAATATGTACGTCTCTGTGTAAAGACAATTAAAATGTATGATACTAGGTCTTTGCCAATAGTGACTCCGGGAACTTTAGAGAGATAGAATGTGAAGGAATGCTATACTAGTATGAAGAAATTTCAACCGTAAACAATTAAATTTAATAATTTTATGCCGATAACTGTACATAACAAAAACCCGTGATTGTCATCCAAAAGTCAGTCTCGTAAAGAAAATTACATTCGTACGCACACACTGACAGTACTTACCGCTTCCCACACTCTCAAATATCTCGTACGTATATAGAACTGTTTAGAATATTTAATGATAAAATGAAAATAAAGCTTTTCATCATCAAACCGTTACCATCGTACATATTTTCATTGCTCATTTTCACTGGTTTTCACTGTGTCCTTTTATGTGCCCTTGCCTGCTCCTCTGCCATTTCGTTTCGTTTTGTCCTTTTATTTCAGACTGTGCCTACTGCTTGTTTCATTTGTACGTCATGTACATACGTAAGTCTTTCCTACTCTGCCGCCCGTTCTTTAGTCTCAGTCTGACACCAATCTGCTTTCCGACCCCGAAAACATATAAGAGTGAGATGCAGTATGTACATACACAGCGAGGTTTCATTTTAAATATTTATGAAGTGTCATTGCGTAACGACAAATGAATGCTGCCTACGAGAGGGGCAACGAACGAAACGGTTGAAGTTGGATTAAAAAAAACCTTTTTGTCGGTTTTTAAGAAATTTGTTTTTTCGGGTTCCGAAGAAAAATCTACCATTCAGTGTCACCAAATCCGTTTGTCTATCTTTTTTAACCGACTTAAAAAACGCGGAGGTTCTCAATTCAACCCACATTTCTGAACTAATTTGCGCCATTCTTTTTTGGTTAGTAGATAAAGCTCTGCAGATGGTTCTATAAAAATTTTGTTGACATTCGTTGAGTGATTTTTTAACCATCTTCAATAATATGAATAATTATGACAATTTTAAAATTTGTAAGTATATGTAAAATTATTTACTTTAAAAACTATAGTAACATATTTTTTAATTTATGTTGATCCAATTAACCTAAAAATAATTTTCTGTCGGTAACTAGGTACTTAGTTTAAAAAAATTCTTTGATGACTTAAAAAATTGGTTGATTTTCATCGATTTTTTGTTTTCCTAGTAATTACTACTTTAAACAATGGGTATGTTCAAAATTTCAAAGCAAAGTCAGTGAGTGATCAAAATAATGATTTTTGAACACTAGTATTTTGGAAACTATTCCATCTAAAGGTATGAAATTTGGAATTTAAGAAAATAAGTTTAAAGCCAAATAAAATATTGCAACAGGGAGGTCTTTTTAAACCACGCCACGCCTGACTTCAAAATACGTATTAATTATTTATTACTTTTTGAAGTCGGTTTTTTAAAAAAGCTTTTATTAAGCATAAACTTTTGTATACACACGATAGAAGTGTAAATCTAAATTAATATAATATAGCAAAAAGTGCTTCGCCGTGAAAATAAATTTTTTCTCATGTACCTACCTAGTACATCCTGTAAGATATCGTCAGGAGGAGCTCTCAAAATGAAAGTGAGGTTTCTATTGCAATTTTTAAATTTTAAGCTCTGTTTGCAAAATACTAAGCCTCAAGAAAAAGTTTTCTTTGGCCACTACCGATCTTTAATTTTATAAACGTGAATCTAAGAAATTTGAAAAACTAAAAGCACTTACTAGCATTTACCACTGATATTCAATCAAAATTATTTTGAGTAGGTTGATAACTTTTATCAGAGATATTGTGAAGCAAATTTCCGAAAAGTAATAATAAATAAACAAAACTTTAAATAGAGAAATTAATCGCCAGTAAAAAAATTCCACATCAAGGAATATTTCGGGATTAGAAAATATCTACTAAAAATTCAAGTCCAAAGTTTTAAAGGAAATGTTGGAAAATTGGTAAAATTTCACGTACCCTGTCGTGTGGCATATCGTTATAGTTTTTTTTAAAATGAAGTTGCGATTCATTTAATCTCTTTTCTTTTTTAAGCCTTGTTTACGAAATATTGAACTTCAAAGTTTGTGTATTTCTTTAAAAGGTGTTGTAAACCAAATTATTACGTAATTGGTTCTCAAATAAAAAACGTGTATAAGTAGGATTGTCAAATATTATAATCCTGAAAGTTGTGGTAAACTCTCTAGCAAAATAAAACCCTGACGAATTTTTTAAGTGTAGTTTCAAATGAAATAATATTCTTTTTGGTCAAGATTTCATGTTCCTTCTATCTTAACCTGTTTATGTGGTAAACTTAACTTTGAACTATTGACAATTGATTTATTTCACTAATAAAACATTTCTGACTGATTAATATCTTGCCTTGCTTTATAATTTTTAATTTAGAGGACCACCCGGTATAACAAATCCGGAGTCACTAGTATTTATAAAACAAAATGGTTGTAAACAAACGGACGGACGTACGGAAACATAAAATAAAGTTCCCGCAACACCACACTGCTCAGCTCGCACTATTTACCGGAAATACTAGTGTTATGAAAACCTACTTTCCGGTACACACATATAAATTCATAAATAATAAATAAATAAACGAGAACCATGTATACAGGTTGATCATTTGACTGCCGAAAATGTATCGGAAACGGAAACAGAAAATCAGAAAATTATAAGAATATTAATTAAAGTAAAGAGCATTTACTTAAAATATTAGCCATTTTGAATACTTCATTGTTATAATTTTTTTCACATTCTTCCTTGAGCGAAGTAAAATGCTCAATTATTTTCTAAAATTTATTACTTTCTGTAGTGCTTCTTTTCTTATTCAAAAAAAAGAAAAATAATTCAAAACAGAAAAATAATAAACAAAAGACGAATGAAAACAATGGAAAAATAATATAAGAAAAAACATATTTTCTTTGTTTTTGAAAAGAAAGCAAATCAACTGCAATCATAATTGTTATATATCAGTGACGTTCAATAAACTTCTTATAAAAGTAGGCAATATGTTAACATTACATTAAGGGGGTATCAGATTTAGCCACTTAAAATTTGTTTGTTGTTACTCTAATCAAAAGTAATATCACTAAATAATATTTCAGTAAAATTTCAACACTAAACTGCTAACTGTACCTGTAGACAGTTTGAAAATTTAAATGCATTATTCTCAAATTTACATTTTTTAAATTAAGGGGAAAAATAAAAAAAATTCAGTTTGAACGATCGATTTCATTCTTCAATCTTCCATTAGCTTACCAGTATACATTGTCAAAAAACACCAACAAAGTTTTCAAAAAGTATTTTTTTTCCACTCTTCGTTATTATAAAAAAATGAAAATTTGGGTTTGAAAATCATTTCTTTAAATTTTGTGTTTTTGTTTTTCTTATGCCATGTTGCTATTCTTACTGACGGTTCAGTCACTAGATAATATTATTAGAATATAAGAATTTCTTTCTTAATCTCATAAAACAATTATGGCCTCATCGGTCAATAGGAGACTTGTTTTATGAGCTACCTAATTTCCGTGGCTTCGAATATAGGTATACTAAACACATTTTTCTATCTATTAAAATTGTTTTAAACTTGACAAGTAAGTATAAAAAGAACAAAACTCCAAAATTGAAAAATGATTAATTTTTTATAAGTATTTAAAACCAGCTCCCTATAAACTTGTAATTTCATTATTTGACTTTATTTGGCGATAAACCTCAATATTAAGGCCAGCAAAAAACCAAACAGAATTTTTTAACCAATCTTCAACATGTCTACCGGTTTCGGTGTCTCAAAACACCATTATCAAGACAAAAATATAAAAATCATTAAAAATAAAAATAAAAATAAAAAATGAAAAATTTAAAAAAATTTTTCCATAAACAAAAGAAACTAAAAACCTTTTAGTTTGGATCAAAACCAATCAAATCAAACAATGTCAAATATAGCAACTCGGTTTCAAAAAAGGAAATACGTATACATCACTAAAAATGATATACGAAAACGGAAATGTGAACAACAAAACATCTTCCTATAACTCAAAACTCTTCCTATAACTCACACTGTCAAACCCATTTCTTTGTTCAAAAATTAAAAATTTCTTTGAATTTTTTTTTTTTTTTTTTTTAAATCAGAGAAAATATTTTTTTGATACCAAAAAATAATTTCTATTTTTTTTTTTTCAGTATTCACAGAAATATTACCTGTTGCACACAAAACATGAACGCCACTGTCAGATATACACCACTAGCTGGCACACATTAAATTACAAAAAATATTATTTTTCGTTTCGTAATAATGAAATAATGTTAAAGAAAATGCCGGGTGTGGGTGAAAATGGAAAGATTATTATTATTTGTATAAATAATACTCGGGGAAAGAGTCCCAGTTAGTCAACCCGTAGAAGTTGAGTTTTTGTTTTTCTCTGTCTGGGAAAATGGTTACGCGTTGCTACTCGTCGAGCCGTACCGACTCCACCAAAGTGGAGTGGTTCGTCAGAGATTTGTTGCATGTAATGTAATTTTCTCTGAGGTTATTATTCAAAATTATTTTGAACGTTTCGTGTGCACAAGTGTATATGTACAGTAATAATAATAACAATAATAATAATTATACGAGCGAAAGAGAAAATAACTCTTAACATAATTAAAAATAAAATTTATTTTTTTTGTTTGTTATATGAATTCATAATTTTCATTCTTTTAGTGTGTGATTATAAAGATATTTTTAACTTCCCATTGTAAGTTATTGTAATGGGTCCGATTTTTTGAATCGCTAATTTTGACATATCTCCACGTTTCAAGGTCACTAGAATTCGAATCCATCGTTTTTAGCGTGATGTCTGTGTGTGCGTTCGTTAGTTCGTTCGTTCGTTCGTTCGTGAATTTTTTTTCGTCTTGCATATCTCGAGAACAAATGATGATATCAACTCCGCACTAATTTCATTAGATGCGTAATCAGAAAATGAAGACCGGATAAAGTTTTCAGCAAATTCGGATTAGCGGTGTGTTTTTTGTGATAAAAAACGGAATTAACTTTACTAACATAACATAGATTATATGGATTTTTTACCATGTCTTTATTATACGAGTATAATGGCCTAAGAACCTTCCGTGATGTTAAAAACGCCAGTAAATTATTGTAATACGAAATAAGAAACTTTTGGTGAAATATTTTTTGTCTCGCGTATCTTGAGAACAAATGATGTTATCATTTGTTTGATAAGGATGAAGCCCCCATCCTTAGGTACAGAAGGCGAAGCCCCCGGTGTGGTGCAAGGGGCAAAGCCTCTATCGGGGTCCGGAGGAGGAGTCCCCTGAATTAAAAAAAGTTATTCATTTGCAATAGTTTTTAAGGGCATCCAATGGGAAGTTGACAGTGTGGGTAGACCTGTCACCCAAATTTTTGTATTTTCATTTAGCTATGTAGTTGATGAGGAGGACTTTAAAGACAAATATAGGTTGGGATTGCAATAAGAATACAATTACCTATGCACCATAATATAGAGTAGGTAGATACGCAGGCATACAAAGACAAAACTACAAATTTACAGCCCCAGTGTCCGGCGAAGAAGAGAGGGACCTGTAGTGGTCGTGCTGGGTCCGGGAAAAAGTAAAAATATTTTTTGTATGCTCGTCATTTATTATCAATTATTTCGGGGATAATTTTTTCAGAGGGAAATTTATAAGAGATGTGCTTCATTCCCAGGGCCAGCCATTTCTTTTCATGGCCCTGGTTGTATTTAAAACATAGTTTACTTAGTATAACGTGGCTCACTGCATCGCAAGGGCTCCGTGAATTCTAGTTTTTTGATTTCGAACAAACACTTTAACCGATTTTGTCCAAAATTTTAAAAGGTGTGTGGATCGTAGCTATTCAGCTTCAAGAAAAATAACACGACTTCCTTTTTATAAATAATTTATTTTCGATAAAAATCAATTGAATACAGGTCGTAAAAAAAATTAATATTAATATTGTCTCATTTACGTATACATAGTGTATATAAACTTGCGATCTGAACTCTTGTGCTGATTCAATGCTCATAGCAAAAATATGACAAACAGAAAATCAGGAAATCCATATATCTTCGATTTATTCTTCGATAATTGTTTGCCATATATTTTGTTACTATGCTGTCCATACTACGATAGTTGCATAAATTATTGTTTATTATTTACCAATAATTATTCAGAATTGGCACACATTAAAAGCATTTTAGAAAGAAGAATGTATTATATTACAATATGTGCATTGAATACAGATAGAACTGCATAGTAATATCGAATATAATATATGCCAGTCGCCCAGTCAATAGGTACACATTATTATAACCTTTGCGATTTTCACAAATCGAAATACATATTTATGCACATAGCACTTATTATAGATGTCGTTACCATGACAGCGCACGAATTATCTTAAAATAACAGTATGGTGTCATTTACCACGCCACGGTACGGTGGTACGGCGTTCGGTACAGCGCAGCAAATAACATTGGCACAACGATAATTTACAACTAAATGAACAATTAAATGGATTTCAATAAATAGAGCCACACGTATAATTAGGTACTGTTCTTTCAGAAAATATTCGTTATTATAACAACCAATCTGTCATGGTTGCCTTGCTTTTTTTTTTATCATTACTTTTTATTAAAGTAGTCGGCATATGAGGGTTCTAGATCGTCACCCCTCAGAATATTGGTACTGCCTTGCTTTAGGTACATTTCATTTAGACACAAAACATATATGTTCTATTATTAATTAAGTCATGTTCTTAAATATGGTACAAACTCTACAGTTTCACGTTTAAGTCCATCTTTCTGTCTATATACAATTTTAATTCATACCAAGCTGGAACCAATCCAGAATCTATTATGTTAATTGAATTTATATTGTTTTGCGAATTTGTATTCACAAAACAAGTACTTACATACAGTATGTAGGTGAGGTAGGTCGAACAGGAGGGATATGAAACGTGGGGCGTTTGTTTCGTTTTACATTGTACATAACAATTCAATTGTAACAACGAACGAACAAAGATGGCATTATCGAATTTAGTGTTACTTAAAATAGTATATCTTTATGTACGTCTGAACCTAGTATTCTAACATCCAAAATTAGTATAGTGTATGTAGGGATAATTAAAATATTATCCATATTTAATATTTGGTGATTCAGAAGTTTTATGTATAAAAAATTTTGAAAAAAAAAAAATAAAATTTTTGGTTAAAGTAAATACTGAATTCTAGTTCATGTGTCAGCAGACAAAAATGCGATTTTGGTCAATTTAAAATCCCTTCATTGATAAAATTGGTGTGATAGAATGTAAATACACTGCTCATCTTAAATTTTCTAAAACCACATAACTAATAGTATATCGAATTTGGGTCTAGAATGTTTCAAACAATAAGTATAATTTGTAAAAAGCTTCTAGGTATAGTTACATAACAAATAATTTCCCGGGTCTAACTTTCATAAAAATAATATATATATATATATATATATATATATATATATATATATATATATATATATATATATATATATATATATATATATGTATATATATGGAAATAGTCAAATCACATATTCTAATAAAGTCGATTTTAGTTTAAACACATGTCATGTCAATTGCATAAAAACTTGAGTGTATGAAATTTGAATGTCCTTCTCTCAAATAAAGAGAGATGGAACATGATGACTTAGTAGTGCTCTAACGACAAATTTGGTTGGTCAGAGGAGAAGAAAAGATATGTACTTAAGTACTAAGAAGAAAAAATATGTACTTAAGTGAATTTGTTATTTCATTCTTTTATATGGAAAATATATATCGCAACTCTATTGGAATGTTATGGAACATTCGATTAGAAGAAAATAAGAAATTTTATAAGCAAGTTTGTAAATTTTAGTTCATTCTAATTTCGTCTTTACTTGTAACAAAAACAACTATTTTAAGGGTACGCTTTCCCATACATAAACGCTTTACAGTTAACTTTATATAAAATCGTTATTGTTGCAACGTACTTTTGTATTGTCATTGCTATTTGTGTTAATTCAATTAATTATTTAATAAACATTAATTACATTTATTTAATTAAATCGCGAGTCTTTTTATTTACAATTCACCAATACACGTAGTCAAGTAAGCCTATCACCCATCTAAAAAATCTATTACGACCTTGGAGACAAATTAGAAAGGATAACATCGCGAAGGCGTAGAAAACCTTCAACCTGCAAGGAAAATCCGGTTTATACTGGACCTCTCACTAAGGGCGGCAATATATATATATATATATATATATATATATATATATATATATATATATATATATATATATATATATATATATATTTAATTTTTGCGTGTTAAGGTATCCCAATTGCATTCTATTATACTAAAGAGTAAAATTATTAGCTTTTAATTGAAATAATTAGAAGTTTATGAAAGAATTAGAAATTTGGTACAGGTAAGTCTTCTGGAATTTTATTGTTTAATGAAACTATTTTATCAATTTATTATTTACCAAACTGAAGCCAACGAAATTAGAGTATTTTCTAAAAAGCATTCTTATTATAATTTACTGCAATGGTAGAAATACATATAAATTTCAAACTTTTCAAATTATTACATAAATTACCCTGCAGATACATTTAAAAATACATATGTATAAGTCAATAAATACAAAATAAGGATAGAAAATAATTCAAAATTAATAAAACTGTTTAATAATCGATATGTAAATTGGTAAGATGGGGCAAAAGATGGGGCAAGGTAGGGTAGCTAAGTAATTAACTCATTGATTTAATATTTTAAAGAGTAATTCGATAGTTAGCGTAACGATTAACTTTAACTTCCATTACATTTTCAAACAACTACCGCTTTAACGATTAACTTTTTGAATAACGGAATAACGATTATAGCAATTTAAATTTGCCCACCTATGTTTATTACCAAACAAATACTGACTATTTCCTTTATAACCGATATTTTTAATACTATTTCCGACACTTCTTTAATTAAAAAATAATCTTAGTATTACCATATTTGGTACAAAATATATTTCAATAATAAATTGACATGTTCGACTAATGGTTATCGATAACTGTTCAATACTCATTTGAACATGTTTCTACAACACGTATATTTGTGTCAGTGTACAGCAGTGTAGAATAGGTACATAAATACATATAGAGATGCAATTAGTTAAACTTGTGGTTCGCTAAATTTTACGCCAATGTCTTACTGTGTGCATTTTAACCGCTCGCTGGTTTCGTATTCATTAATTATTTAAATTTAATTCTGATATATTAAATTGTTTATAAAGTTGTATGTATGTGCATATCTACGGATAAATATAAGTACAATTATGTAGTTGTAAATAAATTTGAAATGGATAATAATTTAGAGTAGTAGGTATAGCATACTGAAATAGAACTAGTAAATGCATATAAATACTTAGGTAGGTATTAGTTTTGTGCTAATTAAAAGTAGAATAACTGACAGGAATTTATATAAAACTGTTTGATGGTTTCTGACATGTTTATTTCTGGTATAAATTGTCGTCATTACTTTAAATCAGTGGTCGTTAACGGTTATGCTACAGCACCCATCGAGAGACGTTTAAAAAATTTAAGAGGGCTTTCTTAGCCCATAACAAATTTAGAGGATATGGAGTCTGCTGTTTATAAACTACCCATTTGACTACTGGCTTCTTTAGCACAAATACGTTTCCTTAATTTATAGTAGGGAATACGAAGATATTTTTTATTGCTTATATTTATAATTATAACTAAAAAGAATTTTGAATTTTTTTAGTTTGACCGATATAAATTGTCAATAGTGTGACAACTTTTACATCGGTCAAACTGGCAGAAATTTTAAAACCCGCCGAGCCGAACACTTCAGATTCTACATAAAACAAGGAATCTAATTTCTGGTTTCAATAGCTCTTATATGGCTTAGACATTTCGACCATTTACTTTAGTTTGCATGCTCGTTTTCATGCTAATTTTAAGCTAGCATCCGTTTAAAATTCAATCAGAAACTATAAAAACATACCTATACTTTTTAATATAATTATAAAGTTTTTTACTATCACTATTAAGTTTCTACATACTACAATAGAGTATAAAATAGTTATTTGTGTATTAAGAGCGCAAAATGGTATATTGCCGCTCGATTGAAAATGTTGACGAGCGACGCCGCCAGGCCGAGCGCGTTAATTTCATGAGAGCGGCAATATCATTTTGTGCTCGAATTACACCCAAAATTTTTTCTACAATCTTATAAAATGTATTTTTTATTTAAAAGATACTTAAAAAAATAATAATGGACGTTAATATTTACTTTAATGTTTTGCAGCTTCAGAAATATTTGGAGGTGTACTTGAGAAATCACTGTCACAATTATATATTTCCATCATATATATATATATATATATATATATATATATATATATATATATATATATATATGTATATATATATTTCTTAAAATTTTTTATTGTTATTTTTTATTAATTATAGTTATTTTTTATTTTTAATTAATATTTTCTAGTTATTTTGAAATTTAATAAAATTAATATTTCACTTGATTACCATAAAATAAAACTAATGATTTTAGAATCTATTTATTTGTTACCATAGAAAATATAAACAACGCCTACCCGATTTGTAATTAAATATACGTTGAGCGAGCGACAAAGTATTACTTTACTCTTTAAAGCCCAAAGTAGTACTTCGTTGCTCAGCAACGACTGGCTTCGGCAAATAGCCATATTTCGCTCTCTTCCCAGAGTGCAAAAGCCTTCTTTCCACTAAGATTGTAGAAAAAAATATTTAAGATTTTTTTGGGAATTTTTTCTTCTGACGTACACTATACGAAAATTCAACTGGATTTCCAAATGTATATGAATGAGAAAGTAAAATGTATTCGTTATCTTTTTTACAAACATAACATTTTCAAATCACTGTTTGTTTGTTTGGGTTTTTTTTTATTCCATCTGAATTGAAGTAATCCTTCTATTCGTCGAATCTACCAATAATACGTTTATTATTCATTCAATGACTGAGACTGGACGTTTTTCAATTGCTGTCTTAAAGCTGTCTATCACAGACGAAGGTAATAATATATGTCTGTATACACTGCACTCGTAGAACATGAAGAATCGTTTTAGAACATATTAACTATTACTATTCCAGTAAGTGGATAGACAGAATTGACATTCCCAACAAAGCATTTGTACAATATTATGTGAGCAGTAAAAAAAGGTGGTAGCGACGAGGTTATTCAGTTGTCAGTGGACGCTTTTATACAATGTTGAAAATTGAATTTGATGTTAGCTAACAATTAAAAAAACGAATTCCATTAAAACTTATCAAAAAGGATGTGATGTGGATTTTTTTGGTATGTACACCCACAGGTTATTATGCTCCATTATAGAATATATGAAAAATATTGTAAAAGGATCAGACTTCAGAGTGACTTCATTACAAATATGGGGGCGATTACTCAGTCAAATTTCACTTTGGTAAAATATGGTCATATAAGAAACAAATGCTTTTGCTCATACTATTTTTACCAGTCATGAACCAATCAAGTTGATGCACTCCTGCCTAACATAGCGAATTTTCGGTTAAAAATCAATTTTTCTCGAAAACTCGGTCACGCATAGGATAACGGTTTTAAAACGTATTTTATGTGATTTTTTTGCTCTTTGCTTGGGTGTATAAAAAATTTAAAAATCTTTTGTATTTTGACAAGTTTTGGCAAAAGATTAGTTTTTTTTTGAAAATCCTGACATCGGACGTGTCTGGGTAACGAGCTCATCCAAGATTTTGGTATTTCCAACATCACGAAAGGAATCTCTCATTACTTACAGAGAGAGTATTCAAATATAATATTCGCACAGGAAGTGGATGCCTGTGGGCCCACAGAATTAATGGGCAACAATAGTAAAAATTTATATTAAAGAAATTAAAATACGTTCACTCCAAACCGAATTATATTTTTAGAAATTTTCAGATGAGGTGAAATGTATTGCTTTGGTTTATAAAGTTTTGGCAATGTTAAAAGAATTTCGCCAAATTTAGGTGAGATATCGGGCTCATAGTCTACCAGCAAAAATTCAGTGTTGTCAATCATTAAATCAGTTCGAGGTATTCGAATACTTTACTAAATATTTGAATAATTGTGCATGTTTTACTTTTCTGTGAGTTTATTCGCTCTTGAAAAAACTCAAAAGCGGACCAACAAAGATTTCGAACTATTCTGAAAACCGGCGATTTTTCACCTTTTCGGGTTTCCAGGGCTTAGCCCTGAAAGAAAAATAAACTAACCTTGTTTAATTGTTGCTATTTCTAGGAATTAACATAACAAACAATTTAAATGTCTCTATTGGGCTGGTCGCTTTGATAGCCTGATCTATATCTATACAGACAGTAACATCTGCAAATTCGTTTTATTCTAACCAAGAGTAGAAACTGAAATTACAGTGTAATGACAAATATAATTCCACTCGTCAATATTCGTAAATTACGAAATCACTCGAAATTGAAATATTTTTAACTTAGTTTACACCGTTCAGATTATTAAATGCAGTGATTTGCCTTACAAGTATACGTGTTAAACCCGTAAAGCCCTTATTTTGATAGCTTCTGTTTTATTGGTTGATTTTAATGATTCACCCCTTTTAATATTAGAGATCATTTTTTTTTTTGAACACTGATATTCATACGATCAAGTGGACAGTGTAAGGTGAGGCTTTAGAATAGTTTCAAATGATAATATATGAGGAGAGTCAGTTTAAACGGTAATTTGTATTTCTTATATAATTTTATATTTGTAAAGCGATATTTTTTTCTGCAAGATCAATTTTCTTCATTGCTAGGGTTATAAAAACAGCAGTACATGCACAAAATTTCTGGAGATAAAAAAAGTAACCGCAAATTATTGATTGATTTGCCAACATATTTATAGTTTATAACACACAAAAATTCCGGTAAATTACCCGTTAACCGGTTTTAATAAAAAGTTCTCCGAACTACTGAAAAATGAAGAAGTTGTATATTTACAATCCCTATTGTAGTCCTAACCAATACCATTTAAAAACCTAAGTAAGTATATGTATACATTTTGAAACATATAGTATCTATTCAAAACTTTGAGTTGCAGCGCCTCTCATAAAATTCGATTATTTTCGGATTGACGAACACTGCCGAACTGTCTTATATCTTTTATTTCATTGTAACAGAAATACAACAACATTGCAAAAACATTTAGAAAGGTTTTTATGGTAAAAAGGGTTAGAGGCTACATCTTACAGGCCCCATTCACTATGTAAGTGCGCGGTCTTCAAGTTAGTGGTTCTTTAAACTTAAAAGTAAATTAACTACCTACTCAGTTTTTATACCTTATTAATATTCTTCTAACGAAAGTTTTATGTAGTATGCGAAACATATATAGTACAGTCATAATTTTATTTATTTTAAATTAAAGGAATGCCGTCGTCTTCCAGAAAAGCTAAATATATTGTTTCAGTTCATCTTTCCTCCTCAATAGAAATCAATCTCATCTCTTGCTACAAATAAATCGACATTATTCATTGTGTTTGCACAGCATCCGAACGAAAATTATATCAAAAAGAGAAGAGAAAGAAAAAAAATTCTTACGCAATATGATCAAAAAAATAATCAACCAGTTGGTTTATGTTTGGTGTATGAAATAACAAATTTACATATCACATAGTAGTCACATTATACTGTATAGTATGTTATTATATAGATGTATGACACCCCATACTCCTTTATTCAGTCTATTATCCTGCCACATTCGTATCATATGTCTGCCTATCCTCCTCATACCCGTCCTATTGCCTCCAGTAATTTTACAATCATTTTAATCCCAAACCAAACTTGTAACAAATTACAGGCAAGCAATATCGTTGAGCGAAGTGTACGTCTGTCTCTACCAAAATCGAAACCAACGCCAAATGTATGTATATTGTACCTTGTGTATCTATACGGGTGTATATAATGTATTTTTGTATATTGAAATTGAGATTACATTTTCTATATATATTTTCAATTTGATGATCAGTGACGATACTAGTGTAAAGTTAAGGCGTCTAAAATTTTATCTGCTTAAATAAAAGGTTGCAGTTGTCAATGGAGAAGTCTCGTAGTGTAGATAATGAGCGATATTCTAAAGGTTGCTCATGCTCATGCTCATGCTCATGCTCATGCTCATGCTCATACTCATGCTCATGCTCATGCTCATGCTCATGCTCATGCTCATGCTCATGCTCATACTCATACTCATACTCATACTCTACTTGCTCATACTTACTTTGCTTCATTTGCTTACAATAATTTTCGTATACTTTTTCCAACAATTTTTGAGATGACTTTTCGAGAGGGTGTTATTAGTGACCATAAACTTTCAAGATGTTAAATTATTTTATTGCTTACAACAAATACCACCCTATGTTCACTCCAATTGTATTTAAATTTGTTACCTGTTTCACAAGCAACGGTTTCTTTTTGCATTCATACAGATAAGTAAGTAACATGCTGCGAACAATACTGCTGATTATTGCCGTACTTGAAAAGTCATCTCATTTAAATATTGAAAACCTGTACTTACGTACATAAATTATATACCTACATTTTTTTAAAGTCTGCGTTGAAATGTATTCACAATTATTGTCAATAATTTTATGAAGGGTTATCTTTTCTTATATTTTTTACAACTTGGGCTAGTGAAGGTACATATTTGTACAGACTAATTTCTTTTATTTAATAAAAACAGGTGAATTTTTAAGAAATTGTTCTAAATAGATATTTATGATAATTGTTATTTTCTTATTTTTAATATGAATTTATATAAATATAAAATCATTATATAGAGTCTATGTCAGACTAAACTTTTTTAGTTAGTTAGACTAAAATTATATAATATTATGATAATAATTATTCATTCAATCAATTGTTGAAAGGCCTATCATTATGTGTGTGGAAATATTTGGATAACTTATAACTTTTCCTATAAATTAAAATATATCAAAGAACGGACAGATTTTTATTTTATCTGTATTAATTATTTTGAGTTTAAGAAATTTTACCCTAATTTATAAAGTTTTATTTTTGTAAAATATTGCATTAATTTTTACATCGAAATTTGTATGTTTGACTGTATTGCATATTTGTATAAAAAGATGTTACTTTGCTAAATATTTTATTCAAAAATTAATATAATAGTTATGATTATGAGTATATAGAGTTATATAGAGTATGAGTATGAGTATGAGTATGAGCATGAGCATGAGCATGAGCATGAGCATGAGCATGAGCATTAGCATGAGCATGAGCATGAGCATGAGCATGAGCATGAGTATGAGCATGAGCATGAGCATGAGCATGAGTATGAGTATGAGTATGAGCATGAGCATGAGCAATCTTTAGAATATCGCTCAATATGTAATATATAGTTACATTTAATTAACCCCAGAATCATAGATACTCGTAAAATTGACGACCAAACTTTTCTACCTATTACAGTACTACAACTTGTCGTTGCTTGTCTGTTCTAAAACTTTTGGTACCTAATTTATTTGTTATGATAACACAAAAGACGTATTAATTTTGTTTTTAGCTGCTGTCGTTTTGTTTATATGAAAATAGTGTGCGTCAATTTGACGACGATGTATGATTAACGTATATTTTTTTTAAAGATTTTGTACTTTACATACTTATAAGTTTTCCTAATTTTTCTAAAATTTATTAAAGATATAGATGTTATAATTATTTTATTCAATGATAATGATAATGTGAAAGATGGTTACAGCTGTTTGACTTATAGAGACGACATAATACTGAAGTTTTAATATCTTGAATCGAAAACCAAAGAATGCGTTTCAAGTGACTTAATAAAAGACTAACAATTTATTTTGTGGAAAATATTGTAATTTTTATTATTTTTTGAGATCTTATTCGAAAAATTACCAACAAATTTTAGAAAATTTACAAATGTGCCTAATGAGGAAATAACTACATATCTACGAGAATATTTGTGACCGAGAAATTTCACATTCTGTAAAGTCACACATGTCCACCAACTCATAATAGTTCATAAATTAATTATTTAAAGGTCATGTCTATGTCTTGTGATACAATTGATGTATTTATCTATTTCTTAATTTTATAATGAAAATATGCTTTGATAAAAATATTAAAAAATTAATAAATATTTATATTAAAAAATTTTTCTAAATGCAATTTTTTAAGTATTTTGTTCGTTTTTGTAGTATTATTATGTAAAAAAAATGTTTTTTGCAAAATTCTTCGTAAAAAGTCCATTCGTCAAATTGACGACGATGTATGATTAATATTTCTCGTAGATCAACGTATGACTCTAAGGTTAAAATATAGACCAAAGCTAATAAGCTGGAATAAGTTGGAAGTAACAGGAATTGTAATCTATTTTTGTGCTTACATTATTGATTTCTTAATAAGAAATTTGTGTACAAAAATAGATTACAGATCTTAAACATTTTATTTGATATATCTTAATTACAATTGAAAATTTGAAGCCGATCCTGTTTGTGCAAGCGGTCGGTAGTTAATAGACATATAAAGAGCATATAATATCTGTATATTGTACATAATTACCTTGTAGAAAGAACCGCGAGTAAACTGGGTTTAAGATAACAAGCATGAAACTTAAATAAATAACACGACCACCGTTATGTGGAAAGAATAAGTAACGTGACGACAGCCTTAAACTTAGTTACCTTTTGGAAACCTAAACTTGTTTTTGTCAAAAAAAGTAAGTGCTATTGCTCTCTAAGTTAAAAGAGAAGGGAAAAAAATACGAAACCACAGAAGAAACGAAGTTACTATCTCTGTACTAGTGGTACCAGTGTGGACAAAAAATTCCTATCAGTTCTCTACACTATGTTGTGTAGGTACCCACTGTTTTTAGTTGTATGTGTTTGATGTATGCATTTATGTAGGTATGTGAGTGGTCACACACACAACTAGATAACACGTACATGCGGACAGAGATCCATGCAGTGTAAGTAACAATGATTTTAACAATACATAACTATTTTGACGTGTATAGGCCGACCGCCACCGAAAGAATGATCAGCTAAGCAGTGAAAAGGGCTCGATCCGCCTCCTTCTGTCCACAGATTTTTATATGTACGCTGCTTCTGTATTCTGTACACGTGCCCTTATTGTGACGGTTAGAACATTATTACCATGGCTTCCTAAATTGTTGATTTGTGAGACCACCTGTGATATGATGAATTTATTGTTTAATAGCTCTCGTATTTGAAATGATACATTGTTCAGTATTCTAAAGACACATGAACAAAATTACATGCAAATATAATTATTAATATACAAAATAATACAAAATGGAAATAGGTCAAAATTGGGTTTTTATTGAAGACTTATTTCTCCGTGAAGTAATTTTCAACAATAAAAATATTAGCGTATCTAACAAAATACAAAACAATGAGAACCGTGGAAACGGTTCCTCTGAGAACGAAAGGTCTTATATACACCAACAGCTCGCTATAAAGAACACTTTGGAATGTGTGATAGAATTATATTTCTGATTCTTTTTAAGTAATTAATAAACAATATACAGATTGTTCACTCTGACTTACGACAAAATACACTGGAAATATAAGCATATATAGATTAATCAATCTTTAGTAAAAATAAAATTGGTATATTCTGAAAAAAAAATTGTAGTTATTTTTTATTGTTAACTTTAAGGCAAAGGTTACATTTCACGTTTTTTATTATACGATATTAATTACGTTAAGCACCCGGTATATAAGTATATGAGATTTTATTGATTGAAAAGAGTAAGAACTATAATTCTGTCTCACATTCCAAAGTGTTCTTTATAGTGAGCAGTTGGTGTATGTAGATGAAATTAACTAAACTCGATTAGACGTCATTAGACAAGTGCAACAAACAAAGCAAAATCAAACGCACCAAATTTTTTGTACCCTTTCCTTTTTGTTATTTTTATATTAAAATAATTATAGTAACTTAAAAATGTGCGTGGAATTTTCCTTTTTTGTTAATGACGTCAGACCAACTTTAGTTAATTTGACCTATACTTTTTAAAAATTTTACGATATACGAGATTATGTTTGATAATGACATTTTTCTTACCTTATTTGCATTGAAACCGAGATATTTGTGAAAAGCTGTAAATTTTTTTGATAATGAACGTGAAAGTGGTTACAATTCGATTCTAGAAATAATAATTCCTCATCTGATTGTGAGTCAGCAATTACAAGTATTATAAGATATAAGTTTTTATTCCAGATACAGAAAGTAAAATTAATGTCCCCAATTTACTTATTTTAGTAAAGTAATAAGCTAGATAGAACCAAGGTTTACTAAGGTAAACCTAATTATAATTGCCATAGTGTTTGAAAAACTATCAAATTGGATCAGCTGGGACTCGAACCCCGTTGCCAGCCAAGCGCCTCACCAATTAGGCCACCGACCGCTTGTTCGAGTGCCATTCCAATCCGATAGTCAATCAAACACAACCTCTCTTTGATGCGAGACGCAGTTTTATATTTTTAATTTCAAATGTTATCCAGTGCCTGTGAAACATTATTAATGTATGGCGGACTTTTGTCCTTATTTAAACATACACCAATATTCATATGTTCACTTAATATCCAGCTTTGGCTGATACTTGAATACTCGATGTACTTTGGCAAATTGCGAATTCATTATGTTAATTAAAATTGACAGTGTTTGAAAAACTATCAAATTGGATCGGCTGGGACTCGAACCCGGACCTCCCGGTGGCCGGCCAAGCGCCTCACCAATTAGGCCACCGACCGCTTGCATTTCCAATCCGATAGTCAATCAAACACAACCACTCTTTGATGCCAGACGCAGTTTTATATTTTTAATTTCAAATGTTTTGACAATGGACATTAAGTGAACATATTAATACTGGTGTATGTTTAAATACGGACAAAATTCCGCCATACATTAATAATGTTTCACAGGCACTCGACAACATTTGAAATTAAAAAGATAAACCTGTTACATATTATTTAAGCTAATATAGTTAGTTTTCACTTATCCACAGTTTTAATATTATTGATTCCCTATTTTTCCCTACGTAACTATAACTATTTAGTTACTCTCGATATTATAATACATCATACATTGCTTTGTGTATACATTTACGTTATAGTCGTTATATCTTTTAATTATGACTATATATATGCTGGCCTATTAGTTTATATAAAATTATATTAAATAAACTGCATACACAATTATAATTATTATTATATGAAATGGCTGTAATTAATAGCACATAGACAATGATAAAAAACAGATAAAAATATAATTTTAAAAAAAATTATGTTTTTTTTTTTTTCATTTTAATAATAAAAAATATAAAATAAAAATAGCTAATTTATATTCGATATCGAAAATTCAGATAAATTATTGGGCAATTTAAATGAAAAATAAAGTTTGGTAATTTTATGAAAATTATCGTTTTTTATTTGGTGTAAAATTTTTGACAATAAATATTTTATTTGAATTTAAATATTAGAGAATTACGATTTTTAAAAAATTTCTGATATACCTACTTATAAAAAAATATTAAAAAAATTCACGTTGAATCGATAGCCAGTCCAGAATATCAACTTAATAAAAGTAATCCTTATCGAATAGAACTGTAAGTATAATTCTCCAGGAACAAAGGATTTTTTATACTATTCCTTTTAAAAGCATATGTCTTTTTTTTCTAATGTCTTTTTTTTCAAATAATCTAATTTTTTTTATGATTCTTTATTATTATACTTATATATATATATATATATATATATATATATATATATATATATATATATAAAGATATATATATATATATATATATATATATATATATATATATATATATATATATACTAGTACTAGTACTACAGATATATTTGACCAATCGAATAGACAGAATTACGAAAACATTTTATTTATCAATATAATAAAATTTTTCCTTTTTAGAAAATTTCTTCTCGAAGTTTGGAGGAAAGCTATAGAGGATAAAGGGAATGAAAAACTACTTCCGTTTCTTTTGAGCTTTTAATAACAAATGAACGATCATTTCCTCCATTTTTCGACAAATGTAATAAATGAATTGTTATCTATCAAAATAGATTTATTATACAGGTCGTTTTGAATCATATTGTTTAGAAAAACGTAGGTAGCTCACTGTAATGTAAAAATATTAAAAATATATATATATATATATATATATATATATATATATATATATATATATATATTAAGTTTTTCAGAATTGATCTATTCTAAAGTCTTTTTTAAAAAATCAACTTCATAAAGTAACGGAAATGTAATAAGACGTATTTTGAAGTCAGATGTGTCGTAGTATATAAAAGAAGTGGACCCACGTTTACAAAGAAGTAAAAAGGGGAGCACCGTGGTTACCATTACTCCAATTGCGATGAAATTGAAAGAGGATTATCTAGAAACCAGAGGTACCATATAATTTCTAAAGATTTAACCAATTACAATTGAACAGTTCCAAAGTTATGTCACTTGGTGGGATCTGGCAATACAAAGCTGAAGGAGCAGACGGCCTGACCAAAATTATTGGCAAATTACACGTGAAAATTCTTACTTTGGAAGGAAAGAATTTTATGTTATTTAAAATGACGGCATTTCATTCGCTATTTTAGTATTCTTGTAAGCAGAAAACATACGGGTTGAATAATTGAGGACATCCTCGTTTTTGAAATCTTTTAAAATAAATAATGTAGAGAACATTAATCTTTAGTAGAATTTAATGTTAATGAAATCGGCTTAATTCAAAGTGACAATATGGTGTTACGCTTGAAATTTGTAATTAAAGATTAATAATTATGAGACATGAGCGAAACGAAAACAATCAATTGCATCAACAGTATACCCTTTGCACTCGAAAGGCACCTCTCAGGCACCATCCTATTCTTTACTTGAAATATCACACTAAGGAAAATTATAAAATTTAATATTAAAATAAAATGTGCAAATAAAAATAAAATATGTAAGTAAACTACTTTTGTTTAAAATACTTATCTTTGATGTATTACAATTTTTTATTAAAACTACTGTCGAGTAGCTGAGTACGCATACTAAAAAATAGTTCGAGAGCAAAGGGTTAAAATAAGTGCAACAACATTGTTACCTACCCTCATTTTTAATGGATTTTACACATAATCAACAACAACAACATCTTTTTTGAATACCTGTTTACTAAAAACTCTTACAGACAACCATTAGTCACATAACTATACAAATTTTAATAAAACAACCGTTATTTTAATGAAACATAACTGTCAACGGATCCAGTTTAGTTTTATAAACAAACCGAAACTAGGTAAATATCGAAAAAAAGAAACAATATCACTGTAAACAAAACCATGCACCCAAGCACCAAAAGGAAATGGTAGCTACAACTATTGTACACATCCCCACTCCATACATTCTCCCACTCTTTTCCCCATGTCGAGATGGTAGACGAATGTCCCTCGTTACATGTGCACAGGTATAGCATAATATACAATACAATATCTAATAAAACAATAACAAAAACTAAACCAGTAAAAGCATAGGTACAGGGATTGCAGAGCCATCTATCAACATTCTACCGCAATCTATACACGTTATAATAAAAGATGCAGTGTTTGTGTTGCAAGATGCATTCGCATTATTATATTTATTTATTGTATATTATTTACTGTCGTCTTGTGTTTCGCAAAAACATAATATATTCCTAGCATAAAGCCCGGTTCAGACGCAGCCAGTAGTTTAGTCGAGTGGTCGAGTAATTTAGTACTCGCCCAGTTTGAACACATTTATTTTAGTAAAGTAAACTGGCTTGGTCGAGCGGACGGTCGAGTTTAGTAAATAGAACTCTATTCTATTTTTATAGTCGAGTAGCATTCCGCCACTCTATTTTCAGTGAACTCGTATGCCAACTAAACACGTGTGGACAGAAATACACAAGTGGTTTATACATAATTATTGCAGTTATTGTTTTTTAGTTATTTGGGTTATTGTTTTATTTGTCAGTTTCGGTTTTTTGTAAAAAAAAATGTAAAATATTTCATAGAAATAAATATAATTGTATTTAATAATTTTAATTTTCTTTTTTATAGATTTCTTATTGAAATAATAACTAATTAAAATAGCAAGATGGTCAAAAGGCACCACTCTTAAACAGGGCCGGACCTATCCTAAGTGGCGCCAGAGGCACGGTGCAAAAATCAGCGTCCCTGATTCCGTAAAATAACAAAAGAAATATTTTTAACTTTTTTCCCTACAAAAAGCAAGTGGCGAGCAAAAAAAAAAAAAACGTCAAATTCATCAGTTTGGCGGCCCCGAATTTACAGTTTTGGCGCCCGGAGTACGTGCCTCCGCTGCTCCCTAGATCCGGCCTTGCTTTTAAATTCGTTACCGAATATGTTAAATACAAATAAATGTCTGTGGGATGTGAAAAATGAAAATGACAAAAATAAACAAATTTAGTAGCGTACTTGAAATTGCAAGAAACGATGGGAATAGAAGGTTTTGCTCAAAAAGAAATCGTAAAAAAAATTAAAAATATAAGATCGACATATTCTCAGGAAAGAAAGAAAATTAAGAACTCAAGCACTCGACGTTATGCTAATCGACTAAACTAAATACTGCTGTATGTGAACGGTTGTTTTCACTCGCAGTATTTGAACAAACTCTACTAAATTACTTGCCCTGTATGAACAGTATGTCCGCTTGACTAAATTACTATACTCTACTAAACTACTGGCTGCGTCTGAACCGGGCTTAATAGTAGTGAATTGATACAGTAACCAAGTGTTGCAATGCATGGTTAAAAATTATTAATATAAACAAACGATGAAGTAGCTACTGGCTGATATAAATGTGCGGAATATCGTTATAACAATGAGGCAATAAATTAAATGATATTACTCATACTACACATATTAAAATTATGAATTTATTGTAACTTTTTCTTAAATATATGTATCAATATTTATGTCAGAATGTACGTACATATATCAGAAATAATTTTTCATTGTGGAGAACATATCAGGCAAACATTGTTTAAGGCAATAAACTCGCTAAATCTTATTCAAAATGCAACCTTTGAAGAGAATGATATTTTAAAACACGAGCCAAGAGATTTCCTGTTTAACTCGAATAGTGTAAACTAAATGGCTATTGGCGAATAAGCATGGGTAGGAATGCCCTAGCCCCTGCACGAATTGTATTGTTTTTTTTTTCTGCTAACTGCTATCGACATAAGATTGAAATTTACTGAGTTTCAGCCTTTAAAAACTTATCCTTTGTTTCGGATACCTCTATAATAAATAGTATGCCTCAGAAAAAATTATCAGCTTCAAAAAAAAAAAAAAAAAAAAAGAATGGTTCGAATGGTATTAGGAACAAAGCTATAACATATCGGAACCTACTTAAAAAATGATGGATGGTCAGGGACAGATTAACTTTTCTGGTAATAAACTCTTTGTTTACGTAATTACATTAGGAAAGTAGGTATTTCCTATGTTTTTTTTATATTATTATTTTTTCTACTCAATAGTACTTTTATATTTAATAATTTTGATAAAAATGTCACAACGAAAATAACGAAACTAACGCAATAATGTGTCATACAGTGTGAAAAAACATGAAAATTAAAACTCATTTCGCGAAATTTAAGAAAAATTTATGTGAAGAAAGATTGCCATTAACAGTTACAATACCTATACAATAAATGACTGTTGTAGACTGAACGTGAGGGAAATATTTTACTTCGCTGATGGAAATGACAGGACATTATATATTAAGCTTAAAAAATGTCTTATGAGATAGTAAAAAAATTTCCGATGTCAGATATCAGTCGTAAATAATTTTACTAAAAATATCCTTAAGTACAAGTGAAGGTCGAATGCATTATTACGTTGGACAATGAATTTTTTAAGATCGCAATGTTGCGACTCTTACTTTTTATTTGGATTAACTTGGAAATATCAGCCACTTAACTGCACATTTAGAACAAATGTGCAAGTTATGATATTTATTTTCTTTTTATTTTAAAAAGATTTGAAACTTATATTTTATGTTTGCTGTTTATGCTTTTACTTGACCATTTCTTCTAAAAATGTTATTAATTTTTAAGCAAGCCTAGCCAAATTCGGTCTCTGGTCACAACTCCATTTGGTTCTTATTTTTTCATATCTACAAAAAATATAAACATTTTTTTTTTTTTTTGAGTAAGAGAATTAAAGTAAAAGACAAAACTTTTCTTTTGCAAAAAAATTTAAATACAAAATAGCAACTTTTTGAAACATTTTTTCATCTAAGTAACAAACATCATGTAGGTACCTATATGAAATATTTTTAACTACGAAAACTTTTTAATCCTTTTTGATCCTTTACATTTGGTAAAGTTCATAAAATATCTTAATAAAAAGATTTTTCATATAAATTAAAACCGTTGAAAACAAAGTTTTAAGTTAGCTTTACTATAATAATAATAATTGTAAATTTCATGTGTTTTTGTTAGAGGCATAGTAGCCTTATATACATACTGCAGTGCTTGAGTTGGTAATAGTACCCTAATTTAAGGTATACAATACGCGTTTGTCGTGTTTCATGAATCTCAAGTATCTTTAAATATAGTAATTAAGAGTAACAACGTTTAATGAATTCTAGTGAATCCGTATTCCGTAGTATACCCTATACAGGATGTACCTAATAAAATAATTGTCAGCATCGGGATCACATAAATAGTGCGATATACAGCCTCGGGCAAATAAGATGAATTATGCGGAAGCATTAAACACCTCGAGTCGTATCTCTAAACTTCTAATAAATTTTTATTGATATGAGTTATGATATTTTTATCTGCAATTCTTATAGCATCTTTTTACATAGAATTTAAACATTTAATAATAAAATATTAAAATTTTTCTGAGCTTTGACCGCAAACTTTTATTTTTCTTGTGAAACGCGCGAAATTGGATTTGGTACCATTAAATAACATTTTGGTCCCCTTTCTATTAAAATGTCAAATGTTATATTTATCTTGAAAAATAACCTCGAAAATCGAAAACTACAATCACGTTTAAAGCGCTATTTCTTATCTATAATGTATCTAAAACTAACCAAGTGTTGATTATGTAGTTAGACGTGAAATAGATTTCTCCGGAGTTCATATGGTTCTTTATACACGAGATATGTGAGATGAAACAAATTCCCTATACGTAGGTACACACTAGTGATGTCGAATATATAATCGATTAATCAGTTTAGTCGACTGATTTTGTTTACATTTAGTCATTTTTAGTCGACTATTTTACTCTCGACTAAATGATTAAAATAATTTTTTTTTTTTTAATTGACTAAAAACGATTAATTTAATTCCTATTTTTTTAAAAATTATCTTTGTATGTTTTTTCACTTTTATGTGATTAACACATTGTGATACGCCATATATATAGGTATATTTTTTTAAAAAATTCATCAATTAAATTTCAAACATAACGTCGTTTTTGAAAGAGTTACATAGATTACCCTATTCATGAATTCGACTAAAAATTTAGTCGATTAATCTAGGAGCAGGTACCTCCTTGGTTCCTTGACTCGGCATCATGAGTACATACATACACGTACATAGAAAGACAACATTTTAAAAGAGATAGAATACCTACGACTTTTGAACTCTTAAAGCGTGAAAATACATGGAAATTGGGACTTTCAAACATCAGAGCCACTACAGTAACTTCCTACTGGGAAGTTAAAAAAATAAAGAAAAAAGCCAAAGAAGAAAGAGAAAAAATCAATAAAAAGTCACAAAACTAACGAAAAATAAAGAGTCTGACTTTCCGGAAAAACAAAAATTTACAGCTAATCAGTTTTAAATTATGACAATAACTGATCGACTCCTTTCTGGTTTTGTAGTTTTTTACTCTTTCCCGCTCTAATCACTTTAAGTGAATACGGAAACAAACTGAAAACCTTTCCTTTACTTAAGTTTATATCTTGAATGGCTGTTGAAACATTACATTGTCCATGTAAGACAAGTGTATACATATATTTTAATGTGTGTATACAATTACCAGTGGCGAACATTCAAAAAATACAAGTGTAGTAGTGGTTTAAAAAAATTCTAATATTGCGCCATGTTATTAACTGATATATAGCAATTTCTATTTCGTGTAATTACAATTCCCTTGACTGAATTCTCAAGTTAAGTATACATGCAAGATTATATACAATTATATTATAAGGTACTCTCAGACTATAATTGTTTATTCAAATTTTTCAGTTTATTGGGAGTAACAACTAATGCAACTAAATAGTTTAGCTGGGTTGGAATCGTGACGCTCATCAATTTCGATTAAACTGTTATATGCGGATGATCTCATAATAATGTCTGAATCACCCATAGGACTTCAACGGGCAATTAATAAACTCAAAAATTACATGGATGAATGGAAACTGTCAGTAAATGTAAAAAAGACCAAAGTTATGATCATAAGTAACGGCAAGAAAACAAGCGAAAAGCATAAATGGTTTTTTGAAAAAGATGAAATTGAAATTGTATCAAAATTCAAATACCTGGGCGTCATACTCTCAAACAATGGAAATTTCGATGATTGTGTTAAAGAAAAATGGACACAAGCCAAACAAGCTGTAGGGATAGTTAGATCCAGAACAGCTTCGCAAGAAAATATAACTCCAAATTTATATATGAAAGTGTTTAACACAAAAATCGAACCGATTATAACCTATGGAAGCGAAATATGGGGGCCTTATTCAAAGTCATCATCAATAGACCAAGTTAGTAACAATTTTGGAAAAGAAGTACTACAAATAAATAAGAGAGCTTCAAATCTAGGATGTATGATAGAACTTGGAAAAGTCCCAACTAGTGTTAGAGTTAAAATCCGATACATAAATTATTTTACAAAAATATGGTATGATCAAAACAAAATTTTACAAAATTACTGTTTAAAATATCAAATAGAGCAACAAACAAATACTAGTAACTGGTCACATCGAATCGTTACTGAAATAAAGAAATTCAAAATAAGCGAAGTTTTGAATCAGAGGGAATACACGTACAAACTGAAAATGCAAATTACACAAAATATCACTAATCAATATTATGAAGATACACTTGCTGAAATTTGTAAAATGAAATCTCTTCATTTCTTCAGAAATCTGCATCATTATCAACAAGGAGCGCATTATTTAGAAATAATTGAAAATAAAGATCACCGAAGAACTTTGGCTAATTTTCGACTCGGATCATGGATATGGGAAATTGGAACAAAAAACAAAAGAGGAGACATTAGACTTTGTGTGCTATGTAATGAGATTGAAACCCCCGAACACTTTTTTATCGATTGTAACGGATGCGATTTCATTAGGCAAAAACATAAAAATTAGAAAGTGTGAAACAAACTCAGAAGTATATGAGCTATTTAATAATAGAGTTGCACATGATTTGAATCAACTTAGTTCGTTTATTGCTGAAGTATTATTAATTAGGAAACATAAAATATAACGCCCTGAATGTTTACTCTCCTATTATTACAAAATTATTCTTGTCTATATGATAAATATATAATATTTCTGTTAATTAAACTAGTACTATTTATTAATCATAATTTTAATTAGAGTTAACTCAAATTTTAACAGTTAAATTGTTATAACACATAGAAATTGTACAGAATTTTCATTGTAAATATTTGTAACTTGATTTTATGTCAATTATTAAATAAATAAATAAAACAAAATTTCGATTAAATAGTTTACTCGATATAACAATCGTGTGTCTGCGTCAGGCCGAAGTTTCCCCTATGTTTTAAAATTACGATAAATTTTTCATTTAATTATATTTAATCTAAGTTTTAGTTAACCGTCACTGTTCCATTTGTACATATTTCACTGTTTATATTTTCTTCGTTGTTCTGAAACAAGAAACTTGAGAAATGTTTGCATTTTAGCATTGTTCTTGAATTGTGTAGCCTAAGACGTGTAGTATGTATGTACGTACACAATCTTACAACTTGGCCAACATCTAGCTCTAAAACTTGTTACAACTAGTGCTGGCGGGGCAACTGCTACTCTATCCCGGTGATATATTGTTATTGCTCACAATGTAATATTCACTTGAGTGAAAAATGGTCATTGTAGCTTATCCTGAAAGGATCATTCATCCGCATTCGCTCAAAGTGTGGCCGGCATAGATAACTAACCTTACCATATGGTGTGTATTTTCTGGAAATTTCTTAAATAATTGTACTAGTTAATCCATTTCTATTCATTAAAGTTTAATTTGTGTATGTTCAGTTAATTGTGGAACCTGAGCGCTATAGATATATTCAGTTACACGAAAAACGAGACAGAAGAAACTTATAAGAAGCCGTCACTAGACCGTACTTATCAATTTTAATGAAATGTTTTAGAGCAATAAAAAATACCTCTATCGCAGCATTTTGCCTGCATAACATAGCGAATTCCCGGTTAAAAAACTAGTTTTTTTCGGAAATTAATTTACATAGGATAATGGTTTAAATACCTTTTTATATGATTTTCCCCCTTTTTCTAATGGTGTAAAAAAATGTCGAAAAAACTTTTGAACTTGGAGACATTTTGGAAAAAATGCCTAAAAAAAGCCATGAAAATGTCCAAGCATTCGACGTGTATTGTTGAAAAACTCATCCAAAATTTTTAGACTTCCAATGTTTTCACCAAATTTTATGAAAACAGAATGTTTTGTTCGAAAGTTATCGTGCTGAAACATAAATCTATACATAAATACATATATATTTATATGTAAGTATATAAATTTTAGTGAATGCCATTTTCGACTACTAGGGACCTCAAAACAAATTTCTGTCATAGTCCCGAGTTCGAGTCGTGTCACGGCAGTAGCCGTAATAGCAGAATTCTCGGTTCTAAGGATAAAAAGTAATTTTAGTCCTAAGGATAAAAAATAATTTTTCAAATATCTCGAAAACGGTATACGAGGTAGAACAAAAGTTTAAATTGGCAATGTTCCTCTTTCTAATACGTTAATTGTCATGATGCATTAAAACGAAAAACAATTAATATACCAATACATAAACAACCGTAGTTCGCTCTTTGTTGAGGTACAAAAGCTATGACAATTTGGTAGTTACTACAGATCTGTTGCATGACGCATAATGCATTATAGAACATATTGCACCGCTTCGATACTTACGATACCTGGACAGAGAGCAAGCTATGTTTGTATACTTGGTGTAGGTACACTTGATACGGAATTGTTAACGCGGTACAGCGTTGTATCGCAGTTAGTCAAGTTTCACTTGACGTCATACGGCGTTCATGACCGTTAATGTGTTAAAAAACTATCTGCTGATATTCAGTTTGTTCAATTTACATCAAGAGGTGTGATTGGGGGTTAACATTCGGGCGTTGCAAAAAGGGAGTGAAAAACAAAAAGTATTAAAATTTTGTTTCAAATCTACATAAAGTCTTGGTTCAATTTCGTAATTTTTTGTTCTGGGCAACATTGAGCAGCATTAAGTGTGGGGAGGGGGAGTTACTCTGTTAAAATGCATACTAGATTTTACGTACTTATTGTTACCATTGACACATTGGTGATAGTTAATAATTTTACAATAAGTGCTTCTGAAATTGGACTGCCATTGTATAGATAGCGTTAAATAACATATTTATTACTATCAGTGATATTATATACAAGCTGCAACAACACAAGATACAAACAACATAGTACCTGAGTGAAGTCATCAATACCGCTGCTTACCTACAGGTAAGTAGCATCGCTACTTACTACTTTTTAACTCACAATGATGTCAAACAGTACATATTCTAAACAAACCTCAACCCAATCTACAGAAATATCAAAACATTTAAACAATTCAAATGACAACAATACACAGATTTCTTTCGCAAACATTTTACAACAAATATCCAAAGAAGATGCAATTATCTTACCAGCACTCGAAGATCTAGAATTTTTGGATTATGTTTACGCAGTTGGCGAAAAAATATCACCCGAAAATATAACACATGCTGCAAAAATCTCTAACGACAGAATATGCATATACTTCAAAAATAGAAACATTGCTAACACTTTCGTTAACCAATACCCAATCTTAACTATAAAATCACACAACATTCCAATCCGAAAACTAATAACACCAGCTAAAAAACTCATTATATCAGGAGTTCAACCATTCATCCCAAATTCCTTTATCGTTACCCTTCTAGCAAATCTAAACATTAGACCTATATCCCAAATTTCCGACATTCGGATATCTTCAACTGATTCCCGGTACCATCATATAAAAACATTTAGAAAATTAATATTTATAAATCCAGAAGACGAAGAAAAAATCCCCAGCTCTACCACAATCGAATATGAAAATGAAAACTACAGAATATTTTTTAATATTGAAGACACCAAATGTACAACATGTAATAAAACAGGTCATACAGCCACTCGATGCACTCGAAATGATCTACCCACAACAACAAATACTTTACGTAACGCTACGCCTTCGACCACTTTACCAAATACTACAATTGTCGAACAATGCACACCTTCAATTTCTCAAACTTCACCCATACTACCTCAACCATCCATATTATCAGCAGAACCAGTAGAAGAAAATGAAAACCTCCTACAAAAAACCAGCAACATCACAAACATGGCTACCACAAGCATCAATAATACAAATGATGAGCACACAAGCACTGCACAAAACACATCAACAGAAACAAAAAACATACACAATTATAACAATACGCTACCACTTGGAAAACGACAACGCATACCCTCCAATAATCAATCACAATCAGATACACAACCAGAAAATACCTCTCTACCAGAACAAGATACTAGTGATACACACACAACACAACATAACAACCAACTACAAACAAAACCTCTACCAGTCAAAAAAGTCAAAAAACAATCGGAAGAACAACAGCGCTTTGAAAAAGCTAATAAAGACCTAGAACCAATTAGAATACAAATGGAAAATAATCCAGAAAAGCACACAATATCATATACCAACCTACTCAACATAATTAACGAAACAAAACTATCAAAATCCTTCTCTATTCCAACCCATAAGTATAACTTGAACCCCGCCGACCTAGTTCACCTCCTGAAAACTTACAAACCACTATTAAATTCCTCAGTTATGAAACGAAAATTTGGATTTATGATATCTCAACTGACACCTAATGATAGTGATGCCTCCGAAACTCCCTTCTCTGGAACCGAAAACTAAAATGGCTCTAATTCAATGGAATGCAAACGGATTTTTCTCTAAGCTGACAGAAATTCAACTTCTCATCACAAAACATGATCCAATAGCTCTACTCCTGCAAGAATCGAACCTTCGCGAATTTGACAATGTTAGAATAAATGGCTATAAATCATACAGAAAAGATCACACAGAAGCTAGGCGAGCATGTAACGGAGTAATAACTCTAATTAAAAACTCAATTCACCAAACTACTGTACTACTTCAAACTAATCTTCAAGCAGTAGCCAACTCCGTAATACTACCATCAAAACAGAAACTATGCATTTGTAACATTTACATCCCACCATCTCAAAACCTAGAACAAGACGAACTACAAAATCTAATTACTCAACTGCCACACCCATTCATTCTAGCGGGAGATTTTAACGCACATAACATTCTTTGGGGAAACAACGGAAATAACTCCAAAGGAAGATTAATAGAAAATCTATTAGAACAAAATGATTTCTTACACATCCTAAACAGTGGACAACCTACTCATGTCAACCTAGCCAACGGTAATACTTCTGCGATTGATCTGACCATGGTGACCACATCTCTCCTTCCAACGGTAAACTGGCAAGTGCACGACGACCTTTGTCACAGCCATCACTTTCCCATTATCACCCACTTTATAAACGAACAATCACTACTGCTAAATACATCAACAAAGTGGAACTTTAAAGAAGCTGACTGGGAACTCTTCAACTCCTCAATCAACTCCAGTTTTGAAAATTTGAATGTAGAAGATAAATACAATGCTTTACACACAAATATTTTACTTGCAGCTGACCTTACAATTCCAAAGAAACGAATAACATCACATAAAAGAACAGTCCCTTGGTGGTCACAAGACATTAATTTAGCTATTAAAAACAGAAAAAGAGCATACCGTAAATTTTTAAAAAACAAAACCAATATTAACTTTATATTATACAAAAAATCTCGCGCTGAAGCCAGAAGAAAAATTCTCGAAGCAAAGAAATCTTCTTGGATAACATTTATTTCGACACTAAATTCAAATACTGCCACAAGAGATATCTGGTCTACATTCAATAAGATATCAGGTAAATACCGCGAGACGACTATATCAGCATTACTAATTGAAGGACAAATAATAACTTCTTCTAACGATATTGCTGAACACCTAGCCAATCACTTCTCAAACTTTTCAAGTAACAAGAATTACAGTAACGAATTTATAGAATATAAACAATCTCAAGAACGTCTTCCTTTGGTGTTCAACTCAAATTCTCATGAACCATACAACGACCCTATCACCCTAAATGAACTTAAAAAGGCATTAAGCAAGCTAAAACACTGCTCCCCTGGTCCAGACAAGATATATTCCCAAATGATCCAAAATCTCAATTCTGAAAACATCCAAAAGCTTCTACATCTCTTTAATGACATTTGGGAAGAAGGATATGTACCTAATCAGTGGACACAAGCTACGGTCATACCAATACTTAAACCACATAAAGACTCCCTCTTACCTAGCAACTACCGCCCCATATCACTAACTAGCATACTATCCAAAACATTTGAATCCATAATTAACAAACGTCTCCAATGGTATATAGAAAATCAACATTATCTCAACACAAATCAAAACGGCTTTAGAAAACATAGATCAACACTGGATAGTTTGACAACACTTATAACGGACATACAAAATGCTTTTATCAATAACCAATTTGTAGTCGCTATCTTTTATGATATAGAAAAAGCATTCGATATGGTATGGAAAAGAAAAATTTTGCAACAATTGCACAACTGGGGACTTAGAGGTCGTCTTCCGCTCTATGTAAAAAATTTCCTAACTAACCGAACATTTCAAGTTAAAGCAAACCACGAAACTTCAACAAGCAAAATACTGGAAAATGGCACCCCACAAGGTTCTGTCATTAGCACTACATTATTTTTAACAGCCATAAATGACATTTCTAATAAAATCAAACCCCCAGTTCGTTTTAGTATTTATGCGGATGACCTAGTAACATACATTTCATCTGACAACTTCACCTATGCCCGAAATAGTCTCCAAGATTGTCTGAACTCTCTTGAAGAATGGAGTAACTCAAACGGTCTACGCTTCTCAACATCTAAAACTGTTTACACTATTTTCAATCGAACACGGTTTCATATACCAGATCTCAATCTTAAAATTCATGATACTCAAATTCAACTTGTAGATACATACCAATATCTTGGTATGCACCTGGACTCTAGATTAACATGGAAAACTCACATACGATTCTTAAAAACAAAATGTACACCAAAACTAAACCTATTAAAGGCTGTCGCACATAATTCATGGGGCGCTGACAGAAAAACACTCACAACCTTATACAAAGCAACAGTTCGTTCTATACTAGACTACGGCTGTCATCTATACTCTTCCGCAAACGACACTGAACTAAAACGATTAAATGCAATCCATCATACCGGTCTCCGAATTATAACAGGTGCGTTCAGAACCAGCCCAACTGAGAGTCTTTGTGTGGACACTGGGGAGCCTCCACTCCATATTCGTAGAAAACTACTTATAGCACAGCATACAATAAAAATTCTAAGCGATAAAAATAATCCTAACTATACCAGAATCACCCATCCTCTTTACACTAACTTATTCAACAGAAAACCAACGTTCCCTAGACCTTTCTTCCTCACAGATATCTGCACCAATTTCCAAATACTCCAAACTAACATTGCCATATCTACTCCCCAAAATGTGCCTTTCTGGAAAACAAAAGGAGCTCAATATAACAACTCCTTAACACGTTTTCCCAAAAACATTACTAACCCATTAGTCTTCAAATCAGAATTTCAAAACATTCTAACCGCCAAAACATACCAAAACGTCATGTACACTGACGGTTCCAAAATTGACGAAAACGTGGGATGTGCCGTTGTCGGTAACAACAATGAAGTAAAGCTCAAGTTGCCAAAACAGTACACTGTCTTCTCAGCTGAGCTGCAAGCCATACATGAAGCACTACAAATAATTCAAACATCTAACCCCTTAGAAAACACCAACAGTATAATTTGCACCGATTCGAAATCTGCAATAGAAGCAATACAAAATAACTCTGAACACCCTCTAGTACCAAAAATACACTCATTAATTCACAATTTATATAACTCCAAACACGTAATAGTAATATGTTGGATCCCCAGCCACATAGGTATCGAACTCAACGAAAAAGCCGACAGAGCGGCAAGAGAAGCTGCAACATCGAACGCCGAACCAAATCTACCCATACCACCAGGAGATCTAAAAACATATATCTATCGAAAAATACTCACCATCTGGGAACAAAACTGGCAACAATCTGAGAGCAAATTATACACCATTAAGTCAACAGTGAAACCCTGGGATACCTCAAACAACAAATCAAGACGCGCAGAAACAGTAATTACACGAATTAGAATTGGACACACTAAACTAACTCACCAGCACATACTAGCAAGAACGCCACAACCAAATTGCGAAAACTGTCATGTACCATTAACCGTAGACCACCTCATCACAACATGCCCACGATACACAGATCAAAGACGTCGGAACCACATCCCACAAAATCTTAAAGAAGCAGCCGACAACAGTCCCGAAAAAATTCACAACTTAATCCAATTTCACTCATTTCAATGTATTTAACTATATTACCCTATCAGGTGCATATGACTTTATTGTTGCGCACCAATCTAATCTAATAATAATAAAAAATACTTTTCGTTATCGAAAATTTTGATCGTAAATATCTCATAAAAGGTGCGTCGAAATAAAAAAAATGAAATTTTTGAATGCTTAAACAAAGGAAAATGTAAACATTCGAAACATATTACGACTATTAAAATACAGTTTTCTTTAAATAAAATTATCGATATTGAAAATAACGATATTTTTGAAAAGAATTATATAAGAAAAGGAATTATACCTTTTCAAATATGCCTTATTGTAATTATGATTTCCAGTGTTTTTTCGTGTAACAGAAAAATGCCTCCTTTTTATAACGTGTGGTATCGGTCACTGCACGCAGCTGCGATTTGTAGCACATTGAGTTATATAAAATATATTATTGTGAACTGCAGCACATAGCCACAGTTCTCTTCATCATTGCAGTAGCATCGCAACCGCGGTTACGTTCTCTCAGCACATTGTATTAAATTGGTCAACGCATACATGCGATTTTTTATAAAAGAACGCCTCTACAATCTCTGTTTTTTTATATTTTGGCTCCTTCCTGATCTCATGCTGAGATACCTTTCCCGGAACATAATAAAAACTTAACCAAAACGATGAAAAACTAATATTTCTCAATCTATAAAATCAACATCTTCAAATATTTTCTTTAAAACTTATAATACTCACATTGAATTTAAATGCACAAATTTTCACCACAAAATTGGAATAGAAATATTGGCCGGAAGTCATCATATTTTATTTCATCACAGTTATAATAATACCAACGACCGTATATTTTCCACTTTTTATATTTTTTTTTAGACGATGTGACAAAACATATTCAGATATTCAAAATGGTTTAAATTTTTCTAGAAAAGTTTCCATCTAACATTGTGTCGTATAATTTTAAAAGGAACGGATAGAGCAGCGAGCAGACATATCTTTCGTAGAGTAACAATAGGAAAGGATTTTACAATATCACTTGGTTCGTTCCGTACGACCATTTTCTGGCATCATCGTAATAATACTGGTACCTACACATTTAAATATTGCTGGTAAGACGTAGTAAGTATCCCTACTGATTTAGTTCACTGAAGGAATATTTCTATACATTTACAAAATTCGCACATAAAAGAGGATGTACCTACATACCCGAGTTATATATGTATAGCCGGTTCGATAAGAATGGCTATTTTAGAAATATAATGGACACACAATTCATCGTTGCCATCTTTTTTTATTACCGAGCCTTCTCGACGTTTTTATTATTTTCATAAGTTATTGGTGAGGTTGATGCCAGTGGCTCTCAAACTTCTTTGTCTCGTCGATCGCTTGGTATGGTTTTAGATTTTAGATAGACCTCCTAGACAAATTCGAATATATATTCTCCAAAATGACATGCCGATAGCCTTTTTTTTGCTCTCCACTGACTAATTGGCCGAAGTCGTTAATCAACGTAACCCATAACGTCTCCCAATACAGGTGTAGGTCCAAAAAAACTCCTTTCAAATACAATTGCAAATTATTTGTGATCACTGATCATGAAATTTATCTGTTTGTCCAAATTAAGCTCAAAAAGCATTGAACCAATTTTGAAAATTTTTCAAAAAGATTCTAAAGTGAACTCAATCTTCTGCACTTTCTTCATTGTTACAAAGTTAAACTATACTAAATTAACATTTCTCAAACTTCTTTGTCTCGTCGATCGCTTGGTATGGTTTTAGATTTTAGATAGACCTCCTAGACAAATTCGAATATATATTCTCCAAAATGACATGCCGATAGCCTTTTTTTTGCTCTCCACTGACTAATTGGCCGAAGTCGTTAATCAACGTAACCCATAACGTCTCCCAATACAGGTGTAGGTCCAAAAAAACTCCTTTCAAATACAATTGCAAATTATTTGTGATCACTGATCATGAAATTTATCTGTTTGTCCAAATTAAGCTCAAAAAGCATTGAACCAATTTTGAAACTTTTTCAAAAAGATTCTAAAGTGAACTCAATCTTCTGCACTTTCTTCATTGTTACAAAGTTAAACTATACTAAATTAACATTGGCTATGTTGTATGAGGTCCTCCAGAAGCTTGAGGATCCTGAAAGCTCCAAATTTAGCTACGCAACCGATTTTGAAAATTTTTTTAACGTTGGGAAACTAAACAATTCCTGATTGAAATAGGCTATGTTATATTAGGTTGTCCAGAATTCTGGAGAAAATTATAAGAGAAGTTAACATAAGGATACTTTTCACAATTATCCTTCAGGGTATTAAAGACCCAAAAATAACTTAAAATAAACGATTAGACGAAATTAAGGTATTAAGTTCATAGCGATTATGGGGACCACTGAGTAGTAAGGTGATAGTAACTGTAGACCACTGAGTAATAAGATTACAGTGATTACTATTAGGTAGTAAAGTCATAGTGATTATGGATCACTGGGTAGCAAGGACATAGTGATTATGGACTACTGGATAGTAAAGTGATAGTGACTAAGGATCACTCTTTAGAAATATTTAGAAATCCGGCCCTGACTAGCAGGTTATTAAATCAAACAAACTGTTATATTAAAATTGGATATTATAAACTTAGAAGTTCTTTATTTTGAGTAACGACTATTTATGGTATAAAATGAAACTAGTTTACACATAAGATGGTTAGCATCTATTAATCAGTGGGGAACTATATATACGGAAATGGGCAAACAACAGTTCAGGTAGAACAACCCAAGTTTACGAAAACTAACATGGATATTTGTTTTGTATAAGAACACTGAATATAGCAATGGGTTTCAATTATAAAGAATATATGAAAATTTTTTATTATTATAATTTTTTGTACCCGTGGGTTTGTGCATTATTAAAATTTGGAAAAGCTATTTCATTAATTTTGAAAGTGGTCAAGGTACTATGGCTTCTTAAATAATACTAATCATCATTTCGGGCTAACAAATTATACACGCTTAGAAACCTAATAATATTCAAGTATTATGTTACCAGTTACTGGTATTTTAAAATTTATTAAATCATGAACCCTCAGACATCTTGATTTTAACATAAATGGACTTGGGCCACTTTTGAAATAAACGGCTCGGATATAAAATAATATCTAGATAAATTAGCTTTTGAAGATAATACAATAAAACCGTCCATCATTTTAATAGAATAAGGAAAGGTTTACAGGTCTGCCAGACCTACAGGACAATCAGTTTTTTTATTATCATTTTTTTTAAATAACTTTCCAAAAGTATACCTGTATAACTTTTAGTACAAAACCGTTTAAAAAAAAAAAACTTACTTGGTAATTTTTGTTAATTTCATAGTAGTTGTAAAAATTTTATTTAATATTTTAACAAAAATATTCATTCTCATATTTTTAATATGTAATTTTTAATATTAAATAAAAAGGAAAATTTATCATTGAAATATGTTTTCCAAAGGGATTTTCTGATAAAATTTACACAAATTAATACGAGTCGGTTTTCAGTATAATTAATTTTGCTTCATATATTTAAAAAAAAAAAAAATATTTTCGATAAGCTTTGTTAGCTACAAATCGGTTTGTACTGTATACCATATTTGATATGCAACAATTGTTTTAAAACTGGCAGAAATGTTAAAGTTTCCCATTCCATAAAATAGCAATATTGTTCATATTTCTCAAGTTTATATTTATTTAATATATTGTAACAGTGCCAAAAATAATTATAAATTTTAAGGTGGAATAACTAAATTATCCCTTTTATTTACCTTCATAAACGAGAAAACTTTTTCATACAGTTGTAAAATTTGCTTTTAAAATATTTATAAAACGTATTTAAAGGGTTTTACGATCGCAAAGCTTCTAACTGTACCAAGAATACATAAGACGATCTCAGTTTTATAAAACTTTGTCAACTCATAAGAGAATTTTATTGGTGTTGAAACACCACTACACTTTCTAATATTAATTTATATTTACCATCAGTTTGTTGATTATTGAAAATCGTTCATACATTATTGAAAACCTTGCTTCGGAAATTTATATTAATATTTTGTTCGCTCGAATTCAATTCGATGATATTAACGAATGTACACGCACAAACGTTTCTCAAAACCAATAAATCGAATGTGGTTATTTATAGCATTCGCTTAGAGTTGAATATTTCTAAATATTTCTGTTAATATAATATGGAAACATACTGATGCGATGTCTACAATTATATATAATTTATATATTAATAATTCGACCACGCATTATTATCTGGAAATTATTTATTGGTTTACATTTTGAGTTCTATAAGTAGACAACTATAGGAATCCTTTGTAAAAATAATCATATTCTTATCACAAATTAACACAGTAATTAGCAGATACAATATATATATCACTTTTTATAGTTTCCTAGCCTTAAACGAGGGCTTAAAAACGGTAGGGGAAAGAGGGGCTAGTATTAAGAGAGGTAAGTATTTAACAGGCCAATTTCCACCAAACTAAACACGAACAAATTAAGTACGTCCGGTTATTGTCATCAATAAATGACCACGGACACCTTGTGACCAGTTAGCCTTCGGCCAGTTGCCGCGAAACAAAGTTGCGAGTAAGGCGTAGATTTTATTAGGTCAAAGAACATTTTTTAAGTTGACGGGTTTTTGATTTAAAGAATGATTGTATGCCTAAAAGGAGCTGAATTTATTTCGAACGGCAGCATATTCCGTCTTGTATTGTATTTTGTTCAAATTTTACCGCATTACCAATTTCCTTTTCTTAAAAATATAATTTTTTTAAAAATTTACCTTTGGGGCAAGTATTAACAAAACACATAGGGTGAGTATTAACATGTTAACATTTACCTTGTTTAAATTTTGTGCAACACAGACAATGTTATTAACTTCCTTATAGGGAAGTTATTGTATTCACCCTGATTTCAAAATCCAAATAACATCATATTTTCATGTTTCGAGGTCACCAAAATCATTTTCGCGACATTCCCAAAAATGTTTGTATATATATGTGTGTGTGTGTGTGTGTGATCGTATATGAGTGTTTGTCAAATTTAAGTGGTACTGTAATTACCTATGTCTTTTCTACAGTAAAGCAGAAGAATGGTTTTGCTTGGTCTGTTGCGCATCTTACTCGGGTGATAATTCTGTTGGTAATTGGTATAAATACAGATCCTGTATTACATTGTAATTTCGATGATTATTATTAGGGCTGAGCTATCATATATTTCAGGAATTATAATACAGTCGAACCTGGTTAGGCGAGAGTTGAAGAGACCGCGATCTATTTTTCTCTTATAGAGGTTTCTCACTAACTCGAGTTTCTAGCTTACAGAAGTACGGGAGAGGTTTATCTCACTTATAGATGTCTACAAGAAATACAACCAATATGTATTGAGAAACATGCATGGATACTACATATTAGAATAATATACATATATATATATATATATATATATATATATATATATATATATATATATATATATATATATATATATATATATATATATGTATATATATATATATACATATATATATATATATGTATATATATATATATATATATATATATATATATATATATATATATATATATATATATATATATATATATATATATATATATATATATATATATATATATATATATATATAAAATAAGTTCCTCAAATTATAAGAAAACAAGAACATAAGTACATTCAGGCATTCTAATAAAATATGTATAAATTCTCTGAAATTTACGAATGAGTCATAAATAACAAATGTTAAATACGTTTAACTGTCGCTTATAGAGATGCAGGAAATCAGCAGTCTCAGGTATAGAGGTCCATGAGCCAAAAACGACTCTCACTTATACAGTTTTTGTTTCTCATTCATAGAGGTTTTAGAGTGGTAAAGTTACGGAACCTGGCAATTATAGATACTCTCACTTACAGAGTTTTCTCACTTACCCAGTTCTCCCTTATTGGAGGAGAAATTGTTAAGTGAAAAAGTCAAAGGTCGTGGGCGTCATTGTTTCTGATTAATATATTTGCATGATTTACTGTTACAAACTATTACTTAGACACTAATACATTCATACATATTCGCTTTAAAACACGGAGAGGTGCCATTATACGCATATTGTGTGCGACGTAATTGTTAAATGGGAGCGTGCGTTATGGGAGAGTGCTATGTAATTTTAATTCTTGTTTGTTTTGCATCTATAGACTTATTGAATTTGCGCTGTGGCAATAATGTACGTGGATATATATAAGTGAGAAATAAGAATATATTCAACATACCCGAATAGGATATAAATAATAATATAACACATATTTACGTTCATTCGAAGTTGATTTCATCAGGGATTATAAATTTTAATTCAGCTTACCAGCATCCCTTATTCTAATACGTATATTTTGAATAGGTATATATAGACCAATGTAAATAATAAAAAATATATTTCGATTATGACAAAAAAAATAATTAAAATTTTCTGGAGCGTTTCGAGAATTATATCAAGCTCTCTGTAGCCTAGTTCGGGTTAATAACCTCAAATAATTTAAACACGATAAAAATAAAACAATATTGATTCCGAATATTAATTTACTAATAATATTTTAATTTTCTGGGTCACTAACCATTATTTACGGTTGGATCAACAAAAACTTTTTGACCATCGTTACGTCATCACTTTCTATATTTAATATACACATAAAATATAACAAATAAAAATTTATATATGAATTTGCTTTGTACGCGAATATCAGTTTATTTGCATCATAATAGAGCGAGAGTATAGTAGAATATAATCACAGAAGTGTGTCCATGCGCAGCACTCCGCAGCCTATTTTGTTTTTGGGTTTTCAGCGTCTAGAAGGGATATAATTGTTGGTATAAATAATGTGTGTTGTGATTTTAATTTATTTTTGAACAGGATAATTATTATGATTTATTTTTATGTTTATTTTTTTTTTTATATAAGTATCTGTTTTTCTTTATGTGAAACGTACCTATAAATTTTATTATATATTCGTACGTAAGAACTTTTTACTCTTATATATAACTACCGAAAACATTGGTACTGGTCTTTAAGTATAGTCAGGGACCGCGAGACGGAGATTAGGTAAGATAATTGCCAGGGATCCCGAGTCTAAAAAGGGGTCCGGAGCCTTTGTTAAGTGCTTAGACAAAGTGAGAAAACATTTTTTCTTTTGCAAACATTTTTTGTATGATTGGAGAAAAGGGGTTTAAAAATTTTTTGTTATGCCTGGGGGTCCGTTATTTTTTTCGCCGGCTCACACGATGCTAATTTTACTGATGAGTTGGCTGCTAGCACTTCTATCGGTAATCGTACTGGCTACGTTGTAGGAGAATGACGTCACTGGAATTTTGGTTACTTGAACTTTGGTTACTGGATCTCGACAAAAGAACCTATGCTATTTTTGTACCTAATTTTCCTCTGTTGTATTTGAGTGGTTACCAATCAGAGAGCAGAATTTTGTTTCAGTATAATGCACCAAGGTGACGACAATAACTCCGCGGCAGCTTTCTATTTTTTGCTAAACAATAGAAAATAACTACTTCATCAGCTGTTTTTGTTAGGATTTCGGAATCATAACCACGAAATTCTTGTAGATAGTATTGTTTTTTAAAAACTTAAACGGCCTCCTACTGACGACAGATTTTTATATGTACGTTTAGTCTATAGATATCTGTGGAAACATCAGAAAATACAATTATCACGCTGTGTAGATTCAGTAGGGCAATCCAGTAATCTAGCAGCGAAACAAGTAGCGTATGAAGCCTTTCTAATTGCCTAGAAAGTAATTGTGACATGTTAATAGTGATAATAGATCAAAAGTACTTACAAAATTCCCTAAATATATAATCAAATCTGTATTCCAATTGACCATTCAAATTAATTATTATTGAAATAACAAGAACTAAAAGTTAAGATATAATGTTACATTTTAACATTACCTAATCCTTTTCCTTCTATTAATAAAATAAATAGGTTTCCTTTTATGTTCATTTACATCTTGTTAATTGATTGGTTACCACCCCACCTCGTCTTACCAAGATTCACCGTATGAATATGTAGTTTTGTAGCTTAATACAATAGGTACCATTCTAAAAGTTTATTTTCTCAATATAAGAGCGTGCAATAAATAAATATCTTGATGTAGGACTGTTAGTAAAGTGAATTGTGAATAAGCGTAGTACTTTGTACAACTAGTTACATAATGAACGGCAAAAAGCACTAGTGCTATAAAAAACAGCCTACTTAATAAATTTTAATTTTACAATAAACAGGAAACATGCTAATTTTATTTGTATATCATATTTACAAAACGGATAATTAATATTAATTGTACTGCTTGTACTATTATTAATATTTATTCCAGGCAACCTTTTCTCCTCTCTTCAAATATTAATAATTTTTATTGGAAGATCCTCTAAAAATATTTGCCAATATATTATAGATGACTAAGGCACTTTCTGGGTTATCCCCTGAAATTAACTCCCCGTCTTGAAATTTAGCTTCACATCCATAATCGAGCGATGACACGTTATCTCTGTACTAAATTTCAAATTTTCGTGTTGAATAGTTTCAGAGAAAGTCATCTGTGACAGATGGACGGACGCTGAAGTGTTCCGTAGATGCCCCGTTTTGCTAATTTCGATACGTATTACTAATAAAAGAATATTGTATAAGTATGTAAATACCCACTTAATCTTTATTTTACAATTATTTTTATTAGTATTTGAAGTTGTCGTTTAAATATAGTTTAATAATGTTATTCCGCGGAAACAATTTTAACAACAATAATTGGTGGTCAATAATTTTTATTTTTTTATGGTTTGTAACTTTCTATCTAATAACATATTAAATTTTTATCGAATTTCTTTGACACGTTTGCATTTTATTCAAAAAAAAAAAAAAATGTCAGCATTCCATAAGAGTCCGGGTTAAAAATACAAAATTTTGAGATCGTTTTTCTCAAAATTGGTGTGGTCAATTTTAATCGGAATAGGCTTGTGTTATTGGTGTTGAATTAATTAAATATCTAGAGAGGTTTCGTTAAAAATATTTGAAAAATCGTTCTACCCAGCAACTACCTTAAGGCGTTACATCAATGTTGATACGGAATACTAAAAACATATTTGTGGCATATTAGATATCTATAATATGTGAAAAAACAGTTTATTGAATTACTCAAACTTTGTTTATCTTATTAATAATAACTAATATAATATACGAGATATACGAGGTGTGTTCAAAAAGTAAGGTGACTATATTTTTATCAAAGACTTTTTATTTATTCATCAATATTCATGTTGTTCCCTTTAAAGTGATCCCCCTCAGATACAATACACTTGTGCCAACGCATTTTCTAATCCTCGACACACTTCTGATAAGCACTTTTTGGTATAGCCTTGAGCTCTTTCGGCGATGCAATTTTTATCTCCTTAATCGTTGCAAATCTCCGCCCAAAGGTCGCAGGGGGCTAACTCCGGTGAATATGGTAGCTGAGGCATGATTGTGCGGCGTTGTGTTTAGGCAAAAAATCACGCACAAGCCGTGATGAAAAAACCATGAATTGTTTTTCCACAATTCCGGACGTTTCTTTTCGTATCGCCTTTCACAAACGGTGCATGACTTCAAGTTAATACTCAGCAGCTTCTCTACTGGTGATTCGACGATTTCCCAATACCATTTTCTTCACCTATTCAACGTTTTCATCAGTTCTTGACGTGCTGGGTCATCCAGAGCGAGGTCCGTCATTGACATTTTCTCTACCTTCTTGGAAGAGCTTGTAATACCTATAAACATTTTTTTTTACTCAGAGTAGACTCACCGTATGCCACTGTTAACATTTCGAGTATTTTGGAGCACTTAATTCAATTTTTTATACAAAATTTGATACAAATCCTTTGATCCATTTTTTTCGACAACAGAAAATTGCCGAGCACTCCAAACACTTTATGCTTCTCACAAACGAACAAAGAATGTTCTATAGAATATATCTTCGGGACGAGTGCACTAACGCAACAAAATAAATACCCCTGTCGCAGCATCTGCATAACATAGCGAATTTCCAAATCTTGGGCACTGGCGGATCTCATCTAAGACCTGTACCTATTTAAAATAGTTTAGCTTTCTAAGAGTAAAAGAATTTTTAAAATCGGCTGGGTAATTAGTTTTGGTATTTTTGGGGACCCAAGAACCCGAACGAATTTTGTGCAGCATAGTTGTATCCATCTTAAATAATTTAGTTCTCTAGCAGTGAGAAATTTTTTAGCATCGGTTCGATAGCTTATTACTGGCGTTTTCGGATCTGCAAGATCCCGGTGGACCTCATTAAAAAATCAGCTCGACCGTATATTCTAGGCGGACCTTATGTAATATATATATATATATATATATATATATATATATATATATATATATATATATTCAAAACCCGTTGTGTAGCATTCTACGCCGCATTTGCATCCGCAGGACAGTTGTGGATCTCAGATAACACAACCTGTACCTATCTAAAATAGTTTACCTCGGTAATAGTAAAAAAGTTACAAAATCGGTCAGTTATTTTATTTTTGACACTTTTAGGTCCTACTGACACTGTCAGACCTTACATAACGTAATCTATATGTATCTAAAATAGCTTAGCTCCCCAACAGTGAAAAAATTTTCAAAATCGGTCGGTTAGTTTATTTTTGACACTTTTGGATCCGATGGACCTTGGCAGACTTTACATAACGTAATCTGTATTTATCTAAAATAGTTTAGCTCTGTAACAGTGGAAAAATTTTCAAAATCGGTCGGTTAGTTTATTTTTACCACTTTTGAGTTCTATGGACCTTGGTGGACCTTACATAACGTAATTTATATTTATCTAAAATAGTTTAGCTCTGTAACAGTGAAAAAATTTTCAAAATCGGTCAGTTAGTTTATTTTTGACACTTCTGGATCCTATGGACCCTGGCAGACCTTACATAACGGAATCTATATTTATCTAAAACAGTTTAGCTCTGTAACAGTGAAAAAATTTTCAAAATCGATCAGGCAGTTTATTTTTGACACTTTTGGGTCCTATGGACCCAGGCGGACCTTACATAACGTAATCGATATTTATCTAAAATAGTTTAGCTCTGTAACAGTGAAGAATTTTTTAAAATTGGTCGTTTAGTTTATTTTTTACAATTATGGGATCAGTAAATCCTGGCGAAACTCATACAAGTCTAGTACTCTAACAGTAAGAAAAGGGTTCTAAGGATCTCATATAACTTATGGCAGTCCGTAAGCTTCTTGCGGACATCATTTAATTAATTAATTCAAATACTTTAACTTACTAACTGTGAAAAAATTTTTAAAATCGATTGGTTAATTAATTTCTGGCCTTTTTAGGTCCCGAAAACCTTGACCTCACATAAAATACCTTAAATCCGTTTGAAATGGTTTAATTTTTTAACATTATTAATTATTAGTGAAAAAATTTTCAAAATCGATTCAAAATATTTTTCCGTGCATACATATGTACATTATACATATTTTGTTTTGTTTCATATATTTAATAATATTATATCATAACATAATCTTCAATTTCTTGTTTACTTAAAAATTCAATAAAAAAAAAAAATTCTTCATTACATTAGCTTAGAAAATCTGTTTAATTTACATTTTTAACATGAGATAGAACCATGCTAATTATAATGCAATAAATGAGAAACAAAACTCTATACATGTATGTGTGTTATAACACATATATGTGAAATATACTTCACTTGTTCTCACAAAATTCTTTAATAAAAAAGTGAAATATTTTTATACTTCATAAAGAACTGAGATAGAAATATAAATTACTTATTACAATGACAAAGAGAGCAAAATAAGCCAATAGTGAAAATTACGATTTTCTCGAAAACTACTTAACATAGAAAGAAAATTATAAGAACATTTTCTTCATAATTTTTTTTTTCCTTTTCAACGATGTAAAAACCGAACTGTCTTATGATAGGATCGAATGATAAAAAATGGCCAGAAAACCTACTTCTGGGCATCCGACGTGTCTGGCTAACGAACTTAGCCAAGCCGATTCAGAATCCAGTCCGCACACAAAATTTCATAAGCGTTAGACGTTTCGTTCGAGAGTTATCGTGGGAACACATAAATATATATATATATATATATATATATATATATATATATATATAAATTTTAGTGAATATCATTTTCGTATTCTAGGGACCTCAAAACAGATTTCTGCCATAGTCCCGGACTCAGATTGCGTTATGAGACCTACTGTAATAGCTGAATTTCGAGTTTTCGAAATTCGCTAAAAATAAAAAAGCGAATGTACGTAGCCCGAGAAATTTGAAAATTCACCTTACTTTCTGAACACACCTCGTATATATATATATATATATATATATATATATATATATATATATATATATATATATATATATATAACATTTTTTTTTACTCAGAGTGACTCACCGTATGCCACTGTTAACATTTCGAGTATTTTGGTGCACTTATTTTCATTTTTCACATAAAATTTGATGCAAATTCTTTGATACATTTTTTTCGACAGCAGAAAATTACCGCGCCCTCCAAACATTTCTAACCTTTATGCCTCTCACGCACGAACAAAGAATGCTCTATAGCTGAAACTGTGAATATATCTTCGGGACGAGTGCACTAACGCAACAAAATAAAAAAAATCGAAAAGCGAATGTACGTAGCCCAAGAAATTTGAAAAATCACCTTACTTTTTGAACACACCTTATATATATATATATATATATATATATATATATATATATATATATATATATATATATATATATATATATATATATATATGTTAAATTCAGCGATCCAGGATACAGGTATATGTATTTCTGTATGAAATTACATGTGATTTAATAAATAAATCCAGTGGATTGATTTATACCTATATTAATTATTTTATGTTTGGCAGTATAGTTGTATAGCGATATGCGTTAATTAGTTTTCAGCGTTGGATATTTGTAATTAATCAATTTTGACAATATATGATATATATGTATACGTACGTGCCATACACATACATATGTAGATCCCTGTACTTAATTTACAATATCAAACTTTGTATCTGCGAGCAATAAGCAAAGAGTACCAATAGTCGATAATAAACGTACAAGCCATGTAATTTATATATACATAGGTAGATACATGCATCGTACGTATGTATGCATATATTCAATTTCGACCCTTGTAGAAATATATTTTACTAATTAAAGATCAAGTTACAACTTTATATACATGTGGACAAATTAATTTGTACCAAATCTGAATACTGTACAGTAGCCGTCCAAGTTAGTCACTTCTAGAGATGGGCGACGGGAAAATTCCCATTTGGGTATTTATTGGGTATTTTCCCGGGAAAATTCCCGAAACCTGGGTAAAAACGATTACTTAGCTGTACTTCTTTGCAATGTGCTTTTAATTAGATCTGTATATATTTGTTAATTGTGCGTGGAGTTTTACATAATACATAATATAATGCTGATGTAAAGTTTTCTAATTATTAATTTATTATTAGCGAATTTCCAAAACTCGAAATACGCTATTACAGTCACTGTCATGACGCGACCTGTGCCCGGGACCATGGCAGAAATTTGTTTTGAGGTCCCTAGAAACCGAAAATAATATTCGCTAAAATTTATATATATATATATATATATATATATATATATATATATATATATATATGTATATATGTATATATATATATATATATATATATATATATATATATATATATATATATATATATATATATATATATATATATATATATATATATATATATATATGTGTCCGCACGATAACTCTCGAACGGAATGTCCTAGGATTACGAAATTTGGTGAAAGTGTTGGAAGTCCCAAACCGTTGGATGAGTTCGTTAACCAGACACGTCGGATGCCAGGAACATGGTTTTTGTTCTTGCAAAAAATTAGTTTTTTGCCAAAATTTCGACTTATTCAAAAATTTTTGCGAAATTTTTTTACACCATTTAAACCAGAAGAAAAAATTACATCAAATTGGTCTTTAAATTATTATTCTATGTCTACTAGATTCCGAGAAAAATTAATTTTTATAAACGGACACTCGCTATGTTATGCAGGATGCTGCAACAGGGATATATATTATTTTGTTACTGAAGTCAAATGACGATATATAGAATTAGTACATATGTACATAATATATGCTACGGTACTACCAATATATTCGTCAAAGATCTATATGCATGTACAATATGTACATAATAAATTACAAAATAAAAAAAATTGTCAAGTGCGTGGTAAACACGCATTATGCCATCTTTTTTATGTCATCGAAGATGACGTAATAATATCGTTGTGTGATTGAATTGAACATGTGATTGAATAATTATTGAGTTGTACATCCATATTGAATAAACGCCAGAGGGCTGTAGAGTTAACAACTATAGAGTTAACAAACAACTATAGAGATAACAATACCCCTGTCGCAGCATCCTGCATAACATAGCGAATTTCTATTTACAAAAGTACGTTTTTCTCGGAAACTAGTTGATATACATGGAGTAATTGTAACTAAAGAAACCTTCTTTATGTGATTTTTCCGCCTCATTCCGCCAAATTTTTTTCACGAAAAATGTCCAAAACCCCGTAAACGTTTTCACGAAATTTCTTAAAAATAAGATGTTTCGTTCTTGAGTTATCGTGCGGACACATTTATATATATGTTTACTAAGTGTCCGCACGATAACTCAAGAACGAAACATCTTATTTTTAAGAAATTTCGTGAAATCATTTACGGGGTTTTGGACATTTTTCGTGAAAAAAATTTGGCAGAATGAGGCGGAAAAATCACATAAAGAAGGTTTTTTTTATTTACAATTACTCTATGTATATCAACTAGTTTCCGAGAAAAACGTACTTTTGTAAATGGAAATTCGCTATGTTATGCAGGATGCTGCGACAGGGGTATTATTATCATAAAACCACTTCAGTACATACTGAATGTTTATTTATCTTTAGATTTAAAAAAAATACATGCATACATATTATGTCGGATCAACATAAGATGACTTGTAAACGAAGTTAGCAATTAATTTAAATTTATAACTCAATGTGTTCAAATTTCAGAGAAATGTCTACGTTTTAAAAAAAAATTAAAATGCCACGAAATTCAATATTGACAAGTGAGAATCGAGCTAAAATTTCGACGTTTTGGAAATTGTAGTACTTATAACATAATCTAAAGGGGCGAAAAACTGTCGTGGTAGGCCCATGAAATTGACACCGAAAAATGAAATGCGTATTGTACAACTAGCCACGAAAATAAATTATCTAGAGAAAAACTGTCGAACAAAAATTGTATAATAATGTGATATATTAATGAGTATTTATGTAGTCTGAAGATTAATTATTTACGTTTAGCAAATATTCTTTATAAAACAGCGGTTTTGATAGTTTAATTCAAAAATATTACGATAAATAGTAAATTAAAATAAATACCCACTTTTCGGGAATTTTCCCGGGAATTTACCCCGTTTTTACCCACTTTGGGAATTTTCCCGGGAAAATTCCGGGTAGAATCCCATCTCTAGTCACTTCCAAGATAGTCACACTTCGAGTGAAATAAACATACACATACGTCATCCACATACTATGTTTACCATGTTTACTCTTGTCTATACGCACATGTGCGTCACATGTAATACTTGCATACTCACTACATATGTACATACCCCATGTACCTGCCGTGTGGTACTTTGTGAGGTAGCTACCGTGTAATGTGTGTCGTGTGTGATAAATATTTACGTATATTAGTCTAGTGTGAAGACACTGGTCCGTACAAACGAGATCACACATTTTTTATAGTGGGCTCTAGTACACACTACGTCGTCAAAAGTATGGTGACACCTTGACCCAAGGGGGTGGCCACACTTTTGACGCGGTACTGTACTTAATGTTGTGGTACACTGCCGTGTTAAAAGTGTGGGACCCCCCCCCCCCCCGGGGTCAAGGTCTCGCCATACTTTTGACGACGTAGTGTGTGCTAGAATCCACTATAAAAAATTGGAAACGAGTTTGTGCGGACCAATGTCTTCGCTATTCATCCTATTCATACTAATTTAAATAATAAATACTTGTAATGTTGTCTTTCTAAAAATTCAAATATGTGACGTAATTATGACGTAGATGGCGAATTGCGCAAAAAAAGCTTATTTTGGTTTCAAATGTAGTGTACTCTTTTCTGTCTACTTTGACTTGAACATAATTTTTTATAATAATATAATTGAAAAAATTCCAATTTGTTATGTTAACTAAACATTTACCCCACCTGATGGACGTCTATGACTTCCAAGATAGTCACTAGAGGAACATTTGTGTGACTATCTTGGACGGCTACTGTATATAGGCATCAACATAAAAAACAAAGGTCGATTTTGATAAATCTTTGAGTATAATATGATAAAGCCTTCAGCATTTACAAAAAAGTCATTAAAAAACTATGATATCTAATTCCTATATACCTATAGTGTTGCTGGATTTGTCTTAATCTCAGGAGTGACACAGATTACATGAAATGTATAATATAAATTCAATATGACGACTGTAAAACGCCATATTGGATTTTCAACGAAAAGATAAACATAATCAAACTCTCTGAAGTGGAGTATTCAGAAAGCCGAAGATGTGTATGCGGTAAAAAGTTGAACAGAAACATGTGATGTCATCGACTGCTTTATTTTTTATTAATTTTTAAATTAAATTTTTTCTTGCATTAATTTTTCCAGGGCTGGGAATATAATAATTAAAACTTTTCTTGCATTAATTTATCCAGGACTGGGAAAAATGGTTCATAGAAAGCATTCAAAATAAGAAATGAAGAATGGTTTTGGTGAACATATTTAAAGTTGCAAATTGAAGATAGTTATTTAAAATGGATTATAAAATGCAAAATGCTTTTTTTACTTTAAATTTATTCTATAAATTTTTTATCATTATTTATATTATTTATAGTTAAGAAAATATACTGAACGTACTGAAACTAAAACGTACTGAAATTAAATACATAAAGGCAGACAGTCTTTTGAGAAAATTTTGTAAAGTTTACATGATATGAAAACAAAACTTTTCAAATATTGTTACTTAAAAATATTCTAAAATTTAATTCGGCCTTGACATATTTTCAAGCCTTGACGACGGTACGACTGCAATTTCTAAATAAAATTATGAAAATCATCTACTCGAAATACAAAAACATTTCTAATCGACTTGTCTTAAAGAAAATAGCACACAAGTTGAGTCAGAAAAATTTGACTTGAGAGACCTAGTAAAAAATGTAAACCAAGTGATATTACAACTCGAGTTATAAAAAATTTGAGTCAATTTAATCAACTTGCATTTAACTTACAATTTGTTAGACTTCAAGTCATTCAGTTCAAGTTCTATAATTAATTTTGTATACACATAAATTTGAGCATACATGCATTTTCATTTTAAATGGAAAATGGAAAATGGTTTGACCGAACTTATTTAAAATAGAAAATGCAAAATGCCATTTTGTATTTTAAATACATATTTAAAATGAAATCATTTTAAATAGTTCCCAGCTCTGAAGTTATCTTTGTGGTTCACTTTTAACGCAGTGGATTTTTTATAATCTTTTTGATTTACTTACTAAATTATTCAATTGTGTAAAATTGCATCTTTTATTTAATGATTTAGTTGTTATCGTAACCTATTTCTTAGTGTTTTTTAGTCTAATAATTATTCTTTCGTGTTTTTTTTTTTCTTTTTTTTGTTTTTTTTTTTTTTTTTTTTGCTAATAAGAATTAATCTTATTAACTTTTAGTGCTAGATGTGACTTTTCCAATGAGATGAATGCCCAAAAAATTGTGACAATTGATTTTATGTAAATAAACATTGCAACATTAGTTCTTCAGGTAATGTTCAAAATGAATATGAATGCAATATGTTATCAGTATAATGCTGTATTTCTAACTGAAGCATTTCGAATTTTTGTTGCTAAATTCAATATTAGAGAGAAATTTGATTGTATTTTTCAGACCAGGAAATTGTTACCTCAGAGTTTATAATAAAACTTGGGCATAAATGCCGTGCAATTTACTAGCCGATGTAACTAAACCAAAATATTTCCAACCAATTTTCATCATCCAAAAATCCAATTACAATAATAAAACATAATTACTCAAACATAAATAACTTTCTGTACCCAATAATTTTACCCACACCTCTACTATTTACACATTTATACATCATTTAGAAATAAAGTTACAAATTAATCGTAATGTTTCCAGACATTCGGGGCAAACATTCGAAAACTACGAACAAATTTAAATACATACTGTCGGTACCTCTACAACAATACAACAGTAATAAATTTTCATTTCAACGTGGGCGAACACTGGCGAGTAAGAGGGGATTATACATTTCTAAAACAATTCTAACTACATACTAGTTTTGAACATACGTTTAGTATATTACGTATCGCTCCATTATTGCAATAGTCGGTTATCTGGGCAAAATTATATTTTTGAGTTATCTACATCATTCGAAAGAGGAAAAGCGTACCTTTCAGATGCTACAATCAGTTAAGCTCTAAGCTTAATATTTTTGCTAATATAATCGATATCCTTGTATGACAATTTTAATAAATTTAAATTTTAATTGTTGCAAGACTAAGGTATATCGATATAACCGTACTGCTGAAGCGTCAAATTCAATTTATTTTTACTACAATACTAGGTTATTGCATTTTATCCCAGTATTGAAGCAAAAAAAATTTTTAAAATTTTACAAACTAAGCAACATAACCGAATTTTAAAATTTTAAAAGAAATTCGTTACGTCAATTCAAACAAAGAAAATGTTAACAATGTAGTAAATGTATTACAATATGCATGCTTTTATGATTAATATAATGTTATTTAATCAATTTTTTAATTATGTTAGTAGAATTTCACTACGTTTTAACTATACTGCCCGGATGTTCAAGAAAAATCATAATAGGAAAATACCAGCTCTCAAACTTTATCTTTGGTGTCCTGTAAAATTTGTCAAATTGTCATTATCAAGGTTCATGCTTTTTAGGTTTTAATTAGTGAATAATTTGTGATGAGTTTATTAACTTTTTTTCAGTATTTTTATGTTAAAAAAAATGGTTTTATTTCACTTAATAATGGTTTTCATTTTTAAAATTGGGTTATTTTTACCATCGTAGTAATTCTATTCAAAATATTTTTATGCAATAGTCAGTTATCTAGGAAAATTTGAAAATTTGGGCCGATAAAATAAAATATTTCTTTTAATTTTCATAGTATAATTTAATATCGTATTTAAAGAGTTTTCGGTCAAAACTGCATTAAAATTGGATTTCAAATAACTCTCAAAAGACAATAAATATATTCTAAAAAAACTTTAAACTTGAATATCTCAAAAGTTGATATTTCCCAGATAACCGACTATTGCAATAATGGAGCGGTATACGTTAAACTGAAATTTCAAAACTCAAGGTATCAATTTAAGTGACTTATACAATACGCGCAGTTAAGGCGGGCGTTCACTTTTATTCCTTTACTAAGTTTAATATTTAATAAGTTTCGGAAAATTTGACTTGATGAAAGTTTCACATATTCATATGGCTAAATACCAACCCGTACCGTATTCAATATTTAGCAACATTAAGTTTTCTCAACTCAAAACATTAACAACAGCCTCCATTGTATGCCCGACCCACTTTACAAAATACAGTTTTGAATTAATCATATTTACATATTATAACAAAAATCGTACTAGCTCATTGAATTAAAGTTTAAGGTTACTTGTGTTATGGTATGTTCATCTTTTGTAACTTTATACAATAGAACATTTTCCTAATAAATTCTATTATTTTGTCGTGTAGACAGTGAAGACAGTAATATTAAATATTTTAATGCTAAAAGTTTTCGAGTTTGAAACATTTTAAGTTAGTATCACATTTTTAACTGAAATATTTGGAATTCCGAAAAAATCTTGAAGGTTATCGGGACCGGGTCAACCTCGGATAATACGGAGGCTTAATGTATATAAAGGTTGTAAATAACCATACCATGATATTTATATGACTAAACTAAAGTGTAATTTCTTGTATTAACAATACATCAAAATAATAGTGCATACGTAGGTAGCTATTTAATCTCACAATATTTCTAAAAAAAAACCGATGGACCACATCGGATAATCCGGACGCTCGCATAACCGAAAGTGTACTGTATATATTGAGTCATCCGGAAAATTTGTGCCGTTTTTGGTGCGTAAATGACAATCCCGACTTTCTTCAAATGACCGAAAACTGTGGATTCTGAATACTCAAGAGTTTTCGCTAATTCTTGACTGTTTGCCTCGAGTTTTGTTTCATTTCTTGACACTTTGTTTCATCGTTAATACACACAGGTCGACCGGAGGGTGCTTTATCTTCCCCCAAAAAATTAGCCTTTTGAAATCTAGCAAACGACTTTCTATACGTTCTGTCAGAGAGCGTATCATCACCATAATCACCACAAATATTTCTCGTTGCATTAGCTGTATTAATACCTTTTTTTAAACTCGTATAACATGACATGATGTTCCTTGATGTCTAAGATTGCTCATTATTACTGACAAAAAAAAAAATTATTTAAACATTGTTTAAAGACGTATGACACATAATTTCAACCAACACTATCGGCTTAATACTAACATGTTGCTGCATGTTTCGTTTACGGTTCCTACTTGATGAAATGGCTCCGAAAATGGCACGAACTTTCCGGATGACCTAATATATTTTTTGATGCAAAGCATATATTCGCTTAGCCGGCCTGTACAGGATCAGTAATACTGTTAGTATTTAGAAATACTGCCATTATTACTGATCGTGTATTGATAATACTGAAGTATTCGTATATAGAATTTATATTATAAAAACATTATTTTTGTCAGATTCATTATTTTTGTCAGACTGACAGTATTATTGATGGTATACAGGCTGCCTTAGTCTCATACCAGTCAGCCATATTAGAGGCGCATTAACTTATAACTACATGTGTATCATGATTTTTCTCATCTATACTATTCCAACCATGCACAAATTTTGCTATACTCAGAACTAAGTATAACAGGTTTCGTTATAGCATTACTGTCTTCGTAAAATTTTTAAAATAAGGTAAACGTTGTAAGCTAGAGAAAGAAAATTAAAGATGTACTGTCTATATCAATTTAATAGGCTATAAGTATACTTGTAAAATATTTTAGTCAAAAAGCATTGACGAAGAAATATTAATTAAATAAATTTTGAAAATTATAAATGAACATCAAGATAAGAATTAATTAATATTTTTGAAGAAAAAGGACACCAGCGGAAGTCATTTAACTGTTGAATGTTTATATTCGTTAATTAAAAATACGTGAAATACTTCCTTTGATTGAAATAATGAAATAAATACGAATTCCGAAAAAATTAAGAGAATTAATTTTCTATTTTTTTTTTTTTTTTTAATATTTTATTTGTTTAACATCTGTATTCAGGTAGTGTGAGAAGGGAATTTTATATTTAGTCACTTAGTACGGTGCAATTAGACCAATACCTCAACATCCAAAGTAACAGTTTCATTCCAACTCCAAATTGTTCTATACAGTCCACATATTTTTTGGTAAACAGTTACACCATTTTGAGCGTCGGATTTGGGAGGGAAGAGGGTAGAAGTAGGTAAATTAACGGTTTTCCTCAGTTTTTTTTTTTTTTAAATATTTGGAAAACTATGCAGTTTAACGCAAAAAGTACCTATACAAAAATAATCTACATTAAATTGAGAGCAAACGTAGGTGAATAATCTTCCTAAAGTGAAGAGTTCCAGAGTTACCGAGGGTGTAAAAGTAGCAATTTTTAGTACCTACTTGTAGATTTTTTGGAAAAAATATAACACATTATCACTACGGAAACTAATTTTTTTATACAGGATTGTGTTTTGTAAAAGGAAATTGCGAAAGGAAATTGGTGATTAGTTTAGACCACTCTTTCTGCATTCGCAGTTACGGACGCATTCGTCCTTGCAAGCGTACACTATGAGGGAAAGTAATTCCTCGGGAGCTGCAGGACGTGTTATTGTAATTGGTCTCAGGTGTTATTGTCAATCTTCTTCCACTCCCACTCAAGCGAATTCTTCTTCTTATTCAGCCACTCCTGCACCTGGTAATAGGTGCAGCAGTGGCTAAAAATACTAAAAATACTACTTTTACACCCTCCGTAACTCTGGAACTGTTCACTTTAGCAAGATTATGCACAGGACCTTTCTTGTTCGCAATTTAATGTAGATTATTTTTGTATATGACACTTTTTACGCTAAACGCCATAATTTCTGAAATATTTAAAATAAAACTGATGAAAGCCGTTAATTTGCCTACTTCTATCCCCCTCCCCCCAAATCCCAACGCTCAAAATAGTGTAACTTTTTGCCAAACAATATGTGGACTGTGTAGAACAATTTGGAGTTGGAGTGAAACTGTTACGTTGGATGTTGAGGTTAGGCCGTTTTTTTGAATAACTGCACCGTACTAACTGGAGTTTAGAGTTAACATCTTCACTTCTTTAACGATATACAAATACCAGTTTATTTGTTTTCAAGGTAAAACACGGAATAGAAATATATAATTCTAAGAAAAATTGAAAATTAGCAAAACAATAGCATATCGATATTTGGTTTTTCATTGTTTCGTATTTATTTTCAATATTGATTTAGTAACAAAATAATTTCTGTTACCCTTCGAGGTATTCCAATAACTCTTTCTATTTCACGTTTCAATATACCTATGTATATAACAAAACTACATATTTGTATTCAACACTGAGCTAAATAATTAATAAGCTGGTTACCAATAATGTACACATGTAGTTAACATACAGGGATTATCACTAGATGAAGTACATTGACAACGACTTTTTACGGGATTGTTAGTTAAATATTAACAATATGCTAAAATATTTTCTATTTTTCGCTAGAAAACGTTGAAATTCAAATCGAAAATCACAAGTTCCGATTTTTGAAATCTTATAATAAAATAATTTGTGATAAAACACTAATCAAAACAGAATCTCTGGGAGGTACGGGAACGCCATTCCGCCACGTTTCGGCCGAAATTAAGCATTACTACAAACTAAATAGAAAAAAAATTTGGAATCTTCCTGTGCTGTACGGTCTACCTAACTGTATCTTCAATCCGGCAAAACTCTTCTTCATTTGTTGTATGTAAATAAGTTCAGTTGCTCAAATGAAATTGCATGCTTTAAGTTTACAGTTAAATTACACTGAATTACACGAAATAATTTGTCCCTTCCGTACACGCTTGTGACATTGCAGTTGTGCTAGTTATTTTGTTGCTATACTTGCTGTTTGTTGCTCGTAAGTTTTCGGTTCGAAGTTTTGCTTGCAAGTGAACGGTAATAAAATATATTAGTAACGTATAGATCATGTTATGGTTCAATAGTTCAACAGCAGCCATACTAATCCACAGACATATGGAGACATTATGGCTCCATGTATTCTACATTGTTGTAAGATTAATTATTTTGGAAGTATTATTTTATTACTTGGATAGCGACAAGGGTATAGCTTATAGCAACTTGTTCAATTGCAATTCAGTTATATCTAGTGACGGTATAATAGATAGCAAAACGGAATAAAAGAAACAAAATTATTTAACAAAAATATACAGGAGGATTCAAGTTGCTACTAGATATTGTAAAGACATAGAACCTCTGTCGTCGTAAAAATAGTTTTTGATTAATTTTTTATTCGTTTACAGCGATAGTTTTTATTTAACGAATGTAATTTAATAAAATGGAGTCGTAGCTTCACATTTCAATGGCTATCCTCCTTCATATTCCTCTAGTTATTTAATCCTTGATGGTTGCTTGCCAATAAATTTATGATATTTTTTATCGAATTATTAATATTATCGAATTATTTTATCGAATTATTAGAGAATTGTGACTGCTACAAGTCTGCTAAGTTATAGATTAGATTCATCTGTTAGATAAATCCTTTAGATTTGGTACTGTTCACTTGAATATCAGGTCTAAGATTTAAAATTAATATTAACGCTTTAAATGATTAAGACGAGCTAACTCGTCCTGCAATATGGCGACTCAAAATGCTGTGATATGTACTTATTCACTGGTACAGGTGCCGCCATCTTTGACACATTTTCCAAAATACGATATATGTTTAAATAATGTTCAATCCTATCAACATAGATTAGTATAATTTATATTTTGTAAATTCCTAGGGTTCACTTTTTTGATGTTGGGATCTTTGATTTTTTTTCTTTTTCTTTTTTTGTAACCTTATCTATTGTACTTATCACTGGCAGTAAAAAGTCCGGCATTTTGTCCGTTTGCTTAAAAGGGTTAAATTTACATCTTTTACAAGGTATTGATACACCCACAGACCAGTGAGCATATTATATTTTGTATTATAGAGACATATAATAAATATGTATAATTGAAGCAATCAGTTACGACTAAGTTCCGACCTCAATAGTATTCTGTTATATAGTAATTGATTCGTATCCGTAGTTATACTTTCAAATAATTATTGTCAAAATATAATAATAATAATAATAAAATTTTACTTTTTGGAGAAGAAACTGCAAAATTTTGAAAGAAGAAAAGTGGTATTCGCTTTATCTTCAAAATACGTACGTATACAAATTATGCCCTGCAATAATTATGGTCGCATTTGCTCAAAATTTCACATTATATTGTTTCATTAAATTTCACCCGTCTCACCCTTGTTACCTGCTTCAAGAAAAGTACTTAGAAACTGGCTTTACGCTTTGTTTAGTAGTATAATCAGTATAATATAATAGTGTACATTGGTCTGTGGATACACACCTCAATTGCAGAATAAAATTTTACTATGTAAGATTTCTAACTAGAAACAACTAGAACAATTTGTGAGATCAAAACAATATTCTTACACGATTCTAACGAAAGCTTCGTCATTGAATACTTTCTCGGAACAGAAATTTTCAATCAACAGAGAAATAACTTTTTCTATTGAAATATCTACATTCTATCCGATACTCATACGTTTGTTTTTCTCAAAGCAACATACAAACATATTTATTTAATATTACAATTGATTTCTTGCTGCAGCTTGTTTTCCATCGTTAAATATATATCGTTATGTTGAAAAGAAATTTTCTATAAAGCCAAAGGTAGAAAATAAATACAAATATCGCTGAGGAATTGAAAAGGCGGAAAATTCAACAAACAGATTGAATTTATTTTTCACAATAATTGGAAAAGTAATTTTATACCATTTCTCATTTCTCTTCAAACCATTTTCTTGTAATGTTTGATATTAAAATGGATTTTTGAGTATTCTTGCTTATAACGAGAAATTACTTTAATGAAAAATTTAACGTGCACTATAACAATGGAAGATTAGCCCTTCAAAAAAAATTATACTTTAACTTCTGAGTCTTCAGCCATTTAGCTGCAAAATGTCCAAAAAGGATTAACTTTATGAAAGATTCATATTATATTAAAAAAACTTGAAACTTTCTAGAGGAAATCGTTCCTGACTCTGTTTCGTATATTTCTCTGTAATATAAAATAGAATATCTTAGAATACTAAAAAACCCAGTGTATTAATTAAGCGAAATTCGTTTGTTTACAGATAATCCTAATTTAACGGCGTACAGCACGAAGACATTTCACGTCATACTAGAAAATTTCATAAAATAGGTAAGTATTGAATCGACGCTAATTTTTCTTTACTAATTTCAAAATATGGTTTTTTTCTTTCTAATATCAGATAAAAATGAAAAGAAAATCAAATTACAAATATTTATGTATAGTTTTCCATCATGTTTATCTACATTTTCGTCCAATTTTTCTCTTCATTTGAACCAAACTCACCAAGAATAAAAAATTATACAACATTTCTCTTATTTAACCAATATTCCAATATTATTAATTTCCTTCCACTGCGTGCAATTCATGTTGATTTTGGCAAACGTAACCTACGACGAGGGATGGAGGGTTATTCCATGAAAATGCGACATAAATGCAAAAAATTAAATGTGGTTTATTTAAAGTAAGTCAAATAGAGCACAGACTAAACAAAATTTACTACTTGACAACACCGAAATTATAGATATCAGTTGTGACTTTTGACAATTAGAGTAAAATTTTCACTGTCTTGCTGTACTTGATGTACCGCTTCACGAAAAGTGTTGCAAATAATTTTTAAATAACTGTGAATTCTCGCGAAATATATAGAAAACAATGATATGATTTAATATTAAGTGTGTACACCTTTGTTACATATGAAGCACGCCCGAAACATTCAACAATATCACTAAAAAAATTGACAACAAAAATAGCCTCAAAATTTTGTAACATGAGTGACCAAAAAGAACATTTTTTAGTATTAGGCTTGATACACTTCTTCAATTTGATACTTGTAATATTACTTTCTTTGTTCATAAATGCCTGATGCTTAAACCCATGTTTATACGACATTATGTTTCAAATTGAATATTATATAAGAAATTGAAATGTGTAACGTGAGTGACCGGTCACTCATGTTACAAAATTTGAATCCTTCTAGGGAGTCGTAGGGGACGCCAAAACTATCAAACTTTCCTAAACCAGTTGGGTATAACGTTTTGGTCTATTATAGGTACACAATATATCCAAACTTTCGCTTCCAAGTGCGATTTGGAGATAGTAGAGAGCGGAAAAACTATTTTTGGGGAATTTGACACGTCTATAGCCTCCCAGAATTACCCTAGGGAGTTGAAATTTTGTATTTTGATAGAGTTGGTACGTTGAGTGTGCTTTTGGGCGGTTACAATGTTTAACCCTCACCTCCACCATTTTTATGCCACAATTTCATGTTTTTTTCAACGTTTTCGTTGTTTGTGTCACGCTTACAAGTCCCCAAAAAAAACCCATAACTCTGAAATTTTGTATATGTATTGAGTTAGTATCCGGAATGTGTCTTTTAGGGATTCCACATTTCCCTGCCAACATTTCCCCCGTTTTTACACCGAAATTTCGTGGTATTTTCGTGTACGTTGAAAATGATTTATTTTCGTAATAATACCTAATTTGAGTGCCCAGTTGTAATAATTATCAGTGAAATATTAATTAATCAGTTAATTTTAAGTATTTTTTCATTTCCCTTAAGAAATATATGTGCATGATATGGACCTTTGTACAAGTAACGTGAGTGACCAAAGTGGTGTAACATGAGTGACTTTTCTTAGAATTTTTAAAATTTTTATTTTAACATAGAAGCTTGTTCTTTTAATCTGAACTAAATAAAGAGAATTCATTTTATCTTTGTATAATTTTTAAATCAAATACAGTAATTAAATAGAACAGAGATTCAACCCCAACTTAAATGACTGCGAACACCATGTCTCCATGTGTAACATGAGTTACCAGAAAAATAAGACACTTTTTTAAATATATTCATAAGCCTGCCTTTTTTATTTTTTATTAAATAAAATTATTTAGTTAATAAAGAAAGGTTTTACTGAAAGATATATTGTTATTTTGCAATTCTTCCTATATAAAATTAGTGGTTTTGCCTCAGTTTTGCAGTAAAATGTAACGTGAGTGACCGTGGAATAACCCTGGAGATAATCAAATTGATATGTTTGGTGGTAGTTCTGGTCGAAAATATTTATGAACAAAAAGATAATTTAACGGAAAAAAATTACTCAAACGAAACGACTATATAGAGTCAATTACTCAAAGTTATTTTTCACTTAAAAAGAAAAATTAGCTTTTATGACTGTTAGTATATTTGTATATACTTTTCCAGACTCGAATAATAATATTCAGTCCTTCAACTAATAAGTTATGATGAAAATTCATCACTATTTTAGCTATTTATCTATTGATTTTTTACAGGGGATAAATATAAGGTTGCCAAATTACCGAAACATTTTATCCGTGACCTCTCGAGATAAAAAAAAGTAAAATTACTGACCTTTCAGAGGGTCCACAACTACGAATAAATATTCGATTTATCGATTCTGTTACAAATAATTGTTTTTAAAAATATATTTTATGAAAGGTCTTAAACATTTTTAACCCTAGAATCATACGTTGGTCTACGAGTCAAGTTAATTATACATCGGCGTCGTTTCAACGAATGGACTTTTTACGGGGAGATTTAGAGTTTATTTGCAAAAAACATTTTTTTTACATAATACTACAAAAGCGAACAAAATATTTAAAAAAATTGTATTTGGAAAAATTCTTAATATAAATATTTGGATTCTTAATATAAATATTTATTAATTTTTTTAATCTTTTTATCAAAGCATATTTTCACTATAAAAATTAAAAAATAGATAAATACATCAAATGTATCATAAAACATGTCTTTCAAATAATTAATTTATGAACTATTATGAGTCAGTGGACATGTGTGACTTTACAGAATGTGAAATTTCTCAGTCATAAATATTCCTATAGATATGTAGTTATTTCCCCATTAGGCACATTTGTAAATTTTCTAAACTTTGTTAGTAATTTTTAGAATAAGATCTCAAAAAATAATAAAAATTAAAATATTTTCCACAAAATAAATTGTTAACCTTTTATTAAGTCACTTGAAACCCATTCTTTAGTTTTCGATTCAATATATTAAAATTTCAGTATTATGTCGTCTCTATAAGTCAAACAGCTGTAATCATTTTTCACATTATCATAATCATTGAATAAATTAATTATAACATGCATATCTTTAATAAATTTTAGAACAATTAGTAAAACTTTTATATGTGGAGTACAAAATCTTTAAAAAAAATTTGGTTAATCATACATCGTCGTCCTTTTGACGCACACTATTTCAGTATAAAAAAAACGACAAGAGCTATAAATAAAATTTACACGTTTTATGTGTTATAATAACAAATAAATTAGATAACAGAAGTTTCACAGCAAGCGGGCACCGACAAGTTGTAGTATTGGAGCAGGTAGAGAAGTTTGTTCGTCATTTTGACGAGTACGTATGATTGTAGGGTTAAAATTTCACTGTAAGATAGTAGCCGTAGGACACTTTCAATCAGCAATCGATTTTTTTCAAAATCGCATCAGAGTGACTTTATATATTAACCATCCTTCCGGAAGTGATTTGATAAATTAACCAGGAGAAAACTGGAGACAAAATCTTGAAACATATTCACAAACGTTTAGATGATAAAGCTACTAAATCTGCCTAGTTATTCCGTAATTTGATGTGACTGTACGTGCCAAAAAATTGAAGAGTGCTATAATTTTTGTCGTACTATAATATATTTTCGGGAGATAAAACATAAAATTTTAGTAGATCCGGGAAACATCAGCCATCTAGCAATTATTATTTATGTTAGCCTGGAGAGATTATGTTGTTTTCAAAATATTTAATAAAACAACTTGATATGTAATATAAACTCACCAATGTTATATTAAATATATTAATTACTAAATAAAAAAAATTCACACTAATTAATAAACTAATTTATATAACAAAACAAAAGCCAATTAATGGAATAATCAAACAATTAATTTTTGAAAATAATTTTTGTGAAAATATGTGTTGTAATGTACAAATTATTAAATTACCTATATAAATATATATACAGTATAGCACCGATAATGGAAACATCAGTTTTGGAAATTTTTTGAGAGGATCAAATTAGTCAACGTCACTTTTGGAAAGTTGCATCAAAAATGTCAAGTACATAAATATTAAATCCGTGTGGAATAGACCATGACGCATAATTTTATCAAAGGCAACAAATAAATATACCGGTAATGGTAGTGACAAAGGTGACAAACAACAACAGACCTCAAAGCGTTGGAATGTGGATTTTAATTATCGTACATAGAATGTTTATCTATATGTATTCTGCTCTGTGGCGATTTCAATCATACGTAAAATGCAAACAAAATCATTTCAAAGCAAATTAATAAAACGACAAATGAAAAAATATAGTTTTTGGGATAAATAACTTTTAACCGTTCACTTCTTTTTTTCTTTTATTAATATTTAAAAAAAAAAAAAACAATTTTAATTCAAAACATAATCTTACAATATTTGTGAATCGCCCCTGGTCAAATAGCATCACTCTTGTCAAGCACCACTTGTGGAGACTACTTTTTCTTGACAAAACTGGTGCTCTACTGTATATCCATCCAATGCTGTATCTAACTGGTGCAATATAAAATATGCCATAATCATATTATTAACAATTATGAAACAATAGCAATTTAATATAAAGTTTGATATTATTAAATAGAGCAGCAAGTGCGACAAAATTAATTTTACATTTGAGTATGCGCAATCACCGAATATCGAAATATTCAGTAAATATGATAAAATTCGATACGTTTAATGAAAATAAACATTGTCTAAAAACATATGCCAAGAATGTGATGAAATTGGTCAATCTTCTATTCATTTCTACATATTTCAAGAGTCTTATGAAATTTTTAAGTGCACAGGGATTTGCGGACCGTAAAGTTTGAGAACCAACTGTAATAATGGGATATTTGACAGTATCAAAGAAAATTAATAAAAACAAATTTTAATGAAAATTGATAATAAAAGACAGCAATTTATTATGTTGATTCATCCTAACTATCATTATTTAATTTTAAAACAATTAATATTTTTCAGCTATAAACTACGTCAGCAGAAACGGGCTGTGACGTTGCTTTCTCTGATATTTCAACACTGTCGCGACTAGGGTCGCTACGTAAATTCCGGTTAGCAAACATAACTATGTAAATTTAGTAAATTTTTCTTTAAAATAAACAATTTTTTTTTCTAGTTATAAGAAAAATACACAGTTTTTTCTCTTAGTTACATGACACCTGTTGCTATCTAGAGAATGTGACGTAATTGAAGCTAATGCACGTTTTCGCGAAAATTTCGAGAACAAATATTAAATTATTTTTTTTTAACGGTTTTCGGCATAATTTTTAAAAGTTAAAATTATATACATGCATAATACATAAATATGTGTATTTTAAAATAGTTTCCCAAAATTAGTCAAATTCCCCATTCATATTATTATGTAAGCCAGCCATACAAGTACAGTTTCAACTTATAGTTTGAACTGAACAGTTCAACTATACAGTTTACACTCTACGTGTGTGGGTATTTCAGTCTCAGTTCAACTCAACTGTACAGTTGAACTGAGACGAATGAAATTTCAATTTTTTAAACTGAAAGGTTCAACTGATTTTACGTGTGTGGGGATTCAACTGTACAGTTCTCAGTTCAATTTGTGTTAGGAGCAAGTGCGTTTGATTCTTTGAGTTTTTTTTAACAATATAATTTTTGCGGAGTTAAAGTTGTTGTTAGGAAAAATTGTCCTGCTGTTTGGATGTTTGGAATCACTGCAAAAACTGAAGGATTGAACTGTATGTGTGTGTCCTTCTACGGTGTGTAGTTTCAACTATTAAGTTCAAACTGTCAGTTAAAACTGTGCGTGACTGTACGTGTGTGGCTGACTTTATTGTGGCTATAGTTTTAAAATTAATTAAATTTACCAAAATTTTTGTTTAATTTTGATCGTGTTTACTTACAATGAAATGATCAATGAAATGTTTTGTACCGTTTTGTATCGCTGTAAAAATTTGCTCTGATTTTTTTTTTCACATGTTAAAAGTGAAAAAGATACAGATGCGTCAAATTTTCTCATGAAAATTTGCTTTTATACAATCCGTATAGTTTGAATAATTTTTGATCAATTTTTATGTCACAAAGATAAACTTACTCTTGTCTGTTATGGAGATAGGTATGAGTGTTAAACCGGTGACCTGACTAACAACTCTAGGATCAGTGACTCGATGATATTCCATTAGATAATTACATTGTTTTAAAATATTGTTTATCGTCGTCATCACAGAGCATAAAGCAAGCACATATCTACACACAGCGACATGCTTACATCTCGTGGAGAGCATACATAGGTGAATGAATGAAAATACGTAGGACGAGTAACTAAACTCGTTGGATGTTTAATTGTGTTTAATAAGTTTACACACTACACTTTGGTTACTAATGTTGGTCGATGTTTGAATGTTTTTAATATACCTACTACATTATGAATATTACAATCTATTATAAATTAGTATTGTACACAATTTTCAAATATGGCTGATGTTTAGATGGTAAATTAGCATATTCATTATTAGTGACTAGGCTTACAACGAATATTCGGCCACTATTTGGTATAACACTGAATAGTTGTAAAAACAGTATTTGGTTTTATTTATCTCAAACTGACAAAAGGACTTTCAGATAATTAACACTAGAAAGGTTTGCTTTGGGAATGACCATATTAACAATATGAGATCGCTGCTTTGTTACTTCATAAAAAAATTATAAGATATGTACGAGTCGACTTTCGGTTTTTACGCCATCGTCAGATGAAACACAACTAAAAATTGTTCATTTAGGTAGTAACTTTTTATAGGTATCATACGACTGGATTGAATAATGTATTAGTGGGAGATGATATTTAAGTACTTACATAGATATGAGCAGTTCAGACGAAAATGTAAATATGGGAAAGGACCCCTGTCGCAACATTCTACATAACATAGCGAATTTCCGTTTATAAAAATTAGTTTTTCTCGGAAACTAGTTGGCATAGAATAATAGTTTAAAGACCTTTTTTATGTAATTTATTCTCCTCTTTTAAATGGTATAAAAAAATTTCGCAAAAAGTTTTGAATAAGTGGAAATTTTGGCAAAAAACTAATTTTTTGCAAGAACAAAAACCATGTTCTTGGCATCCGACGTGTCTGGCTGACGAACTCATCGAAGGGTTTGGGACTTCCAATGTTTTCACCAAATTTCGTAAATATTGAATACTTCGTTCGAGAGTTATCACGCAGACACACATATATATATATATATATATATATATATATATATATATATATATATATATATATATATATATATATATATATATATATATTAGTGAATATTATTTTCGGCTTCTAGGGACCTCAAAACAAATTTCTGCCATAGTCCCGGGCTCAAGTTGCGGCATGACAGTGGCTGTAATAGCTGAATTCCATTCTGGAAATTCGCTTAAACCCAAGTTAATAATAAACTAAAAACTGTTTTGTTTAAATAGAATGCGTGCGCCTGCAACTGAATCTTTGTTAAAACTATGTATTCCATTAAAAGAAAATAAACAAAATAAGTTGGCAAAGCCGGACCTTTACGACACATGAAGTCAGGGATAAGAAGGACATCAATTACAAGGAATAAAATAAAAACAATTTATATAGGTACAAGTCAGTGTTAGAATATAATGCAAAAATTATCCAAAAACTGGAGATATATGAGATATTATCGGTATTGTACCTATGCAAGAAAAGGTTACGACCTCAAACGGGGAACGCTGCTTTGTAAATTAAGAGTACTGCTACAAAGGATGTAAAATCCAGAATTTTTGTGTTTTCGATCCTTTTTAGCAATTCTCTAAGCTATTCAGTTTATTTACCCTTCTTTGAAGAATTTTCGTTTTACTTAATGAAAAATCGAATCTTTTTTATGTATTTCCAATGCCGCAAATCAAAATCTCTAAAATTAATATGTATAGAGATTTATGGCTTTATTTGGATATTGCAAAACAATCCTTTGCTATCGATTTCGAAAAAAAGATACTTTATTTCAAAGTATAAGTATAAACCAGACGTTAAATTTATAAATCTATTGTTTATATTGGTTTTGGTAAAATTAATTTCTAACAAGCCAATTTATAAATCAAATAAGAAAAAACTCCCACCGTAGACGTCATTTAAAATGCAGACAATGACAACAAGAAATTTTAAACGGTCAAGTTGTTAACAAGTTTTAAAGAACGAAAAAGAAAACAAACAAATAATGTAATTTAACTTATGAAAACTATTTCAATCTAAATAAAAACATAACTACCTGTCATGTCATAGAGTTGGCATTTTGATATCTCCATATTTTATGCAACTGACATTACGCTTATTACATTCAGTTTGCATATAAATTGCATGTGTTGTTTTTCATAGTATATAATACGTAGTTTGAATGCAACTTTTTATTAATATTCACACAATTTTAAGTTAATAAATATGTTTTTTAATCAATTACGGAAATCTTTTTTTGCATAAAGGAACTGTAAGTGAAAAAAACGACATAACAACTAATGTCAAATCTAAACATGTAAAAATATGCTTAAAGGTAAAAAATAAAAGCTCCAACAATTTTTTAAATTTTATAGTACCTACATACATTCATACAGAATAGGGAATTAAAATAGCTCTTACAGTAATGCAACATTAAGTTTTAAATATGGTCTTGTGATATGACGTATGTTTTTCTGTTTGTACATCATATTTACTCCTCACTGAATGCCCCGACTTAAAAATAAACAAACAAAACGTACGAGCACGGCAAAAGAAAAGGAAAACAAGTCAACGGAAGAAAAAATACACATATGAAAGAAAAGATATTGTCATATAGTTGCCGGCACTGACATCAACCCATTTATAAATAAGGGTTGTAGTAATAAAGAAAAAAATACTAGTAGTTTGATAAAGAGAGTAGTGGCAGCATAGAAACCATGGATGTGTTGTTGAAGTGGGATGAGTGAACAATATAGATGGTGGGGGTAACGATAGGTGGGGGATGTGATAGTCACTCACTACGTTTATATGTGGAACAACAAACGACTCGGGTTCACGACTCTTGTTGCTGCTATTGCCGCTTCTGCCACTAGAAAACTCTGCTCGTCGTGTTCTAGAAATCTTTCATCATTCACACTATAGAGATTAAAAGAGCTCACACGTAATACAAAATAAAAACAACAACCATCTAACTTTTTACTCGTTTTATAATTCATGTGACACTGAGTACAATAATTTGGCAACAGCAGTTTCTCTTGTTTGCGGAAGAATGCGAAAAGTGAATGTTACCAGTCGTTTTTCGAGATTGGGAAATATTAATATTTGTTTTTGTGGTATTTCTTACTAGTCTTAAAAATCACTGAAAGTAAATATAAAATAATACTATACCGGTACTTAAGGCAAAAATTGATTATTATGTAAGGAATTGTAATCTTTCGTAGTTGAATTCATATTGAATTTAATGATTTCGAGTTGCTCGTACATAATATAAAACTTACGTAGAGCAACATACAAGCGTTTCTTCAAGTAGCAGAGATGACCTGGAATTGTAGGGTAAATACATTAGTTAAACTATAGATTTTATATACAAAGTATTCTACGAAAAATTACCTTTCCGTAAGGCATTAATGTTCGTTTACCTATCTTCTTTTTCCCTCAAGCGCCTTATTGCCTATCTTATAAACGATTTTATTTTGATCGGGGCCACCACTAAATATATTACGCAAAATTTACGAATTTTTGTCCCCTCCCGCCCCCTTTATCAGGCTGTATCGCATTTACTTCAACAGCCTAGCCAAATATATACTATATAAAACTAGACCCATTTTCAAATGAATGAAAGTTTTGCGTCAGTGAGCAAAATTGTAAATACGAACGCATTTGGCGGACCAAGAAATTTAATAAATAAATATGTACATAATTAAATAAAACCAAAAGGACATAATGGAAAAATTTACACGAATTTTATGACATATTCATTCTTGAGTAATAATAGTTATGCTTATTTACACGTTTCTAAAATAATTTGAACCAAAAATAAAAGAAAAAAACTATGTGTGAATTGTGACAGTTGTTATTTAGTCATTGGACTTTCGAATAAATGTATAAGCGGTTAATTGTATATTCAACACTGTGTCAATTTTATCGGGTAATTTCGATCTTAACTAAAACCTATTAATATAGGTACATAAGAGATTCTCAAAGTGGAGCTCGCAAAACTATTTCAGAGAGTCACAGAAACAATTCATTACAGATTATTTACCCATTTTCTACACATTTCCTACCTATTTCTACATATTTTGGGGGTCCTTAAAAATTTTTAGGTACAAAGAGAGTCGCGGACCAAATATTTTGAAAACTACTGATATACATGATTAAAAATTTTTTGCACATACATATGTTCATTCAATTCGGTATATTCATTCAATTCACACAATAAGTTACCAGAATTAATGTTCACCCGTATATATGTACTTGTAACATATATTGTACATACAGACATCTGAATACTCGCACAAACCTATCCCAACTCAGCCAATACGTAGCTCTGAGCTGCTATCATAAACTTAGCAATATTATGAAGTAAAAAGAGTATAAAATAAAACGTTGGAACGAGGTGGCAGCAGTGTGGCGTTTGTTGAGGAAAAAAGCCTACCAAGAAGAAGGAGAAATATGACGGCAAAATGAAGAGATGTACCCTACAGAGGTAGGGTGGTCACAAGAACGAGGAGGGGTAAGTGGTGGAAAGAGAGAAAATGAGCGCGTGTATTGAATAGCATAAGCCATTTTTGTTTATCGCTCTTCCTCTGATTCTTAATATTCAAAAAGAAAATATAAAAAGTTATGTATAAAAAAAAAAATATATGCATATGACTTGGGCTAATGACGATCTAAATTACGTTATATTATAATATTGTAACTTACAAAGTTTCATTTCGCTAATTGGCAAAATGAAGAGCGTGGAGCTTGAAGCTTGAGCCTTGAACCAGTCGGTGGTAGATTGTGAGATTTACGAGCAAGCGAACGAACATAAACCTCTTTTATTTTATGTGTACCCACCTTAAAAAAATTACCTTTATGTATTTTTTTCTTTTTCTACTGAAAAAAAAATTTAGGTTACAAGGTTGAATTGAAATGAATAAGTTTATTCAATGTTAAGATAATAAAAGAAATCCACTTTTTATACTACGATTAATTTAATGTTCGTATGACGTATTATCAGTCATTTTATAAAAAGACGCATGTATCGATATATAAGACTAAGAGGAAACTGGTATGGAAATCAAAAAGATGTTCAGACAAGAGTGTTGCCAGTAAATAGTAGTGATATCGAGACAAGGAGCTGTTAGTCGATTAATCGACTAAAGTTATTTTCAGACAAAATTAGTCATTAGTCGAAAATATCGGTATCTAGTAATCGACTAATCGACTAAATTTTGAGTCGAATTCATGAATAGGGTAACCTATGTAGCTATTTTTTTTTCTTTTTTTTTAAATAGAAGAATTATAATGTTCTATCACAATTTGTTAATCGTATAAAAGTGAAAAATCATACAAATAGATAATATTTTCGATTTCGGAGTTATTAAATTAGTCGTTTTTAGTCAACTTAAAAAAAAATTAATCATTTTAGTCATTTAATCGAGGGTAAAATGGTCGACTAAAAAATGACTAAATATAAACAAAATTAGTCGACTAAATCGACTAATTGATTAATTATTCGACATCACTTGTAAATAGGTCAGTGGTGGCAAAGCGAGAGAGAGGCTGGGGGCAATATCGGTCTTACGTACAAATACAGTACAAGCTCTTAGTAATGTCGTTCCAGTATATCTGAATATAAGCTTTACACCGTCCGTCAAACCGTTTTGTTCCAAATGAAATTACGAATTTTATTTTTTTTCAAAAATACAAACTATTATTTTAATTGCTTATACGTGTAAGTATGGGTCCATTAATAAAATAGGTAAGCAAAAAGAACAAGGAAGGGTAGCTGCCAAGCGAGATGATACGTGGCGAGAAGTGGGGAGGAAGTTCGAACCGACGTGACGTGACGTTTGAAATACATCAATTTTATTATTTTACTTTTTTTTTTTACTAACTGGAATAGTTAGAACTTATATCCAAATCCATTGAATAAATGAAGTGGTGTTTTTGCCATTTGAATTTTACCATGGAAGTATAATTTTTATGTCTTACTAATAAAAGTATAATCATTAATTTGGAGGTCTAAATTTTGTGACCTATTATTAGGTAGAGGATCGAAAAGAATGTGATTACAGTGAAGAAGGGTGGGGTAAAAAGTGCGTGAATTTTGTTTGACAAATTATATGGATGGCCTAATGTAAAGTGTATGCATTTGTTATCTATCACTTCCTCATAACTACATGACCGTAGTTATGAGGAAGTGATAGATAAGCGGTGTCTCTCTCACACCTATGGGAGAGATGCCTCATCAAAGAAGATGAGACGCCACATAGTTCATATTCAATTTTCCATTTTTTTGGCGCTGCGCCCCTCTTGAACATATATTACACACATCCCTATTAATGATGCATGCCATATGTAACCATTCTTGGCACTTTATACATCTTAACCAGTCAACTTTTCTTTTGTTTCTGAGTACTTTTTAAAACATTCAATACACAAGCAATCATCATTACTTTCGTTATCTTCACTAATATAAGAGCTCTTCCTTTCCATTCATGAATCCATTAATGAATCTTTTATATTTACGTGGCATTATTTAGAGTCTAAAAAACAAAATTGTATAATTAAGGTATAAGTCTATATTTTTAAATATGATGCGGCATCTATAACAATTTTAAATACAGCATCTCTCCTTTTTATTGGAATAGATGCCGCATGTTGCTATAGCAAACATAGTGCGGAATTCTAACCTAAAATTTTATACAGTACTTTTAAAATATATCTAAATTAATAACAAAACTCATTTTCATTAAAACAATGAAATATACATTCTTAAATTCTAATGAATTAATTGCTTAATAAAATATTTTGTTAAAAACTTACCTTTCAATAATAAAAAGTTGGATAATTACTAAACTGATGGACTAATCATAAATGTTACAATATACAAATTAAATAAGTAACTTATTTTAAACATATAACCCACTAATAGTGCTATTTATCAATCAACGGACGAACTATGGCTACTGGGGCATCTCTCCCGCACTTACCCTACATATTATTGACAGAATTTTGAAAATATCTTTTACATACATATTTTGAATGTAAGAGATACGAATTTTTCAGTCATGTCATGCGAACACAGAAGTAATCGCAATTCCACAATATTATTAGATAAACCGCTGCACTGTAGGAGCTAAGTTGAAAATTAAATAATATTAAATGGTCCAAAAATTTTTTCTCTTTAATCGTCAGAATTACCCAAAAGGCGTGAAACAAAATGCCGGTGAAGACTGCGAAACCTAGATTGTGAGTATAACATTGCCAAGAATTTTACTGCTCGTCTGGAAAAGTTTGACATTATTGAGAGCTTCTACTGTAAATAGAATCTTTTAAGTTTTGTAACTAAAAAAAAATTAAAAACTTTATTTAATAAAATATGCTAAAAAATATTCAAATATTTTACACTTTTTTTTGAAAATTTAAGGGAATGCCCTCCTGGGACGCCGGTATAATTCACATAATTTTCCACAAAATCAATCAATGTTGATTAAATAAATTTAATTAAATGAAATGGAGCTCCACGTTTTCATTTATTATTCAGATTTTTATCGTTCAGCCTTCAATATATACATATTTAATGGGCAAAGTAACCCAACAGAAATGAAATGATTTATGAGAATAAATGTATCAGAGAATAAATGTATCAGGCTCATGATTGATTTAAATATTGTAGTGGGTAAGTGGAATTTTTTAAATCTGAACTTTTTTTGTATAATCTTGTAAAGTATACAAAATCACTGTGATTTACAATAATAATACCGTCACGCCGGCGCACTAGAGTAATATTCTTTTCTCTCCTAGTCAAGAATTTTAATAAAATAAATTCATTACCTACTTTAAAAATGGTCATGTAAAAAACTTGGCAGATTGTAATGGTAGAAACCGTAAGCAAATATCTCTTTGTGCCATGTAACTTTTTTTACTTAAATTTTTGTAAAGGACTTTATGAAAGTAAAGGACTATCTTTCGTTGGTAAAAAGTTTAAGTCAGGTAAATCTAATCAGAGGCGGGTAAAGCCGTTGAGCAAAGGTATCTATGGTCCATTTCACTTAAATTTAACAATCATTCATCACTTACGAATTTAAATAATTTCCGTTTTGTTGGCTTTCATTATTATTGCGCTTACGTAAATTTTAGGTTTCGAATAAGAGAATTTTTAGTTTTTTAACAATGACTTATGCCCAATTGTATTTGAAACGGGGAAAGGTCGGTAATGAATTTTTCTAATACTTCTTATAAATTTTCCATAAGCATCGGCCTGTATGTTTTTTATTTCAGTAACCATAACATTTACATAACGTAAAAGCCCCTATACCGGAACACTATTTTTAGGTGTGTAATTAAACTGGGTTATAAAAATTGACAAATAAATTAAACGCCCATATTTTTTTCTTAATAAGCATGAAAGAAAGTTTTCTTAATCCTATGCTTACGTTTTTAAAAAAATACAACCCAAAAAATTTTATTTATTAATGTTTTTCTTTTACAAAATATCGTCATCTATATCCAAACAAAGAAATATTAATGACACTAGGAGTTGAAAACCGATATACAAACAGACGTGTAATATGAGTAATATGGCACATAGAGTGACATCTAGACGTCAATGTAGGAAACATAGAATGGGTTAAGTATCAGAAGTAAATAAAGGATCAAAATACTGTATTCAACAAAAATTGTTTAATATACCTATATATATATATATATATATATATATATATATATATATATATATATATATATATATATATATATATATATATATATATATATATATATATATATATATTGCGAGGAAATATTAAATGCGAGGTGAATTAAAATTGAAAAATAATCATTCTATTAATAATAATTTTTGTTATCAGTTATTTCATTCAGAAATAACATCATTAATATATATATATATATATATATATATATATATATATATATATATATATATATATATATATATATATATATATATATATATATATATAAATGTCAAAACTGTTTCAGTATTGGATCGCGTTCTGGTATAGGAGCTTTTACCCGACAAAAAATAAAATGAAAATTCCTATAACATAAATCGTCACAACTCAAACCTTCTTTTTGTGACCCTATCTAAAATGAAAACATTTTTCCAAACCATAAAATAATCCACGGCAATAATGGAAGAAATATCGCTGTTTTTACAATCAACCTTATCCAAATAATAATTTTCCAGATTCACCTACAAAAAATCCCTTGAAAATATTAAATTATCCCTCACACACATTACACGTGTTTTGTACGCGTGATGTGTAAAAGATACAACACACTAGATAACCGGACGTTAGATATGTGAAACATATTAATTTTGTCTACGTGATTAAGTATTCAATAGACGTCGAACCCAACTCGAAATGGATTCCGAAATTTTCTAATTGCTATATAATATACAATTTCCCCCGCATTTAATTTGCATACGATTGTTAAACGCATGTTTCACTAACATAGAGACCAGGCTATTTCGTTCGTATCATATATTCTTTACATTGCAAATTCAACTGTGTTAGAATTGGCAGAGTGCGAAGTATGTGGTAGAGACAACTGAATCGATTGGAGCGTGAGTAGTGGAGAAAACAAGCATTAATAAAGGCTCATATGTGTTTATAGGGTAATAAAAATATTAAATAAGAATGTATACATTGATCCACTTTGATTATAAACGCAGTTGCAACTAATATGTCATTCCTTATTTATCTATCAACAGTAATAACGTCTACACCTCAATCGATTTAACTCACATACAATGATGTTTGATGTTCCATAAGAAGTTGCATAGAGTCCATAAGAAGACTTATGCCAGCATTTCCTAATTCTTGAATTTCCCTGACGTGTTTCACCGGCACCAACAACTTTTTCCTCTGCATTGTTCGGGGTGGAAAGGGAATACTGTCTTGATAATTATATCCATGTTAGAGTCATTACTCAAAAAGGATCAAAAATTCATTGCTACTGTTCTTAAAAAGACTATGAAATATATTTCTGTCTTTCTCGTATTTGCATTATTAAACGAACCCTAAGACGTACGTACAAATGTAAACACACTTGGATTTGCCGTGTATGTCCTTTAGCGATCTAGGTAGGTGTATTTGGTTTTACCTACCGATGTCGTATATCATCCACCTAATACACACGGACTAATTTTCTTTATCCTTGGGTGGTTAGTTGGATTCGTACAGTGCAGGAAAAAACCGGTAGGTTTGTGAGGGTTTTTTTTTGTTATAATTTATGATCGTATTTAAGACAGATTAATTTATTAAATGGATTAATGTGGATGCTGAATACACGGGAGCACGAGATGAAGTACGTAATGGTCGGTTTGAACTTTACCTTTTTCTCTTTAATGTATTTTTTTTTTTATCATATGAAAGAGGAATTTAAATCAATGAACAAACATTTAAAATAAGTAAATATCATTTATCTTAAGGCATGGGCACATTGGAGGGACAACGGAAGAAGGGAAAGGGGAAGAAAATTGAATAAAATCTGATTTTTTGTTTGTTAAAGTAATTATTTAAGTACCTATGTGATCGAAAAGTAGGTTACGTTGAGTTCATATAAAACAATTTTTAAACGAAGGATGAGAAAGAATTGTAAAGTAGAAGATCGTAGCTACTCTAAAGTTTACGATTTCTTTATAGCATTTTGTTAATTTCTACATTTGCAGCATTCCAGAGAAAATCGGATACTTCTATACGAGAACTAGTCATTAGAGAACTTAATAATTGTAGTCGACATTAAATATTGCCGAATACAATATTGTAAAGTTGCTTGAGTTTGCCCCATAATTTAGTGATCATTTTTATATTGTAGAAATAAAGTAACACCCTACAGGACATTTTTTACGTTAAAGTTTTTATGTTGGTCTGGTCTCTACCCCTGCTAATGGCCAATTAATATGACGATAAGTTAATTATTCGAAAACTAGCTCCTAACTGAATAGTATAATTTAGTGAAAAGTGACAAAGTAAATTATTCTCATATCTTGTAATATGTATTTTCACAATATAAATCTTTTAAAATAATGTGGTTCTTAACTTTCATTGTAGTTCTTATTTTTTTTTTTTAAGAATATCTTAGTTTAGGTACTCTTTTTATACTTTGTGCAAGTATAAATAATAATTTTTTAAATTATATTTTTTTTATTCAATGTGTATTAAAAAAGAATAACGGTGAAAGAATGGTTAAAAGCACAGTATCAAAATTTATACTCAAGATATAATCATAACAATACAATTCCAATTAAATTACTCACCAGTGGTGAATTTGACAACGTAATAAACATATTGCAATACAAACTTAACAATCAAAATAATCGAATTGTTTGCAGCAGAAAAGAGACCAGCATACAGGATTATTTGATTATGATTAGACTTTTAACTTTAGTCTTCCGTCAACAACAAGCATGCAACTTACACACAGCTCATTATTATGTTATTCATAGTTTTGTTAAGTTGGTACCATCACGGACTTTGTGCAATCGAACCGCATTGTAAACTGGGGCTGTAAGTGGCATTGAGTTTTGTTTGGTAAGGTAAGGACTATTCAGCATGTTTCGTTTATATTATGGTACTGATGCATTTGGTATAATTTGTTTATTTTGTTTGGAATATGAACACCATATTTCCCTCTCTGTTTTGCAGAATAGATGAAAATGTGCAAAACAGAGAAAGGAATATGGTGTTCATATTCTAAACAAAATAAACAAACTATACTTTAAGATTACACCCCAGTGATACATGTAAGTAATATATCCTGTACAGTGTACAAATAAACATGTATATATGAATGTATATGAACGTGTACAGTGAAAGATCAAATATTTACCTATCCAGAGTGCATTATAGATAGGCTAGCAATTGGAAAATATGTTAGAATTGTTTACATTGCCGGAAAGATGTTTAATGGACATTGTTCGAATATACGAAGGGTTAGTTCTCAAGTGGACGGTCTTTAAAGAGCGTTTATTGCTTTCATGTTACATGAATAAGTAGGAGTCGGTGGGGTAAGACGGGGTAATTAAGTTTTGATGGTAAACTAAACTCATAATTATGTGTTTTAGGTAAAAACATTTTTTGAAAAGTGTTTTTACTATAGATGTGACTGCTCAGGTGATCACTGTTACTTAGAACACTGTGATTTGCACTGAGCAGAGAACATATTGCTCTGCTCTTTAACTTAACTGTTCCCTTAACTGCTCTTTTGGAACTGTTCTTTTAAACTACTTTTTTTAAAATATTTTTTTGAATTGTGGTAAGTGTTATACCTCCTACAGTGATCGCTGCTATTAGAACACTGTTATTTGTACTTATTCATCCTGTTCTTGTCTTTTTGTTCACCAACAATTTTTTTTACGTATTCTTACATATTTTCAGCTATAGTATTGGAGTTTAGTGTGGTAGGTAGTCAGTTTGCACCATATATATATTAGCCCGTATTCAGTTCTTAAAACCAAGAATTGTAACTTTATGTTTTAACTTGTCTACTTTTTAAATATTCTTTAATTGTTTGAAGTTAGTTAAAGGGTGCGTATTTTTTGAACTAAAATGGAGAGGAAAAAAACAAGTGTAATTTGGTTGCATTTTAATTCCAACAATAAAACTTCAATAACAAATTTAAGAAGACATATGAATGTGAGACGAAACTAATGAGACCTAATGAGATCACACACACACACACACACACACATATATATATATATATATATATATATATATATATAGGGAAAACTGTGATTATATCACTACTATGGTCACTGCTACTACAAACTGCTCTTTAACTTAACTGCTCTCGGCGATCACTGCTCAGTAAAAATCACTACTAAGCCCACCTCTAGTTTTTACTATCTTTGATAAATAACCACTCGCGGATACTTGCTTGCAATTGGTGTATTAGGGTGGTGTGTGGCTCTTATTCTGTTTACCTGACCTTATCCTTCTTAATTTCAACATTAAATGTCCTAGATATGAGTAAAATTTCTTTAATCGATTATATTATAGTGGAAAAATTAAGAAAAATGTTCAATTTTACCATATTGTAAAAGAAAGATAGAGAGAAAATTCAAAGAAATCAAAGTATTTATCCAAGAGTCACTAAGAGGAAATATTGGAAACCTTAAAAAGTGTAATTTTAAATTAATTAATTAATCCAAAAACTGTAACATAGGGAGCTAATTGTATGTTTCAGTTATTTTTATTTTTCTTGAAATTAGATTTGATGGAAAGGTCCTGTTTGTTTCGAAAGTAAAGTTTATGTAAGTAATTTAGCTAAATTAGCACTAAAAATTATGTCTTTGCCTCCAAGTTACAAAATATCGAAATGTTTCTTCTCAGTCTGGACACAGCCAAGACAATCGACGCAACAGAAAATGATCATCGTATTCGGACACATTTTTTAGGAATTTCGTTTAAATTTTAGATCGAAATTACTCAAATCCTAGGAGTCAAGTTTAATAATAATAAAAAAAAAAATAATTCCATTGGTGAGCAAAAACAATTCTCTCAGATTTTCACTGAACTTAATCTGTAGTTTTTCGATTTTAGTATCTTCCTGTAAAATTATGAAATTCATCTCTTCATCTTCTTTTTTGACGGTCAAAATTTGCCGTCAGTTAGTAGAATTTTAAATGCAAACAAAAATTTTACTTGAATGTTTTACTTGAATAAATTTTACGTGAATATTTATACATTTAACTTTTAAAATAACACTGCGTGACACGATTTCGGCACCCGGAAAACTGACTGCTATTATAGTTTTCTGTTAGCTAGAGTATATTGGCAGTGCTTGTCTTTTGTTTCTATCACGTCTTGCTTTTGAGGTAGGTACACACCAATAACTTTTTTGAACTATCCTTATTGCGTCCATATTAGTACAGAACTGCGTCGACTGAGAGAAAGCGAAATGCGTATGTATTGGTCACACAGATAAGTAATCACAGAGCCGAAAACCCAGAACTCTTACAGGCTGCCTGTACATGATCAGTAATACTGTCAGTATTTACTGACAAAAATAATGAATCATTATTTTTATTGTATGCCGGATTATTTTTATTATATTGATTGCCGGATGTCATTGAAAATTCATTTTCTTCATTCCCATTTCTCTGTAAGTGATGATCAAGGGAAGCAGTTTCACCAGGGTATAAAAAGGCTTGAAGAACGGTTTCAAGGTCGTTGGGATGCAGCTATGTTAGGAGATTACTGTTGGCGGTTAAAGCGAGAATATACTTCCAAATATAAAAGAAAAAGTTAAATATTTTTCATTCTTTTGTCTATAATATGTACCTACTTTTTTTCACTATATATTTTATATTTTAATAGGTGCAAATATGTATTTTAATGATAAGTTTTGTTGTCGGTTTTACTCGAATTATAGTTTAAATAAATTATAATAATTTTTCATTAGTAAATAAATTAATGTGTATACTGAAACTTTATTTTTTAATTTTTTTTACTAATAATTATAGATATATGTTAATAATCGTACCTAAAATAACCGTATGAGATACCAAAAAAGTACGGATATATTCTTAAGTGGGGACTTAATTTTTCTTTTTTTTTTGTAACGCAGTGCTAGTTTATTATGTTTGCAGTAAAAATAAAAATTTTGCCTTCTTATGTACCGAATATATACGTATATCCACATTTCAACAAGACTGTATTATTATCAAGTTTCACTCAATAAATGAAATTTCAATTGCAAAGTGAAGTTAAAGTTTGAATATTGGTGTCTAGAGTTTCCAAATAAATTGTACTGGCACTTCCTACTAGGAACTACGGCTCATATCCGTACTACTACATACGTGCTACAACATATCTCTATCTAAAATTCTAAATTGACTACTTCTTCGGCCATTATACATATGTACCTATGTATCGTTCAATAGTATTGCTTGCCGGGTTACTTTGCACCTACTTTGATTACGATTACTAACTCAATTCTCAACAAAATGAATCATGAATAAGACCATGTAGCAATTGCAGTCAGGCTACTAGCAACGTAAACCAACCGAATATAATAATATATTGGTGTAATAATTTCTCAAATATCCTATTTTAATTGAAGTATCGACATGAGTGTATTAAACACGAGTCGAAACTCACGTATTGTTGAAATATATATTTTTAGTATGTTATAAATTTTCTAGTATTGTAAATTGAATAATGGTTCTGGCGCAGAAATATTATAAAGACCTTACTAGCTTTTATCTCCTACTTTGCTCATGTGTAACTTGCTTACAATTCTTGTCATTGAAATGTATAAAAACTAGCCGTACCCGTGACGTCGTTCGCGCAAAGAATTGTTAAAAACTCAATGAGAAGTATGTAAGTGTAATAATTATACAGAACTTGCAAAGAATAATAATTTTTGTCTAATGCATGCACATGCTCAAAATGGTTTTTCTATTTTCCCGTCGGAATGAGGAATTTTCCCGGAGTAAAAAATATCTCAAATGTTGACCCAAGTAATAGATTATCACCACACCAAATTTCATCAAAATCCGTCCAATAGTTTTTAAGTAATACATACACATGCACAAAATGGTTTTTCTATTTGCCCGTGGAAATGAGGCATTTTTCCGGAGTAGAAAGTATCTTAAATGTTGCCCTAGGTGATAAGTTAACACCACACCAAATTTTATTAAAATCCGTCCAATAGTTTTTGCCTAATATGTGCACATGCTCAAAATTGCTTTTCCATTTTCCCGTGGGAAGGAGAAATTTTCCCGGAGTAAAAAGTATTTTAGATGTTGACCCAGGTAATAAGTTATCATCACACCAAATTTCATAAAATCCGTCAATAGTTTTTGCGTGATGCGTAAACAGACGGACGGACAAAAATTCTAAAAATCGCTGTTTTGGTATCTACATCGATAACTATTTACAGTACCAGTACAATTTTCAAAAAATATTCCATGTATAGAAATGGTCTCGTTACAATTTTATTAGATGTATAGATTTCAAGAATATCGTCACATGTATTTTATGTATGCTTTTGTTTAATTTTCGGTGAAGTTAATGATCATATCATAGTTAGGAATATTTTTATAAAATTTCATAAGAATCGGAGCATTATTTAGAAAGTCAGATGCAGTTGAAAATAGTGATATCGAATACAATTTCCCGTTCTCTACCGCACCGCGTCGCTACCGCGCTTAAATAGACGTATTTCAACATGCAGTGGTGTTTCTGGAATTTTCCCTGAGATTTATAATTCTTATATTAGATTCTATTTTTAATTCTTTTCCATCATTTTTGAATTTATTATGGAAATATAGCAAAAGTAACGAAATAAGGTAACGGAATAAAGTAACGAAAAAAGGTTATTGATCAAGCTGAAAGATTCCAAAATATTGCGCACAGCGGACTGCAGAGTAGCTTTTGTTAAACGTTTTCAACCGCTTGAAGTCGTTTCACAAAAATCAAATACAAAACGATTTTTATAGTATTTCCGTAGTCATAATTCCTTCTGGATACCATTCTAGAAATGTTAATCAATTAAGCCAATAAAAAAACAAAAGGAAAAAATTTTTTACCAAAGTGATGTAACGCCTTAAAATGAAATAACCTATCATCGTATTTAAAATTACCAACATATTACCTATTTAGCATTAACAATTGATACTGAAACAAACTCTTGCGTTCTCCAAATTACAAATTACAAAATAATTTCTAATTACGTCTTGCATTAATTACATTTGAAACGAAATTTCTTTTTGCTAGGCAGAGATGATCCTGTTTTAAAACATAATTGGCTTTTAAGCGATCAAATTTTATAGTAAATTAGGTAAATTGTTTCCCCGTAATTACATTATTAACTACATTTAAACGACACCTTCAAATGCTAATAAAAATGATTGTAAAATAAAGACTAAATAGGTATTTACATACTTACACAGTAATCTTTTTATTTGTATTCCGTATAAGAATTGGCAAAACGGAATACTTATGGAATCAGTTCAACATCCGTCTGTCGGTGGTCAGAGTGTTTTCTAAAACTATTCGGTGTGAAACTTTGAAATTCAGCACAGAGCTAGAATGTCGTGGCTTATTCATAGATGTGCAGTTGAATTCCGATTCTGAGGCTTAATTTCAAGTGGTAACCTGGAAAATGGGAAAAAAATAAGCAAGAGCCTAATTCCCTTGGTATATATAAAAGGAAATCTTGTTGACACATTTTACCTTGATCAAGATTTTGTAAACTAATAATTATGTTAATGTTATGTTAGATATGTCTTTTTTTGAATTCGTTAGAAAATGAGTTACAGAAATTAAGGAAGAAGGATGAAATAACTACTAAATCTACACACGAAAAGTATAAAAAATTTTTGCACACTCATAAGAATAGGTTACTTTTATATATTTCGTGCTTGTGAGCGTATCTACATATAGTAGAAATAAAAAAAAAAAAAAAAACCAAAAGATTCAAAGAAATTGACAAACAATCTCACTTACCCCGGCACCCACTTGATCACGCTCATAATACGTGGACTTACTTTAAAAATACACCTCTTTAAGGCAGTATTCTAGTCTAAAATTTTCTAAAATTCGATTCTTTTTGTTTCCTATACTTAAAATATAGACCTTTAAAAATGTGTCCTTAAGAGAATATTGAAAAATTTTGAAAATATACGACGTTGTAGCCATTTTAATACGGTAGGTTTAGGTTTAAGATATTATACTTTAAAACTTGAAATGCATTTTTCTCAACACTACATTTGTCAAGCAGGGCGACTTGATATCTCGAGTTCTATATATCCAATCGACTTTAGTCTTTGGCATATACCTTTTTTTACATATACCGCGACTTTGACATATACCTTCAGTCCATGTTTCTTTATGGTACGAACTATGGATATTGCTTTGGATTTAATTTTCATTGTTTTAAAAAAAATAGAAAGCTTTGACAAAAACTACCAAAAAGACACAAACAACCGCCATTTTTAGATTTTTTACATATTTTTTTTTTATTGTAGTTCCTACCAAAATGATAACCTTTCTAAACTAGATTATTTTTATTTCTTTCGTTTCGGACGAACACAAATCCCAAAATTATCTCAACCCAGCAAATCACTTTTTAGCATGATTATTTTATAATATTCTTAAAATATCAATAAATAGATGTTTAAAAAAATGTACAGTATTAATATTAATGGACTTTTTATTAATTTCTAAAAAAGCCTAAATTATTGCTCTCTATTCTAAAATACCTCCTTAAGTAATTATTATCCTTAATTGATTAGAATTTATTCATTCAAGTGAATACACTGTCAATTTCCGTTATGCTGACGAAGATGCAAAAGAGAAAACTGTGTAGATTTAAACAAGTTGGTTATAAGCAGTTTCTCTGTTTCCCTATACTCTCACATATAATATAAAATTAGAATTAAATAGCTTTCAAATTGTAAAACGGATATGACGTGAGCTGAAATTGAATTATTTGGTGCTCGACTCGTTTTTCGAGTACGTAATTTCTTGTCATTAGATAAGATGACACTATTAAAATCCAATATCAAACAAATTCGTTGTTTGGTGTCTATGTACCTATAAAATCAAATTAAATACAGTCTGATTCGTTAATCTGAAAATTATCGTAGAGGATTTGTATGACAGGTCAGTAGAGTTAGCTGAAATTGTTTTAGTTTTTTTAGCAACACAAACTAAATCTATTAGTCAAACGATTTTGAAAGTTTTTTGCCCACAAATATTTGAAAATTGATGAAAGATACAAATTGAATTCCATTGCAGATACTGCGACTTATATGGGAATTATTTTTTATTATGTTGCACAACTTAAATTTAAATGAAACCGTATGGAGTAATAAAAGACATTACTGTTACTGTATTTTTTTTTTCTTGAGGTGGCGACTCTAGTAGACGAACCTTAAATGAATATAAAATTTGATAAACAGGGTTGACTGTGGTAATTGTGAATTGGGGCAATTGTAAACGGCGCCTATAATTTCTAAAATAACATTAATATTGTTAAAAATCAACTCTTAATATGTTTTTCTGTCCTTTCTTAATATGCTATTAAAATTTCATAACAATTCTCCAAGTATTAGTATCTTTTTTATTTTGAAAAAACCCTTGCAAAATTTCGTGTATCTTACTTCGACCAATCCTCAAAAAAAAATTTTTTTTTAAATACATTGTCTCTTTTTAAAAGGTAAGCAATGGTTAAGAGTACTTCTAAAGGAGTGGTCTAAACCCTGAGAGGGTTCCTTATTAATTGCTAAAGAAATTGGACAATTTATCACCAATTTACAATTACCTCATGATTTTAAAATTGTGGGGTAATTGTGAACGTCAATCACAAATGCCCCCATTCGGTCAAAAATTTCAGTAGTGTCCTTTTCAGAGTTGAAAATGTTGATGAAGGTGCTGGTGACCTTATTGTACAAGTTTCCATTGTACAAACAATACAAAAAAAAATTATTGTTTTTTATTCATGTAAACTAAATGTTTTTCCTTGAAAAAGTCTTATTTTCCTTGTTTTTGTGTGAATACATGTAATTTTTTGATTTTTTATATGATAAAATAACAAAATATCATCAAAATATCATTTTTAGGTTGTAATAAATTTGTTCCTACAATTTTTGTTATTTTTCTTTAACATTGATTTTTTGTAGAAATTTGAGGTATGCGTAACTTGCATTAAACATAGAGAAATTGTAACCGTTAAAGTATGATGAAAAATTTGAAATTGGAGTAAATGTGAAGAATTTGAATTGGGTTTTACTCTGACGTACCACACTTCTCTTGTAATCCAATCTAAATAATTTTTCTGATGGCATTCACTTTTACCCCGAAATTCATAAGATTTGCAAAACCGCACCGGGGAAATGTGAATGGCTTATAAAATTTTTGTTTTTCATACGAATTTGCTCCAAATTTGTGTGGTGCATCCTGAATAATATAGAATTAAAAATAAATCAACCATAATGTGATATATAAAATAAGAAATACTTAAAACAACGCTTTTATCTCAATTCATGAAAATCCATTCACAATTACCCCGGTCAACCCTATAATTTTTTATTATTATTACGAGAATTGGGATATTGATAAATATTTCTAATATTATTGAGAATGTTTGCCTTCATGTGACTTTGGAATTTATTTTCCTATGTTGTAGGCAGTTACTAGAAAAAATTTTTTATTACTTTTTTAGTTATTTTCGCAACTATTCGGTTTTGTTCGGGAAGGCTGTATATCAATTACTTATAGACTCAGCATACCGGTAGTCTCCTCTTACAACTCCCATCTTTTGTACACTTGCTATATGTAGGGTTCATTTCGAAATATGTTTTTTTTTTTTTATGTAAATTGGCAGGAAGTCTTGCAGAAATTACTAGTTGAGGTTATGTTTTTCAAAATATAGAAAACTATCTTTTTGAATTTTTACCGATAACACAAAAATATTTTTTTTTTGTTTAATAAGATCAATACACGTATTCTTGTATTAGTTATCGAGAACGTATATTTCGAAGATATCTCTCGTATTTAATTCCCTGAGCACTTTGTGAAAATGAACAAATATCTACCAGAATAAGGTCACATAATTTATTAATAAATATTCTAATTAATTGACATAAATTAGAGATACTGACATTGGTACGTATAACTTTGTCTTTTAACTAAACTCCCAATATTAATACCAATAAATTTATATTATTATTAAAGTTTTCAAATATACCACTACTTCTGTGATCTGCGAGGCTGCTACTAGACTATTGGAATAGTAAAATGAGTGGTCCAATATGTGCGTGACTTTTGGCAACATTGCGAACGGTTAAAATCGTTCAAAGCCAATACATTAGGGAATACGTAAATGAAGTGTTTGTATGTATGGGTACGTTGAAATACCTGCGCTATGTAAAGGTTGATTTTAGTATATATCCATAGGGAACATCTATATGAGATATAGGCTTACTTATTCGAATTATAAGATCAATGAATATTTTGTTTACCTTTACCATAATTTTATCAAGGAGTTTGTAGGGTTATTGAAATTATTGGAGATACAATGGTTTCCTTAACCAGTTTTAAACCGAAAAATCCTGGAAACCTAGACAATATTGGCTAGCTTTCGTTGCCAGTATAATTCCTAAAAGAACGAAATTAATAAATTATAAAAATATATATTTATTTAGAAATATTATAAATTTATTTATAAAAACACAAATCCTTCGTGTATTAATAAATGATGTTTTCTTGTAACCTGCCATCAAAGAATAATACACAGTAAAAAATTAATAATAACAAAATCACCTACTGTAATACTTTCTAATAAAGAAGAAGTCTACACGGAGAGAAAATTCATAGAAAAATTACTGTGTTCAGCACTACAATCGACGTGTAAAAGGCGAACATATTCAATTTTGTACGGTAAAAATATAAAAATTATAATTAATCATAGAAAGTTTAAAGGATAGAATATTCTTTCCGTAATATTAGCTCCGTAAAATTTGTAAAACAGCACAGTAAAAAGTTCCATTCCCGACAGAAAAATATTTTTTAATTGTTTTTCTTGCAAAAATTACCATGCCGTCCTATAATTATTCAAATGCTATCTGCTAATAGCAGAAAGAAAGAAAGAGAAAGAAGGTATCAACGCTGTTGAAATGTACCCCACTCATACATGCAAGTCATATAGCCAGGCTGGTGAGTGGTGTGACGATCAACACAATCAACTTGGTCGGACCAAGCACCTTGATTCATTATATTAGAATATATTGTTGCCAATCATTTTTGTATGCATCATATATTGTTCCACAGTGCGTACAGCCCGTACAGCCCTACCAACATAAGGTTGCGGGTCAGATGCGCAAATGAAAGAGTACGACAACAAGAATTAAACTATAACACGTATATGCATAAGAGTGTGATAGAAGTAGTGTTAGCATATTAAATTTTACCATGCTAGCACAACAATTTTTATGAAGCCATGACTAATACTTTTTACGTTTCAATTTAATAATATTTACATGATCGTAAAATATTTTTTACTTTGGTCGTCGATCGCGCACGCATTATAAGAGAGCATGGTAATTTTTCTGAAATTTTCTCTACAAAAATTATATGATTTTTCTCTCCGTGTACCGAGATCTATAAACTACAGATCAAACTGACATTATGGGCAGAATTTGAGTTCCATAGGATGATGGAAACAGGGTTAAAATAGCGTCTCAAGTTTAATGAGAAAGAAATGTTGAAATTATTGATGGTTTTAGATAGACCATTATGATGTCCATCTAGATACATTAAGCAAACCACGGAAAAACGCTTAGTTGCGACACAAATGTTACATAAAACTTGGACTTGTGTCTACTGTCACATCTGCGACTACTTTACTGCCGGCTCTTGAGCGTTCTGCTTGTAATATTTGCAGGGTAGTCACATTTACTGACTACCCTATTACTGACTAGGCTATGCTCCATATTGCTTCCTTAAAATATTCACTATTTTCTTATCATTCGTGTACTTTTCCCTTCACTCTCAGTAGTATCCATTCATGGTAACATTGGATTTGTACTCAGATAACTTTTATTTTGAAAATATGTATATTAATTGCGTAATACGAGATATTACAGTTAAAATTCACTTACAAGATTGTGTTAGAAAGCCATTGATATGTTTTGGAATTACTTAACATGAGTGAGTATGCAATAAAACAACCCGCAGTTTCGCTCTTAATATTATAATCAGTCCGATATTTTTAATATAAGTAAGAGCTACTTACTTAAGCTTTAGCGAACAAAATTTTAAATACAAATCAGGTTATTTCCCTTATGGTAAAAATCTGCTACTGATCCTTGTGAAAATTGCAATGTCATAAATATCACGACTAGTAATTGAATCTGCATACAATTTTCCTGAAAGTTCCATATACATATTTTACAAATTTCAATTTGCAAATATAATGGATAAATTGCTTTACGTTAAGAAACATAAATGACATTATATTCCTGGTGTAAATCTATGGCAATATACGCGTTAATCCAAAAAATTGCATACGAACTGTTGTAAAGTTTCAGTCATTGTTTAAGGAAAATGTATTCATGAACACTTTGTCACACACGGTACATTATATGCAAATCGTTTGATAGTTTCGTGCGATGCAAATACCGGTCACTATAGACTGATATAGTCCGATTATTATCATATCTCCAATTTTCATGTACCCATGTCTCCTGTAGCTTCGTCACGCTTGCTGTATGTAAGGTATTATTAACGTCTTCTTTCTCAGATTATCCTGCTTTGCTATCTTTACCACAAAACTGTACTGCAAAGTTTACGCTTCTTGCTATATCCTTTACCGTGTCAAATATATATTATTCCTTACTATATGCTAGCTCTAGTATGTTATACATAATAATACTTGACATCTTTATTCAATTGATATAAACCGTAATTTAACTATCATTCTCAACTTGCATTGCAGATTGTAGTAGGTACATATTTGCCGGGTAAATCTTGTTAAGGAACAACTTGTGTATATCAATTTACATATTATCGGAAAGGGAATATCTTGGTAAAAATTCAAATGACTGTATAATCTTGATTATAATACGCATATATGTGATTGGATGGTTATCGAACTGGACTGGTTCTCGAACAAGGATCGCGTTGCCTAGGTTTCCTACCAAAAGTAGGAAGGTTACAGCAGTTATTTACCAAAAATTGTAAAGATGCAGCGGTTAGTATAAAGTTAGTTAAGGTACAAAAGTAGGTAAGATCACAGTTCTTTAACAAAATTAGTAAGGTATATACGGAGTTATTTACGAAAACGAAATACAAATCGCATACAAATATGCGACGTTTTTTGTGGAAGCAAGATTAGACAAAGTAGTATTGGCAGGGCCGAATTTACCGTAAGTGCCGCCCGAGGTACTGTAAAAAATGCCGCCCCTGACAAAAATTAAAAAAATTTCTTATTAACTATCCCACTTTTTTAGCTTTACCTTTAAAAAAAAGAACAGCTCCCATTTCTTATTTTCCTATTGGAAAGTGATGACCAGAAAAAAAAAAACAAATTATCACGTTTCTAAATTTTGCCGCCCTGGGCCAGTGCCCCGCGTGCCCCTAGTGTAAATCCGGCACTGAATATAGGCATGTTATGTGCGCCGATTTTGAGTATTTTGACCCCCTATGTCCCTGTAGTTATTCCTATGCTCAAAATTTTTTTGTTCTTTCGTAATCAATCTCTCCTCATTATGTAGCGCTTGGATTACAAGTTAATTAAAAATTTTCTGATCCCAAATTGGGTCTATTTATAAGCTCGCTCTTTATTTTTAGTTTTATATAAAACACTGCAGTGTCTAAGTATTTCCTACATATTATTATAATATTACAGCGTACTTTAAACAAAAAGATATTTTAAGTATAGATAATATAATTTTAAAGTAGGTATGTTTTCATAGTCATATTCAAAAAGTTTCTTTTTTCCATTTTTTATAATTTCACGAAAATTTTACACCCATAAATTAAACTTTTAAATATTTCTCTACTTTTACTTTCGCTGTTAACGCCACGCTTCTGTCGGCAATTTATTTATTTATTATATTCAGAAGAAAAAGATGCACGAAAAGGCTGAAGAGAGATAAAAATAAACTCAAGAAATATTTCATTACTGTACAAAAACAAATTTAAAATATTAAAAAGGCTTTTTTCTGCTACTGCTTTTTTTTTAAACAAAATTCAACTGGCGAATTTAATCTGCATTTGTTGTCTTCTTTATTAAGAACGAATGGGTAGGAAGAAGTAGATGGATGGGGTAGAGAGAGGTTGAGAGGAATGCCGCATGCAATAATGTTTTGTGAGAAAAAGATAAATACAGGTTGGTCAGTTACTACAAATTTACTCAGCTGAATACGAACTGAGACTACCAGTTCATTTTTTACTACTAGATAAAAAAAAGATGTTTTCCGAGTGTCATTAAAATGTGTGCACCTAATTCGAGTTATTTCGATATAACAAATCCAATAATCTTATAGTGTTAGAGTATAACTATAGAGAAACCTGTAATGGATCGAAATGTGACGAAAACAGTAATGTTCTAACGAAATCTGTAATGGTTAGGGGTGTAACGAAAAGAATAATATACCTACATATTTCGAGCGATACGGAGTCTATTGAAAAGAGAGAGCAAGAATGATAAATATATAGTAAAATACATAATGCGTCGAATATAACTTCTAAGCAGAATTATAAAGTTGTTAGCTTCCTTGTAGGACGTGGGTAAGTATTTCACATTTAAAATGGGGTTAGTAACAAAATCATTAAATTATTTTAGCCTATTTTTGTTTGCACCAGTATCGCTCACAGGCTTTCTTCAGGAGTTCCGCTTTTCCTGATAAATCAAAAAACCTTATATGTTTTTTTTCATTGTAATTGTTTATCCTTTTTTTCGTCTATCAAACGACTTCTCTCTCGAAAATGTTCGTAATATAATTATGGACTATAAAAATAAATTAATCAATGTCTGCTACTTTTGTCGTTCCGGCCAGAAGTTCGTTCTTATTCGTCATGATAATTACGATAACAAATTTTTGTAATAATGTTAATGTTAAAAGTGGCCCCTATAACAACCAAGAAAATATTCATTAAATTATTTTACCTACAACTACTTAACATGAAATTACTTATTTATTGTATAAGATATAGTAAGTTATGTTTCACATAAAGATATACACAAATTTTTATACTTTGCACACAACTGCTTGTAAAGAGCCACAGCTTATTATACTTTTATTAATTTTTATACTGTTTATTATGTATATTATGACCTGTACAAATTTCTACATGATTTTAGTGTATTATACTATTCGACCAAATTTATTTATTAAGTATAATACGTAACTCGGTTGTAGGGTATATTACACACTCGCCGATGTGCGGGTCTTAACTAACTTTTTCACACGTGTGTAATATGCAACTTACAGCTTCAATTACGTAATATACTATTATTCAGTTTATACAACAAAGTTTAATCGAAAGATTGTCCTAGATTGCTCCCCGAAAAATATTCGGTACAAGATATTTAGAAACCACTCTGTAGTATCCATTTAAAATTAAATTGCAAACATTAAAACACACATACATACATATATTTACGTGCACGTGAGCGAACAATAGTATGAAACAAGTAGCAGACGTAGAATAAGACAAGAAATCCTACAGGAGTCTTTTCCACGACGAACGTATATAATTGACTTAAAATGTAATTTATAAAATCTTGAAAAATAAATCATGATTCTAATTATCTAAATTAAAAAATAACATTTTTAAGAAGTATTCTGCTCACTGTATTTAATTTGCACAAAATATATTAAAAAAGAAAAAAAAGACAGAATTTTTAACACAGATAACAAATTACTCAGAGGGTGGTACTAGGAAAGAATTTATCAAACTCAAGTCACATAATTAAAATGGTGAATGATGCGTTACAAAAAAATAATTGTCATCAGTTATCAGCGTAGATATCTGAAAATTTTCAAGAATGATACTAGACATGAGCACAATAAGTTTTTGTATAAGAATTTTGTACTAAAATGTACTGTAGATATACATACTCGTATATGCTAACAAGACCAGTACCAGCCAAGTAATCGACTCTAGTGGAATGGTATGCCGAGGGTTAAGTTAGCCAGTTATATGTTCGTAAAAATTTCTTGCAGTTTCTTTGCCCATCCCATACACCTCTTATAAACTAGCTGCCTGAAAAACGAGGTTAAACCACATCATTATTATTATTATGAGTGATTAACGATCTAAACGTGACTGGACTTCAAAAGGTAGAGGAAAAAGTGTCCGTTCAGTATACCCACCCAGGTCAGCTTTGTCAGGTATGAGCGTTCCGCTATTCAGCTTCCCCTTCCTGCTCTTTCTCTTCCCAATTATTTCCTAAGCCTCGTTGCTTTCGTAACAGTGGGTTAAGGTATTCGAAGATGAAATCCCGGAAAAATTCATTTTTCGCAACCGAATCGCCCGGAGCGTCTTGATAATAACTCTTTTTTGCATAGACGCCGCTAGCCTGTGGGATCTAAAATCCGAAATGATGGTAAAATGTCGCTCAAGTCGACCAAACGCTTAAGCGACCAAGTGTACAATTCAGCTGTCGCAGTTCATGTAAAAGATCTTGATATTTAATTCTCTTTAGCACCTCCTTTTCAACTTCGTTTGTTTCCGCCGGGGAAGAGAACTCGATGGCAAACATATTTCGAGATGTAAATTAAAAAAATCACAAAGTGATTGAAGAAATTATCCGGATCGGCCAGGAATCGAACCCAGGGTCTCCTGGTAACTAGCCAGGTGTGCTATCCATTACACCATCGATCCTTTGCTCGACAAGCGCCAGATCCAGACAACATTCGAGAAGCAGTTACAACTTTTCAATTTCAAATATTATCGAGTGCTTGTGAAACACTACTACATATGACAGACTTTTGTCTGCACTTAAAACACACATAGTATTCATATGTTCACTTATCGTTCAGTTAAACTGAAACTTTAAGCACTCAACTTCCTTCGGTTAACATGACCAAAAACCACTTATGTAAATTAAAAATCACAAAGTAATTGAAAAAATTATCCGGATCGGTCGGAAATCAAACCCAGGATCTCCTGGTAAACTAGCCAGGTGTGCTATCCATTACACCATCGATCCTTTGCTCGACAGGCGTCCGATACAGACAACATTCAATCACCTATGTGTATGTACTCTCTATAATGTATAATCGAGATGTTAAATCTTGGAGCAATATATTAATTAGGCTTATTAACGTTCAGTTGTCTGGTAGCTGCAACCGGCATATTCTAAAAGATATTCTACTTTTGGTTTGCAAGGGAGAATTCAACTTCCGTTGACCCACATAATAATGTGGGTGGCGTTTGTTATAGAATAGATATTTGAAAAATGAACGTTAAAGCCTATTATTGCTACAAAATATGCATTAAAACTGCAAAATTTTAATAGATTTAAACATAAACTTCATGGTATTTCATATTTGCTATTATTACAAATAAAACAGTTTACTTTGCAAAAAAGTACCACTTTCTTTTTCTACACAAACAATGTTTTTTGAAAATTTCTTAAAGATATTGCAGTATTTGTGAGCAATATTAAGATCAATACAAGATTAAGTTTAAATCTGTGATAATAAAACCAAGGCTATAAGTTTATTAATGTAAAAAAGTACCTATTATAACTAAAACTGCTTATGACTTCGACTTCTACATTTTTTTCATGAGTAAGTAATGCTAATGTGAGTGTGTTCCATCGAATATTTAAATCCGCCTGTATATTAAACGGAAATTCAAGTTAAATAAGGAAAGAAATATTTATCCTTGAAACGAAAATTTTCCGTAGGTACCTACAACCATAATAGAATTAATCGCTTTTATGTTTACCTTAGAGAAAATTAAATTCATCTTTATTTCCGGGACGTTTGATCATATTAATGCGCATTCTACGCACTTACCCATTAACCACTAACAAGCGGTTTGAATAATTCAGTCAAAAAGAAAATTTTTTTATTATTTTATTAATTTATTTAATTTAAATATTTTGCGATAGTAAAAACTTTAGAAAATATTATTTTTTATTACTCATGCAGGAAAAGTATTAACTTGGCACACACATTTTTGTACGCAAAATAGCCGTTTGCCCCATGTACTCTTCCCACATAATTTTTACGTGCGGAAAGTAAACTTTCCGCATGAAAAATTGACAATAAAACACGCAAAATTTAATCCATTGAGGAGAGAATCGACTAGAGAAAATGCTGTGTATTACAAATACATTAAGAAATTGAAGCAAAAAAATTGACTGATGTGAGCAAAAAAATTGACTGATGGGATTACTTTAATGGCGGTGAAACCATTAATTTAATTGTTCATCTAATATTTATAAACAAGTCTCCGTGGTTACAAGTTGTGCTTCCTAAAATGGAGTCATGCTTTAAAATTTAATGCCTGTGGTATCTGTAGCAAACATATGTTAATATGTTCGATTCAGTGCTCAGTGATTTAATGAAAACACGCATAGAAACCACCAACAAAGTAATTTAAACAATTATTAATTCAGAAGGAAAAGACAAACACTCAAAAATATATTATTTTAAAAAGTAATAAAAAATAGTAATAATAATAAAATAAGTATGTGAAATTCGTAATAAAAAATAGTATGTGCAGCTCGTACGGGATTGTCGATTGCCTACTCGAGCGAATGAGCGCACTTACTACGATCGTGCGCTCAACTTCGCTCTCGTGGGCAATCGAAAATTTCCCGCCCTTATTGCACAATATACTATTTTATCCCATTTCCAGTCACTCCAAATATTAATTTTCTATTCCCGTCCGCTTACAATCCCGAGAAAAATTCCCAAATCTCCCACAATCCCCCACTTCCATCCAATTTATCAATTTTAATCTCGTGTCCGGTTTTTATTCGGATTCCCGCAATGGAGTTACATTATCTTCAATACCACTTTCGTACGCTTCCAATTGTTTTCGAAAAACAATTATTTATTTCCATCCGTTTTGAAAAAATCGACCCATTCTTTATGTTTTCAAATGGCGTACTTCAGGCTCTGACCTAATCCACTAATTTTCCGCCTAAATGATATTTCTACTCGAAAGTAATCATACTCGTATTTCAGTAAATTTATTTCGCTAATTCCCACGCTCTGAGATCTTTCTGTAGATACCCGTAAAGACAATTTTAGAAATAATGATGGCTAATTTTAATCACAATTTTATTGTTATTTCGGAATAGTATTTGACGGAAAATTTGTCAAGAACCATTCGGCTGTTTAGCTTGAGCTCTATCTGATAGCACTGGATTATAATATTGACATTACTTACTTTTTAATTTGATTTAAAAATTTTGAAAATTAACAAAATTATAGCCATTTTAATAAGTAAGTTCAGGTATCAGTTTACGAACTTTTTTCTACAAATACGAATAATATACGTGAATATGAAATGAATCAGATATTTCTAATTCTACTGTCAATTTTATTATTACATCTGTATTAAGTGATGGTAATTGATAACTTTCCGTTCGTAAAAATTTTGCTTTTGAAGCTAAAAGTAATCGAAAAATTACTGTAATTTTTTTTTTCTAAAAATTCTTGGTTTACTTAGAGAAAATTTGACCAATAAAAAAAAAGTTTAAAAAAGATGTAAAGATGTTTCCTCCGCTAAAAAAAAAATTTAGTACATATAACCAACCCTTTAAGTGATTTTAGATAAAAATATATTTCTTTCTGAAAATTCGAATGAAAAGTTTTTATCTTTTTTCAATTGGTATAGAGTTAATATAATTGTAAATAATGGTCATTTCTAATGTCCACCGCCACTCTCCAATACGGCAATATACACAACACTTCCGGCTAAAATCGTGAATCGTGTAATCTCTTTTTTCGAACAATAACTAAACGCAAAAAATAAACACCGTCATCTAATACATGGTAACATAATTTTATCAAATGTTTTAGTAGAAAGTTTTGTTCAAATATTAATATTGTGGTTACCAGACAAAGTTTCAACCCTTGGTTATCGTTTATAGTTAAAACCTTCAACATATTTAGTAAGAAAATTACGTTGTTAAAAAAAGAAAATAATATTTAACTTTCTATAGTATCGAGCTTATTTTTTGCCTTTTTCAGTTCTTCAATTTCTTTAAATATTTTCTTAAAGTTTATTTTTATGTTAGAAAAAAGATCAAGTGACCTTAGGGAACATTCGAAAAACAATTTTTTCTAGTATTATCAGATAAAACTGATATAGTGCCCCCAGTGAAATGACACATGTAGGTTATGGACGAACTAAGATAGTAATTTTTCACCCGACTACTATAGCAAAGCCAAAAGGAAATGTAATCTATGAATATTAATTCGCAACTTTTAAATTACCAGACCGATTTTTACGAATAAGATGTCATTTGATTCGTCTTGTGGGCGAGAATCTTATAATCTATGAATGTAAATGAAGTTCTTAAGTAAATATTTTGAAGCAAAGTTTAAGTTTTTATATTCGATTTATATACCTGAGTTGTCAAAGCAATTGACCATCATATTTTATTTTCTGACTTACAATATTATCTGTTTTATAATAAAGTGTACCATTAGTATTTATTGACAAGAAAACAGAAAACACTTTGATAAATTCTGTAAACCCTCTTAAAGTCCAAACCCCGGGTACCCTCTCTCTCGTCGGGCCTGTTCATGTGTGAATTTTTGCAATGATAATTACAGCTTCAATGATTTTAATAGTCTTGTTTGCGTCATCACAATAAAATTTTCGACTTGAGAAAAGATCAGATTTAATAATTTTTAAAAATTTCACAAAAATGGAAAGATGCAAATCATCATCATTCTATTGAAATTTACAACATAGAGATATTGCTACAATAATATATATATATATATATATATATATATATATATATATATATATATATATATATACATATATATATATATATATATACATATATATATATATATATATATATATATATATATATATATATATATATATATATATATATATATATATATATATATATGTATGTATGGTGATAACGAGTTTCTTGAGAATTTGAAATATTACAATGAAAAATATATCCAATTTTTTTCATTTTTATTTTTTCAAACGTGTAAATACAACCAAATAAAATTTCGAACATATTATTTCCTTTTTCAACGGAGCGGGTGGGCGCATTTTATTGCCACAAAACAAAACCGGAAACATACGGAAAAACATTAATGTAAAAAAAGAATATATGTATATTCATATACACATATGAACCATGCATACACATCTTGGTCGCTATACAACTCCCCTGAGATTACAAATTCATGTTCCACTCACCAAAAATACACACTGCAGGACAAAAATATCCAAACAGGATCACTTTAAATTTTGTATGTTTTATAGTTGAGTGATTTGTTTGAATTATTTTAGTAGAGTAATGTAGGGGAGCTAGGGGCTTGTTGTAACAGAGGTAAGTAGTAACACGCAATTTTTATTGCGAATCTGAACACTTTAAACCCATATTCTTTATTCAAGTTAATGCTTATACCATGGGGCATCACGTCATCATAGCTAGTAATTTGCCCGATGACGCAGTAAGTGGCGGTGTACACGTGCTTCATTTTGGTTAGGTAACGTAAAATATCACTTTCATAAAATTTGGTTGTTCGAGTTTATTATCAATTAATCTAAAAATTCTAGTTTTGCATATAGTTTCAAAATGTACTTAGTTTTAATAATCATTAAAAATTTCACGTTTAGCAACATGATTTTATGAAAATTTTGTTAAAAGTAGAAAATTATGTTACGGAGTTTGTTGTAACAATATGTTGGGGCAAATTGTAACATGTTATTTGTTACTCCGATGGAGACTGAATTTAGTCATTATAATATAACGTCTTTTTTTTCGGAAGCTGATTATTTTTTAGATAATTATATAGTTTTTTTAAGTAAATGAATGCGATTCAAAGTGTCATGTTGATTATAAAAAATATAGTTTACCTTCTTAAAAAATGTTATTGCTGGTTTTTTTGTAAAATAATTTTTCAATTTCATTGTTGATAAATATTAATAATGTAAAATTTTCTGTTAGTTTTGAAAATGACAAATAAAGCTCAAATACCTCTCAAAAATGACTTTACTTTTATTGTTACTAGCTACCCCATGGCTGTTACATCTAGCCCCGAACACGGGGCAAGTTGTACCAACGCACTTTTTTTAAGAAAATGGCTGCCGTGAAGCACATATTAATAATTTTTTATTACTCATGCGGAAGAAGTAGTAACTTGGCGCACACATTTCTGTACGCAAAATAGCTGTTTGCCAACCGTACTCTTCCGGTATACTTTTTTGCGTGTGGAAAGTAACTTTTCACACGCAAATTGACAATAAAACACGCAAAATTTAATCAAAACACGCAAAGCCGCCTCTTAATTTTTCATTGAATAAATATTTCATAATTATTTCTTTAGCAACCACCAACAAAGTAATTTAAACGATAATTAATTCAGAAAAAAAAGACGAACACTTAAAAATATTATTTTAAAAAGTAATAAAAATGTCAAAAATAGTGATAATAATAGAAAAAAGTATGTGAAATTCGTAATAAAAAATAATATGTGCAACTCGTGCGGGATTGCCGATTGCCCCACTTAAGCGAATGAGCGCACGAACGTAGTGAGTGCGCTCAACTTCGCTTTCGTGGGCAATCGACAATTTCCCGCACTTATTGCAGAATATACTATTAATCTTATTTCTTTTGGATATGATAGAGGGATAGTTAAACTATCGACAAATACTTTTTTAATGCTAAAAACGCTAACAGATATTAAATTAGATCAGTTTTTCTAAAAATTGTTACAACAAGCCCCCCTCTCCCCTATAATACGCATAAAGAAACTGTGTATATGTGTTAAAAAATCTAAAATCGTTCCCTCCAAAAATAAGAATAAATTTTTATCACGTTTATAATTTTAAATATGTAAGAAAAATAAAAAATAAAATAAAAAAAAAAAAAAATAATAATATTTTCCCTACTTCGATGTATCTTTTTCATTTTATATACTATTTTTGATGTATCCACATAAAAAAAATTTTTCTCGGTATATGTTTGTTCAATTACATTTGAAGCGTACACTGAGAGAAAAAATTGCTTTTATAAGTTGTTTTGATCAAACCGTTTTATTGGGAATAGAATACACTTGAAATTTAACTCAATAATGTAAGAGAACCGGAAAATTCCAAAAGACTTGATTTATTCAACCATGATCACAAATTATATGAACACAAGTATTTTTATTTCTTTGTATTAGCCTTACTTACTGCAAACAACCATACATGTGATAAATAACACAAATATTGCAATCGCAAATTTAAGATAGCTGGCGCTTGAGAAGTTGAGATATTAAGTGATTGCTAAATTCCAAAAGTTCTATCATTTATTACCTACCTATCAGCATAATGAAGAAGTTTCGTAGTGTCAGTAATGTAATATGTAGATACATTTAACTAAAATATAGAGAAAAACTAATAAACTGGTGAAAAAAGTTTTGAAATCCATCCGTAAATAGTAGAAAAACCGACGATCAAATTTTGAGGTGGAATAATTAATTTCCAATTTACTTCTAACTTCAAATATACGCACAGTTGGACACCGAGTGTCTTTTATACATTTTTTTTATTTAGTTATTAGCCGTGTGCCCGATGGCATTACCCATCGACAACATCTTTTTATTAGGCACTCAGTTTCTGCTCACATTTAATGTTTTTCAAAAGCCTAAATCAACATCCACGTTTCTAACTTCATAACTCCTGTGCTTAATTTCGTCCTTCTAAACCCAACAGTTTAGGTTGTGTGTTGTCTGTCAATCAAAGATTCATTAAATAAGATATTATTTATTTTAATAACGATAGTAACGTATTTTTATATACCACTACCTTCAAAAATAATGAAATTATGTACAAATTTTCATGCCCTATTAAACCCACTTAGGAGACGAATTTTCAAAAATGCTTTCTTATTGCTCACCTACGTTACATTGGGAACTCCTATGCAACATTTCATTCTTCTAAACCCAACGGTTTAGGCTGTGCGTTGTCTGTCAGTCAGTCAGTGTTAGAAATTTATTAAGTAAATGTTAAATTACCATGGATTTAATATTTAAAAAAAATTATTTTTTATTACTCATGCGGGAATTTGCTTGTAGAAAGTAACTTTCCACACTCAAATTGACAATAAAACACGCAAAATTTAATCAAAACACGCAAAGCCGCCTCTTAATTTTTCTTTTAATAAATATTTCATACTTATTTCTATAGAAACCACCAACAAAGTAATTTAAACGATAATTAGTTCAAAAAAAAGACGAACACTTAAAAATATTATTTTAAAAAGTAATAAAAATGTCAAAAATAGTGATAATATTAGAAAAAAGTATGTGAAATTCGTAATAAAAAATAGTATGTGCCACTCGTGCGGGATTGTCGATTGCCCCACTCAAGCGAATGAGCGCACTCACTACGTTCGTGCGCTCAACTTCGCTTTCGTGGGCAATCGACAATTTTCCACACTTATTGTACAATATACTATTTTTTATTATAATATGACTGTGAATATTTCTAGCGGAAGCGCTAGCAACGTCAGAGAGACGTTCGGCACTTTTTTACTCATTGTCAGTTACATAGTAAAACATATGAAATTCAGAAAACAGTGGAAGGAAACGATATGTATAACCTTAATTTTAAAGATTATTCTTAAAATTTTCATTCTATTAATTTTTTATTGTCACGATCGTTGAAAAACACCTATTTTACATCTAATTCTCCATACTTGAAATTACTAAAAACACTTCTTTTTATCTATGGGACGGCTAGGTTTACGTAAACCTAACCATCCCTTTTGTTTTTCATGTTTTCTTAAAAACCGTTGGATCACCTAATTTTTTCGTTGCTAGAACCGTTTTCAGTGATCAAATTTTCTAGCCGGTTGTATCCAACGAAAGACATCCATAAATAACTCCCTAGACTGTGTAAAACGACTGCTTTGATCTTTCCCGTGTAGTAAGTTTATATCAAAAGAAGGTTAAAAAAAAATTATTATTTATCTTGTTTATTATAAATATTATAACGAAAATGATGAAGTCTACCATACGTCGGGACGTCGGGATTTCACCGTTGGCTGAATAAATAAAAAGTACAGAGAAAATAAAAACAAAAAAGGGTCCACCCTGTGTGACGGGTTAGAATTAAGTCTTGCAGAAAAATCATTATTTCATTTTTTTTTATTTCCGAAAGCAAAAAAGAATTTTGTATTTTTGTATTTTTATACATTCTTTTGTTTTGTTATGTTGTTTAATTAAAATATAGTATCAGTCTTTTCGGGTTCAGGGTTTTGTTGAGACCGCATAAAATGTTAAAAAATAATATTTTGACTATTTAATTCAGAGTATCTCAAAGTGAGATACGCGTAACCATGAAGGTACCTTTGTCAGATGTAAGTGGTATTCAGATTTCTGTAATTGTGAAAAATTCAGTTTAAGGTATTTGGTGCGAGATAGTCAGGTACAAAAGTATATAGCTCAGCGAAAAAATTTTCTTTTATGAAAAATTAAATAATGTATTAATATTCTTCAGTTATTATATTTGTGTACCACCTGTTTGTTTGAATTTCTGCGCTCTTATGTTGTAGCAATATAAAAGCATTGTTGAAAAAGCGTTGTAAAAACGTTGTAAAATGATGTTTATAAATTATATTTCAAAAACGGCTCGGTCAATAATTTTTACTTGTTATTAAATATGGTTGTAACTTTGTATTATTAATTCTAATTCCTTTGACACGTTATCATTTTATTCAAAAAAAATCGTGTGAATATGTCAACTTCCCATAAGAGCCCATGTTTCAAAACTTAATCGGTGCTCAATTTTTGGTATTAGGCTCGTATTATTGGTATTGAATTAAATAAATGTCTAGAGAAGTTTCGTTAATAAAATCCTTTAAAAAATCGTTTTTCGGACCAACTACCTTAACAATTATTATGTCAAATATTTAAGCAAGGATAAATTTAAGGTAGTATTCCTATGACAGTAGAATTTTAAGCTTATTTCAGAATTTCTTTTGTATCAGAATAAAATACAATTAATTTTTTCAGTCTTTTTACATATTTTTATTTGCATCTTAGATTCCACAAAAAAAATTTCTTAACTAATTTTAGAATGCTTTTTTTATGTTTTATAGGGGGTTAAAGTGGGCAGCAGAAATAGTGGGCAGCAGAGTGGATGGTGACCGGATGGTGGGCTCCATTTGTAGCGACCTAAAACAAAAACTCAGACATACATATGTACTAAGCATTTATATTAATAAGGAACAAAGTGGTAGATTTTAAAGAAATTCAAATATCGTCAATTTTTCATTGAAAATCAAGGAAAAAAAGTCAAACAAGTTTGTCAGTAAGGCACAACTTCAGGAGCCAACTTATGATACGCAATACTCCTCAATAGGATTGATAGATGTCTCGCAAATTTCAAAATTACAATTGACTCACTGTTACTACTGACACACCTCTCCTCTATACCTATTTTTAATAATATCTACTTAATAAATTTCTAACACTGATTGACTGACAGACAACGCACAGCCCAAACCATTTGGTTTAGAAGGATGAAATTCTGCACCGGAGTTCCTTGTATAGGTAATGTAGGTGAGCACTTAGAAAAGATTTTTATTCATTCCCTAAGTGGGTTAAATACGAGATGAAAATTCGTCATTTTTAAAGTTTGAGATATATAAAAATATGCTACTATGGCTAGTAAAATAAATAATACCTTCTTTAATAAATCCTTAAACACTGACTGACATCCCAAGATGTTATTGATGATAAATCCTATCGGGTGGGTATACGGCTACATATAGCATAGCATAGGATATATTATATAACATAACGATTTATATCTCTGATGCCGCCCATAAAAATTTGACGCCATAGACTCGATCATGACAGACCTAAGCTTAAATTCCCCCTGATTTTACGTTTCGATTAACTTCGATTTTTGTAGGGTAAGTTCTATAAAAGTTCGCAGAAGAAATGGTCTAAGAACCTCTGGTTTAACTGTTTGTTTCAATTTGTAATAATTTGTAAATACGAAAATGTACCAATAAATAACATCTCTCTTATACTTTTAACAATTTTAGTTGCATCAATGGATACAATAATTTTATTCAGGCAAACAATGCCAACCAGCCAGCAAGCTTGGTATTATTATTTAATAAAATAGACACTAACAAAGCAAAAATCTTGTTATATTTCATTATTAGTGCAACTCTTGTCTCGTGTTCGGTTATGGGCTTTTGTATTTTATTATTGATTCTACGTTTTTTGTTGTTGTCTATTTCGGTGTGGAAATAGAAAAAAGGCGATACTAGTTGGCAATTTTTCAATCAGACATAATGATATATTGAGAAAAATGTAATATGTACCAAGTTTAATAGAATACTACTAGTAAGAGACATCAATGACAATACCAAACCAATTTTAATAAATATTTCATTTTAGACTTTTCTTTTCTATACCGTGTCCATTTATAAATATACAGGGTGACTGATTTTTACAGCGATTTCTAATTTTTTTTCTGTCTCTCCGTTCACGCATCACGCAAAAACTACTGGACGGATTTTGATGAAATTTAGTGTGGTGATATTTTTTACTCCAGGAAAATGTTTCATTCCTACGGGAAAATACAAAAATCATTTCGAGTATAGCACTCGTCTCACTGAACGGATTTTGACGAAATTTGGTCTACTTATTACACGGAATATTTAGAAACAAACTTCGTATCTCTATACTAGCTTTCTTAATGTGAACAAAAGCTTACGTCACAAATGACCTAATTTGTCTCCCACTCCAAACGCACAACATATTACAACAAAAATCTCATATCAATGTATACGTGATGTACGTTTGTGTGTGTATCAACGTCACACTCTGTTTGTTGAAAGAGAAGCCTGCACTGCATATGTATGCTAGTGTTTCGGTACCTGCATATTACTATATATGTATTCGCTTATTGTTGAAAGTGATTGATAACAATCGATCTAAATACGGCTATAGTTGTTGTGTGACTGACACACTTAAGCGGTATCGAACCACCCTGAGGCACACTGCTATCCACAATTTTTTAGACATACGCTTAGAGCTTGACTTATTACCTGGAAAAACATTTAAAATACTGTCCATTGCAGGAAAATGTCTCAGTCCGATGGGAAAATATCAAATGGATTCGACGTGCGAACGACGCCATTGGTACTACAATTAGGTATATATACATATATATCCATACTGATTTAACTGATTTAACTGATATAGAAATTTTAATCAGCTTGTTGATGATTATGATATTTTGCACTCAAATTTAGCCTAATTTTAACTTAATAGCTTTAAATGATTTTAAATGGTTGATAAATATTGCCTGCCACTCTCCATGGTTGTCACATTTATTTTAAAGAGTACGTCATTAAAATATTCCAAGTGAAATTTCGTTCATGGCGCCTATGTTTTAACGATTAGAGGAGTAAAATGCTGAGACGGAGCTAGAACTAGAATGTGTGGGCCACCTCTGAATAGTTATCTTCACACCCTCCTAAATATTGTGTAAACAACACGCCCCTCTTTTAAAACAGAGAAATTAGAGACATTGCTTCTTTGGCTAGTATAGTTTGGCTTTACTGTCAATAATATATGTACATGCAGCCAATATAATAGGCTTCAGTATTTTTTCAGTTATTCGATCAGTCCAAACTACCTATCTTAGGAAACACTTGCTCGGTTAAAACTAGTGATGAGCAAATGCAAGACCAAGACCAAGACTTAGCAGTCTTGTTCTTGGTCTTGTTCTTGCATTAAGAGTCTTGCTATTGGTCTTGCTAGAGCAGTTTGAGTCTTGGTCTTGGTCTTGCAAAATGCAGTCTTGGTCTTGTTATTGGTAAGAAATCTTGCACTTTCTTGCATTTTTTTATTAGCGAATTGTATTCTTCTAAAATCAGAATTTTTACTATCTTTACGTATTAATTATACTTTGAAACTATTTAAGTAGTTTAGCAAGAATCTTGCTTTTTTCTTGCTTTTGTCTTGGTCTTGCTCACTTGAGTCTTGATATTGGTCTTGCAGCCATACTTATAGTCTTGGTCTTGGTCTTGCTCTTGGTATACATAGTCTTGGTCTTGGTCTTGCACTTGGTATACATAGTCTTAGTCTTGGTCTTGGTCTTGCATTTTTTGCAAGACTGCAAGACCCAGACTAATTTTGCCCATCACTAGTTATAACAAAACGGATCAAAAAATAAACTCTCTCTCTTTTAGGAAGACCGCGTTTTTGACGTTTCCCAATCACATTTAGTCAGTGGGCCGTACTTTGGGAACCCCTAGTCTACACTGTGCCAGTGCTGATTATCACACAAAACACTTTAGGCAATAAAATATTAAACAAAGCTTAAAATATTGTTGAATATTTCGTGATAGCATTAAATACGGCTGATTATTATTTGAAACATGTCATATTCGCGTATGAAAGCTTAAAGCTTATTTTTAAATCGCTTTCATGTGCCTAATGCCACACAGTTTATTGTTTATCACTACATAATATATCGAGGCTATAGATCAGTCAGTCACTCATAAATGTGTTATGATAATTTTGTAATTTTAGATTTTAATTCTGTGTTGTCGTATATACATTATACATACAGGTGCCTACAGTACCCGTCATTATTTCGACAACATAAACAGGATTTTCGTATATATACTTTGATAAGAGTGTCTATAAAAGACTGTCTATACACGAAGAATTTCGTTCAGAATGTGCATCAGTATACCACTTTAAAAAATAGCTCAGAACTCCATAATTTATTTTGTCATTATTTTTTTCACATTTCGAACCTTCGTTCCAGCTGCAGTCTCAGCTCCAATACATTGTCTAAAACTTTACGGTGCGAGTACGGAGCATCTGTGTAATGGCCAGAACAACAGTAGAGGCCGATCGTGATCAGTAATCATACATGTGTACAATATTACCACAAACAGGTATTGACCAGTAACAAACACACTTGACCAGTAGCAAACACACATGGAACTGATATATTCGCGTACATTGAGGACCGGTGTAACTTTATATCAAATATATTATAATATATGTATTTTATTCTATTTCAAAAGAATTACTTAAAAATCGTGTTCTTCGGGACCCGTGTTCTTCGAGTACCGTCTTCTTCAGGGGCTGTCTGTAATTGTTTTTTTTTTTTTTTAAATTTAATTTCTTAAAAATATTGCCGGTCCCTGGGAGTTATTGACACGTGAATGTGCGGAATGTATTGTGTCAATATTGGCTTATACTGTTACTGGTAGGCACTGGCAATGATATAGTATTAATATTGGCGTATACTGCCGAAACTACTTCCTATTAAAAAATATAGAAAATATGTAATGTAAAATTTTTCTTAAATATTTTTATTGTTGCCTGATTTACAGTTACAAGCGAGATTGGAGGTTAAAAAATTATTTCGAATAACGAAATTGTCTTATATTTTTGACTACGAACTTTACCGTGTTATACTACGCATTGTACCTAATATATGTCAATATATTATGTCACTATCATCCATTTTAAAAGCTATAGCCATTCATCGAACTACGTCATTGAGCTGTGAACAATTCAAATGCGTAATTATGAAAATAAAAAAATTTTAATGGAAATCAAATAACAATAAAGTATGGAGTATAATTCGACGATGATAATTATAAAAATAACTTCCAATTTGCATTTAAAATTACCGTTTCGAGTTTCTCGACAATGTTTGAATGCTAAAATTAGAAAAAAAAACATTCCAGTGTTTCCAAATCTGTGTAAAGTTGATATCTCTATGAAATTATTTTACAAATTTAAAAAAAAAAATATTTTAACATTTTAGGTGACTTTAAAATAATTGCGACTTTTTGTACCACCTTTCAGTTGTATTTGTTCAGAATTGCCAAATCATTTCTATTTGTAGTTCATCATACTCTTTACTATGCGAATTTGTGCAATGTGAAAGTACCAAAATGCAGTACAATGCAGTACAGTGCAGTACAGTTTTTGTTGAATTTGTTGCGAAATATTTGTAGTGAATTTTTTGAAAGGTTTTTTTTTTTTGTACCTTTTTTATGCAAGCCCTCTCTTCCGCAAAAAATAGTTTTCTCTATACATATACCAGATGGTCCAATTTCGACAAGGTTCTTTGTGGTATATTTTCACTACAGGTTATATTTTTGTTTTAATCTGCCTAACTTCAGTGTAACATTATTCTTGTCAAAATACAAATTACTTGATTTCAAAGAACAGGCCCCGCTTCTTGTAGGATCTATCTTGTTTACCTATATCACATATTTTTAATTATTAATTATTTAATTAAATAAACATCCCACACAAACAGAATAAATGTTTATATTGGCTGGGTGCGTGATGGCAACGACATCTATAATATTCATTTTTCCGGGCTCATTATCGAATAGAAATAATGGTAACCGTGGTAATAAATAAATGTAAAATATTAAATCTAAATACAAATATTTGCTATTTACAATTAATTTTTTAATAAATAAATTTGAACAATTTGAGGTATAAAATACTTGAAGTATACCTAATAGTTGTATTAAATAAGTAATTAAACAATTTTCGACGTAAATATGGATATAATTATCACGACAATATTTCCGTCCAATCCCGGACTATGCAGAGGAAAAAATTTCTGGTGACGGTAAAACACGTCAGGGAAATTCGAGAATTAAGAAATTCTGGCATAAGTCATTTGGTTGAATGTAGTGTCATAAGACAAACATTAATAACTTTAACTCCTTATGAAACATCATTGCATGTGAGTTAAAATACATCAAATATTTTTAATTATGTATTTATGGATTGACGTGTAAACGTTAATTCTGTTGGCAGATAAATAAGGACAAACATATTAGTTACAACTGCGTTTATAAACAAAGTGGATCAATGTAAATATTTTTATTTAATATTTTTTATTACACTAAACACATATGAGCCTGTATTAATCCTTGTTTTCTCCACTACCATAAAACACTAGTAGCCAATTAATATAAAAAAGTGTAACTCGCTTGGAGCCATTTGTAGGCCTGTCACAGCTTAAGACATATAGTCAGTCGGTGTCCGTCGCCGAACACACAGTGCATTGTAATACATTGTTAGACATTGTTACTTGAATTGGACAGGTTGGTCTGTTCCATAATACGTGTGTTGGAGTAGTGTGTGTGAATACGCACACAGAAGCAAACACCAAACCAATACCATTGCAAACAGTGTGTACCTACACAACATAGTGGGGAGATTTTACGTCACCCACTGATTACAAGTGGCACAGTTTGATAGACATTCTAGTTTGACCCCTTGTCCACTACTCACGCTGCAATCGATTTAATTGTCCCCACCATATACTTCGCACCCTGCCAATACCCACTTCGTAAACTTTCGTTTTCTGAATTAACTGAAAAAATTTTCAATTTGCTATTTGTTGGCTAATTGTTTTAACGCACATTAATTTCTATATGTAACTGATAGATTTGCGTAGTCGTGCGTTAGATATACGCAATCAGTAGCGTCAAACAGTTAGGTATTTGGTTATATTCAGGTGTGTAATTTAATGCAATTAACTCGAATAATTTATAACAGGCTAATGAATTAACAAATGAGCTATTAACAGATTATTAATTAGGTCTTAATACATTTATCATTTAAGATGTATGAAATATTAACCATGAACTAACCATGTTTTAATATGTACTGTCTCGAAAATGGTTGTATTTTGTTGTTTTTTAAATAAAGCCAATAAAAATTATTAAAATTAGATCTTTTTAATTTGTCTAATCCGACCATTTTGAAATTGAGAATACCTCTCATCCGGCAAATATACGCCTCTTTCTGACGTTAAAACAATTAAAAAATGTTATGCATATGAAGATCGTTTTTTTTTTTATATTTAGAAGAAAAAAAATTAATTTTAATTGTATATCCCAAATAAAAAAATAACAGTGCCTTTGAGAATAAGATGCTCAGTGATCATCTAAGGATAACAGTCATAAATATACTGCTTCTAATTTTTCATTAGGTTGTACAAATGAAATGTTCGATGATTATCTAGATAGTTTAAATTGGCCGAATACTTCTATGATGTGACCTAAAATTTTAAATTACGAGTATATTGTATTTGAACATATTTTATTTAAACATTTTTACGAGTATATTGTTGGAATTAAACCTTCGTTTAATTCCAACAATATACTCGTAAAAATGTTCAAATAAAATATTTAAAAATATTTTCATGTCAATTATTCCTTTATCTTGTTTAGAAAAACAATTTCTAGATAAGTCGTGAAATTCTGGATTATGTATTTTTTCTACTCCTGTTGAAGAACACACTCATTATATATCTGTTAATTGCTGAGAAAGTTAGGCATTATTCAAAGGTGTGGAGGAATGTTCATTACTCAATACCCTCTTGACCAATGAAATCACAGTATTAACCATTATTCCATGGGTTTGCGATTGTTTTGTATATATATATGTATGATTCAAGTTTTAATTTAATATTTGTTGCGTAGTAACGTTCAAGTAAATAAAGTAGTTTATGTATTGTTTTGATCGTTTTATACATAATATTATACAAACTTTTAATGAAATTAGAGATAGATTAAAAATTTATATTCAATTCTATTTAAATCAAAAAAGAAAAAAGTCGTAGAAAAAATATCGTATTCTACTCGCTTGCAATGGCTATTACTCACTCAGATGCATTACGACACTCGCCTCGCAAGCTCGGCTCGTGTCGCAATTTCATCTTCGTGAGTAATAGCTATCATTACTAGCTCGTTGAATAATATACTATTTCGTGAAACTTTTCACAGTCCTGGTCCATCGTATAAAAAGCTTTTGTTGAATTTCAACAATATTTTTTTTGGGATATATAAATTTCACGAAGAATTTTTTCAACCTTCTCCCAAATTGCGTGGACTAGCTTTATAGAAGGATGGACATAATGAAACCAATATCTTCTATTTCATAGCTTTTCTTTATTAAAATTGCCAAAATATTTTCGATATGTTTAATATCATCTTCAGTGGCTAAACATCAAAAAAAAATTTTTACAACGTAATAATAAACAATAACATCATTTTTATATATTTACAATTCTTCGTTAACTTATGCTATTATTTTTTAGGTTATAAGCTACATATTGGATAGGAGGATTATTTATTTATTTTTGTAAAAACAACAAGAATTTGTGATTTAGTTGATATATAGGAAATTTTATGTTTGGAAGAATATCTATTTGTGTTAACGAAACAAACAAAACCTATTTTTTAATATTAGCGGATTTGAGACAGGACAAACTGAAACAGTATGTATATTAAAATGTTAAAAAATTTTTTTTTTACAATCTTACTAACTTGAATTTGTTGCGAAATATTTGTAGTGAATTTTTTGAAAAGTTTTTTTTTTTTTTGTACCTTTTTTATGCAAACCCTATCTTCCGCAAAAAATAGTTTTCTCTATACATATACCAGATGGTCCAGTTTCGACAAGGTTGTTTTTGGTATATTTTCACTACAGGTTATATTTTTGTTTTAATCTGCCTAACTTCAGTGTAACATTATTCTTGTCAAAGTATCAAAATAATTACTGTTTCAACAAACGAAAATGTAAAAAAAGTTGAAATGTGTAAACAAAAATAATAATAAAAATTTTATATATCTCTTTTTTGTTCTTTCCGCACGGGATGTAATAACGGCTCAAATTAAAACATGAAATTTAATTACTCAAATTCAATCATCCAGTTTAAAATGGTCACGCTTACCTAACATTATGTACCTACAGTAACGTGAAAAATAAATATGGGACATATTGCAATTTTAAAACTGAATGGCCACATCCTGATAGCAAACTACGTAGCCGGTTGTTATCAGGTGTGAAAAAGCGGTTTTACATATCGTTTGTGAAGTACTCTAATTGCTGATTTTTGTAGTGTCCATGGGCGGCATAAAGGATATTGTATTTTGTAATTTTTATATTGTCCTTCGGCTTCAATAATTGTTTTTAAGCAAGAACATTAAAACAATTTTTATTAAAATTTATATATATATATATATATATATATATATATATATATATATATATATATATATATATATATATATATATATATATATATATATATATATATATATATATATATATATATATATATATATATATATATATAAATACTGTATATATACTATATATATATATATATATATATATATATATATATATAGTATATATACAGTATAACCAGAGGTAGCTATTTGTTCATTTTTGGTTGCCTTAGTTGTGGTCAAAAAATGGTGGTCAACAGTTTCAAATATATTTTCATTTAGTATCATTTTACATTGTGTAATGTAATAAAATCACTTTTTTAAGGAAATATTTAATTTTTTTAGACAAATAACGGTTTGTTATTGTATTGTAACTTGTAAAAATAGAAGTTTGAAGGAAAATGTAAGAATATAGGTATGTGTGATTGTAAGTAATTTGACTAAAAATACATTAAATACTGATATTTTTTTAAACGTAGGATTTAATTTGGTAATTATTACCTACGATTCTGATATTTTTCAGACATCATGTTTCATGTAACGATTAGCACAATCCTGACAAAAACATAAATAAAAGGAATATCAAAGACAATCCTCCCGCACGTCTCTTGGCTACATATTCTTTGCCCAGAAATACAACTTACACTATCTCTAGTAAATATATATATATATATATATATATATATATATATATATATATATATATATATAATGCTAAATATTTGTATTGTGTATTGAGTAGATAATATATAGGTATATATATGTATATATATATATACATATATATATATATATATATATATATATATATATATATATATATATATATATATATATATATATATATATATATATATATATATATATATATATATATTATCTACTGAATACACAATACAAATATTTAGCACCGACAGGTTCTCGTATAAGCTCAATTAATCTCTGTTTATTTGAAATGATACTGTTAAGAAAATAATTTACCTACGAAATTTTGGCAAAACATAGTTCGGCCTTTATATTTACCTTTTTGATAATAAAAAAAATTTTAAATTGTAAACTAGTCCTTTTTCGTACCTAATTTCCTGTCTCTTTTCCTTATTGCTAATTTTGTATTAGAGTAACTATAGTAACCTAAAGTTGTACACTAATTTTTCTTAAGGACGTCATACCATTTTTGGTTAACTTGATCTATACATGGATTTTAAATTGATTTTTTTTTTTTGTAAAATAAGTGATGTATAAAATTTTTTTCACAATTCTCTTGTCTACACTTTTCTAGAACAGTATGTTTTCCATTTCTTTATCCAAATGTTTCAGAAGGAGGGTGAGGGTTTTGGGATTGTATGTATAAATATATTATCTATGTAAGTTTGTTAATTTTTGTGGCGCTACTAGGAAACTAAACGGCTTGATAGGTTTTGAGAAGTACTATAGACTACAGCTACATAAAATATCAAAACTTATCCCCTTAGGTGGGTTAAATAGGGAATGAACATTTATACAGAGACTAGCTTTCGTCCACGACTTCCTCCATGACATAGTGGATATATCTGGTTAACCATTAACGACTTCACGCGCTGACGAAACCGTTGACAAAAGCTAACACATAATAAAAACCAATTTTATTAAGTATTTTATTTATGGTAGGTAATTTAAGCTGCCAGTCATCGTAATATCGTATATTTAATACTTTATTTTCTACTAAATAATTAAATAACATTTTAAAAAAAATTTAAATGAAAAAGTAAATAAAAAAGCCCGACTATTTAAAAGGCAAAATAAAAAGATGGAAACAATATGAAATATGAAAAAAATAAAATAAATAAAAAGTAAAGCACTCGAAAGCATACATGTTGCACTATGTTGAACAGAAATATCTGATGTTTCGGACGGCTTTACTTTTTTGTTCGATTTTCATTTTTTCTTATTTCCATCCTTTATTTCGCTTTCTAGTGGGTCAGGTTTTTGATTTTTAAATTTTTATTGTTTTCCTACTTTTCTCACTTGAATACTGCATGTAATTTCTTTTGTATGTAACATATTATATGTGCTTTCTCGGTTGATTTTATAGAAAAAATGTTCTGCTCCTGAACATGATGCTAATCGAATCTAAACTTGTGATAATTAATTTTGAAAATTATCTTTCGTTTTATTTTACCTAGGTACATCAATATCTTCTCACTGTTTCTAAATATTTTAACTTTATGCGAGCTTATTAAAAAATTTTAATCAGTTATTATAAAAGCTACAAAATTATTTTGAAAATCCAAATTACCCTTTTTTCATAGTAGGTACCCATAAGTCATATTATATGTAATCTTATTACTAATTCACCAAAAAATTAATCCACATAAATTCTTAAAATTGACGTCCGTTAAATTATTTTCTTTTATACGAATATTTTCTCTTATATGGCAAACATTTGTCACTGTTTATTTAAAAAAGAGTTTATCCATTACAATTTCAAGGGATTGCTATGACGTAAATAAGTATCTTACTGCCTATCTAAAAATAATATTTTTAGTTCTCTTCCACTAAAAAAAGTCGAATATGGACTTTCGAAATTGCAGTCCATCCTAAAAAAATAATTTGTTTACATTTAATGTTTTTTCTTTTCTGTTTTGTTTTTCTTCTAAGCGAATTTCCGAATGGATAATTCAGCTATTACAACCACTGTCATGGTCCCTATCGAATCGGATCTTACCGCGTTACATATATTAAATTATCTGACGATTCTATAAGTTTTAATGATGACACTGCAGATTTAACAAATATTTGAATAATTTAAGTTGTCATAATTTTTGTAAATTACTGTAGCAGTGATGTTGTCAAATGCGATTACAATTCATAAAATGAAATTTATGACAATAATTTGTTCTAAACGATTACGTAAATTATAAATTCACGGTGACTGCGAAATAACAATTGACGATAATCAGTGGAGCTTTCGTTTTTTTTTTCCTTTTTGCACCGATTCGCAATAAAAATATTTAATAATTACCGCCCTTCGTACCATTCAGAGCCTGTAGACTAATTAAATAAATAATTGTGGTTTTTTCGCTATTTTTTCATCAGTCATCAATAAATGGACTAATTAAATCGAATCGACTTTTTTTAGCGAATTTCCATTCTGGAAATTCAACTATTACAGCAGCTCTTATGGTTTAAAATCAAAGTCCGGGACTACATTAGAAATTTGTTTTGGAGCCTCTAGAACCCGAAAATATAGTTCACTAATATATATATATATATATACATATATATATATATATATATATATATATATATATATATATATATATATATATACCTATATATATATATATATATATATATATATATATATACATACCGTGTGATATATATATATATATATATATATATATATATATGTATACATACATACATATATATATATATATATATATATGTATGTATATATATATATACATATATACATATATATATATATATATATATATATATATATATATATATATATATATATATATATATATACATATATACATATATATATATATATATATATATGTATACATACATACATATATATATATATATATATATATATATATATATATATACCATGTGAGTTTTTTGAGAGTTGCCATTTTTACTACAGCCAAACCCTTGATTTAATCGAAAAATTGTTCAAATAAGAGTTGTAGATATCGACGGGGGCAACCGGTTGGTATAGTCAGGAGCTTTATAGCTCTTATGGTTTTCGAGCTATAATACAAACTTATAGATTTTTAAATGAGACTATATATTAATTTTTCGATAAAACTGATCTAATGCATTAATTAACAACATAAATGAGGAAAAAAAATCTTTTTACCCAAGTTTCATTTTTGAATCTTTTTAAATTTATCAATTAGGCGGTAAAAATATGCATATGAACTTGAGGTTACTTCAACCGACAGTGTTCTTTTTGGTTTCATTTCTATTACATCCAAGAAAAGAACATTTTCCAGTACCATTTCTATCATATAAATTTGGCTGTAATAAAAATGGCAACTCTCAAAAAACTCACATGGTATATATATATATATATATATATATATATATATATATATATATATATATATATATATATATATATATATATATATGTATGTATACATATATATATATATATATATATATATATATATATATATATATATATATATATATATATATATATATGTACACGATAACTCCCGAACGAAACGTTTAATGCTTATGAAATTTGGTATGTGAGCTGGAATGCGGATTGGCTCGGTTAAGTTCGTTAGCTAGACACGTCGGATGTCCAGAAGTAGGTTTTTTGTCCATTTTTCGCCACTTTTAGCGTTTTTTTGCAAAATTTAGCCAGAATTCAAAATTTTTTAAATTTTTTTTACACCATCGAAAAGGGCGTAAAAAATTTTATAAGATAAGCTTTAAAACATTGTTTTAAGTGGACTAGCTTTTAAGGAAAAATAAGAAATTTGTTGAATTTTTTTAAAATAAATGCTTCATCATTTCAGCAATTATTTTCTAGATAAAACAAGTGCTAGTTAGTTATTCAATATGTATGTACTTATGTGTTATAATAACAATATCTCTGTCTCATCTTTTTAAATTAAATTAGCCAGATTTTTTAAGAGTACGTTATGCAAAGGTAATTTTTGTATGATGTTTAGAGAGAAAACATAATTTATATACTATATATTTACATACCTAGAAAAAGAATCGAAAACTATAGTTATGTAATGTAATAATATATTGTTAAATGGATATATGCTACACTGTAGGAGATCCCTTAGGGTCCTAAGGACCCAAAAGCGCTAAAAATTAACTACTTGACTGATTTTGAAAATTATTTCACTGTTAGAAAGTTAAACTATTTTAAATGGATACAGGTCTTAAACCAGATCCGCCAGTGCCCAATATTTGGAAATTCACTATGTTATGCGCGACAGGGGTATTATTTAATTTTTATTTAAATAATAATTTTTGCTTTATTGTGTTTAAAATATTCAGAAATGTTTAACTAGAATAGTAAGTTAAATTTACATCTAATCTTGAACCATATTTTTTCCTGACTATTTTAACTGTTTCCTGACTAAGTAACAGTAATAGTAATTTTGATTGTCTACAGGTAACAATTTGTCAAGGCGTGCGTCCCCTCGTATCAAGACACAAGTTGGAGAGAAGATAACTACATGAAAGTTTTACACATAAGTTATTACGACGGAAAACTTTTAAAAAAGATCCATCTATATCTCCATCGAATGAACGTAAGCCCCGGCATTAAATTATACATAACGGTAAACTTTAATATGCCACTATAATACTTACGTGCTATGTACGCCTAAACATTAAGCACCAACCACGGCAATTATGCTACTACGTAATGTAATGCTGCATATTCAAACTTTTTTTTTCTCGTAAAAGATTTACCTTCGCAAAAAAACGTTCTGCAATAATCGTAAATTTAAATGGACTACACAAACAGTTTAATGTTTCATTGTTGCCAAGCTCCAAGTTTCCAACGACACTCGGTTATCTTATCCATAGGTATATACTTAGATCAAGTATAGAAATATTCCGTTATAGGCCGCCGCGGTATCGCTTCGAAATGGAAAATTTAATAATAGTAAAAGAGAGAGGGAAAAATGCGATGACAAAACACAAAATGTTGCCTGTTTTTGGCTGAAACCGAAATGTCTTTGACTATAGTCGATGTCAATGGAATAAATTATCGTATTTGTACACACCTGATCAAATAAATACGTTCAAGATACTTCTTGCATATTTGTAGAACACTTATCGGTAAATGTTAGTCTGTAAAATCTTTATATATTATGTTAATTAATCTTACACGTTAGATTTTGTTAACACTATGAGGCCCGAGCACTTTCATAGTAAACTTCCCCGGAAGCCGGCAATATTTAAAAAAAAAAAAACTTTATATAAACAAATACATAAAATAAAATGATTCAAACACTGAATAGATTCAACACAGTTCAGCATGTATGTGTAAGGCCCGATTACATTAACGCTCCGCTCTCACTCCGATATGACTACGCTCCCGATTCAATATAATCTTCTTATGTTCACATTACAGTGCTGATATCATGCTGGTACCTATTCGTTTTCTATTCACATTATAATGCCACTCGGAGTACACTCAGTTCAGTCTCAGTTCGATACAAATATCTTCTCATAACAACTGAATGCAAGCGGAGTGGAGTAGAATCAAAAAAGTGTTTACACTATAGGTACAAGTCATAACAAGTCTGATATCGCTCCGATAAAATATTACCTGAGTTGCATTGATATTGGAGTGACATTCAAGCGAGAGAGAACGTCACTGATATCGGACCGATATCAGAGCGATGATGTGAATACACTCATTGTTTAAGAATATTTTATCGAACCTGGAGCGGAGTGATATCGGAATGAGAGCAGAGCGTTAATGTAATTCGGGCCTAAAACTGTAAACATAAGTACGTGATACTACATACTACATATACACTGACATTCAAATCACTTTTATTTAAAAATATAAATTATATTTTTTATGTATTTTTTGTTTATCTTAAAACATTTTATACATAGAAACCAAAAGAGTAGTGTGTGTTGGTATGTTTGTGTGTGAGTAGGAATATATCCGTGTGATGAATGATGGTAAACATCGCACACATAATACCTAACCAACTAATAAATTAATCATTAATCGCGGTCGGCCTCTGGGGATGTTTTGTTTGGTTTCGGATGCCAAAGCCATGGGACTGAAAGTGATAATTACGAAAATTTTGTTTTTACGTACGAAAAATCCTAAAACACTTAATTTAGTAAGTTATAGATGCAAGCATGTCATGGGTTTCAAAGGTAACCCATTGCTCTGAAAAATTCATTATAATAATGTCACTGTCGTAGCATCCTGCATAACATAGTAAATTCTCCTTTACAAAAATTAGCTTTCCTTGGAAACGTGTTCACATAAAATAACGGTTCAAAAACCTTTTTATGTGATCCTTTCTCCTCTTTCAAATGATGTAAGAAAATGTCGCAAAAATTTTTGAATTTGTGGAGATTTTGGCAAAAAACCCTCTTGTTTTCACGAAAAATGTTCAGAAAATCATGTTCGGGACATCGGACGACGTATCTGGCTGAAGAAATTATCCAAGATTTTCCGGGATCAAATCGCATCACGAGAGTCACTATAGTAGCTGAATTTCCAATCTCGAAATTCGCTAAAAATAAAAACATGGCATAATACATTATACTCTTATGGCAAACAGAATTTTTTTTAACGTTCCAATGAAAAATGATGCTAAAAATCTAAAATTTGCCAAAGTAATCAGTTAATGCAGTTTTAATAAATGTATACATGATTTTAAAATAATTGGGAAAAAGTACTATTAAAAAAAAAAATAAACATTAACCTAAAATTTTACAGCCTCTGGCAACATCATCAGAAGCGACTTAAAAAATCGCAGTTTAGCACAAAAAATTTCCAAAAGTTATAGATTTTTTTTTTTTTTGATTATAGTTACACCAAAACAAAACTGTAAAATTTCCACCCTTTGTGTGTGCTTTTGATTTTTATGTGTGTTTTTTTGTAAAATCATCCATTTTTTCTACCCCGAAATGTACCATTTCTCTACAATCTCACATTACTTATTGGTTTCGCATCCTTTTGCCTTTTTTATTTCAACACGGACTGCCTCTTTTCGAGCAGGTGTCCTATTCAATTGAAGTTATTCAAAACGGAACACATACGCCTTAGATTTTATGTGATGTACCGTTTGTACCTTCGTTCGATATACGATCGAATATCGTATACTGGAATATACGTATAGTACATTTTGTAAATTATGGTTTACAAAACGATCGGTTCGGTACATATTTGTCGACATTCTTTCCCACCTCTTTTATGTATTGAAAAATAATATATTAAATTGTTATTTATATGTTCCATGTACAAGATCAATGGATAGATTAGCGATGGGCGAAAAGATCGATTTGCATATGAAATAAAATCTTAATTTTCATTGAACGGCTTGAACGATTGGCACTAATTACCTTAGGCTGAATTTTGAAAATTAAAAATTCTTCAGAAAAAATTTTTACCACGGGATTAAAGATGAAATTGAAATTAACATAATTTTCTTAACAATTAAATTAAAAATATCACGGAATACTTCTTTAATATTTTGCTGAATTTTTTTATATATAAAAATAAGGAACGAAAAAGAAACTGTAGCAAAATAAAAAGAAAATCCTATTTTTTATTTGTAGATTATTTCCCTATATTTATCTTACAAACACCAAAATATAAATTGAAGATTCAGTGTTTACAAATTGAATATAAATTTTATATGTAAACATTATTTATTTATCCAGGAACAAATTAAATAAATAAATAAAATCTAACGGATTTTTATTTAATGTCTTTTTTTTCAACGGATTGAGTCTAATGTGGACGTTGAGGCGATTTTTAATTCAAAACACAATCGAAATTTCTTAGAAATGTTTTTAAAATAACATTTAGCCTTTCCCCGAATATTTAAGATTTTAAAAGTGGTTCATAGTATCTTTTTTTTTAAATCACAACAAATTCACAAGGTGGGATTGAGTTTTGAGGCTCACCGAGTTCGATAGGATTTCGTCAGCCGGTAGAGAATCACATCCATGAAAAGAACCTATACAGTTCTGAGATACGAGGGGAGGTCAAAAAGTTCCCGGAATGGCGGGGTTGGTGGGGATGAGGTTGCTCATCCAATTAGGTGGTAATTAAGTGACTCATTGTTACTATATATACCAAATTCCAGCCTAATCAGGTCAGTAGCTTTTGAGTTATCAACGAGCAAACAAGTCAGTGGGGAAGAAACTAGCCACTGTAGCCACTGTGGAGAAAAACGAGAACACGTCGATTGTTCTAGCGAGGTTTTGGACTGCTGTGACGAGCAAAAGGAGGAACTTATGGCCCTAATTATAACTGGTGATGAAACTTGGGTTCACCGTTATGAACCTGAATCAAAGCAAGAGTCGGTGCAGTGGCATAAAATACGTACACCCCCTCCTAAAAAATTTAAGGTGTCGCAATCGGCCGGAAAGATCATGGCGACCATCTTTTGGGATACTAAAGGCATCCTTTTGATCAGTTATAAAGAACGTGGCGTTTCCATAACGGGAGAGTATTGCGCTTCCTTACTACATCGATTAAAAGAAGCTATTAAAGAAAAAAGAAGGGGAAATCTAACAAAAGAGGAAAACTTCATTTGAATGACAACGCTCCTGTGCACACAAGCCATGTTGCGATGGCTGTCATTCACCGATGCGGTTTCGAACAACTGCACCACCCACCCTACAGTCCAGATTTGGCCCCCAGCGACTATTATTTATTTCCAAACATGAAGAAAGTGGTAGAAAATTTAACGACGAAGATGAAGCCAAGTCGGCGATTTGGGCCTATTTTGACGCCCAAGACAAATCTTTCTTTTCGACGGAATTAATAAGTTGTATGACAGATCCGAAAAATGTATTAGAGTTAAGGGAGAATATATTGAAAAGGCGAAATAGTTTAGTGTTTCATTTCACCCTTCTTCCCCGTCATTACGCGAACTTTTTGACCTCCCCTCGTACGTCTCTGAAAAACTCACCCATACGTCTCTGATATCCTCACCTGAAGCTTAAACCAACATATTCGTAATTTATTTAATTGATTTGGTATCAGGTGTAGCTGGTAAATCGACTAGTGGTTAAAAATCACACTTACGGGTAGTAGAACCACGGGTTCGGTTCCCGATATGTTCATTAATTTAATTATTTTTTTGAAAATTTTATTAATTTATTAGTAAGCTAATAAATTTTGTAAAAGATACAATACTCCTGTCGCAGCATCTGCATAACATAGCGATATTCCAAAGATTGGACCTCAGCTGATCCGAGATCTCATATAATAACTGTATTCATCTAAAATACTGTAGCTCTCTAACAGTCAAAAAATTTTTCAAGATCGGTTTAGCAGTTAATTTGGCTTTTGACCTTCCAGGACCTTAGCGGATCGCACATCTCACATAGTCTAGCAATATAGCATATATCTATTTAAAATAGTTTAACTTTTTAACGGTGAAAAAATTTTCAAAATTGTTTCGGTAGTTTATTTTTTTGTCGCTTTTGAAACCCTCGGATCCTGGCGGACCTCATTTAACATACAGTAGCCGTCCAAGATAGTCACACAAATGTTCCTCTAGTGACTATCTTGGAAGTCATAGACGTCCATCAGGTGGGGTAAATGTTTAGTTAACATAACAAACTGGAATTTTTTCAATAATGTTATTATAAAAAATTATGTTCAAGTCAAAGTAGACAGAGAATGGTACACTACATTTGAAGCCAATATAAGCTTTTTTTTGCGCAATTCGCCATCTACGTCATAATTACGTCACATATTTGAATTTTTAGAAAAAGACAACATTACAAATATTTATTATTTAAATTAGTATGAATAGTGAGGACATTGGTCCGCACATACTCGTTTCCAATTTTTTATAGTGGGTTCTAGCACACACTACGTCGTCAAAAGTATGGCGACACCTTGACCCGGGGCGGGTTCCAAACTTTTGACACGGCAGTGTACCACAACATTAAGTACAGTACCGCGTCAAAAGTGTGGGCACCCCCCTGGGTCAAGGTGTCACCATACTTTTGACGACGTAGTGTGTACTAGAGCCCACTATAAAAAATGTGTGATCTCGTTTGTGCGGACCAGTGTCTTCACTCTAGACTAGTATACGTACATACGTCTCACACACGACACACATTACACGATAGCTACCTCACAAAGTACCACACGGCAGGTACACGGGGTATGTATGTAGTGTGTATGCAAGTATTACATGTGACGCATATGTGCGTATAGACAAAAGCGAACACAGTATATGGATGACGTATGTGTATGTCTATTTCACTCGAAGTGTGACTATCTCGGAAGTGACTAACTTGGACGGCTACTGTAACCTACATCCATCTAAAATAGCTTATAGTTGTGTATAGCTTGCAATAGCTGTGTGCTTTTCACAAAAGTTTAAACTCTTAAACGATTAGCGAAACCACAAAAATAGCATTTATGGAATTTGGTATAAGTAATGTATTATTAAATAATTTATTTTACATTAATTATTCCCTCGTAATAAATATTTTTCAACAAATAGCTAGTTAATATTGAAGCCCATAAAAATAACAATCTACATTATAATTTCAAAGTAGTAAAACTACTTCAAACAACAACTATCGGAAAAAATAAATAGCGTTAAAAATTCAATTATATTAGCAAACTAGTTAAAAAACATGAAATTGAAGAAGCACAACAAATGAAGAAAACAAACATTTGAAATGAATTTTTCCGCATTCTAAAAAGAAAAAAAATAAAAGAGCAGAAAGAAAAAAAGGAAGTAGGTATACAAGAAAAAAATGAATAAGAGAAATCACCGATAAAAGTGATTTCATTAGAAATTCCATTAAATAATTTCACTTAATCTGCACTTATTATATGTATGTAGGTATGTACGTATCTCAGTACTATAAAATTACATAGATGCTAAGTGCATTCATTGCCAATAGTCCGGTATTATAGATATATACACTACCATAAACGAAGGAAAATAGTAATCACACACTTAAAATTACTGCTATATTTCTAAACGAGCGTGCAAGAATGGTAATTATTCGTGAGTTATAGCAAGTTTATGTACATGGTGATTGCGGTAATTTATTTTAGAAAATAATAGATTAGAGCCATTACCTCCGGCACTGTTAGAATGCAATAATATTTCTAGAGATATTCAATAGAAAATTTTGTTCGTTGTTATTTAATCTGAAATAATTTTAACAAAAAAAAATTACTTATTTCTAATAAAACAAATTTTTTTTTTATTTAGTTCCTAATACACAAAAAATAAATGCGAAATGGAATGTACCAGGAAAAAAATATGATAACTTCAAGTTATTATTTTTGTTCCCTAATGCATACATGAGAAATTACATACAAGTATAATTACAATTTGCCCGAACATGAGGTTTCACGAGTGCTCCTTCTTCAGTTTTTCATTTATTTTAACATTCTTTTTTTTTTTTTAATTCTAAATACACAAAAAATTAGACGTAAAAAGGAATGTGATGTTCATTGTAATACAATCATGTCAGCAAAGAAAAAGGCAGAAAATTATAAAAATAGTATCGGGTTCTATTAATCACGGCATATTTATATTTTAGTATTAAAACATAATCGTATCAAAATTTAATCAAGAGATTAATTGTAAAATTTTTCTTCCTGATCGTAATTAGACAATCGAACAATCTTCTACATATTGCACTGTTGCCCGATTTAAATGACCGTACAAATTTGAATCAAATCAGATCATGGCAAAAATTGATGAAAAATCTATGTCCAGATTTAACTACACACACCGGCATAATCAGCGGAACATAGAAAAAATATAAATATAAAAACCTACTTTTTAAACAAAGTTGGCGGTTTTTTTTCATTTTCACTTAAAATAATATTGAAGTAACGAATCAATTGACTTTCCATATAATTGTTTTTATTTATTATTGATGCAATTCTTTTTAAGAGGTCTGTCACTTTCGAATTCAAATGCCGTTTCTTCTCAATGTGGTCGAGTTTCAAACTGTCGTAATTGAAGAATGGCAAAGACTGTCCCAGGAAACTATAGATAACATCATTCTCAGTATAGAAAAACGAATGGAAGTTTTGATAAGAGCACGAGAGGAACCAAGCGGGATTAAAACGCTGTGTTTCATTTTCTATTTGTTAAATAATCTTTAACTTACATTATTCTTAGACGACATACGATTCCAAAAATTTGCCATTTAATATGGTTACTTGTTTTGCTATCGAAAAATTTCGATTTATGAACATGTAATTTTAAGTGAATAATTAAATAAGATTAATATTTTCTTGAAAGTAAATGGTTTGTTTGATTTTTACAGATATTTTGTATGTTCCGCTAATTCTGCCGATGTGTGTATTTAGCTTCATCAGTGTGACGTTAAAAAACAAACCTTTTAACAAATGTAAAGTATTAATCTCACAAAAAAGTCAGCTTGGTAGAATTTACTGTAGGCAGATGTAAGTTACTGACAGCTAAATTTGTCTAGCAAAATAGTTGTTAATAGAGTGTCATTTAATACGTATCACATCCTGAAAATTTCAACAAAAAATATGTTAAATTTGTAGGAGCGCTTGCCAGTAAAATATTTATCTAATTGTGCACTCTTGGTGCAATGACATACAAAATGGGTTTTGATCCTAATCTTGTTCCCCGCTGCAAGATCAGAGCTGATTTCATCACAACAAAGGAAAAAATATCACCAACAACACCCACTGTAATAGAATTTGAAAAAAATATGGTATAACTCTTTGTGAAACCGTACTATACCATCTTCAAATCAAAGTATGTAATACATTTCATCTATTTATACAACACAGTTACACACACTCCAATACATATTATTCTAGTGTAGAAGGCTAGGAAGTTGCAGTCCGACTCACTTTCTGAATACTTGCCAAGTGCTTAATATATAAAATGCATCCTTCGGACATAATATACGTATGTATATAGATAGTATCCATATTGAAACTCACTCAGCCTCATTCACAGTTAGTATTATACACATTTATACATTTAGATTATATTCAAACTCTCTATTCATTGTATCCACGAGGAAGAAAACTAAAATGAAATCATCCCATGAAACCATTTTCTCAATCTATTACTATTATTTGTATAAAAATTGTTGATATTACATAAAAACATATCGAGAAGGACGTGCGGTGGCGAAATATTTGTTCGTATTTATTTAAGTGTAAAAATTCTTATCTTTATTGCCATGTTTGCGTTTAAACAGCATCAGCCATTAAGTAAGTATTATTAGCTGTAAGTAGAGCAATTGAAAACAATCGTTTTGATTAAGGTTAGATAGAGCATGTATGACGTAATGATGTCTTAAGTTATTAGTTAGAAATGTTGGAATATAGATATAATTTGAAAAGAATAACTAGACGTCTGAAATTGCAGCGTTAGAGGCAAAAATTTTAAATTTAATGTTAGAAAAATTGAAATAAAGATGATTACTGGAAGCTGAAATTTAGAAAGCAAAATGAAATAACTGAATAAACTTTAACAACATTTATTAACCAAATCTTTTAAATTTACAAAATTTTAAACAGAGTGCGCCATAATCATCAGTTGCATAAACATGACTACCCGAATTTAATCACTGTGTCTACAGGTGAATAAAAATAATATTAATTTCAAAAGTAATACAAAATATATTTATAAAAATTTACTATTCACAAATTTCAACAATAATGATTTAATTAGTTAATAAAAATATTACAATCAAAACAATGTTTTAAATCTTTCAATCGATAAATACATAAACTTTCAAAACATTTAAAGTTGTTTATTAACAATTAAATGAAATGTTGTTACCTGAGTACGTTATTTTAATTGTTTTACAATATTACCTGACGTGAAAAATATGTGTTACCTTTCATAAAAAATATATTACATATTTAATGTAGAATGGCTACAGAAATACGTAGAGGTTATTGCGGGAGAAAATAATCTTAATACTAAATAACCCTAATGCTAATAAATACAAAAGAGAAAATATTAAATTTGAATAACGCAAATGTATGAAAAATTATCACACACATACAATTGCTTAAACAAAAATGAAATAAAATTTTATTAAAAAAAACTTACGATTGAATAATTATCACCAAATTTTTTTGGTGTCATAAATATGAAAAAATATTAAAATCATTTACACTAAACTACACTAATATCTCCCGAATAATCCGAACGTATTGTTATAACATAATTAATTAAAATTTAATAAGTTAAATCGAGGCAATCATTGTTACGAATCCTTAAGGACCAAGTAACTGGTGGCAGTGTGACGTATTTACCGCCTTTATTGTCCAACTAACTTATATACTGTGAGATAACAGAAGGTTACCTATCTCTAAACTGACTGACTGCAATGTAATGTTTTTCTTTAAGCCGACTTAAATAGGTTATTATCCCTTTGTTCGAATGTCGCGTGCGTATTTCCTTATAGAATTTTCTAGATATATAAATAAGAAATATTTACCTTATGCCATTACATACGTACCATGAATTAAACACTAAATACTTTTAAACTGTTTATGTGTGATATTATAGCATAAGATAGAACAGCGTTGGAATGCGTATGTATTTTAAATGTAATAAATTAATTTTAAGAAAATTATATTGAAAATATTTAAGTAATATATTGACTACATTTGTAATACGTTGCAAAATAGTTACAAGGTCTAACATGTTTTATAGTTATTTTTGAGTAAAACAACATAATTTAGTTGCAACGATCGTAAACTTTTAAAAAAGTTTTTTTATTAATAACAAAATTGATACTACATATTGGGTGCTTAAGCGTACACTGACGTTAAATAAACAAGTTTTCGGCAATTCAACAAAAACAACAGTTGTGTATAAAAAACCATTACGCTCCTTTCACATTATACGGTTTTTGCCGTACGGCAAAAAACCGTACGGTCGCATTTTTTTAGTGGAGTGAAGAAGAGCATTGGACCTTTCACATTATACGGTCACGACAAAATGCCGTTGCCGTGCCGTGTAGCAGCCGTCTCTTGCCACTGGACTTCACGGTTGCCGTACGGCCTTTTTAGCTCAGTAATGTATGTAATTAAATGGATTCTTTCACATTAGACGGTTTTTTAACGTACGGCATTAACAATATTTTATTGAATTTCATGTTAATTATTAATTTTATTTGTGAAATGGATGAAACTAATGTTGAATGTAATAACCAGTATTTTAATAGATTGTATGTAATTTCGAAATTGTGTGTTTTGATGTTAAGTTCGTCAAGAAATTAATCAAAAGAGTCGGTAAACATCCGCAAATAGTTGAAAAACTTATTTTCGTCATTTTTCAGGTCTTCAAAGAGTCTGATAATAAATAATCTTACTTTGTATTTCCTCTGATTTATAGAATTAACTTTAATCACACTTGTTACTTGTATGATGTTGCAAATCAAAGGAAGATATTTAGTTTACAACGGCAAGAAACCGTGCAATGTGAAAGCAACAATATCACGGCAAAAAGTCGTACGGTTTTTTCCCATACGGCGAAAACCGTACAATGTGAAAGGAGCGTTAGAGTGGTAAAGTTCAATAGTCAATTGTGGAAATATAATTGCAATTATGGAGTCAGTTTTAATCGTAGACTTTTACTTTTGAAGATCAGACATGTGGAAAATACATTTTATAAAAGAATCAATACCAGAATCTGGCAAATATTTATTAAAATCTAATATTATTTAGAATATTAATAAACTGTTGTAACTTTTGCATTATGGAAATTCATTTTATGCCTGGAAGAAAGTTACTTTGTTAAATTTCACTACATTTTCATTTATGTGTGATCGCTTTTTCAACACTGGTGAACACTGAAATTTTACAAAATTTGTACTGGTATTTATATTGTACATATCAGGTATATAAAAATATAGACAAACTAAAGTAGAAAAACAACCGTAGAAAAACAAAAGCAAGTAATCCTAAAATTAGTCAAAACAAGTTAAATAAAATTTTTCAGTAAAATAAAAATTAAAAAAATACTGAAAATGTCAAATCTTTTTGATTATTCGATTATGTTAGGGAATTTCTTTTTTACAAATTTCTAAAGCCTCGGAGACATCTGCGCCTATGCCTGTTCGTCATTTTTAGTCTCCAACTTGTCCAATGGTCCGGTTTTCTTCCTTCAGAAAGACTAATTGATCAACATCTGCTGATATTGTTTCCTATTACTAAATTTTTACTTGTTAGTCGAATTTTTCCTTGAATAATTTAGACTTATACAGCCTATACGGTAAGAACGGCGAGAAGCGAGAGTAGGGGCGCTATCCCTTTTCGAACCCGTAGAACACGATTCTGTAGAAAAAAAATGTCGGATATATATATATATATATATATATATATATATATATATATATATATATATATATATTCCCGCTACCTTTTAATATGTGTAGGGCACCCCTATGGAAGTTAAGAGCTGAAATTTGGTAATCCCTTGTAGACTTTCAATTACATTTCGCTTGGGCCCCGCTGCTCACGGCATTTTAATTTTTTTTTTTAATAGAGTACAGTAGAACTCCTTACAAGTTATACTGCTACGGAACTACGCATGCGCTTATGATTGTAGTAGGAGCAGAAATAAAGAGGAACATATAACTTATGACAAGTTCAAAATATAACTCACGAGAGGTTTATAACTTATGAGGGATTCCACTGTATTTGACGTTGATACTGAAACTTGAAAACAAATGTACAAAGAATAATAGTTTTTAAAATAAAATGTTCAGTTTTTCTCTTTGGTAGACATTATTATTTGTTTCTTTCGTTTTTATCTGCGCAATTTAAAGACCAAATTATCGTGATTTAGATATTCCAATACCACCTTGATTTGATAATTAATATTTGTTTAAGAATATGCTCCAATAATGCTCTTTATACAAGTTACTGCTTACGTGATGTTATAACAACTGACTATAGGATTCTAAAATAAATATACGATACTGAATTACGGCAATTAATCGAATTATAATTGGACTATTTATGTATACATAATTACAGGTTAAGTTCTAAATATTAATCAGCGATAAGTAAAGTACAAATTATTTTCTGTTGAGTTTCTCAAATTGAAATTGATTATTCATCATCAGTTACACATTGTAGATGTAAACACAATACGCATACCCATACAATCGTGTAACGTTGTGTAGTTGAGGAGAGTTATGGCATGTTATCCCTCTCTGTCTGGGCTTGCACAGGCAATATCCTATTCTCTTCGTAGACATTTAAATGTAATAAATTGTCTTTGAAATAGTCAGAGTTTTCCTTCTCATTGTTTTTATTCATACCATATATCCATGTACTTACAAGGATAGTGCATAACATGTATTTTCGATTGCACAACATGTTCTTAACATATAAAATACAGTGAGTGCAGTGTGTCTATTACAATGGGCGTCATAAGTATTTTAAGTAAATAGTTCTTCGATGTTTAATTTTGTACGATATGATTTAAGATTATTCCAGACTATAAATACTAATTTGCAGTCTTATCATATTCTTTCCATAGACAGAATATATTAACCTCTTTAGCGGCTCATATAAAACTTACCAAATAAAATGACCTTTGAAAATACTTAATTTAATTGCATAATTATATGGCCTATCCATTCGATAATTTTTGCTTTAGTAATGCTTTTACGATAGCAGATGACAGCATCTTACAGTTACCAACACGAGGCGAGTTCAAGTCAGGAGAGTCATTCAAGTTGTATAATTCACATGACGAGCTGTGCTCGGGATAGCCGCTAAAGAGGTTAATTAAGGGGTTGTTCAGGGTTGCAAAAAAAAGTCGTAATTTTTTTCCTAGTATTTTCGTTTCTTTGTATTTCGAAAATCATCAGTTAAAATTTAGAAACGAAATATTTACCAATTGTCGAGTTATATATACATATTATATAAAGCTTTATATATTACTTAATTAATATACATATAAAATAGGTCGATATAAAATTTCAAACGTATTTTACTTAAAACTAATACTTTTCCCAAATTGACTGCAACCCGTAGCTTCTTTTCTTTATTAACCATAACGTATGAGAGCGTGATGGAAGCGTTACAACTTTTTTGAGTCATTAAACATAAAAAACAGCCCCCTTTAAATTTTAATCCACTCTTACAGTCTAACAAACAAAAATAAAGTGATACTTTTTAATTTTTCTTTTTCCGAACCGGTACAATTTTAGGATTAGTAACCCCAAAAATTTGTTTTCTTAAAAATCTCGTTTGATTTTTTAATTTCTGATCACCCACTAAAGTTGTGTGTTGTAAGCCGCAAAAAAAGTCTTTTTAGGCGTCAGCTCAGTCAGCTGTAATGCCACATATATAAAATACATCGTGATCGGGCAAAAGGTAAATAAAAATTTTCTTGGTAGGTACTTAAAGGAATACTTAATAATGTGTTCAAAGTTTTAGATCGATATAATGTTTGTTTAGAAAAAATTATTGAAAATGTGTTTTTTTTAGCTTCTAACCCTGAATAACACCTTAAAGAATAATATTGGGTCATCCGGAAAGTTCGTACAGTTTTTGGTGTAAACAAGCTAGCTACCATACTAGTAACCAAATTACACTGTGCCACTTGTCGTCAGTGGGTGACGTAAGATTTCCCCACTCTTTTGGTGTAAATACACTCTGTTTGCAGTGGTATTGGTTTAATGATTGCGTCTGTGTGCGTATTCACAAATACTACTACAACACACGTATTACCAGAGAGAGAAATGTGTGCTGTTCAACTAACAATGTCTAACAATGTCATACAATGCACTGTGGGTTCGGTGACGGACAGCGACTGACTACATGACTAAAGCTGTGACAGGCCTACAAAGAGCTCCAAGCAAGCTACACTTCGTTGATATTAGTTGGCTTCTAGTGTTCTATGGGTGTAAATGACCATCCCGGTTTTTTTCAAATGGCCGAAAATTGTGAACATTAATTGCTCAAAAGTTGCCGCTAATTCTTAAAAGTTTGCCTCAGGTTTCGCTTTATTTCTCGACGGATAAATTCATTGTTAATACACACAGGTCGACCGTGAGGGAGCTTTATCTTCCAAAGAAAAATTACCCTTTTGAAATCTAACAAACCACTTTCTATAAGTTCTGTCAGAAAGTGCATGATCACCATAAACACTACAAATATTTCTCGTTGCGTCAGCCCCATGAGTACCTTTTTTAAACTCGTATAACCTGACATGATGTTCCTTGATGTCCAAGATTGCTTATTATTACTGACAAAAAAATAATTATTTAAACACTGTTTAAAAATGTATGATAATTATAACAAGCAACACTATCGGTCTAACACTAACATGTTGTTGCATGTTTCGTTTGCGGTTGCTACTTGAAGATATATGAACTCATCTGAGTGGCTCCGAAAGTGGCACGAATTTTCCAGATGACCTTATATTTCAAAACATACTCGTACTTAGAAGCAAATCGCCAGAATTCGAAAATTCAAAAATTTGAAAATCCCTCCGAATGTACTATTCGAATGTACTATGACTATTTAATAACAAAAAAAAAAATACCAATTGCAGCTAATAAACGATTTTAAGAGGTTAAACACCGCCTCGAAGTTGAAACAAAAAACTGACGAAATTTTGTTTATACGAGTATATACTATACAAAGTTCTAGTAATAAATATAGCAATATTTTTTTCTGCATCCACACATATTTAAAAGGTAAAACCACCACTTCAAGTGTCTACCTAAATATTTAAAAATTGCGGAATTTTGTATGTGTCTAGTACACAGAGTTCTAGTAATAAGTATTGCAATATTCTTTGAGTCAAAACACTTACACATAGTAAAATTTTTTAAAATATTAGGTACCGATTAAATAAACTAGTGTCGAAAAGTTCACTAAAATGACGAAAGACCTTTGAAAAGAGAAAAGAAATTAGCTACTATCGTTGTTAATGAATAATCCCCGCGTATGTCTATAAGTCCATTGTGTGCTCCGACGATACAATCTTAGAATTAAACAAAGCACATAGAATAAAACAAGTTATAATATTTTTGTTATCGATCTATACCCACAACCCAAGGTTACAATATTTTCTCCATTCAAAGTATAAATTTTTTTTTTAAATTATAAAACAACGAAGAATGTGTTGGTAATCTTTAATTTTCTAATTTTCTTGGAATACTTAATTATAAGATGTGGCAACGAATATTGCCAAGAGCGTTTTTCTCTCTAAATATTAATTTCTTAGACTCTTTATCCCATTATATAAAGAAATTATGATCTCTCTTTAAATAATTGAAAGAGAATTTATATACAGGGTATCCGAAAACTCCGGGGACGTTGAGCTACCACGTATTCTAGAGGTCGAAAAGCGACGATTGGATCCAACTTACTTATTTACTAAAATGCACCATTTACGCGTGAGAGGAGTTAAAAGTTTACTTAAAAAATCAAATTTTTGTACGCTGTTTAGAAATGCATGAACCAATTTTAATGAAATTAGGTACCTGCGCATTTCCGAGTATGCCAAAGAAACCCAAACAAAATTAAAGAAGGGTTAAAGCTACCCCCACCCCTAGATAAATTTGATTTAATTGATTTAATAGATTTCTTTTAAGAGGAAGATTTATTAACTTTCTTCATATTTTTGCTCTTGTAAAAACTTCATATTTCGCATAGTTTGGGAGGGAAATAATTTTTATTCAAACACTGATAATCGATATTGTTAAGAGCTAGTTTAGTTTTATTGCAGAATTTAGTTCAGAAGAAAATTAATTTACAGAAGAAAATTAATAAATCTTCCTCTTAAAAAAGTCTTAAAGCCATATCATCCTTAGAAAAATTCCGAACAAATTTATCTACGGGGGGGGGGTAGTTTTAACCATTCTCTAATTTTGTTTGGGTTTCTTTTGTTACTGAAAGTAGTGGCGTTCTCGGAAATGCGTATGTACCAAATTTCATCAAAATTGGTTCACGCATTTCTAAGCAGCGAGCGTACTAAAATTTGATTTTTTAAGTAAACTTTGAATTCTTCTCACGCGTAAACGGTGCATTTTGGTACATAGGTAAGTTAAGTTCAATCGTCGTTTTTTGACTTCTAGAATGCGTGGTAGCTCCATGTATCCCGAGTTTTGGGACAGCCTGTATATATTGTGGTACAAACAGGGTACAGGAAAAGCTAAATTATTCATATCGGTATTAATATGCTTTATATGTGGTATATATTGTTTACAGGCCACGGCAAAAGACTCCAGAATAACTTAAATAATACAGAAAATTGTGAAAATTTTCATACTCGTTAATTGGGGTTTTCGAACCAAGGTTTATTAATAAGTAATAAGATAAGCTGAATGGATTATACGGAAGACGTACAAACTAGACAATTAAATAAGCCCAAAGGTTTTCCACATGTAAAAACTTTATTAATCAGTTTACGGTCATTGATGCTGTAAGACGTAGATGTTCGTAGTAGGTAGGGGAGACTGGGGTAATAAGAGACAAGGTCAAAAAAACACCCATAATTCAAGATCAGATATTTTAAGAAATAAGTAATGATAACCTCAATATGTTCACTTTATCACTAATAACTTGTTGATAAGTTTGTAATAGTTTTTGAATCTTCTTTAGTCAATTGAAAACACCCTGCATTTGAGCTTGGTCTAAAATTTCATGACTTTTCATCGATTTCATTTATTTTCTGTTACTATATACTAAGTTTTTGAATATTTTTGATATGTAATTTGTTGACGGAAAGCATGATAAATAATAAACGATTATTGAAAATTTTAAAAACCTTCATAACTGGAATGTACTCTTATCTCTTATTACCCCATGTTTAAATTTTTACGGAGTAATAACTTTTTTGAATAATTAAAAAAAAATTTTGTATTTCTCTCAAGTCTTTTTTGTCATGTATCACGCTTGTCTCTGGCTCATATAGATTGCGCAAATGACAAGAAAGTAAATTTTTTTATTAATTGGTATTAAATATAAAACAAATGAATTTCAGAAATCAAGTTTTGAAATTTAAACATTCTTTTAAACTTTTGATATTTAAGGTATTTTGAGAACGGCTGTAAGTATTTCTAAGTAAAAAATTTTGGTTGATTTAGAATTTTCTCTAGATGTCTGCTATTACTTCAATTGATTTTACATTCGTTTATAGGAGTAGCTAGAGGCGTGGTCTCTCATTACCCCAGCAGAGACAACACTTCTAATTAATTTTATTTTAATAATTACAAAAAAAAAATTCAAATAGGTTCAATTAAATTTATTAAGTATGTAGTATATTTTTTCATAATTATTAAATCTGTAAAATAGAGTTAAATAAATTTTTTTGTTTCTTATTGCGCCGATCTCCCGTAGTGATCAATATTCTCACTGTAGCGTGCTTGAATTTAGTAAAATAACAAAGAATAAGACAAAAATCCCCGTAAAGTAATCGAAGTTAATTAACATACCTACTTATTACAGTCTTAAAGAAAAATTATTTTGAATTTGGGAAAAATTTCTTCGAGAGACAAAAGTGGTTTTGCGATGTGATCACTACTGAGTGTCTTCCTGTCGGAAATTTATGTATCATGTAACAAAGCAGATAAAAGTAATTAGGTATCTAATTGAAACAATTTTTGGATTAAAAATCGAAATTACGTTAAACTGTTACCGAAAAATACGTTTCAGTTGTCATGACTGTTTAGCTTTCAATATTTTAGGATCCATTTACTTTTTTATCGGATTGTAATGATTCGTATACGTGATATTAATTTATTTTGTATGATCCGGTAACCTAGTTCACATTATTCTTGATTTTAAGTATCTTTTTTGTATTTGACTGAAGCATACATACTATATACTGTATTTATTTTATACTGTACATATTTATTTACTAAAACAGAACATTAAATAGCGAACCAGTGCATATTTATATTACTTGTCTTTGTTTAACATACAAGTATTTTAATACCTATGTCAGGATATTGTAGATATCTTTTTTAAAGTTTATATATCTATATATGGCACGTATAATATTGAAATTCATAAAGAGTCGTACAGAAAAATAGAAAATTCGTATATATATTCACGTTTAGAGGCAGAAAGTAAAATAAAAAAATTTTGCACATAAATAATTTTATTATTAGACAAAAAAGACGCCAAACATTTTATTTAATTAAATTTTTATATAAATAATAAAATTACAGATTTTAAAAGTTTTAAAAAAATTTTATTTTATTTTTGTGCTATGCCAATTTATTTATAGTACAATGGAATTTTTTTTGTTTTTGTGAATGTAAACAGCATTTGTTTATTTGACATTTTTATTTATTTTGTTAAATTATTAATAAAATTTAACTTAAAAAACAAAAATATATTATTGTGATTTATGTGTTTATCTGTCAGTAGTAGTATTCGTTTGCATAGGTACTCATTTGAACTATTCTTTGTCTAAAGAGTATTATTCGAAAGTATAAAAAACCACGGTACATAATCGAAACAACTTGAAATTGTGGGCTAAGTTAAAAAAAATAAATGAAGGTGTGAGGGGAAACGGGAACAAAGTGAAACTTTCTACGTATGAAAATAAAATCATAAAATCATTTATTCTACTGGAATCTGTCAAGTGGGTGTAGCTTAAAAAAATCGCTGACGAAAAGGTGCATTGACATATATATTACAATGTGCAGTATACAAACGTCAAATTTTAACGGTAAATGTCATGTAATAACTCAATAACTCGAGTACTGCTAGCGAATGAAAAAATCAAACCAATTATGTACGTGCTGATCTATATAATTCAGTTCATAAATGACACTTCGGCAAATGTATACCTTAAAAATAATTCCCTATTTTTTAACCACCTAGTTGTATAACTACCTCGTGTCGTTTCGTTAAAATCGTTAGAGAAAGGACGTAGATACATACATGCATATATGCAAAGATTACACCTTTAATAGTATAAGATACATTATACAAATTGATAAAAATGTAGTAAGCTGTCGTTTTTTACGCACAGTGGAGTATGAAGTACAAAATTTCGTACAGCTGTATGAAAAAATATAGCTTATCTAGATATGGTTCATTTCAGTTAAATTTAACCATGCTTCGTCACCCTGAATTTAAATAATTTCCGTTTTCTTGGCTTTATCTCTTGTATTATTGCATTTATGTAAATTTTAAATTTGCAGTTTATTTTTAGAAAAGAATAGAAGATTGATTTGTTTCGAATGTAAGAATTATTTAATTTTTTAACGAAAACTCATGATCATTTGTATCTGAAATGAGGTATAGTATTTTGCACAATAAATAATAAATTTGATGGTAGCCGTAAATAATAGTATTAACGTATGTATATATTTGCAAAATAATTATAATATTATCTTATAATGTTCTATTTACATGTATAATATTTTAAATATTAAAACAAAAAGACCGTCATGATAATAAATTGTCTGTCTCTATACGATACACGGCAGTCTTGTCGGCCGCACACATAATCCAAAAACTGACTGTGTAGTAGTGAATGGAATGAAAATGATTATGAAAATCTCTTTGATGATAAATTATCACCAGCACTTGAAAATTATGCATTTGTAATAAATATTCACAGTACAATATGACAACTATATATCCGTTTATAACTATTTTACTATTTCTACCGCTGATTTGTAAGCGTATACTGCATTTACAGTACCATTCACAAAGTTTACGCAACACCAAACAAATTACACAAAATATCTAACGGTTGAATATTAATTAGTTGTCATTTGTGTTCTATGTACCTATAATTAAAATAGAAACTAGTTGTTATGAATATATTTATTTTTGATAGTGGTGGAATATTTTTGATGTGGTTATGTACAAATACAATACCGATGAATGTAAGCGCAGAGGATAATTTTTCATACAGTTTCGAAAAAAAAGTATATCAAGAAATGAGTGGCGGTTACGTGAAGAAATTGTATGCTTGGGTGGTTTGTTGACAAGTTGATATAATCATAATGAATATACCGTGGTATTAAGCTCGGTAGAAATTTTTAATATATTTCAATCCAGTAATTATAAATCCATTTATTCTCAATGATCATTTTCATTTTTAATTATTTTCTTATTTTATCATTTCAAATATACCTACCGGGTGTTCTTGAGAAACTACATCATCAATATTCAGGAAAATATTTAATTCAAAGCCGGATTTACATAAGGCCACTTGGGACACGTGCACCAGGGCTTTCATATAATAGGAGCTTCCATAACTGAAATGATGCAGTGATAAAAAAATAATAAAAATTAATTCCCCAGGTAGATAAACCCTAGAAATCGAGCGTGTTGAGACTATTGTTGTATTATTAATGAGTGGTTTAGTTTTAAGGAAGAAATATTATTCTTTCTAAAGATTGACAGTACAGTAAACCTTTCAATAAGCTTCTTTTCCTTAATTTGCCGTATATCCCCCCCCCCTCTATACGTACGTTCACTAACACTAGTATTGTGTCCCTCCACGATCTCTCATTGGTGTGGAAGATACAGTAGCTACAGATTAGAGTTAGAATTTCTTAATTTACCTAGTGAATTATTCTGTCAAAATTGAAGAAAGCTCGTGGAACCATTCGTTATTTACTTTCTACACTGTACAATGTACACTTTAGATTGACATAGACACAATTCCAGAATTTATATTCGGAAATCAGCAAAGATGTTGTTGCCTGTGCAATCAGTATTTAAATTTTATATTCCTTCGTATTGATCAGTTTCAATACAGTGCAAATTCTGAATATTTCCACTCTCAATAGTTCCGCTTCCCGAGTTTGAGACTCGAGCGTTACCCCCACTTTACCACCTATTATAATATTTAATCCATAAGAGCTAAAAATGGTTTGCTTATATTATATGAAAGGAAAATTACCTAAATTAAGTAAATATAGTAAGACAACTTAAGTTTGTAACATCATTATTCGACTAACTGATCAGCATTGCTTATACTATTCCACTGCTTCACTGGTATCATGTATCAATTAGTGTCCTCATTATGTAAACAGATAGACATAAATTATTATGTGACATATATGATATATCTATGTTATGCATGCAAGTATAAAAATTAAATTTAAAAATACATTTAGAGATGCGAGCGTAGTCTTGCAAAATTTTATGAGGAGATACATATTTGATCAGTAAAAGAAAAATGTTATACAATAGTCAATACTTTTTAATTAATAATTAAATTTTTAAAAATAAATAAAAAAGATATAAACTTGTTAACTGCGTATGATTATAATGAAAATAATATACCATTAAGTGATTATACCTAACTGTAAGTCCAATACCGTACACAGGTACATTATACTCATATAGTACAATTATGCATACCAGCATATCTATACATATGTTAAACGTAAACCACTAGAGTTTCGTTATATGATTATATAAATATTAATTAAAATTTTTAAGTTACATTATAATTTTTAGACCCCCGTACTTGTTTTGACGTTCCTGGAAAAGTTTTCAATTTTGACACAATCATAAATTATTGAACTACAATTTCTGAATTAGATGTAAAGAAATTTATGTACGTTGTTAGCGAGCACTTGGACTTCGGTGGGGGACAACAATTCCTGGAAAAGCTATTCCCCTCGTTTCATTTTGCTGAACTATGAGAAGGATCACTGTATAAAATTCAATACTTGTACTCACGTGACGTCCAATTGAGCTCTAAAATTATGATCTATTTTCAATCCCGTTTTAAATAAAAACGTTGGTGTTGAAGATTTTTAGAAATTGTAAAATCTTTTTTTATCTATCATTTCCATCTTTAAACCATAATAATTATAACATTTTTTTTATTCCAATTGAAATGTTTTGTAGTTCTGTGCTATCCGCAGGGTCATGTAGAGAAATAAATGGCCTCAGCAGGGACAAATTGCCCCATAAGCTCCTCGTCAAATATTTTTACCACTGACACTCGGCTTAGCAGGTTCGCCGTGTACCATCAAGGGTACGCGTTTCATGTGGTTGAGAATCGCTGCTATAAGTATCCCATTTTAGTACGGAGAATTAAAAATTAATTTAGTGATAGTTATATGTAGTTTGATTTTTTTTAAAATATTTTTCCGATGTTTACAATTTTATCGTCTTTTAGTGAATTTCCAGAATAGAATTCAGCTATTACAGCCATTGTCATGACGCGACTTAAGCCCAGGACTATGGCAGAAATTTGTTTTGAGGTCCCTAGAAACCGAAAATAATATTCACTAAAATTATATATATATATATATATATATATATATATATATATATATATATATATATATATATATATATATATATATATATATATATGTGTGTGTGTGTGTGTGTGGGCCCGCACGATACGGCTCGAACGAAATGTCCTATTTTTGCTAAATTTGATGAAGATGTTGGAAGTCCCAAACCGTTGGACAAGTTCGTTATCGAGACACGTCCGATGCCGGAAACATGGTTTGTGGGGCATTTTTTGTGAAACAGAATAGGTTTTTTACCAAAATTTTCCAAAGTTCAAAAATTTTTCCAACATTTTTTACACCATTGGAAAGAGGAGAATAAATCACATAAAAAGGTTTTTAAACCATTATTCTATATAAATTAGTTACCGAGAAAAACTAATTTTTATAAACGGAAATTTGCTATGTTATGCAGGATGCTGCGATAGAAGTATTAATAGTTCCCAGCGACTTCACCACAATATACTAAATCCTGAACTTACTGTTAGTGTCATTGTAATACGACACATTCTGTATATGACTGAAATATATCTAAATATGTAGGTACGTATAAATAACAAAATACATGTTAAGACAATGGTAAATGATAAAAACATTAGTGATGCTTTTTAGTTGAAAATGCATTTCTTATTTACACCAAAAATTATATGGTATTTTCATCCCACCACAATGGTTGATTTTCCTTGTCTATCATTCGTGAAATATGATGATTCTCGCTCCCGACAAATATATCTCATTTTAAATATAATTCTACGGGTTTTCGGTGGCGAAATCAGACGACGGGAAGCTGAAGTGTTATTTATTTGTCATTCATAATGTTTTATTTACGCTACATTTAAAATAATATATCTTTAAATAAAATGCATGCATATATGTACATTGATAGGAATAATTGTGACTTTACAAATCAAATATATATGTGGTGACTATTTGCCGAAACAGAATCGTATACTTATAGGTAATGATTGTTTAAAAAAAATTAGCTAAATGTTAATTAGGTCGGGCAGGATTCGTTATGGACGGGGGAAAAGCAAATATTCGCACTCAATTTTTGCACTTTGTAAAATAAGCTGTTTTGCATATGGAAATTCTGGAAAACGTGATAAAAAAAGTTGTTACCTACATCGTAAAAAACATTCTTTGTTAAAATACTTTTTCTCTAAAAATCAGTGGTTGAGAAGTTATAAGAAAATTCACAATTTTTCAATCTTGATTACTTTGGGCCAGTCTACAGGTTATTCCCCATATTCATGACTTTTTTCAGGCTTTTCTGAGTGTTTCTTTCGAGGATAGTTTTGAAGAACAATAATTCTTCGTTTTTACCGAAAAATGTTTAAAAACGATGTGTAAAAGAAATACATAAATCATATTACATAGAATCGTTTTTCATTATTCCTTTGATAGGTACCCTAGGACACTTTTTAAAATATGACGTCTTAAGTTCCCAATTTTGTACCTGAAATTAATTGCCAGAATCAAGATTATTTTTATACATCACATTTAAAATTGGGCCACCACACTCTAACTCTGTTCTAAATTTTAAAATTTTCGTTCAAGAATTTTAGGTAAAATCGCCGGTAATAGAAGGGCAGATACTTAAATGATTCTATAAGTGTATAATTTTACTTATTTCGGTACGGAATACTAAACAGGACTGACAATAAATTAAAAGCAGTTTTATATCAAAAATCGTAATCATATTTACATAAAATATCTGTTTAAAGTGCTTAAATGATTTTTTACAAAAGCAACAAATAAGTAGCTATATAATATTAAAAAGTCATATCTGTTGATATCTCTTTGAAACGGTATACAGAAATACAATTTAACAGATGAATGTGTCAACGCAATTTGTCGCTGAGTTCCTAAAATTTGTGGTCTAAAAAATTGTGAGGGGTTTTTGAAATATTTCTAGAGAGTGGATTCTGATACATTATATTGGTCGAGTTCATTGTGAATTCTTAATATAAAATGTTTCTGCTTTTTAATAGAAGTTATATCGATCATGATTCTTTCAGACAAATCATTTACAATATTTTGCTTAAAAATGATATTTAGAGATAAAGGTGCTAAAATTGTGTAAGTAAGTTCTTACTTGTAACAAGTTTTTGAAATATTCTAAACTTAGGTAACATTCATTTTTACTGACTTTGTATAAAACTTGCTTTAAATTTTGGTTAGAATTTGCATTTTTTATTTTTGTTGTACAGACAAAAAGTTTCTAAACATTTGGTACGGAAACATCTTTCCATCTACACTATAAAAAATTACTATTATTATAGTCGCAATGTTACTATTATTATAATAGTAAAATTTACTAGTTAGTAGCAAATTTACGCCAAAAATATTTTTTTGTTATTTTTACATATTTGAGGGGTAATTTTACGTAACTGATATGTAATTACGGTTATTTTACACAACTGGAGATGTATTCTTAGATATATCTCTGATTTTACTACTATAATTGTGTAATATTACATCTTTTGGATGTAAAGTATTGGTATCACATGATTGATTCTGCGCAATTGACGGTGTTAGTTGAGTTGGCTTGTAGAAGTTTATTTTTTTTTTATTATGTATTCAAGGTTAATTTTATACAATGTAGTTTCATAATGTTTTAAACTGTTTAAAACAATTAAAATTTTTTTGAAAAAAGTGTTTTGATGAGTTTAGAAATTCAGTATTATAAAGAGAAATATCCAAAAATTTTCTTTATTGGAAATACAATATTGTATTTATTTAAACAATATAAAATCAGGCAACGAACGTGCATTCAACATGACTGAACACTGGATCCACATTGGTGTTATATTAGGTGAAAGATAAATAATTCAATTTCAGAGTGATTTATGGCAAAATTTACCTATAGTGATGGCAGTGCTTGTTAAAACTTATTGTGGACTATAAAATATAAATATTTAGTTGTAAATGTGAACAAAATAATGTTTAGCTTTTAATATGTTTAACTTTGGTTGTGTGAACTTATTATGTTATACATGTTATTAAATATTAAATATATGTTAATAAATAAAATTATTTTTACAAAAACGTGTTATTTTAATTGATTTATCCTTTTATAATGGCTATTTATAAAAAGTAAGTATAGTTTAGGAATTACGTTAAAGTATATTTTGTAATTAAAATTATATTGAAAATACAATATTGTTGAATTCTAGCGATGATGTTATCATCTATCTCTAATACTCATTTTTATTAAATAGTTTCTTCTTCTATAATGTATTTTCAGGACTGATGAAACTTAAAAATAACTAAGAATAAAGTTTTAAACAGCTAGGCACCTATTAGAAAGTATTTATTATTAAAATATTTTGTATTATTATATTATAATAACATTTATATTATATTATAGTAAATACATTATATTATATTTTGATAGATATTGGAGATGTAAAGTGTACACATTATGTGTGTAAAGTTTACATACCTAATTGCTGTGTATTATACATCTTAAATGTGTAATAATTACATCTTTAATTCGTATTGTACACAACCAATATGTACGTTTACATATTTAAGACGTAATATTTTCTAGTGTACATCACAAAGATGTACATTACATGGCGTACCTATGTAATTTTACTACTATGAAAATAGGAAACCTATTTCCTACTATTATAGTTCTAATTTTTTTTACAGTGTATATTTAACTTGATATAAAAATAAATATAGAATCTTCGAGCAAAATTTCAAAATAATAATAATAATAAAATATTTATACGCAATACAACAAACATTTCTCTTGACTACTTATACAAACATAATTTTAATATATTTTTACAAAACAAAACAACACCAACAACATTCGTAAGGCGATATCGAAAATATCGAAATTTGAGATAAAACTTTCAAAAATATTTATTACTCTTTTATTTATTATAACAGAAATTTTATAAACTCCGTCGACAAAAACAGGTGATAAATAATAACAACCATTAATTTCTCATATATTTCCACCACGCCTCACCCATCCACCTCGAAATTTTTCGAAAAGTCGTTTTGATTTATACAAAATATCCGCTTCAAATTTCGATTGCCAAAACATTTCCTTATAAATTATTACTAATGATAACCAAATCGAAACATTAATTTTTCCTTCGAGTTTCGAAGTGGGAAATGTGTTATTTGAGGGTGCGGGGTGTAATCAAAAATCTATTATCGGAATTTTTATTTTATTCTCTGCATTCGTTCTTCGATTATGATAAAAAATATAATTTTATACCCAGCAAGAAAATGTCGAAAAATAAAACAAAATATATTTTTACCATTATTTTAAATATCAATATTTATCAGAAAATTAAAGGCAGATAACAGAAGTAAATAGAAGTAGTGTAGTTTGAAACCATGTAGAAGCAACCATCAATATATAACAGTTATAAATTGAACTTTTTAAATGAACTGTAACCAGGGCGAACAAAACGAATCATGTATCCTGCTGCGTTTTTAGAACAATTGTGGCCAAATTAGAAGGAATTTATTAGAATATCAGGTAGCACCGCCATGATAATAGAAAAATGATTTACGTAATAGGTTTTTTAATTTTACTCATTTAGTTACTGACTCCTTAACTGAAATGAGTCAGTTTTTTAAATTTAGTTTTAAAACTTTGTCTATAAAACTAAAATCATTTAATGAGACATAACGCCAGGGTAGCTAGGTAATCTTGAAATGTGAAGTGATGTGATATGAAATGTAGCTGAGAACGAAGCCAAACTAAATATATTTTTGTAAGTTGGTACCAGAGTTGTGCGTGTAATTTACTTCGGGTAAATTACAGCTTTTTACATGTAAAAAACTTTGTAATTTACACATACTTGTTTTGATAAAAAAAACTGTAAAAAATGTACAAAAAAATAAAATCCTAATGTTTTAAATTTAATAGATATATAAGCGTTACCGATGGTATTCCATATTTGCTATTGAAGTATTTGCTATATTTGCAAAGTAAAACTTAATAATTAAGTAGGTAATTTAAAAATTAAAAATATAAATGGCGACAAACAGGAAATAGAAAGGTTAATTTTGATAGAGTAGTTTATTTAAGAATTCAATATTAAAAAGATTTTTATTTATTCAGTTTAATTTTATTAAAGGTATTAATCATCTTCATCATCATTATCATCAGTGATTTTATTGCTATTATAATTTAAAGAGATATAAATATGCCCATAAATATGTACCAAGTAGTTTTTTTGATCTGTCAAAACTCAGTTTGTTAATTTGGAAATTTAGAGCTTTATAGTCAGTTGTGGATCGCCTTCCACCAGCAGAAAATCATTTTTGGGTCGACATTTTGTCTACACGTTTTTTCATGTGAACTTATAAACGAGTAATAACCGTCAAAATAAATTGTTTGTCAGTGAAATGACAAATGATTTAAGTATTTTACATTTTTTACAATTTTCAACAATTTTTGACGGTTTTTTACAGTTTTTTACATATTTTACAATTTTTTACATAAAAATGTAAAAAACTGGTTTTTTAGGTCACACGGCACAACTCTGGTTGGTACTCATATATTATTGTGATTATGGTACTCTGTCGACAAAATCACAGATTACAGATCCAATTTTTCATTCTCAGCTATTCATTCCATATCACATTACCTCACATTTCAAGAATAGTTACGCAGGTATTTTAAATAGTATAGTGACTATGAAATTGTCATAAAAAGTATAGCGTTCATGGTTGTCGTAATTGCTGTCACAGAATATATTTTTCAAAATGTCAGTCAAGTCAGTATTAAAACTTGACAAATCTTCGATACCTGTCCGCCTTTTTACCAACTAATTGCATTATATACAAGCACTAAAACCTTATTTAAATATACGGAAATAGCTTTTCCTTCCGCATCCATAAAAATTTCCTTATAAACTAAGAAACCCAACTCTAAATTACGGCCATAAATTTATCCTCAAGTGTATATGTACCTACTGTTTGTACTGAAAGTAGGAGAAAACAAAGACAGACATACAGACGACATATGGATATTTTTGATGAAAGATATAGATAAAACAACACTTATATTTTCCCGTCCATGCAATCCATCATCGATTTTCTTTTTCATCTTTAAGTATCCCGTAACATTACAACATGATAGTTTTTCACTTGTCTTCAATATCTTGCTTGCTCCTGCGCTCCACCTCAGCTCTGGGGACCACCAAATGTGTAAGTGTCCATTATTATTTAATGTATTTTTGTTCTACTTTTCCACATATAAAAAATATGGATACGAGTATGTCTTGACAAATTTTTATTTCAAATTCATATGCCGTTATATATCATTGATTTTTGTTCAAATTCACTAGTGTTAGCACTTCAGGGATCAAATACTCCTAACATTTTCATTTTTGGAGGTAATGCACAGGTCAATACTAATGAGTTTAGCTTGGGAGTTTAGGGAACAAGTGAAAGAAGGAATTTTTCAAATCGGTGCTGTTCAACACTTCTCCACATTTTACAGTTTTTTCCGACTTAATTACTGGAGTACCTAGTGTTGCAATTTTTGGATAATCACTGATCATGCTTGGTGTCAAGGATAAAGAGAGCAAGGCAAATTTGTAATATTTCAAAACAAGAATTTTAAAAATATTCATAACGCCTTTGACCTGACGCCATGACATCATTAAAAACCCAATATTTTCCTAACACCTCAACTACGTCGGTTCTGTTCTTAATATAGGAACGTATACTGTGAATTGACCTCTGTCCATCAAACATATCTTAGCTTTCCAACAAAGGAAAAATTTTCAAAATAGATCTAGTATAGATTCTGAGTCTATTGCTAACGTAAAAACATGATCCTTAATTTCGGTCGGAACCCAGCGGAACGATGTTCTAACAGTTCCCAAGTTTGTTTTTTTTTTGATCAATGTTTTTACTGAAAAATTTATATTTGTTCGTTTTATAAATTCGTTTTATCACAAGTTTTCAGAAATCCGACCTTACGACTTTTAAGGGGAGCGTATGGTTAAGAAGGGTGCAAAATATGTGGGTATGGGTTAAAGATATCTTTCCACGAATCACGTCCATGTATTTATGTCATAAATTAATTTTTACAAACATTTTCGATTTAACAAATAAAAAACTTAACCTATAAAATCAAAAAACACACGCTTTCAGTTTCAAGTAATATTTAATTAATAGTCATAACAAAATCAATAAAGCAATAATCATAATTATAACTGATTTCATCAATTAAAAAAATACTCATTAAAAGTCATCAACTTTCCTCCATACTCTATTTTATCCGCAGTAATTCTCGTCAAAATGAAAATCGGAATTTACAACGAATTAGTGTCTATTAAATTTTAATAAACAGGCATCTATGTATGGTACTTTGGTACAGTAAAATTGTTTAATGGTTGAATGAATGGTAAATGAGTATTTCAATATTATCGTTAAAATTGATGGCAAATAATGGCAGGAGAGGGACGAAGGAAAATTGTGTAATTGGATGCTCAGGACAATAGAGGAACAGGATAGTTGAAATGTGATTCCTAATTTTAAGATTGTGATATCAATATTATAAACTAAATTAACACTTTTAAGTAGAAAATTGATATCATTCTAATTGAAATCATTATTAATTTATTAATAAAATATTATTTTAAGATTAAAATTTTTTTAAGGGGTCAGGGGTAATCAGCTGTGTGAAAACTTGAGTATTTTAAATATTTTTTTTGCCAGTAATTTATTTTATAAAATGAATAATACTGAATTATTAAATTATGTTTTAATTTTATTTTTGCAAAAATTAAAAAAAAAAAATTTATTGTAAACCAAGTTACCGCCATGTTTGTTGGATTCTGCCCTAACCCCCTAAAGAATTTGGTGAAAATTTACAATAAAGTTTGGTAAAAAAAAATTAACTGGAAAGTTTACTATATAATTTAAAAAAATAAACTAATTTAGTTCTTTGTAAAGAAATCTTTAATTCAGAGACCAATTACTGAAAGTTTTTGATCGTGTTTTGTAAGATGAAACTTATACGGGGAATATTCCACAATCTGGACTCTTTTTAACTATTGGAGCGAGTAGTTAACATCGATAGTTACCCTCAGAAAGAAAAATCCTGAGTTACATATATGGTACAGAACAGCAAAAAGTTTTCATCAAATAAAATCACTTCTCGTATAACAAGGAAAGTTCTTAATCAATTACCGGATAAGTAGATTTAACTACGTTTGAGTTGTTACATTTTCCTTTCTCCTAAACTGTTTCAGTTTTTAATTATACACTTAATTAGACACGACAGGCTATAAATAATAATCTAATTTTCTAGTAACAACATAAACTACTGACTACCTTCTCGCAGTCTGGTTCACTATTAGAATTTAGTTATTAATATTAATAAACTAATTTTAAAAACAGCTTTACATTATTATTCCATTTACCTCGAAAACATGTTAAAACTAAATATAACAATAGTAGATGTTTTACAACCACAGAGAACAGAAAACATTGCTATCTCTGTACTACTGATACCTGCGTAGACAAAAAATCCCATCCACTTCTCCCCACTATGTTGTATAAGTGCACATTGTATGTAGTGGTGTGGGTTTGATGTTTGCATCTGTGTGAGTGGTCACACACACAACGATATAACACCTATATACGGACAGAGATCCATGCTGTGTTACTAACAATGATTTCAATAATACATAATAATTGTCGTGCATTCGGTGACCGACACCGAACGACTAAATGCCTTAAGCTGCGACAGACCAACAATTGACTCCAAGCGATGCACACTTTTTTATCTTAGTTTGCCTCTAGTGTTCTATGTTTACGACAGACATATCATTGAATGACGTATGTACACGTACAGGTTGTAACATCAACTAAAAGCCATAGTTCTTCTCCTCGAGTTAAGGCTAATACCTAGTGTTTAATTTGACATAGTGTATCTATGTATACCCCGTTTCAAATACAATTGAACATGAGTCATCGTTAATAAATTAAATAATTCTTATATTTGAAACAAATCTATCGTCTATTCTTTGCTAAAAACAAACTGCAAATTTAAAATTTACGTATTTTTAACAATAAAAGAGAAAATGCTAAGAAAACGGGAATTCCTTAAATTCGTAAGTGATAAATCATGCTTAAATTTAAGTGAAATAGACCATACGTTTACCGAAACTATTGATCGTTTTATAACCGTTGTACCCGTGGGTATTTTCTCGATAACCATTTCCTAGGGCAAAATGGTTTTGCGATAATAACAATAGTTTTGTATTATTATTTGTATTTTGGAATCGAGTTTGTCTGTGTATGTCTATGTGTATAAGATAGTTATAAATAAACACGTAGGTACCTACCAAAATGGGAAACTTCTATTTTATTGTCGATAAAGAAGAAGGTAAAGTTATTGTTTTCCACATGATATATTTGTTACGTGTACTTTATGTGCTCGTGCGGGCACATTATTAAAATTAAAAAATATTGATACTTATGTAAATAAAATATTAATATATCTATACATTAACTTTCGTCTGAAAAGTTTCTCCATTATTGAAATTTTTTATGTGGAAAATTTATTTCAGATTCCAACATCAATAATTATCGTTAAAATAATTCTTAATTTCAAAAAAGTTTAATTTGGCTGTTATAAAAAACGTTAATGTTTTAAAGTAATATCATTTGAATAAAAATATATCATTAGTAGGTATATTAAGGGTGACTATATGCTTTAGCATAATTATCGAAAAAATACTATTCTTAAAAGATTGTACACCTTAATAAAGAAGCCATGAGGGGTATCGACAAGCTTGGAAAATTAACCCCTAATATGTCAAAGAATTTAACTACTTATAGTTCTTCTTTTATATTTCTCATTATTTTAGTAAAATACAGGACCCTAACTTAACTCTACAATAATTTAAAAGTAACTGCGTTTCCTTCACAAGAAAAAATGACAAACTGTTTTACAATATCATTTTAGTATTTTAGATAATTTTTACTATATCGAGTTTCTTTAGACATGAGCGTAATTTTTTTAGAATTTTCATTTTTGTATTTTTACATTGGCTGAAGTCTAAGGAACAATATAAAAAAATCATAGTGCTAAAAAATGCGCTCATGTCTAAAAAAAACTCGATATAGTAAAAATGGGTAGGTACATTTTTCCAAAAGAAGCCATTTTCACGACAGTTTGTCGATTTTTCTTGCGAAGAAAACGTAGTCACTTTTACTTTTAAATTGTTGTAGCGTTGAGTTAGTGTAAGTAGTTGTAGCGTCCTGTATTTTACTAAAATAATGAGAAATATAAGAAAAATATAGTTAAATTTTTTGTCAAATTAGGGGTTAATTTTCTTAATAGCTTATTGATACCCCTCCTTCGAACAATTCGGTTGTTCAATTAAATAATTCATTTAATAACTGAATCCACGAAAATTTTAGATTTAAATATTGAGAATAACCATACCTATACGTCGAAATACTTTTCATTGTCGCTACCAGGTATATTTTCGATACCGTTGTTGTCGTATTCTGTATAATGTACCAATTTACAATAAGAAGAATTAATTTTTATAAAATTTCACAGCATATAGAAGTATGTAAGATGTAACCCTTCATTTTCCAAACCTGTACTAAACATTCTTCTTTACTTTTTGCAGTTAATGTTACTGAATCATACTATCTGCATGAATAACTGATTATTTTTCATTATACTCGTTGTTGCATTTAGATTTGGTTCGTTTTGAAAAATGTAAGTCATTTGTAAAATAATTGTGAACAAACGATAATTAACAATAGTTAGTGAAGCAGCAAGCAATTTATTCATCTATACCGGATATAAGTATTCGAAAGGATTTTTTATTGACCTGCTAATTTTTTTTCGTTTTTCATTCAACGTGGCTATTGTGCTTTTAAAATAGCTTGGAACAATACACACTCCAAACGAACTCAACAATACACAGACCTCCTTTTACATGTTTCGAATAGAAAAAACAACAAATACCGTTAGTGAAGTGAACACGGCTTGCTTGCTATAGGTACACTTGATGCACTCAATATCTACTCAGGCTGGGCACTCAAAATGAAAGAATGAAAAGTGGCGGCCCTGCTAGTGTGGGGACCAGAGTGGGAATACAATAGAATAAATAGCTACTTCATTCGAACATCATCTTCCTGTACTTCCTGTGTGATATCTATATTTACTAACTCTGATACATATTGTGTCTGTCGGGTATTGAAAAATTTCGAGTAGACTTCACTTTTAGTAAAGTAATACGCCAAAGTGCCGTTCACAATATTGCCTGTATGTTGGTCCTTAACGGTACTAATAAAAGTTTATTTTTGTATGTGACGTAAAAAAAAAATAAAGTTTATGATGTGTCGATACTTTTTGGTTAGTTGACATTGTAAGTATATCAGACAAGGTAAAATGATACATTTTGATATTGGAAGATTGTAGATATGATGAACAATATTAACATTGTTAGTATAATTCGATATGGTATTGCGTCACAGATGCGTCAACTATGAAACGTTTATACTATGAGAAAGATTTATTTCGTGTAGGCAATTCAAGTATTATAGTGTTTGTTTTACTATAAAAATCACACTTTTTTAGCTCAGTTACTTTCAACCTCGACAGCGTCAGTTTTAGAAAAATACAATTTTTCAACTTAGTTATGTTATCTACTCAAATACATTCTTTTTGTATGTCCTAAGCATGTAAATTTTTAATACCAAAAATATAATTACAATTACCTTATTTCTCAAATTTATATTCCCAAAAATTAAAAGAAGCTATCTTCATGATTTCATGAAGTCATTATACCATAATATACATCCGGCCGGTTTTACATTCATAATTTTAAAGGTTCTTTAATTAAAGCTACTTTTAATTTAAAGTCGACTTTATTTTTAGCACTGTTTTACAACGATCTGGTCTGCTTACTTTTGTAAAGGACTTTTAAATGTTGCATGATAAAATGAATTATGAATGATCGTAGCCAATCTTACATTTATAAGAAATAGCTATAGAAACAAAGATGTCAACATGTTTGAATTTCAAAAAGAAAAGAAAACGCAATTCACTCTTTTCGCTACTGTCAGTGACATTCGAATAGAAAATCACATTATTTCTTTTTAAAAGAAATTTTAAAAATAATAAATAATACAATGAATCATAAAAGAAATCGCTCAGCCAATTTAACCCAAAAATAATGTTTGACATTAATTCAAGACGTAAAAATAATCAAAAATATTATGATAATACCTAAGCAAACAAATAAAATTTTTATTTTATTTATTTAAGGTACGAATATTTTATAGAAAAATTATGCTTATAAACAATATTCTCGGATAATAATCAGCAATAACAAATGTGTTAAAGGCGACTTTAAACAGTAAAAGTCGAGATAATTCTTACTTTAAGATCGACTTTTATACTAACGGGGCTTTAAATTTGATTGTAAAACAGTACCAAAAATAAAATCAGTTTTAAAGTCGGCTTTAAATGTGAATGTAAAACAGGCCGTAGAGTCCTAAGTAAAGATGAGAAACTGAAATTTGTATGTGTTTGTATATTTGTAGTGTGACCGGCCGAAAAATAGTCAATTTTCGCAGTTTTTTCGGATGGATAGGATAGGGGAATGGGAATGAATTTTTTTACGATTAATACCACCATTTAATAAAAATATTTTTTTTATTCATTTTTATTTATTTATTATAATTATTATAATATTTGGAAAAAAGTGTCTTTAAAAACGGGCGGCTATTGGTGTCCACAATTGCGGCCGCAGTTTTCATCTGAGAAAAAAATCAAATAGATTATCAATCTGTAGGTAAGCCACTATGTAACTATGGAGGTTTTTTTTTTGAAATTTGAATAATAGCAGCGGTTTGATTGAAAAGTTTAAAATTCAGGTTTTCCATAGGTACATGCAGAATGGAATATAGAATACTGTGTCAAAATCTCAAACTTATAGCTTGGAAACGTTCTCTCTGAGAGTGGATATCGTTTTTAAAAAGGGCATTTCGAGACAAACGTGTTTCAAGTTGTTTCAAATCATTGTTTCAACAACAATGTGATACTGTGGTGACAATAATTGATCTTATACGTTCACTGGTTGTGAAAAGACTGAATGTAAAGTGGTATAACATCCCGCCAAAAGGCGCCAGTCGATCCACAGAATTTTGTATTTAGACTGAATCCGTGGTTGTAGCGACCGTAATAATTCGAATTTCAATTTGAAATTTTGAGAGAACATGCATAACTCTATGTACTTTAAGATAAGACCAAAAAAGGAAAAGAAATGATTTTTCCAAAATTTTACACTGTGATGGCACCTTAATACTTTTATATATATACCTATATATATATATATATATATATATATATATATATATATATATATATATATATATATATATATATATATATATATATATATATATATATATTTGTCTGAATTGTTTTAATGTTACTAAAAATATTCTAAAACATTCAAATCTACATACAGTAGAGAAGTAAAATGCCAAATTTGTCCAGTAGTAGTGGGGTAAAATTGTTAGAAAACGGTATTCCCCTCTTCTAGCAACGTGTTTTCCTAGCAACCTATTTCAATTCACTCCTTCTGAATAACGTCCAGGACCGTGGAGGAAAATGGTGGGCCCCGTGGGAAAAACTAATTTTTATAAAACTCGTCCACAAAAATGTGAGCAAAAAAAAAAATTTCACTTTTTCCCGGGCCTTTTACAGATACGTATGGGCCTCCTTATCAATACCGGACCCGATAACGTCACAGAAAAAAAAATTGTTGTGTGTTGCTTAATTTTTATTTATATGTTGGAATGGCATTGCTGAGAGCCATATTTTAACATAAAAATACATTGAATTTCCAATTGCTATATAAATCTAAATGTAAAATAAGCGATGAAAATTACCACCTGAGTGAAGTGAAAATGAAATATAAAAATTGATATAATTATAATGTCTTCTTTTCATATTAAAAGATGTCTCTTATTTCATTGCGTCATTTAAATTTTCATACATTCATCGTTCCCTATTTAAATAATACCCAACTACACTTTGATCAGAATAAATTTACCTTCTAGTTGCAATAACAGACAAAACACTGTTACTTTTTTCCTAGGTTTCAATTTTTATCGAAACATTTTTTTTTTCATTTCGTCAACAATTTTTTAGTATTCAATATCAAAACCAACAAAACAAAACATTTATAAAATTAGATCAGTGTTACTAAAATAAAGCGTGGTGGCTATGATAGACAAGGATTTGAGTTCTGATTATTCTGATTAATTTTAGAGTGTAATTTGGAAAACGGAATAAAATCAAAGGAAAGTTTATTGAAATATAAATTCAACAATACTGTGAATGAGAGAGAGATGCCGCACATTTTGAAAACACTTGATAATTCCTAAAGAATGCATTTAATTGATCTGAAATTTGGTACACAATAAATGTAAACATTGTTCTTTAAAATTATTTATAAATAATTTTAAATTTTGAGTCATAAAGGATTCATAATTAACATTTTTGTAGAGCCTGCAAAGCGGTATCTCTCCCACACCTATGGGAGAGATGCCGCATCAAAGAAGAAGAGTCGCCGCATACCTCGTATTAAAAATTTTGCATTTTACACATATCTCCATACATGATGCATGCCATATGTAACTATTTTTGGCACTTTATACATCTTAACCAGTCAACTTTTTTTTTGTTTCTGAGTACTTTTCAAAACATTCAATACACAGGCAATCATCATTATTTTCGTTACCTTCACTAATATGAGAGCTCTTCTTGATCCATTAATGGATCTTTTGTATTTACGTGGCATAATTTACAGTCCAAAAAAAATTGCATAATTAAGGTATAAGTCTATGTTTTTAACACGTAATATGGTGCGGCATCTATATCAACCTTAAATGCGGCATCTTTCAATACCAAGCATAGTGCGGAATTCTAACCTAAAATTTTTTACATACTTTTAAAATATACCTAAATTAATAACAAAACTCATTTTCATTAAAACAATGAAATATACATTCTTAAATTCTAATGAATTAAATGCTTGATAAAATATTATGTTAAAAAACTTACTTTTCAATTATAAAAAGTTGGATAATTACTAAACTGATGGACTAATCATAAATGTTACCATATACAGCTTAAATAAGTAACTTATTTTAAACATATTATCCAATAATAGTGCTATCTATCAATCCACGGTCGAACTATTGCTACTGCGGCATCTTTCCCGCACTTACCCTATAATATTTGATACATTCATTATTAATTTTTTAGCCTGGGAGCGAGCTAACGCTTAAAAATTACTCTTTCCGAACCCTTATCACCATAAGAATCACTCAGAAAAATGTGAAAAAATCAACATCATGAACATTGAAAATGATTATAGACTGAATTAAAATTATCAGGACTGAATTAATGTTAAAAACGTTAATAGGGACCCATTTCATATCATATTATTAGGTACGAGTGTAGGTCTGGAAATAAAATATTTTTGAAGAATCTTAACGAAAATGTTAAATTCTTCACCGATATTATTGTTTTTGTTACAAATTCAAAGAAATATCATGTTTTAATTATAAAATATGTACCTATATCAAATACCTAGTATTATATTGAACCGATGAAAAAACTTGATTGTATAAACACTGTTTACGCAAGTACAACTTGTATCTGATGGATTCCTTTTTTTTGTAGGTGGTCACTGCACATTTAATTTTCGGAGATACAATTATCCTCATCAATATATACTTCTATTATTATTATATTAAATATGAAAAGAGATGAATCTTCGTTATGTTGGATAGGTAGTTACCAAATGTCCTCGAAAGATTATATTATGTATTTTTCTTCGTCACTTTACTGTGCCGCATCTACTTATTTCATCTTTTGCTATATTGTTATTTATGTGGACATACATACTTATGTACCTATTTTTATATTATAATACATACTAGGGATGTTGATATTTTTAAAAGTATCGATATTTATAGTATCGATATTTTTTTAAAATATCAATATCGTACAATGATATATCAAAAAAAAATATCGATATATCGATATATCGTTTTTTTTTACATTACTGAGGTGGAGAAATTTTTTAAACAATATAGTTTACTAGATAATCTTGATATTAGTGACTTTTTAGATAGTTTTGTTTTAACACCTTGACGGTCATTGACGTCATAAGATGTCAAGTTAAACCTTACTAACTCACACACCACGTCGTACAACGTCAACAATTCCACATAAAGTATAAGTATATTAGCGATATTAGCGATTTTAGCTGTTGAAATAGTGTACCAGTTGCGTGTTTTCTCATTATAGATTATGACCGTCATGATGTAATGATGTTCGAAAACCAGTTTTTTAACATCATCGAAAAGTTTTCAGACTTAAATAAATTGCATTTAATATCTGACATCTAATTTCAATATTTGAAATCAGAATAAATTTGGCGCGCAAGCGTACACCATATATGTATGCGACATACATAATATGTAGAAAATTATCTACTGTAGGTATTTTTGAATATGTATATTTTTAGGTATGTCAATTGTACATTTGTACATGTGCCACATGTGATACATGTCGTACATCTCGTACATGTTAGCTTGGAAAAAAAATCAGGAAAAAAATATTGAAAAAAAATATCGATATATCGATATATCGCTACTAAAAGTATCGTCAGAAATTATCGATATATTTGAAAAAAAATATCGATATTTTGATATATCGATATATTTTATACATCCCTAATATATACTACCTAGCAGACTGCCTGAAACTGCCGAAAGTATCTTCTATTTTAAAATTATTACGAGCAGCAGTACAACTTTTTCATAATTTATCATTCCGTTTTTTCCACATTTATGAATAATCTGATAGATTCTTACGAAAATTTACAATTGGAGGCATGACAGGTGCTGCTATAATAAGTAGTATTCTCACAAGAGAATCATATGAAAATCTACAATAAAGTTAATTTTACTACTAAAGCTTAATGCAAAACGAAATAGGATTATGTTTCCAATTTGGCCCCAATTTAACCCGGGTGGCATTAAAATATGTTTTAGAAAATATGATCTTTTTATGATAATATTTAAAGGGTTATATACGGTTGTGATGGTCGGAAAAATATATTATTTTTCTATTGCATATTCTGTAAGTAGGTATATTATCTTAATAAGAATATCCTCACTAAATTTCGTAAAGATCGGAGTATTAGATCTGAAGTTATAGCTATTTATAAAGTAGGGGAGACAGGGGCTTGTATTAACGGAGGTAAGTATTAACAGGCCATTTTCCGCCAAACTACGGACGAAAAAATTAAGTACGTTCGGTTGCTGTCATCAGTAGATGACCACGGACACGATGTGACCAATCAGTCTTCGGCCGGTTGCCGCAAAACAAAGTTGTGAGTAAGGCGTAGATTTTATTAGGTAAAAGAACATTTTTAAGTCGACGGTTTTTTGATTTAAAGCATGATTGTATACCTAAAAGAGACTAAATTTATTTCAAACGGTAGTATATTCAATCTGGTATTGTATTTTGTTTAAATTTTACCGCATTATCAACGTATTCTTTTTAAAAATTTAAATTTGTAAAAAATTTACCTTCGGGGCAAGTATTAACAAAATGCATGGGGTAAGTATTAACATGTTAACATATACCTCGTTTAAATTTTATGCAACAAAGACTTTATAACTTTCCTATAAGGAGGTTATTGTATTCATCTCGATTTCAAAATCCAAATATCGTCATTTTCATGCTTCGAGGTTACCAAAATTTTTTTCGTGACATCGCCAAATATGTTTGCATGTATGTGTGTACATATGTCAGTGTTAAATTTAAATGGTTTTAATTTTTATATCTTTTCTGCAGTGAAGCAGGGGAAGAGTTTTGCTTGACCTGAGTTATCATATATTTCAAGAATTATAATAATGTTAAATAAGACGAAGAATAATTTTTTAATAAGTAAATAATTTTTAATATAGAAGATATTAAACGATTGTGGTTGTCTATCGAAGACTGAAAATTTACCAATTTTTGTTTCGTTATCAAGGTCAAAGTGACGTAATTTGCTACTTAATAAGGACTGACTAACTATTGCCTCAGAAACAAATTAAAATAATGATTAACTTTAACTAATTAAGTAAAGATAAATCTGAAATAAGAATTTTCTATGTTAAATTAATTCCTTTCTAATAATAAACACGTTAAATATGATACTTTGTTTTATCAAAACTTATAGACAGATAGTTGATGCTTCAAAACGTTTACAAAAAAAAATCGCTAACTAGTTTCATTTCCGTTTAATATGTAAAAAAGTAAAATCTGTTAGTACATGCCCCTGTCTCCCCTACTACCTCCACAGCTGTCGCTGAATTATATAGGTATCTACTGCTTATTGTAATATTAATAATTATAAGCGGTACATCGACTTTCGCCGCTCTATTGTATTGTTGTTCCATAATTTCATACACGTATTTACTTCCCAAGTTTTCACTTATGCCAAATGATTTTAAACACAGCCATTTTTTGTTGTTAATGAACATATATATTTACAGTTGCTTTACTCTAACCTCTTTTAACTTATGTAGGGGAGAAGTGACACGAAAGGGACGTTTTTGTTTTAAGCGCTCTAGTAAATAAACGAGATAACAAATTGAATATTGACGAACGGAATTAGAAACTTCAGTGTTTTTACTCTTGAAATAAAATCCAATAATAAACATTTCTTTGTTATTAGTTGTAATTTTTCTCAGTTTTTAAAAAAGTGCTTTTTGTCCCTTTCATCAATAGACTGTATTGCAAGGGACATGATAATATATGAAAGGGACAATATTAAATATCATTCATTTTGTTCAAATTTCCACCTTATGTACATAAGAGATACGGTTCATTCTATTGCGCAGGTCATCTTACTGAACTTACATATTAATAAATTTGATTTAATAATGGAAATAACCAAATGATTTCAGTAATCGATGATTGTTAATTGCGTGGTTTTAGTAATCAATAATTAAAATCATTGTTCTTCATTTGATTATTTTTGTTCGAAATTTTTAAACAAGAAGAAAATTCAAAAAAGTTAATTATTAACACTAACAAAACACAATAACAGAGAAAGAATTGTGACATGCGGATATTCAAATAAAACTAATTCAAAATTACTATGCTTAAAGGTAGTCCCTTTCATAACTCTTTTGGTCTGTCCCTTTTATAAATATCACACCCAAATTAAAAATATACCTTTAAATCTACAATTTTATTTAAAAGATATCTAATTTGTTGTTTCCCTCTAGTTAAAAGAATAACTAATTGTATATAACTACAAACATTTCAAAAAATACTTACAGTATATCAGAAAACGTTCCGAAAAGATTAAAAAGAAATTACTTTGGAACATACAAAAATTTACAAGCATAGCATTGCCATGTTTTAAATGACAGTAGCTTGAAGTCAGGTTGCTACCACAGAACACCAATACGTTTGATTTGGCGGGATTTGTATTTAGCGCGTAATTTGAATTGTCCCTTTCAATACGTGTCCCTTTCATATACCACTTCTGCCCTATATCTGTAACATAATAATAAGGACATCTTTTCTTTCAGATATCTTAGTAAAAACATTTTCTATTTAAAAGTTTTCTATTTAAAAAAAAAAAATAAAATTGTCTCTGTTTTTTATGAAAAAGAGTATCCATTAAATAACTCATTACTGGCATTATATAGAATTGAACTCTCAAGTAATGAAAAAATATAATAAAGATTATAAAATTTATACCCCTTTTTTAAAATAAAATATTAAAACTAACGTAAAACTAAAATTTTTAAGAACAATTAAAACTTCTCGTTCTATTTAAAAAAATAAATCCTATTAAAATTTCATTTATACAATGTAAAACGTAAAGCTGAGTATATAATGTAGTTGCAAAAGGCAGGTACATATTATATATCATACCACGTATCAAACAAAAGAAAGACGGAAAAACAACTAATAAATGCTATTTTATAATAAGTTTAAGTGCAATAAAGACAGATAAATAAATATAAGGGAAGATTGGGTTATGGTTTATCCATTTTTTTTCTCATAGATTTTTGTTGCATGTCAATTCTATCAGTCTAGATTGATTATGATAGTTTTTATAGTTTTCGAGAAAGGAAATCTTGGGACTTTCTTTAAAATATGTATCGATTTCTCTTTTAATAATGCTTAAAATGTAATTGATATATCTCTAATAATAATAATTCGTATCTATATTTCAACACCTATAATAGATTTGTCCAAAATATTTCTAATTCTTGATCGAGGCTATGGTGGAACAATTATTTAATCACGAAATAATCACAACAAAGGCTAATATTTGCTAGAAAGTCTAAATTGTTTTCTTAAAGGTGTATATGCACTTATAACTATTATTTTCTTTTTAAACGTTGTTTTGTGGATTACATTTTCTTTGAATAAAGCATACCAATAATATTTCCAGAAAGTTTTATAACAATCGGAGTACTAGTTAGAAAAAAGTTCTGTGCATTTAAAAAAGTAACTTCGAGTACAATTTTTCGGTGCCTGTAGTCGTTGAATAAAGCTACTATAATATGCCTTAGATTGGTTCTAGACTGGATGATTCGGTTATAAGTTTAGAAATGTCCTGCCTATAAAAAATTACACTTAAAACTTTTCAAAATACCTTTTTCTCAAAAACATATTTAAAAAGAAAAAAGCAACATAAATATGGGGAACTTGGTTTCTCAAAAACTATTGTGTTTTTCTACATTTTTCTAAATCCTTCGTTTCCGAACAAGTCACTGTGAAAACGAATAAGTGTATTAAAATTTAATACAATCGATACAGCAGTTTTATTTGAGGAATCATGCTCACTGAAAGTCACCCAGAGAAAAACGTCTTTACAACCCGGCTGTAAACTTTATTTTCAATATTTTTTTATAACAAAAATTATTTTAGTACTTAACCTATCAAATAATGGCATAAGTTTTAATAGAATAAATTTTACTTTTAGTTGAGAAAAAATTAATGATATTTTGCTGTTTTTCTTGACACAAGTGCGCACAATCCCTTAAAATGAATAACTCACAATGAATCGAATAAGTGCCTTCTAAATGTCCTTTCTAAAATGTTCTGTTGATATCCATTGTCCCCTACGTATATAAATATATATATTTTATTACTTACATATATTTTAATGTTCTCTTCAATGAGTACATTAAAATTTTATCAGTCGTTCCCCTTTGTTTGAGAAAGAAGTTTTACAACGCTAATTAATAGTTGAACTACAATTATTTTAGTAGTTTTTAAATAGAAATATATCAAACTGTTAGAGAGAACTAAGACTTACTCTACAAGCACTATGTATTCTATACCAGGGGTTCCTAAAGTTTTGCGTCGGCAGATCAAATTGTAAAAATACAATAGAGTTTACATTAACCGTCACTATCGGGACCGGGGCTGCGACGATTAATTAAATTAGACGAATAACAGAAATTTGAAGTTGCTCTAGGTTTTCGATACTACTTTTTAGCGAATTTCCAAAACTGGAAATTCAGCTTTTACGCCAGGTGTCATGGTGCGACCTAAGCCCGAGACCATATCAGAAATATGTTTTGAGGTCCCTAGAATACGAAAATGATATTCACTAAAATTTATATATATATATATATATATATATATATATATATATATATATATATATATATATATATATATATATATATATATATGTATCCGCGCGATAACTCTCGAACGAAGCGTTTAATGCTTATGAAATTTTGTGTGCGAATTCGATTTTCCAAATCGTTGGATGAGTTCGTTAGCCAGACACGTCGGATGCCCAGAAGTAGGTTTTCCGGGCGTTTTTTGTCAACAAAATGAGTTTTTTGCCAGAATTAAGCAATTTTTCAAATTTTTTTTTACACTAAGCCATTGTAAAAGGTAAAACGCATAAAAAATGTTTTTATACCGTTGCTCTAAAATACTTACTTTTCGAGAAAAACTAGGAAATATGTCGTTCTCCATTTCACTCGCACTCGCATTCTTTTTTTTTCTGTCTCATTTTTTGCGAGCTAAATTCGAAAAAAGCCGCTTTATAAGTAGCGTGTCATGATTTTTTTAATCCAATTTAACGATTCGGCTATATTCTATTTCTCTGTCAGTTAAATGTTTTTATAATGTATCTCTGTTCCATTTTTTTTTACAAAAAAAATCCCGACGATATCTGTTATGTGATATGATCAGAATTTAGATTATATTTACACCTTCCTAAAATTAATAAGAGTTTGCTTCAATCGTATAAAAATTACGTTAAATCATATTCAGACAATAATATTTTTACGTAATTTTTTATCCAATTGACAATACAGTTATGATTAGAATTGTATAATCAGAGCATTCTAATATTAAATAATTTTGCACATTCAATTTTTTTTTTTAACAAAGAAAAATTTTTTTAAATTTTGACACATTCTTTTATGAAATTTCGATTAAGAAATATTAAAAAATTTTAAAGTGAATCATTTAAAAAGAGTTAAAAATAAATTAAAAAGGAAACATTTCTCTATTTTAACATATTTGTAAAGAAAATTTTACAGTTTACTTACAGTTTTTTGAAAAAATGTAATAACATTTTTACATACAATAAAGATTATATTTGAACGGTAGGAAATCCACAAATTTTTTTTTATTTCTTTAATTAATTATTAAATTTGGTTTTAGAAGAAAATCTTCGTCTAATTCGCTCCAAGCCGAAAGTATAGCCACTAATAAGGACATTCCACTGTTAAAATAAATGGAAAATATATTGAAATTTATTTAATGAAAGCCATTCATACACATTTTTAAAATATCCTTTTGAATTATATAACAAATAAAATCTGTGTAAAAAAATCTAATTGACGTGTTTTTTCTCAATTTGCTAATATTAAGTAAGGCTCGTTAATTAGGGAGTGATTGTGTTAAAATTTTAATATAAAATATGGTAATTTTAACCCTCTTTAAAAGAACATTTCGATTTTAACAATAAAAAAATTTTAAAAAGTGTTTTCGTTTTTCCCGGATTACCAAAAACTGTTCATAGGCATATCTGTGACTAAAGTTGCCTCCCTTTCTTAAGAAAATAAAGTATTTTTAAAATTTTGTGCAAAAGAATAAAACACAATTAACGAAAAAAAAGTACGCGTTTCCATATTTTTAAGATTTTGTAGTACAAGAAAATCCTTATAAATTCATCATATCTGTTATTGCATTTACTAGCTTTTACGCAATTTAATAAACAAAAGTCTGAAAATGGACGTAGAATCTCACTGTTATTAATTATTATGTCTTAGTCTTTTGAAAAATTATTTTTTGAACTAAAATAAGAATAGGAGGAATATAAACTTAGGGGTAAACGACAGGAGTATATAAACTTTATTTTAGATTCTACGTTTATTTTTACAGAAAATCATCAAGTACCTATTATTTCTTTTTTGAATGTATAAATACAAAAAGTTCGAAATTATTTTATATTAGAATTTCAATTTTGGTCGACCCTACGGGTTGTCCCCATTTACTCTTTTCTCGTCTCTTTTGACCCCAATTTTTCATAGAGAAGAAATTATACGATTTTTGTTAATTTTTCAAAAACCACCGATATTTTTAAATTTTTTTGGATACTGCTGATAAAGTGACCATCTTCGCGTAAATTTTTAATATATTAAAGATTAGGTACTCATAAAATAAATACAAAAAAATACGGTGTGAAGTCGGAATGCGTACCTATTCATCCTTGTCTACGGTAGCACATTTTTTATTGACATAAATATTAGAAACGCAGGAAAAGAGACCAGGAATCAACATAGAAGTGGATTATGGTACGATATATTTTCTGAAAAAAGTGCTTAGGACCAAAGTTATAGAGTTCAAAGTGATGCACTTGATGATCTTGAAGCACTTGACTCTCGTGATGCACTTGACTTTGAAGTTGACCTTGAGGTCAATTTCCAAAGTCATTTGAAAATCATTTAATATTTTTCAAAAGGAGTAGTTTACTTTTCATCCCTAAATGGTTCAAAGTATATTCGAACGAATTTCACATGCAAGATAGAAAATAAGTGATCAAGAAGTAATTTTGAAAAATACTTGCTCAATCGCAATCGGAAAAATAATAGTTAATTATATGTTGAATTTAATTCCTAATATGATAACTATAGAGTAGCAATAAAAATTTTAAAAAATTTTGAAAATTTCTAATATAACATAAAGTTAATGTTTAACTTACAATTGGAGTGATATTAAATCTTTTCTTAACTTCTAAAATTACTTACAAAAATGTTTTCTTCTAATTTTTTCTATAAATTTGCGCCTATTTTGTCATTTCGTCAGGTTTTTATTTTTTTTATTTTAGAAAAATAACGCAACAAATCAATTTTGAAGATAGATTGAGTCAATACATGAAATTACTGCTTATAGGTACAGGATATGGTCAAAGTTCGGCAATGGCTAATCATTTTCAACTGACCTTGAAAATCGATTTCAGGGTCACTATCAAGTGCATCGCTTTAAATTCTACAAATTTGGTACTCAGCCCTTTTTTCAAAAAATATGCCGTTTCAAAAATATTTAGCTATAACTGTTTTCATCTACAGAGGTTGAATGGTGTTTTCTACCCCTAAAAAGCGTATTTAGCCGAAATAAAAAAACACGTATTTAATATTTTTCGCTGTTTAATAAGTATGTTAAGTTTCATTCAAATTGGCAAGTATTAGTTGGGTAGTGTTATTTGTCAGAATGTTTTGCCGATCTAGTTTTTTCAATATTTCTTTGCTCGTTTTCAGAATTTGTATTTTAATTTCTACGGACAAATAACTCATTCTTTTCTTCGATTTTAGTAACTTTTATTTGCTGATGTTGACCATTAATTGATCGAAACATATCAAATATTTTTCAATGATTTTTTTAGCGAATGTCGAAAATTTTGAAAATTTTTTCACCGTTAGTAAGTTAAAGTATTTGAATTCATTAAGTAATTAAATGATGTCCACAAGAACCTTACGAACTACCATAAGTTATATGAGATCCCTAGGACCCGTTTTTTACTGTTAGGATAAACTTTTTACTAAAATTATTTTAGATGAATAAAGGTTATGTTGTATGATTTCCGCCAGGGTTTACTGTTCCCATTATTGTAAAAAATAAACTAACCGACCGATTTTGAAAATTTTTTCACTGTTAGAGAACTAAATTATTTTAGATGGATACAACTATGCTGCACAAAGTCCGTTCGGGTTCTTGGGTTCCAAAAATATCAAAACTAATTACCCAGCCGATTTTAAAAAATCTTTTACTCTTAGAAAGCTAAACTATTTTAAATAGGTACAGTTCTTAGATGAGATCCGCCAGTCCCCAAAATTTGGAAATTCGCTATGTTATGCAGATGCTGCGACAGGGGTATTTTTTATTTTTGACAAAATTAGAATTGTAAGGGAAGCAGAAAATATCATGTCAGGCGGAAATTAAATCGCAGTTCCTGAACAAATTTGATTATTTTGATTCAGGAACCTGATTTACGTAAAAGTAGATCACCGAATAAATTATAATGAAAAAATAACTCGTATACAAATACACCCAGTGATATAATTACGAAATCTTTGTAATAACAAGACATATTCCACATAAAATTTTATATTTTCCAACGGAAAAGTGCTTAACTATAACATAATCACAAATTTACAGATTCTTGGGCCATTTTCGCGGGCTACATTCATCCGGTGGACCACATTTTGGGAACCCCTACTCTATAACAAGTGTAAGTTTATATCTTATAGTGTCGAGGTGACTATACTCTTCTATCCGGTACAATAAATGGTACAATATATGTCATTGCCTGTTTTGATAACGATGAAAAAGTTTATCTAAACGAATATTTTCTATTAACTTTACCCAAGCAAGTCATTCATGATTATGAGAGTTGTAGAAAAGTTTAGGTACTGTGTTTCACTGTAACGAATTATACTGCGGAAAAGAAACTATTTAAAAAGATATAAGAATTCTCGTAAGTGGTATGATGGAAAATTCTTTTATTATTATTGTTATATTGTGAATTGGTTCGCCAGTGAATGTTGCTCAAGATTATCGTTTGAGATTTTTATCGTTAGAAATATAAAAATCTTAACTCGAAATATGGCTATTCGTTTGAGGATTGTGAAGAAACTGAAATTCACAAAAATGGTGATACGTACTACTGCAGTGAAAATAACTATTTCAATGAGGAACGCAAATTTGAAAATGTTGACACAAACCTCAATACGCACAGTGTACTATCCACCCGTCGTGTCCTCAAATGACTGATACTTAGAATAGTACGACATGCCTGGCTCAAATAAGCTTTTTGGGCGTTCTTTTCAACACATTTTTTTTGCAAAAAAAAATGGAAACGTTTACTAAACTGACATAGAGTGTAACCTAAAATATAGAATATAGAATATCACGACAAATTTTTTTAGACAAAAATATTTCAAAATGGCGGTGCTGAAGCTACTGTAATTTTGAAACTTGGTTTTGCGCCGTGCAGCCTACAAGTCTGAAATATCATCCAATATCAAGAAATAAAATTTTTTATCGTAAAATACATATCGTAAAAAATTTAGAATCATCTTGAAGAAAAGAACATTTTTTTATAAATATTTGGTAGAAATAATCTTTACAATTTAAAAAAAATCGTACGTCATACAATAGCCAGTAAGCTGAAGAATATTCCTGTGATGTTTCATATAAATCCGTAGAAAACTCGCTAATTTCTTGCCATAGGCAGAGTAACACCTGAAACCGTCATCTGAAATAACAAAAAGATTTCTATTGGATGCTTATGGCTTGTACTTGGACGAAGGGTTTTAAAAAAAGGATGAAGTTTCGATCTTTCACGACGTTTTAAACAAAAGGTTTTTACTGAAAATTAAAATTTTGTGTTTAAAACGCTCTGAAAAATTTAAATTTTATCTTTTCTTTTTTTTAAAAACATTCGTTTAAGTACAAGCCATAAAGTTTCTACTAATAGAAAATTGTTTTTTTATATTTTATTCCAGATGAGAAATTCAGAATTTTCTCTGCGTACAAAAAAAAATTAGCGAATTTTTAACGGATTTACATGAAACTTCACAGAGATATTCTTTAGCTTACTGGATATTGCATTACGTACGAAGAAAAAAAATCAAAAACAGTGTTTTTTTGCTAAAAAAGGAACAAAAAGACAAACAAACAAACCATGTAATTTCTTAATTTATTTAGACACCCAAAATACAAAAATTTGATTCTCAAATTACTTACATACCGTACTAATTTAACTAATTTAATTATATTTAACTGTTTCAATAGAATAAACTGATAAAAGCTTTGATCTAACTCATAAATAAATTTTCCAGAAACTTAAATTACTAGTCAAAAATAAAAAAAAACAGTAACAAGCTCAAATGTCGAGGAGTTCCTAACTTTACCATATTATTACTAATTCATATTTTTTTAGTGAAATATAAAAGATATAGTTTTTAAATATACCATTGTTGTTCATACTTTTTTTTTGTAAATTCCAAATAATATCTAACAATAATACGTAGTCATTTCGAAATTTTCAACGATAAATCTAGTTACGATAGAATTATGCTATGAAAACGTCAAATACAGCTGTTTTCACCAGGGATCTACAAAATCAGTCAAAATTAATAAAACAAAATGCCAGAAACAAAAAAATAATAAATTTTGTTTAAAAAAATAAAACACAATTTTACATATTTGATATTACAAACTGACTAAGTAACAAAATCAGAAATAAAAAACAAAAACAATTGTCTATTAAATCAATCAATGTTCAATTTCAGTCAAATTGTCTAACTTACAAAATCACAATCTTTTTAACCAAAACATGATACTCAATTTTATTCTCTATTGTTCTTCTCTGAATTTCAAATTGTTTTTCAGTGTACAATGTTGTAATTTGTTTACTTTTTACCATATCAATTGCTAGATTTAACATTCTGTAAAATAATTTTTGTATGTCCTTGCACCAATTTTCTTATGATGTTTAACAGACATTTTGTATATGTAAACCTATTACAATGTTTTTTACTTTAATATCTCAATTCGTGTAAAAATATAATGCAATTCGTATATTTTTGACAACCCTAACTGTTGGCAGCGCTGACTGGTAAAGTTGGGACCTGTTAAAGGACTCTAATTTTACCAAATTTACTATAATATTACCTGAACGAATTATTCGATAATACACAAATAAATAAACGTAAAAATCATTTTATATACTTACGAGGTTATGTAACTTTTCATATGATGAAATTATCTACGTCACTTGTATATTTTTTGCAATACCAACTAAAGTTTGCACACTTGCTTAAAACCAAAATGTACCATAAGAACTAAAAAATCCAATGATTTGAAGAAATTGCGGCTGGCAATGCCGGAAAAACTTATATAACACCAGTAGTTTGTTAGAAATATCTCCATCATTAAAAAGAAATGCTCCAGAATATATAAGCTATGAAATTTTAATTTTTTTAACGTAAAGTGTGGTATGATAAAGTTAGGTTTAATAGGTAAAGATAGGGTGTTTTACGATATCCAAGTGATGTTATCCTACAATGAAATTAAAATTGTCGTAATAAAAATATAATATAGATTATAGTGTTATGAATATGGAGCGGGGCAAAAGCTCTTGAATCCGACCCTGAGCACATAGCAGTTGAAATATTTTATATTAGAATAGAATAAAACGATCAAAATGTTTGTTACTTACATTAAAATAATGAATTTACATTTTTTCTTGTTTAAATAAAAAAATTTTTAATTAATTTTCAAAAAAAGAAAAAAAATTACAGGAACCAAACAAAAAATGTAATTTTTAATATTTGAAAATAAAATTATCTTAAAATTTTCACTTCTCCTCTCACAAAAAGAATAGAAGAAATTTTTAAAATTTTTCTTATAGTTTGACTAGCTCCAGTAAATTAATTTCAATACTGATACAACTTCGAATTATTTCTAAACCTTTTCAAATTCTGATTCAACATTTTATTTATATTTAATTGGACTAATTTCTCTTTCGGTATGCCCTATATACAGGCAATTTGGTTAGCAAAAGTATCCAAAATTTTCTATATATAGTGTTTCACATTTGCCTCGTTATTGAACTCAGACATGGAAAAGATTCGTCCTTGTTTTAATAAAAGCACAGACACATCTTGTATATATGTATACGTGTAGGATAGAACAATGGCAGCAGCGCCTTCCTTTTTGTTTTATATTGCGTACTACTGACTACCTACCTACCAACTGTCTCAAAGAGAAGAAAGGAATTTCTAAGGACTTATGTAATTATTACACAATAAAATCCCCTTTAATGTTTTTGATTAAAATACAACAACACAACAGCGACGGGCAATACAGCGCACAATACAGCAACAGCTAAACCTGAGCACAAGAACCGAAGCAGTTTTCTTTAGTCTCCTGTTTTCGATCCTCTTCTATTTTTACTATTGTAGGTACCTCTACGTGTATATTTTTGCATGTATGTATATAGGAAAGCGTGTGTTATAGGAATATGGTTGTAGAAAGTGTGTTCCTTTATTGTCTGTTGCTTCTATTTTACTTTGAAATTATAATATAAAATAATTTTTGAAATATTCAAATTATTAAATGGGAGGAGGTTGGGATAATTACGAAATAAATATAAAGAATATTTGAATTTAAAATGACAAAAATGGAATTAATAATATTATATCAAATCAACATAATTTAATAAGAATTTTTTTTTTTAGATTTTCATTTCGATTCTAAATCGTGAAATATTATGTTTAAAAAAGGGAAAACTATAAAATTACGGTTTATTAGACTGCCATGATGGGCTAATGTCAAGTAGGGGTTAAATGCTACCGCAAATATTGAGTAAGTTCTCCCGGTAAAACATCTTGCACGCAATTTATTTTATCTATATCTACTAATATAATAAAGAGAGAAAGTTTGTTTGTATGTCCGAAGTAAACTCACAATATACTAAATGGATTATGAAAATTTTTTCCCTGCTAGAAGGTTACACTATTTCAGATTAACATAGGACATGTTGTATGAGGTCCCCTTAGGAATCTAAAAAGCGTCTAAAGTGAACTATCCATCAATTTTGAAAATTTTTTCACCGTTAGAAGAGTAAACTATTCCAGATTAGCGCAGACTATGTTATATGAGATTAGCAGGCCTCGCGAAGTCCTGCGAACCCAAAAAGCATTCAAATTTTTCCATTGTTAAAAAGTTAAGCTATTTCAGATCGACATAGGCAATAGAAACATAGAAACAAATAAAAATTTTTCAATTGTTAGTTAATATCAAGCGAAAATTTGAGCCAAATCAGTATTAATTTTTTTTAAAAATTACTTTTTTAAATAGTATCTCTACCTAAACATAGTTATTATATTTATTCTGATTGAAATTGCTATGTTGAAATGATTACAAAATTGTTAATGATTACAATGCTAAAAATTAATCATCAACAACTATTTCTTTGCTGCCAAGTATGCAGTTGGTGTAGGTATTCAGGCAAGCCCATGGCTTCCCGATGGGGCACGCTATATCTGTGATTACCTGTAACATTGTTATAGACGTATTAGTTTATTATACTCGGGACAAATTGGATTTTACAGTACCTTTTTTCTACAAATTGTTGACGATTTACTTACGGCTGTACCATACGATGGCGTTCAACAAATTTCAGATAAATCCAATTCATTTTCCGAGAAACAAAGTTTCACTGCTGAAATAAAAAACAAAATACCCTAGTCGCAGCATCCTGCATAACATAGCGAATTTCCGTTTATAAAAATCTGTTTTTCTGTGATTTTTCACCCTTATAAGTGATTTTTCCTCGTCTTTCTAATGGTGTAAATAAATGTCGCAAAAATCTTTCACTTTTTTCACGAAAAATGACCAAAAAAACCATGTTCCAGGCATCCGGCATGGCTGGCTAACAAACTTGTCCAAAAGTGTGGGACTAAATATAAATATAATATATAAATTTTAGTCAATATTATTTTCGGTTTCTAGGGACCTCAAAACAAATTTCTATTATAGTCCCGGCAGATTTCTTTTGAAGCTCTAAAAAACAGGAGTTTCTTCGGAACCCTAAAAAAAAGGCATATAACATACAAATATATACATATGTATGTATATATGACTATACAAGTAATACATTTCTTTACGTAGTATTGCGGTAGTATGTATAAGTACCTACGTTCATATAATTTATTATAATATACCCCTGTCGCAGCATCCTGCATAACATAGCGAATTGCTGTTTATAAAAATTAATTTTTCTCGGAAACTAGTTGACATAGAATAATAGTTTAAATACCTTTTTTATGTAATTTATTCTCCTCTTTTAAATGGTGTAAAAAAATTTCACAAAAATTTTTCAATAAGTGGAAATTTTGGCAAAAAACTAATTTTTTTCAAGAACAAAAACCATGTTTCTAGCATCGGACGTGTCTGGCTAACGAACTTATCTTAACTTTCTAGGGACCTCAAAACAAATTTCTGCCATAGTCCCGGGCTCAAGTCGCGTCATGGCAGTGGCTATAATAGCTGAATTCTATTCTGGAAATTCGCTAAAAGTAACTTTTCTAGATATAAATATAATTAGAGACAACAATTTATTCGCTTCAACAACTATAAGTTTTCTACTGTTTCAACTACTAAATTCTCAAACCTTATCAATAAAATAAACCTGTAATGCTTCATTGTCTAAATAGTAGACCTATGCCCTACGTAAATATACTCAAACATACCCTTGGCTAACATTTTAGGAGTGGACTATATTGCTAATTACTTTCAAATCTTGCTATAATATAGATTTAACAAAAAATTGAATCTGTTTTGGATTTTTAATTTAAAAATAAAATAATATTTAATTTAAAACACACCATATGTACGTAAATTTAGGAAGATATGTTGGTTTATTTACGTTTATATATAATTTAATTGGAGAGAATAATTTACATAAAAAAAATCAATTAATATTCTAATTATGAATTAATTATTTTATATAAACTTTATTTATAAAGTATCAACAAAATATTCCCTGGTGAATTTACAGATATTTACAAAGATTATCGCTAAATTGAATGCATAGAATTGATTGCGTGTACTTTACTACGGTCTACTTCCCGACAATTCTCGAATCCCACGTATCCTGAAGTTTTCGTTGCTGTGCAACGTGTTGCGCGCACTAGGAAACCGTGAGGCCTTCGCTAGAGCTATGGCCACACGGAAGATGCATGGAAGGTGGGATCAAAGTTCGTTTTATTGTTTCTAACGTTGTTCATTTCATTATTTCTAATGAACTCATCCAAGGGCTTGGAACTCAAACGTTTTCACTAAATTTCGTAACGATTGGATGATTCGTTGCATAGTTATCCCGTATATATAAAAATTTATTTAATTGTTCAATATTCATCGATTAACTTAACCTACGTTTTAATCATCAGTTAACCTTGGAATAAGAAATGATCCGACAATATTTTAACTGTGGTTGAATTGTTAAAGTTTGAAATTTTTAATTTAATTTCAATAGTAAATATATTCATGTTGCACATATTAATTTTTGCGAAATCAAAAACAAAGATTTACAATAAGAAAAGTTTATGTTTTAATAAGTAGGAAGCAGCCAAAGCCAACATTTTTCGAATATTTCGTTAAATATTTTCACAGTTGAAAATATTTTCCATAGAATTAGATAAATGTTTATACCTATTTTTATTTGTTTGAATTTTTTAACAGAATTTTTTTTTTAATATCATTTTTATTTATTTATATTTTTTTTAAAATAAAAATTATTCATTGGCCGTTAATGTATTTAATAGAAACTTTATTAAAATTTTTTGAATATTTTACTTTTTTGATATGAACAAATATACAAATGTACCTTTTATTTGCGTTATGGCATTATCTGTTGTTTGAAAAACGACTAAAAATAAATATTCAATCCCAAAAATAGAAATTATGAAACAGATATAACAAAAGTGTAAAAGCTTTTTGATACGACATTACAGAAAAATACAAAAAAAAAACTGTGGGAGTATTACAAATTTATTGTATTAATATTTTCAGTTTTTCGAAGAAAAAATCTTAGAAACCTTATAATTTCGTCATTTCGTCAAACCTGTCTTTTTTGTCTGTCCATTCATTATGAAACAGATATAACAACATTGTTACAGACATATTAGTTGATTATACTCTGGACGAATTGGATTTTACAGTACCTTTTTTTTACAAATATGTTGACGATTTACTTACGACTGTACCATACGATGGCGTTCAACAAATTTTAGATAAATCCAATTCATTTTCCGAGAAACAAATTTCCACTGCTGAAATAAAAAAACAAAAAAAGTAACTTTTCTAGATATAGATATAATTAGAGACAACAATTTGTTTCAACAACTATAAGTTTTCTACTGTTTCAGCTACTAAATTTTCAAACTTTATCCTTCAAATAAAGTAAATCTGTAATGCTTTATTGTCTAAATAGTAGACCTATTACCTACGTAAATATACACAAACAGACGCATACGTTGGCTAACATTTTAGAACCAGACTATATTGCTAATTATTTTCAAAACTTGCTATAATATAAATTCAACAAAAACGCCGTGAGCAACGGGGGAACAAAGGGTAAAAGCTGTTTGATACGACATTACCGAAAAATACAAAAAAAAAAACAAACTGTGGGAGTATTACAAATTTGTTGTATTGATATTTTCAGGTTTTCGAAGAAAAAATCTTAGAAGCCTTATAATTTCGTCATACTTGTCTTTTTTGTCTGTCCATTCATTTTTAAGTCCCGTTCACAAAATATTCTATTTCAATCTAAAGTTTTTTCGTTTGCCCTCTGTAATTTTTCAGTAATAAAGCTACTAAATTAGAAAAATATAAGAAGTCTCGACGTGTCGTGCATCATGGAGTTTTGCTAGAAGATCTGGCAGTGAAACAATTCGCTAAAAAAGAAAGGATCTGCGGGCAAACAGCTCGTGGATTTTGTACCATAATAACGACCCGTTATACAATGTCATTATTATTCGCGATATTTTGACCCAGAACGGAACGAGTACGTTCCAACAGACACCGAATTTACCTTATATATCTCCCAGCGACTTCTATCTATTCGATCGAATCAAAAAAACCATTACGGATTACGCATTTTAGCAGCTGAAAAGAGGTAATAAAGAAATCGAAAAATTCTAATGTTTCGAGAACTGGATCAGGTGCTGGCATAAGTGCGTTGTAATCATCGGGGAATACTTTGAAGGAAACAATATTAATTTTGATAAATAAACTTGTATTCCGAAATTTTTGAATGAATTTTTGATCAAGGTGGTATATTTTATGTTGATCAGGCTTTATACAAACATTTTACATTTTGGTACTTTATATTATAAATTTTAAATCTGTTATCGACCGAAAATCATAACAGAAATTTTTTGCTATGTATTAAATAATGCATATGTTGACAACAATTGAATTGCTTGTATTTGCGGTTTATTTTATTTACTGGAGGATGAGGTAAAGGGAGTTGTAGAAATTATTGGAAGTGGGTGAGCGTAGTACACAATTCAATAATTTAACCGGCTGAACGATGGTCAATACACATATCGCTATAAAACTAGCTTCATTTATAAAATTATTTTTATGTAGTTTTTTTTACATATTTTTTTTGTTTGTTCTGCTGTTACAAAATTCATTGCACAAAACTAAAATTATATTTTTATTCAGTATTAATATTTATGTAATAATGTTTAATATTTTATTTTTTATTTTAATTTGGAATATAGCAGGTGTCGTAGATAAAAAAAATCCTAACTTATTTTTCTATACAGTTTATTTTTATCCCTATACATGGCCGGATTAACCCTGAGTGTCACCCTAGTTACTTCGAAAAATTCCGCTCCTACCTTTTATTTGAAAAGATGGAAATCTTAATTTTTCCTACTTTTTTTTTAAACTTTCTCTTAAAAGGTAAATTACTAATTTTTTCGCCTGTTTTAAAAATCTCCCGCCCGTAGGTTATAGCAATAAAATTTTATTTGAAATCAGCCAAATCTGGTAGCATGCTGACACTGCTATATATACGTATTTTTCTCGAAGTGATTCAGCCTATATCTGAACTCTCATAAGTTCAGCCTGGATAATACTTGAGAACTAAAATTTACAATTCATTGTTATGAAACTAACAATTGTTATAGTTCTACTGCTTTAGATTTTATTAATGCTATAATAAATAAACAAATATCAAAAACAGCTTAAGGCAGATTATTCAACTATTGATCAATGATTCTTTACTATAATTCCAGGAAGAGGCCAAGTCTTATAACTTCATTTGACCATGATGTAAAAATTACTTAGGATTTAGCTCCACATGAAACCCCACAATTTTTTAAAAATAAAGTGTTTCGAGTCTTGGCTGCAATTTTAGTATGAAATGGTGGGATATTTTTATTTAGAATATAAAGCGAAACAAAATTTTATATGACAACACTGATACAAGTCTTATACTAGTTTTCTAATTTTTTAATGCCGCAGATAATTTAATGGTGGTAAAAGAAAACAGAAATTTTGAAAGTATAGGACGGTGGAGATGCACCGAATATCTATGGTGGACTAACTTATTATGCTAATTTTAAATGAAACATTTGGTATATTTTGTTGTCCACAGATTCATTTTTACAGTACCTGCCTAGAGTGAAATGTTTCAGAAATTGAATATTCCTATGTTACTTCTGTGAAATTGATACACTGAATTATTTTAAAATTTATATACCCAGATAGCAATAATGCAAATTAGTCTGTTATTATGTACCCAAGTTATGCAATCGATATGACATCTATGTTATTGCATTACTGCAAATCATCAATCGTTTATTGTTCATAGTATAATAATTTAGTAATTCATTTTATTTTGTTACAGAAAGAAAAATGGTAGCGTGAATGCGAAAAACAGAACGTAGCCAAAATGAAAAAGAAACCTGATGTACGTTTTCAGTCAAATATTCACATCACAGTCGATAACTGCTGAAGAAGATCACCAAGTCAATATTGTCGTGTGGTGTTTATCTATTAGCGGGTATGCCCGCACGGTGGACAATCGGACAATGCGCCACTTGTTTATTTGGGTTGCTCGTATTCAAACACTCGTGGTTGTATTCATGACAATATCTATCGATAAAATTTGTGAAGCCGGTCCCCGGTACAGTTCGCGGATTGTTGACACCCGTGGCGGTGATATACGTGGCATCATTTTGGAATTAAACTCGCGACACCTGGAACCGGTAGAAGTGTTTCGTGGTATACCGTATGCGGCACCGCCAGTGGATGATTTACGGTATCGTTTACCACAACCGGCGGTACGATGGAGCGGTACGAAATTAGCTGACACATTTGGCGCGGTTTGTCCACAAAAGTATCCGGATATAACAAACCGTACCGCCGCGTTACAATTTATGCCCAAGGGACGTTATCATTATTTAAAAAAATTAGTGCCACATTTGTATAATCAAAGTGAAGACTGTTTGTTTTTAAATTTATACATACCAGGAAGTGGTAAGTTTCAGCGTTTTTTTATAATCCAACTCTTGTTGCCTATTTTCGTTTTAAAGGGGACCACTAGTGTGACCGCCTGAAAAAAAGATTATATTTGAGAATTTTTTAAGGAAAACTACTATGGGGAATGTTTTAATATTTTATGAATATATTCGTTGATATATAATAAATTTATGATAAAATTTTTGAACCAAAAAATTGAAATTCAGTGCGATCTCCCAAAGCTCCAAAAAAAGTTCCCCCATTGCTGCAGTGATAGCGACCTTCACAGTATCTGAAATCAAAAAAAAACAAAAAGCCTATTAAACTAGAAAGTATTGCCCGTGCCATGAACTTCAATTGAAAAAAATAAGTTGAATTTTAAAAAGATGGCAGAGTTTTTTAAAAAAGGTTTCAAAATTTGCGCGAAAATTTGATGATTTTTGGCCTGCAAAAATTACATTTTTTATTCGATCGAAAAACTGGAGGTTCATGGCACGAAGGAACATATATAAAAGAAGCTTCAATAAGAATCATGTCGATTCGGAGTTATAACTGCAGCAAATTTGAAAAATGTAATTTTTCTTTACCTTACTTTTTAGTTTTAATCACTGAGAATTTTTACTAAAATTTTTTACGATGTACTCACTATAACGGTCATAGTAAAACTAGATGAGTCGTTTAAATGTGCCAGAGTCCAGCTTTTCCACAACATGTGACTGGCAGCCACGTCCAGAAACTCCCGAACTATCAACCTTCATACATTTCTCAATACCTCAAATTTAACAATGAATATCAGAATCCGCTCTTCGGATGGCTGTAACTCAAGAACTATTTGAGATATATGCACTTGAAATTTTAATATATTATTTTTAAAGGTATGGACTATCGAAACATGAAAATTTTTTAGTTTTTTCAAAATGTCCACTAATGGTCCCCTTTTATTACTAATATCAAGATGATCGAGTTTCACTCTGTGAAACTTGTTTGTGGATTAAATATGTAGGAAGAGACACATATTATGCTGGTGGATAATAGCTTAATATAGTTTTTCATTTAATTTAGCTGTGGTCATGTAATACAAATCAGTCAATTTACATATAAAATTATTATTACAGTAATATGTATACAAACGTTGTTTTTGTACATCGATAAATAAAACAATTCTTACGTTCCCTTTATTCTTAGATGCTTCTGAACTTAGTAAACCAGTCTTAAGATCTAATATAGCCACAACTAATTACAATAATTATTTCTAATATGATAAAATGATATCTACGGATATTTATATAATTATTATTTCTTTAAAACTGCAGTCAAAAAATCTGAAGAAATTACAGGTGAAGTAAACTCCCTAAAATCGCAACGGGAAAGCATTTTCGGAATAAATGATTAGAACAAAAGTCTCAGCAAGTTTATGGTGTATCCGATGGTGACCTTTACCTTGAGGTAAAGGTTCAAGATCATATGTCAGTGGCTATCTTACTTTTTCTGCATCCGAATACGACCTTGACCGTGACCTCAAGATCAATGGTCAGAGTTAGTTCAAGGTCAAATGCCAATTTGTACTGTAATTTTTTATTTTCGGCAGTTAAATAATCAGACATTAAAGTGACCTTGACCATCATCCTTGAGGTCAATGTCACCGGAGGTCACCATTAAGTGCCTCTTAGGACCATACATCTCAAAGGCTACCACATACTCCGATTCCATAGTTAAAAAAATTTGGAGGGACAGGTCCACCCACACTCTCAATTTCCCATTGGGTGTTCTTAAAGACTGGAGACTACTGTACAGACATCAATAATTCTCTTTTAATTTCAGGGGCTCCCCCACCCGAAACCCCGACAGGGGTTTTGCCCTTTGCGCCCCACTGGCGGGGGGGCTTCGCGCCTTGTATCTCGTGGGGGACTGCACCCCTCATTAAACAAATGATATAATAATTTATTCTCGAGATAATATGTGAGATGATCAAAAAAGTTTAATTTAGTTTTTTTATTATAAAAAGCAAACCGCTAATCCGAATTTGCTGAAAAATTTATCCGGCCTTCATTTTTTAATTTCTCATCTAATGTAGTCCGGAGTTGATATCATTATTTGTTCTCGAGAAATGCGAGACGAAAAAATATTTATGAACGAACGAACGAACTAACTAACGAACGCACACACAGACATCACGCTAAAAACGATAGATTCGGATTCTAGTTACCTTGAAACGTGGAGATATGTCCAAATTAGCGATTCGTAAAATCGGACCCAATACAATAACTTCCAATGGAAAGTTAAAAATAAAGAAATTATAGTACAAATCAGCATTTGACCTTGGAATGGCCTTGAGGTAACAGGCAAGGTCGTTTTCCAAAATGACCGAATTTTTTGCGGCGTAATTTATGGATGGCTTCTAAGTTAAATTATTTGTAAAATTGCAAAAACTTGGCACCACGGTTGGCTACATTTGCAGTACGTTGATTCATTCTTCTATGTGGATTCATTCCGAAAGTTTAAAGTTATTAATTTGTAAAGGGTAACAGGAAATTAAGCGAAGGAAACTAATAAAATACTATATATCGTTTTTATAACACGAAATATAGAAAAGAGGAAAGTTTAATTGCTAAAAGGCCATCGGCAATAATTCTTCAGGGGTTATAAGTTCCAAATATCCTCGACACAAAAATTTTAAAATATTGCTACAACAAAATTAACTGTGATCATCTCTAATCTTGTAACACATTTTATCGTAATATTAACTTTTCCAAACATATGATATATAATTTTATCTCATTTATTGAAAAGTGTCAAAAACTTTTCCCTGCGCTATCAAACTTGAGCTGTATCTAAATGGAGCAACTTACTGAATGTATGAAATTACTCTATGCTGTATTTGTTAATTTTATTTGAACCGAAAATAAAGTTAAGTTATTAACGTGTTGTTGTAATTCAAAAAGTCATTAACATAGTCAAAATATACTTTTAATTAGAAAATACAACACATTTGAATAACATTATGTATATGAAATCTCGTAAATAAGTTACGAAAATTAAAAATATTTTTAATTATTTTCAATTTAATTATACATTTTGAGTAAATTTTCCATATTCTGTTTTCTGCTGGTGTATTCTTTACGGTTACTTTAACAGAAAATCTTACAGCAGACAAGGAAAATGTACCTGAAACGTGTTTAAAACTTTTAATTTTAAAATTCATATTCGTTTGAAATTTGGTATCGAGTTTTGTATTTTCGTTTATTCTTGTCGGTGTTATTAATATCCTTATGATATTTTCGGCTCTACTAGGAATTTGTATTTTATCCAACTATTAAAGCTACTGTTAACGAAGGGTACTCTTATCTTAAGTGTTATTGTTAAATGTGAATGTGTCTGTTATGTTATTTTGTTTCTTAAGTTAAAAATACTACGAACCTAAGGAGAAATGCCACATGGCAGTTAATTTTGGTTAGTTGTACACAAAAGAATTCTTATTTTCCTTCTTTCATAAATTTTATGTTTAGTATCAAGTTGGAAGGTAACAAAATAAGAGTAAGATAAACAAAGGGGATCGGGATTCATAGAATCTCTCCTCGTATGACTGCACTAAAATCTGCTGCCCTAGGAACTCATTACTGCAAATCTCAGTTACTTGTATCTAAAAGAGCGGGCAATGCCTCACAAGAAATCGTCCGCCAAATCATACCTTCGGCAAAGACGACTCTTTCCTAGTCCCATGATAAATAGATGCTTCTGCAAAACATACGCCCTGTGAGTAAATCTGTTAACTAACTCAGCTGTACCTTGTTTGAAGTACATAGTAAATCTTTTCCGTTTTGAACTAGGCAGAACTATAAAACTCTGGGGCATGTCTATCCGTCGTACAAACTTTCCAAAGATGAGCCAGTTTTCTCTTAACCCAGTCGTTCATAATACACCTCACTCTCTGGAATAATATTCTCAATACGATTTCTGGTTCTATTAAAGGCTAAGGGGGCTCACCAGTCCAGATATTTAAAAAAAACCATGTTTTTGTTTTTGAATTTTCTTATAGCTATACTTATTAGAAATCACTTTAAACGCGGTTTTTCTCGAAATGACTTTTTTCGACATCTGTGTCAAGATTACTCTAAATCTATTCATCCAAATTAGCTCCAATTTGGACAAAATATTTATAACACATTTCGCTATTGGTTAAACCACAGCCAGATTTTTTGAATAAAACGTGACCATTTTAATTTCAAAAAAATGGTAAAATTCCAGAAATTTTTTTCAAACTGCCGCCATTTTGTTTCTATACATGCAAAATTGCTAATTCTGGTTCCGCCAATAACCATACTCATATAAATTATTTGATTCTGATATATATATATATATATATATATATATATATATATATATATATATATGTATATATATATATATATATATATATATATATATATATATATATATATATATACATATATATATATATATATATATATATATATATATGTATATATATATATATATATATATATATATATATATATATATACATATATATATATATATATATATATATATATATATCAGAATCAAATAATTTATATGAGTATGGTTATTGGCGGAACCAGAATTAGCAATTTTGCATGTATAGAAACAAAATGGCGGCAGTTTGAAAAAAATTTCTGGAATTTTACCATTTTTTTGAAATTAAAATGGTCACGTTTTATTCAAAAAATCTGGCTGTGGTTTAACCAATAGCGAAATGTGTTATAAATATTTTGTCCAAATTGGAGCTAATTTGGATGAATAGATTTAGAGTAATCTTGACACAGATGTCGAAAAAAGTCATTTCGAGAAAAACCGCGTTTAAAGTGATTTCTAATAAGTATAGCTATAAGAAAATTCAAAAACAAAAACATGGTTTTTTTTAAATATATATATATATATATATATATATATATATATATATATATATATATATATATATATATATATATATATATATATATATATATATATGGGCAAATTTATTAGATTTGCGAGCGGTTATAAAAAAAAAAACACACACATATAGTTTTAATTTTAGTTTAATTTATTTTACTTCATTTAATTATACACGTCGTAATAATTATCACTTGATAAACATCGTTATAAATACGTCGTAAACGTCTTCTTAATAATACGTAGTAAGTCTACGTCTTTTGCCAATCACGTCGTATCAACAACTGAATTATTTATTATATTTTTTTAAGAATCTGTTTTTTTTTTTTTTTAATGCTTCCTAATTTTAAAATATTAAATATTATATAATTAAATTGTCCAGTCCGTCGCCATGACAAAATATAAAATATTATTAACTATTATCCCACAAATTCGGCCATTCTACATGGAATCTGCCTCAGATTCCCAATCAGATTCGAAATCAGAATTTCCTTCGGTGCATTCCTAGTATACGAGCACAAAAAAAATTGTGAAAATTTCTAGTTTTATAAATTAAACATGACCCAAAACGAACGAAAATTAGTATTAAAATTGGCGCTCACGTTTAGTTTTCGCAAAATTTAATATTAAAAATTTTATTCGTTTATATGTAAAATACACTTAAAATTATATAAAAACATGCACACACGAAAAGTTTTAAAAATTTCTAGTTTTGTGTATTAAACATGAACCAAAACGAATGAAAATTAGTATGAAAATTGGCACTCACCTTCACTTTATAAACATCATTTATTTAATGTTCAAAATTTGATTACTAAAGTATACGAAACACCGGGAAAGTACTTAAAATTTTGTTACATTCAAACCCAATCACTTAATTTTAATAACACTATTTAGTTTTAAAAAAAGATAATTTTAGCTTTATCAAACAAATTAATAAAAAAAATAACACAAAATATTAATTAACAACATAAAACACATAATTAATAACATAAAACAAATAAAATTTATTTCAGAAAATTTTTATTTTTGAGTATCGTAAGACATTTTTCAAAACAAAATATGACATGAAGATAGGTGCACGTATATGTGTATTGAGAATGGTATTTAAAGTGATAAATTTAGGAAGAAAATATTTTTTACACACACATACAATGTTTTTCAAATAAGTATTTGTTAATTATAAAATAAAAATAAACTTTACATATCATTTTTGAACGAAAATTATCCAACTCATGAACTGTCATTTAAAATTTTCAACAATTAAAAGTAACCATTTTTTTCTTAAATTCAAATATTTGACGTCATTGTGACGCAGTAGAAAATTTAACAGAAAAACGTATTTTAGGTTTGTTCCCTTACGAATAGGAAAATGAATGTATTAAAAGAGAAAGTCGTTCATAAGTCGTTCCTGTACACCAAAATTTCACAGTTCCTACTTTTTCCTTCCAATTGTAAAATTTAAATTTTTAAATTTATAAATAATATTTAGGAAAATTATAGTACATAAATTTAAAACAAATTAGTGATTTAAGTATTTTAAGTTAGTTTTGATGTGTAAAATTTAAAACTTCAAAGAGTAACGACTTTGTACAAATGTTGGTTGAGCAGTAAGGTGCCGCGATTAAATAACTGTGGACAAAATAACCGCGACAAAATAACACTGGACAAAATAACTGAACGACAAAATAACTGCACGATAAAATAACCGCACGACAAAATAACTGTGGACAAAATAATCGAACGATCAAGTAACTGTACGACAAAATAACCGAACAACAAAATAAACATGTTTAAATTTATTATTCTTTTGAGTTAGGGTACATGCGACCGTGATATGATTAAGTGTTTTGTTTTGCTTCCAATATATAAAAGATGGCTAAATTGCAACAGACCTTAGCTGTTGGAATTTAAACTATTGCATTTAAAAACGAATGTTAATGGGTGAAAACTATTGTATTTAAAAAGCTAAGCTTGGGAAACATCAGTTTGAACGATCAAATAGTGGATGATATAAAAACTAGGTAATAATGTTATATGTTGGTTAGGTTAAGGTTATAAGTTTTTTTTTCCAAATTTTAGGTAGATGATATAAAAACTAGGTGATGACGTTAGTTAAGGTTAGGTTAGTTTAGTTAGTTTAGACAATATACTTCGACTTTGATATAAAAACTCATTAGGATAAGGTTATAGGTGGTGAGGTTAATTAAGGTTAGGTTAGTTTAGTTAGTTTTGACAATGTACTTCGACTTTGGTATAAAAACTAATTAGGTTAAGGTTATAGGTGGTGAGGTTAGTTAAGGTTAGGTTAGTTTAGTTAGTTTTGACAATCTACTTCGACTTTGATATAAAAACTAATTAGGTTAAGGTTATAGGTGGTGAGGTTAGTTGAGGTTAGGTTGGTTCAGTTAGTTTTGACAATATACTTCGACTTTAGTATAAAAACTAATTAGGTTAAGGTTATAGGTGGTGAGGTTAGATAAGGTTAGGTTAGTTTAGTTAGTTTTGACAATATACTTCGACTTTGATATAAAAACTAATTAGCTAAAGGTTATAGGTGGTGAGGTTAGTTAAGGTTAGGTTAGTTTAGTTAGTTTTGGCAATATATTTCGACTTTGGTATAAAAGCCAATTAGGCTAAGGTTATAGGTGGTGAGGTTAGTTAAGGTTAGGTTAGTTTAATTAGTTTTGACAATCTACTTCGACTTTGATATAAAAACTAATTATGTTAAGGTTATAGGTGGTGAGGTTAGTTGAGGTTAGGTTGGTTCAGTTAGTTTTGACAATATACTTCGACTTTGATATAAAAACAAATTAGGTAAAGGTTATAGGTGGTGAGGTTAGTTAAGGTTAGGTTAGTTTAGTTAGTTTTGGCAATATACTTCGACTTTGGTATAAAAGCTAATTTGGCTAAGGTTATAGGTGGTGAGGTTAGTTAAGGTTAGGTTAGTTTAGTTAGTTTTGACAATATACTTTGACTTTGGTATAAAAACTAATTAGGTAAAGGTTATAGGTAGTGAGGTTAATTAAGGTTAGGTTAGTTTAGTTAGTTTTGAGAATATACTTCGACTTTGGTATAAAAACTAATTAGGTTAAGGTTATAGGTGGTGAGATTAGTTATTATTTTTATAAGAATAATTTTTTTAAAAATAGTTTGAAATTTACCGCTTGTTATTGGTTTTATAACTAAATGTCAGGATTATTAGATTTATAAAACGGTTAGTTCCCGGACCAGTAGAAAAGTGAATGTATTAGAAGAAAAAACTCGAAACTCGTTCTTGTACATCGAAATTTCAATTAGTTCACGTTCTTTTCGGTAGGCAAATATATAAATTAGAAGTGACTTCAGAATTCCTACTGTTTCCTTCCAAGTCTCAAATTTAAATTTTTAAATTTATCAATTATATTTACAAAAGTGATTGTACATAAATTTAAAAAAAAATTAATGATTTTGAATAATTTAAGATTGTATTTGGTGTCTGAAATTTAAAATATCAGTGATTAACCTGTTTAATTCAATAAGCAAAAGGAAGCTGTTTATTTATAGCCTATTCACATTATTACATAAGCAGATTAAAAGAAAGTACGGGAACAGACCTAAATATGTATTTAGTGCAGACAACTTCAGATGCTTCAGATTGTTTGATTTTTTTTTTAAAATAAAAACATAAATATAACACAGTAAAACGTCCACCTAAAAAAAATTTTATTTTAAATATTAATTTAACTTTAAATTAATATTTTTTATTTATTTTTATTTGTTTGGTGATATTATGGTTACGGTTTTTTAAAACTAAATAGTGTCATATCGTTAAAATTAAGTGATTGTGAGTTTTGTGTTATACTTAATTGTATTGCTGGCTTACATTTCAACTAAATCAAATTTTGAATATTAAATTTTACGAAAATTAAAGGTAAATCGCAATTTTTTTACTAATTTTCATTCGTTTTGGTTCACGTTTAATACACAAAGCTAGAAATTTTTAATCCTTTTCGTGTGGATGTTTTGTGAAACGATTTTAAGTGTTTTTTTCATATGAACAAATTAAATTTTGAATATTAAATTTTACGAAAACTAAACGTGAGCGCCAATTTTAATACTAATTTTCGTTCGTTTTGGGTCATGTTTAATATATAAAAATAGAAACTTTCACAATTTTTCTTGTGCACGTATACTAGGAAATTGCCTTTCCTTCATCCCATAACTTCATGAAATCAGCACTTGTCGATGTGATGATCGCCCCTTCTCCGTCACCTACTTTTTCAATGTCGTAACGATCATTGGATTTATCATTTGTAACACGGTATGGACCCAAAAACTTTGATCGTAATTTCATTCCCTTTCCATATTGTGTGCGTTTAATGGCAACAATATCTCCTGCTTTATATTTTTTGGCTTTACGTCTTTTCTTATTATAGGTTTTTCTGTTTTCCTGTTGAATATGTTCAATTGACAATTTGGCTGCTTTACGTAACTCTTCTCTTTCTTCTTCAAAGATTTTTTGAGATTCTTGTAATAGCTGCTTTTCTCGCTGAATTAGTTCCCATTCACGATCCAATAAATCGCGTTCACGTTGCATTACAATTTCAACACGTTCAACACTATCATGATTAATCTGAGCAGTAGATGTCATTTTTGGTGCGTAAAAAGAAAAATCATCTTTTTTAACACCACCATTATGCAAAGGAACATTTAATAAGCTCTGAGCACGTGCAGGAAAGTCAATTTCGCGATTAAAAGTTAAATCTACTGATTTAAATTTACGATCCATTAATAAATTGTCAAAATATTTTATTAAACAAACAATTCTGAATTCACGTATATTTATCGTAGCTATGGTTTTAATTCTATATCTCGTGTCTATGGTATCGCACAAAACTTCTCAAAATTTAAAAAAAAAAATTTATCCGATTGGTTTTGTTTTCGTTATTTTTTATTTTTTAATAATTATTATCTTTTTAATTAGCACTTTCAGAGTCAATAAAGCAAAAATCCAAAAATATTCACTTTATCAGTTCACTATCTCTATCCTTTACCACGTTTTACCAGTTCACTATCAATTCAGTATCCCACTTTTTCAATTCACTATCCACTATATCAGTTTTTTTATTGTTCCACTATCCACTTTATCGCTCCTTTATTGATCCACTATCCCACTTCTGACTTTAATGTGGGCAAATTTATTAGATTTGCGAGCGGTTATAAAAAAAAAGACAGACACATATAGTTTTAATTTTAGTTTAATTTATTTTACTTCATTTAATTATACACGTCGTAATAATTATCACTTGATAAACATCGTTATAAATACGTCGTAAACGTCTTCTTAATAATACGTCGTAAGTCTACGTCTTTTGCCAATCACGTCGTATCAACAACTGAATTATTTATTATATTTTTTTAAGAATCTGTTTTTTTTTTTTAATGCTTCCTAATTTTAAAATATTAAATATTATATAATTAAATTGTCCAGTCCGTCGCCATGACAAAATATAAAATATTATTAACTATTATCCCACACACATATATATATATATATATATATATATATATATATATATATATATATACATATATATATATATATATATATATATATATTAATCAAATATTGATTAATATATATATATATATATATATATATATATATATATATATATATATATATATATATATATATATATATATAATCAATATTTGGTGAGTCTCCTTAAGTTGTTTGTTATTGTCTTATTTCTATTTGTTACCATATTGCCTGATACCAAGCTAACTGGACAATGGATTGAAATGGTATAATAGTAGCCAGATTAATATGCTCAAATTGTTGAGAATTCGATTTTCTAAATAGGTACGTAGACAAAACTGTTCAGTAAATTATAGTTTCCTATTATATATTACTCACATAAACTATTCTTCAAAATCGGAGACAAGACAAAGATTCTAATTTTTGACGTTAATATCTTTTTGGGCTGAGAAAATACGTGACACTTAAGATTGGTGAGACGTTGACATAGAGAACTTTAATTTTTAAAAACTGAGATGCCGGAAATGTTAGAAAATTTGTTGGGTCAAAGTCATTCTTCACATTTTCATATTTTCTTTCACAGTGTAGACACATAATAAATTTCTTTGCCACGTCATGTATTGTAAATTTAAACAATTACACTGAAATAAACTTAATTTCTTCAAAACATACTTCTATGTGTGTATATAATTATATTTATTCCCCTCCCCTTCCACCCACATCGTTAACACAACCCTCATAATATTAATAACGATAATGTAACTTATTTCTTCATATTCGTTTAAACTCGGTAACTTTAAGTGCTTACTCATATATTGTACAGGATGAGTATTTTGTAAGTTGCCATTTATATTACGATTAAACTCTTAATCAAAAAATCATTCAGATGAGTTGTAGCTACCGCTGATAGGAACCGATTGCTACGTTTTGGAGCTTTTAGCACTTCCGTTCCCGCCTTTTTTCAGAAATATGTAATTTTAATAACAGATAAATATTTTACTAAGCATATCTACAAATTCATAATACGTACATCTTTTCAAAGAAGATAAACTTCCATAAAATTCATAAAATTATTAATTAAAATTTATGGATGTTTAAAGGTTGCCAGGAAACTAACAGTTTCAAATTATTCATAAAAATCATACGAACTTTAAGATGTATGGTTAACATCTTATTGATTATACATAATTGTGCCATCTATCTGCTTCTTTAGAAAACATACAGATGAGAAGTACGAAGAGATAATTCAGATTAAAGTGAAACTATCACGATTAGAAAAATGCTGTATTGATTCTGATGTAAGCGAAGACCTACCACGCAATTTGAAAATTCGGTTTTCAAAATATATTTACTCAAAAATCTGGGAGAAATAATGGAAATTTTAGCATTACTGGTAGTTCCAAGTCATAAACAAATTTTCAAAACACATTTCCACATAATATTATATTAGAAGCCTGAAAATATTTTTCGTGAATAATTTTTGTATAAACGTTTTATTCAGCTAAATGAATATTTTAGGAATAAATCGAATGGCAACTCTCCAAAAATACCCTGTATATTATATACTTTTATGTATACTGTGTGTAAAATGAAACAAGTACAGTCAACCCTTTCCCATCACGTAAATTCCGACATTTATCTTTTCAGTTTAATTCACACGCACGCAACTTTCTCACAAGCTTTCTTAATGTTTTGTTCATTTCAACTCGCATACGTGCTGTGAACAAAAATGTTACAATATAAATTTTAATAATAATAAGGACCGTCCCCGACCGAGGCCACGAGAAATGGTTTGAGTGAAAAACAAAAACAAGGAATTAATTGTTTTCATTTTCAACTTAAGTTGAAATAATTTATTTTAGTTTTGGAAAAACACAAAATTTAAATTATTTTTCCGAATGCATTATTAAAATAATTATTCAGGAAACTGTTTCTTTGAAAATTGTAAACGCAAAAGTATACTTAAGGGCTTAAATACATATAAATTAACATAGTGATGTTGAAGTAGGTGATAATTTTTGCTATATCTAAAAACAGTACTTTTTCTATGACACGCAAATATAACCTAGCCAAAAATGGAATATATACCTATAGAAATTTTCCTAAACAATTATCAGCAATTGAACAGAACCCTATATCGAACGAGAAAAAGTAACTGAAGTGTAAACATTTATCTTTAACTATAGAACCACAGCAGACCTGTTTTAGGCTGCGTGTTTTATACTACTGTTAAGTTGATTTTATATTAAAGTAGCGCTACTTAAACTGTCATTCGCTACCCTACATGGGGTCGCGAATATATTGTCCAACAAAAAAATTAGTTATTAGTTATAGGCATTTCAAACATAATACGGTCATTAGAATTTAGTTTTCGTTATCAAAGATTATCGATATCGGAAACAAAGATATTTTCAAAATGGATGATATAAGGAAAGGAAGTATTCTTCCAAATGCATAAATTATACTTTTCGTTATCAAAATCCTTCGATCGAAAACAGATCTTAAATGTGTTATTCACTATTATTAGCAATGGATGTTTGAAATTATGACACCAGGTTAGATGTGTGATGTCAAATAAAGATTCTTAATAGTGGGACGAAACTGAACATCCTGCCACTGTGGAGAGTTATTTTAATTATTTTTTAAAGAATTTTTCCACTGGAATTAAGCCTTATTCTGAGGTAAAAAGTAGCCTATCTTCATCTCTGTACACCAACCTGTCTCTGTGCAAAATTTCAAGCTAATTGACTAAGCTGTTGAGGCGTGAAAGCAAGATAAAAAACAAAAAATTAACGAAATTACGTTCGCATTTATAATATAAATTTGGTAGTCTGTACCAGTGACGATTTTAGCGGGTAGGCCTAGTAGGCCCGGAACTACCCAAAAATTTGGAAAATTCAGACAAATATTAGCACATTTTTAAGCATTGGAGAAATGTCTGAAATCAATTCTTTAACCCTTAGTAGCCTGCAATAATTTCCGCCATTAACTGGAATAAGATTAGGTCGTGTACTATTAAGTGCCGTTTTCCAACCAACATTGGCCAATCTTGTAATTCAGAATTCAGACAAATATCGACACTTTTTTAACCCTAGATTACTAAACCTTCGTCATTTTAACGACACACCATTTACAAAATTCTCACAACTCGGAAGCCACACTCCTTTATAGACAATTTTTATAGTTCTGTAACTAAAAAAAAAAAAAAAAACAACTTAAATCAATAATATACAATCTATGTAAAACAATAACACTATGTATTTCATTGGTTATAGTATCAAAATATACTAAGTTAAAAGAAAAAAAAAATATGTCGTCGTCAAATTTACGAAGGTTTAGTAACCATGTGACTATAAAATAGGTTAGTGATCCAGGGTTAAGCATCAGAGAAATATTTAAAAAAAGCAACTCTTTAACTCTGAATAGATTTTTTGTAGCCCGGAATCATTTTCGCCATTATCTGGAATAGTATCCGACCACTTGGCCGACCATGTAATTCAGACAAATATCGAGACTATTTTAAATGTTTTTAAATGAGAAATGTTTGAAAGCAAACTTTAATTTGAAATATAATTGTTGTAACCCGGAATTTTTTCGGTCATTATCTGAAATATTATTGAGTCCTGTAATATGAAATGTCGGTTTTCGACCATTTAGTCGAGGAATAAATACTAGATCATATCATAGACAAATGAGACCAATGGCTAAGGCCCTATTTTTTGAAAGGTCCGGTCAAACTGTCTGTTTTGAATATTTGAATCAAAATTTGAGACTTTTCACATCATTTAGTTTTGTTTTATTTATTGTTTTATATTTTTTGTGTGCTCCATATCTTGTAGAACGGGAGGGGGTCCGGTAAGAAGAAAATATCTAAGGTCCCAAAGTTACCTAATCCGTCCCCGGTTATATGTAAGCTCTCCTAAGCGGTATATGATTACCTGAAATGGCTTATAAATGTTGCTAAAGGCTACATTTTGTTTAGTTTAAAATTATACAATAAAAAATGTCCAGCTTCAAGAAAAATGATTCTTATAAGTTACATGGTTATAATACAAAAAAATTCGGGCCTACCCAAAATTGCCCCTGGCCTGTACTAGTAAAAATTAACTCTTAATAATCTTTTAGTAGGAACGTGTTGTTCACACGATATTCAAGAGAGTATAAAGAAATCACTATTTAGGCAAGGCTGATGGTTACATGCCATGCATTGAAATCCGTAATATTTCGTCCTGTAAGAAATTTCACTTCGAAATTCCTATTTTATTACATTATATTCGAATTTCATTTTCCAATTCATTCAAAATATACTTATTTGTGATTTACTGCAACAATATTTTAAATTAATTAAATATTTTAACAAATAACTATTGCGCATCAGATTTTTTGGAGCCAAAATTATTCTTGTCAAATGAAAAGGTATATTAGAAAAATAGTAGACACGTAACTGATGAAAACGCACTCATTTTAAGGATCGTTAAGAATGTGAATAAATGGATATCCAATAATGCGGTGTCGAAAACGTAAATGGCAAACGTAGTTAACGTTAAATACCATTTATTTTAATTAACGTAATTAATTCGAGATGTATAAATGAGTCTGTATGTATGCAATATCTTCCAAAAGGCAACGAGTATAATTCCAAATTAAATTTCCTAACCATATGCCATAAATTTATAAAATAGTGCGACGAAACGCACGTTAATAAATTTCATGAAAATTATGAACTATGAATAATTAACGCACTCTACTCGAAAAGATCTTTTAAATAGAGTGTAAGAGAGAATGAATAGGAATGCGAAAGTAGCTGGGTGCAAAACTAATAACTATGTAGTTCTGATTATTGTAGTTGCTACTTTATAGCTGGAAGATGGTCATATTTTTATAGAAGCGTACGGTAAATATAAAAGTAACAGGGCCGGTGTAACCATAGGTATATAGGCGAATTAGGTGACCGCCTAGGGAGCCAGAAATCGAGGGACGCCCAAAATTTAGGGACGTAACGAATATAAATTTTACAAGTACTGTACATATTTTTGTTAACTAAATTCACTTTCCAAACGAATTTAATATTTATATATTTTTACGTCAAAAAGATTGACTGGAAACGCCAAGTGGTCAGGAAACGACATTTCATATTACACGATCAAATGTTATTCCAATAATTAATAACGGAAATGATTCCAGACTACAAGAATTCTATTTAAAGTTAAAGAATTACTTTTAAACATTTCCCTAATGCTTAAAAAAGTGTCGATATTTATCTGAATTACATGGTCGCCCATGTGGTCGGAAAACGACATTTCATATTACACGACCTAATATTATTCCAGATAATGCGAAAATAACTTTGGGTTACAACAATTTTACTTATAATTGAATAGCCGGTTTTAAACATTTTTCTAATGCTCAAAAAAGTGTCGATATTTATCTGCATTAAACGGTCAGCTAAGTGACGGAAAAGATTCCAGCCTACAAGAAGGACGCAGAAAAGACTGGTATTCTTGGCGACAATATCAATTGAACCAGAATTAGCGCAAACGAAGCATTTTCTAGGTTTAAGACTAAGAAAACTAAAATATAATTTTCAGTTTTTTGTTTTCTGTTTTGTTATATACTTTGTCTTACCAATTCTTTAGTTTTCTTATCTTCTTTTTATATTAATTATTTATAAATAATTTATTGTAAATATAGACAAGCAATATCGTGAAAAAATATTGTGAAAATCTTTTACACGTTAAAAGTTCAAGATTCATTGGATGACCCTTAACTGTTATTATGCCTTAATAAATGTTTATCAAATTTTGGGGCGCCGGCCCTTGCGGCGTCCCTGATACGTAATAATCTATTCTCTTTATGAGTGGTTAACACTCTAAGAACAGAGGACTATTTTATACTAGTAGCTCATCCTGAATTCTCTCAGATGTCATTGGATTTTATTTTGGTGTTTTATAGAATTTTCTACATATATGTATAATTTATATTTTATTACAACTCTTATTATAATTACATAATTTATAGCTACGGCCTATAGTTTCATTTGTGTAAAAATATCTGAACTATCGGTCCAATTACTTTTAAATCAAATATTCCGAAATTCTGCACGAAATGTTAATTATAGTAACTGACTTCGCTCTCTAAACGACTCTAAAATAGAGATGTCAAAAGTAATTTTTTACCCTAACCTCCTATTTCAAAGGGGGGAGGGGGTCAGTAGCTGATAAGGGATTGATATATTCTTATTTATGAATAAAAGCAAAAATTGAAACGCATGAAAAGACCATTTCGCTCAAACGTTACAAAAAATCAGAATTTATTTTGTGATTTTAGTGATCCTCAGTCACTATGACTTTATGAGCTAGTGGTCCATAATCACCATGATCTTACTACTCGGTGGTCCATAATCACTATGACCTTACTACCCAATGGCTCATAATCACTATGACTTTACTACTCAGTGACCCATAATCACTGTACTCTTATTGCTTAAAACTCAGTGGTCAACAATTACTGTGATCTTACTACCCAGTGATTCATAATCACTATAATCTTATACCCAAGTTCTGTCTAGTTTGATACTACAAGCAGCGCTGTCTCAGTCAGGGGTCCGTTTCCTGAAATCATTCGCAAATAAAACGTATACGCAATTATCAATTTACGAACGCTTTTTCAAAAAAGTAGTTTCTAGAAAAAAAACGTATACGTTTAATAAAACGTATTCGCAATTTATTGTTCGCATAGAAACGGATGGTTGAAACCGTTCGAATTCTATTTTTTGTAATATATGAATAATTTCATTTTTTCATTTTTCTACAAATGAAAGAAAAAAATATATAATGAATTTTATAACCAAAGCGGTTATTATTAGGGAAAAATTTTGGGAATCAAATTAATGAAAGTCCGACGATATTTATTTAATCACAGAAATAATGCATTTGATTTGTCAAATAGAAAATTCAAAAAGAAAAAAAACTTTTATGTAAGAATTTGGTTCCCCGACTAAAAAGGATATAATACCTTTGAGGAGTCCCAATTGTAAAAAATTACCTTTTTCCTCAAAATGAGGTTTTAGTGATGCTTCTCCGACGCCTATTTTTCACTTATTTCTGTCAATAATAATCGTATGTACCATTAAAAAAATATGGAACCGACATCAGGAATTTCAATTAAGGTTTCACTGGGGCTCCGTATTGATTTTCTTCTTTATTCTTAATTAGGATTTTGCTTCGAGTTAGAGTACATACAAACATGATATGATTGGGATTTTTTTAGCTCCCAATAGACAAAAAATTAGATATGAAGACGAATGTCATAGAAAAACCGTTATTTTGTCTTTCGGTTATTTCGTCTACGGTTATTTTAACGCAGTTACTTTGTTCCGAAGTTGAAGAATTTTGAAGCATTAGTGTAGAAAAGTTGGTTGAAAATTTCCTATTTTTTGGTAAGGGTAATTCTTCGCTCGTGGTTTGTATTTCCACTTTTCTTATTTCGCCCACATTTCATATTATTTATTTATTTATTTATTTATAATTAATTAATACGTTGTCTCGTTTTCCAAGGATAACAGAATATTTAGATATAAAACAATATGCAATTACTTGTTATACATAGTTATCTTAATTTAAAATTTAGCAAACATAATTATTATTACCAAGGAAATAATCATTTTTTATTGTTTAAAAAAAGATAAAAGTTTACATTTGCGGTGTTGTCATATAAAATTTTTATGAAAAATAAAAGCATACTTTTTGGATAACGAATGCTCTTATGAGATGTTCAAGAAACTACTTGCGAACGTTTAGCAAAACGTATACGCATCTACAGTATTCGCAACTTTCGTATACGTAACTATGCGAACGATTTCAAGAAACGGGCCCCAGTATTGTCCCTGATTATGGTCAACGCCAACCATATACTATAGTTTTTAAAAAATCATAGAAGCAGCTAATATCGCAACTAGAAATCGCAGTCGCAGTTTAAATTCGAAGATATTCATTATTCGCAGTTTATCTTATCTCTAATACTAAGGAATAGTTGGTTACAGCAGTTAGCTCTACCTAATAAATAAAAACGAAACGAAACGAAAAATGAATAAAAAATTAAAACGTTAAAATTAAAAAGGAACTTAAATCGAGTACAAAGCTCACACATGTTCCAATCATGTTTCCGTTTACGATTTTATCGTTCTACGGTACCTTAGGTCCTAAAATATAAAAATTTTTGACTTATCTTTTAATGCATCTGCTAAAATAAAATTTAAATAAATATTTTTAAGTCATCTGGAAAAACAAATGTTCGAATATCGAAAAATTATGCTGCTTTTCAAAAATTTCCTCTAATATTTTAGTTCCGTTCCAGTGCATACATTTTAAAATTTTTCACGGGAAAGTTTTCTGTCTTAAAATCTATTCACTGATACATGAAAGTTTTTCCGAATAAAAAGACAAATATTTTACTGTGGCACAAACAGTAAAATCTGTACAAAAGAGGGATATATAATGTCTTTAGCTGAAAATCAATTAATCAAATTAAACAATTTTTTAACAATCAAAATAATTGACACAATGAAACAGAGTGTTTTTCGAAAGTTGCTCTTCTTATTACGGTTACCCTAAATTCTTTTTTTAATGAAAAATTTCTTCAGGTATGAGTTGTAGATACCGTTTGGTGCAGCCGGTTGCTATAATCGTGAAGCTTAGAGCTCCTTTAGTTTTCGATGATACAAATTTATACTTTTTTAAATGCAACTATAATGTATATTAATTTATTGATGATATTGATTCAATGCATCAATAAAAAATATAAATGGAAACAAAATTTTTTTTTCCCAAGTTTATTTTTTGAATTTTTCTTGAATTTAATAATTTTGCGGCAAACAGGATACATATCTGTATAGACTAGGTTCAATCGAGGAACTTATCTTTTTTTTATCCAAGAAGGTAACCAACAGATACAAGTGAGAAGCAATGAACAGATACCTATACCAGTTAATTTATTTTTTTTAAATGTAGATGTCACACTTAAACTTTCAGCAACTTTAATTATTATTTTGCAAAGAAATATATAAATTTAAAAAATTTGCCTTTAAATTAATTTCTAATTTGATAATTCGACCCATATTTATTAAAATTCATTGACAATTATTTATGTTTCTTATTTTCTTATTTCAGTAATTGTTTTAGAACTTATAACCTCACTATAGGCTTCTATAGGTGAACATAAGTTAGGTATGTATGCTGTACTTTTATCAACAATATTTCATCGTTTATCAACAATATTTCATCGATAGCCAGACACCATATATTTTTATGTGGTCTGAACTCGGTCGCAACGAGTACTTTAAGAAACTGATTTATTTTCATAATTAACTGTAAAAAAATTTACGTAAATGTCTATTAATTTATTTCGAACTATGAAAAACTATAGCCACTGGGAAATGCTGACCTAATGCGTCTCCAAGACGCAATTGATGATATTTGAAATTAATCTGAACTAACCTACACGGACAGAAAATTCATATAAAAATTACTGTGCTCAGCACTACAATCGACGTGTAAAAGGCGAACATATTCAATTTTGTACGGTAAAAATATAAAAATTATAATTAATCATAGAAAACTTAACGGATAGAATATTGTTTCCGTAATATTAGCTACGTAAAATTTGTAAAACAGCACAGTAAAAAGACAAAAAAATATTTTTTAATTGTTTTTCTTACAACAATTACCATGCTGTATTATAATATTTGAAATACTATCTGCTAATAGTAGAAAGAAAAAAAGAGAAAGAAGGTTGTGTGTGTTGTGAACGCTGTTGAAATGTACCTCACTCATAGCAAGTCACATAGCCAACCATAGGTTTGGACGACCAACTTGGTCGGACGGGTCGGACCAGGCACCTTGATTCATTAGACTGTCTTACAAGCAGCAAACAGTATTCATTACACTGTGTTAGAGGACGGGGATGTCACCGTTTAATTCATCATTTTGTTAGTTCACTATCTTTAGTATTAGAATATATTGTTGGCAATCATTTTTGTATGCATCATAAAGTTCTTACAGGTTCGGGTTGCGGGTCAGATGCGCAAATGAAAGAGTACGACAACAAGAATTAAACTATAACATATATGCATAAGAGTACGATAAAAGTTGTGTTAGCACATTAATTTTTACCATGCTAGCACATATTTTTTTTATTTTGGTCGTCGATCGCGCAAGCATTATAAGAGAGCATGGTAATTTTTCTGAAATTTTATCTGCAAAAATTATATGATTTTTCTCTCCGTGTATAACACTATCTTATGCACATTTCGCATACTTTTTTTTTTGTAGTACCGAAAAGTTGAAATGTTTTATTTTATCAAGTTCACGAAATATTTAAAAATAATTTTCTGTTGTTCTTCAATTGTTACGTTAAGATCAACTGTGCTGTACAAACTTGAATTTAATGATATTTGTAAGTTGTTTACTTGTTACATGGCTTGCCGTTATCGGAATTCAATTTTATTTGATAACTTCCTATTGTATGGTCCCATTAGTTTCCACTTCATTTAATAACGGAAATTATATAATAATACATTTAACATAAATGTGTGTTACTTATTACAACGTGCTCTATACATATTTATTTAAGTATATGTGTTTCTACAAAATTTTGCATACATAAAGCTTCAGTGCTTACTTTGGAGTTAATCATTATAATTAAATTGACTTAAGTTATTGTGCACAAACAGAAAGGGAAAATGTTTGAGAGAAAGTGGAAACTGTAATCGGAAGTTGTTGAAATGACTTTAAACGGGACAAAAATAAAAACTTGTTTATGAGAAAAGTTAAGATTTATTAAAGTTAAGGTGGTTGGTGCGTTAGGGATTAAGTAATTAGGTACTGTGAATTTAAAAAAGTTTACCAGTTATTGCCGCAATTTGAAATTGATGTATTTTGAATTTTTCATTGTTTGACTTTGTTTTATTTTTCCTCTTCTTTATTAATTTGAAATTATTTGAAATTTTGTATTTAACTAGCTGTACCCGCGACGAAGTTCGCTCGACGCATTGTTATAAACTCAATGAAAAGTATATAAGCGTAATAATTATACAGAACTTGCATAGAACAATAATTTTTGCGTAATATGTGCACATGCTGAAAATGGTTTTTCTATTTTCCCGTAGTAAAAAGTATCTTGGATGTTGACGAAGGCAATAGCTTATCACCATATCAAATTTCATCAAAATCCGTCCAATCGATTTTTCGTGCTGCGTGAACAGACAGACAGATAGACCGACAGACAAAAATTTTAAAAATCGCTGTTTTAATATCTACATCGATAACTATTTACAGTACCAGTACAATTTTCAAAAAATATTCCATGTACAGAAATGGTCTCGTTACAGTTTTATTATCATTACCTATATGTATAGAAGTATTGATTTTCAGTAAGTTTTAGGGATACTTCTCTATTAGTTGCGTCTTAACAAAAATATTTTCTAGAAGTTTTTATCTCACAAGCTATTTATCAGAATTGGTTTAAATTTTGTGTATCGAGAAATCAATAATTAATTTTCAGAATTCTTTAATGCGCCAACGACCTTAAAGTTTTCAGTTTTAAATTTCGGAGAAATTAGTTCAACAAATTTTAATAACATACTGAACGATCATGTTTGAAAGGTTAATTGACATGTCTTATACATCTGTAAAAGCTGTTTAAGTAAAATCAAGAATAGAGTAAATTAGTAATATCGAATGTATTTGTACTGGTTCCGTTGCTACATACCTACACGAAATTTTCGATAAAATCATAAAAAGAATTATTGTAATCAAACAGTTCAGCATAATATATGTTACTAGATTTCATACAGTAGCTAGATTTCTTAATTAAGCGGCATTGTCTATTTTTGGTAACAGCAGAATTGTTATAACCAAGTTCGAGTACAAGTAAAATTTCACCGTAGATATATTTAAAGTAGTTTAAAATTCCATCGTATTTTTTCGGATTTTCTCATATTATAAATCAGTATTAGTTTACTTTGTTGTTCCGTTTGTTATATCATGTCCACACTTACCATTTTTCATCTAGCCTCCTTAATGAGGGTGATCTGAGATTAATAATTAGAAATTTCGTAGGATTTGGAATATGTTCAAATTCAAACTTTTAGTCTATTACTCTTATTGTGAAGTTGGCTGAGATTTTAGAACACGTTCTAGTTCTTAATTAACCAATTTCTACTGAAATCATTTTCATTTTTCCTCGGAATCGTAGGTACATGAAACTTATAAGTTTTTAACACCAATTTGTCAATCCTTAATAGCAAAATAATGTGAATACTGGCGTCCAATTATAAAGATATTAATTTAAGTGATTTTCGCCAAATTTATTTAAACAAACAAATCCAGTCAGTATCTTCAACAGAAACAGAATACACGTCAGACAACTTTATTTGTTTTTAACAAATTTATAACCACTATCTGTATAACTATCTACAAGCTTACAGTATTAGATAACGAAAAGCCACCAAGTAAAGCAATCTGCTTGTACTGTGAACCTTATTCTCGTGTTAATTGCGATCAAGTAGTTTATTCGACTGGTGACAAACAAGTATACAAATGAATAACACAAATAAACAAAAGTGAACGAACGAATGAAGTGGGGACGATACGAAAATAAACGAAGGAAGCTGTCAATTAAAGTGGAAAGAAGTTCGATTGGTTTTCAAAGCTCTAGAATAAAACAAGAGACGAATGCTTGTATTGACTGACGCGTACATAATAGAGTACCTACTCTTGGCTCTGTTGGGATAATATTAAGTTTACGGATACTTATGTTTTAGTACACAAGATTCCCTATTTACTTTTACTTACGACGTACTAATGGAGAAAGTCGAAAGAAGAAGAACAATTTCTCATACCGTTACGAGAAGGCAAGTTATTTTTATGTTGTGTTTTAATGTACCATATATTGATACAAAATTTAGTAAGAAAAATATTAGGAATTTATTTCCTAAATGATTTTAAATATTCCTAAAAATTCATTTGACAAAACTTCGAATTAAATACTAATTTCAATTTTTCAAATAATTTTTTTTTTTAAACAAATTTTTTTAAAAACTATATTTAAAATTTTTGCAATTAACCCTTTTTAATTATTTTGCAAATAATTGTTCATCCAACAAACTCTTCCATACGCACAATTTACCCGAATAATAAAACTAACTAATAAAAAAATATATCTTATAATACGGAAAAATTTACACAAAAAAAAATTCCAAATAAATTACTCTGTGTGTCATACCTTTATCAACCTCTTTCTGAATAGGTACTCGCCCGTCACCCGTCTATGAGTGCCATTTTTTTTTTACGTATGTAATTAATTGTACGTGAAATATAAATGTTTTCGAATGGACGTAGAATACTAACGGCAAAAGAAGAGTTGATACAAAGCCGTCATATCTAGATAAAATGTTGTCACTAAATTATACTTACTTATAATTGCCAGTTTCTTTCGTACAGCTCAGAAATATAAATGGTTTTCAAGAATACACTAATAAGTCTATACTTGATGTACTCGAAGTATTTTTTTCTGCTTTCTGGATTACCCCCCGAAATTAACTCCCAAAATCAATATTCAGTTTCACGTCAGTTTAATTTTTTATTTCAGGTAATTCCAAAAGACACTAGATGTTCCGTTTTGCCAATTTTGATACCAAATATTGAAAATGAAGCAACTTTAAAATATAATATTTGAGAGTTTAACAACTTTAATAGTATTTTACAATATAAGCTCGGTAAGTTGCTTTTACTGATCGAGAAAATGTTGCGAAAACGAGATCCGCAGGGTCGAGTTTTTGCAATTTTCGAGATCAGTAAATGCACTTAACGCATCGTGTATTGTATAATTAAAGAATAAAAATATATTAAATAAAAAATAAAATTCGGATAATGTACGTGAATTTTATATTTCTATGTTATGACATAGAATGCCATGAATAAATATTATAAATATTTATAGCAACTTTATACGAATCTTTATAATGACAATTGATAACTATATTTTTTTTAAATAAAAATTTAAGTGTCAATATTTGATTGGCGTGAAATTTTTTTTTTTTGAATTTTCTATTAAAAAATTGAGGAATAATATATTATACAATAAGTGGGAAAAGAGGCTTATTTCTCACGAATATGAGTTTGTTGCGCGAGCCCGCAGGGCGAGTGCAACAATTCATATGAGTGAGAAATAAGCTTTTAACACGTATTTTACACTATACTTTTTCTACGTGCACATTTTTTTTTCGTAAAATTTAACATAAATTCACTTACCGCACTGTTATTTTTTGGTTCCCATGGATATAAGCAAACGTTCGGGAAATGTAACTTACCATCATTGTCAACAACATCGGTAAATGCATGAAAATACACGATCGTGCAAAAAAATTATAATTTTGCATTATAAAAATTATAATGCAACTCTACTATGTTGATCTTTAAGACCACATTTGGTATTGGATACATTTGGAAAAATAAAAAATTAAATATTTTACTGTGTATGTAATTCAATACACTTGTTGCATCTCATTTCAACACACACAATTTAAATATACCTTCATCTACGTTATAATCCATTATATAAATAAACATATACGTCCCGTATGTCCCTTTGTACCAAGGATTCCAAAAATTTTGCGTCGGTTAGCCAAATTGCAAATACCAAAATATCTGGCGGACCAAGAAAATATGTGGTGGACAGTTCAATCTGTCGATTATGATCATCGAGTTGACCGCGGAGCGAGTTTTGACTGATTTCCTATTCGAATTTACAGATGGAAAATAAGGGTAAAACTTGAAAGAAAAATTACATCCAAAAAATTTTCTGCTCAAACTTGACTATTTTACAGGAAAAATAATTTCACACGCAAATTATCCAAATTTCACAAATAATTCCATTTTTGTAGGTTTTAATTTAGAAAAGAAAAATTGAACTTTATGACGTTATCAACTATACAAAATTTTATGAAAGTTCCAAAAACCATTATTCGATATTAGAAACCTGACATTTGAAGCTACTCATAGGTTTTTGATACTGCTTTTTATTTTCCACAAAATCAGAGTTGTAAAAACAGCAGAGAAATTACATACGGAAATAACATTTTCTGATTGAATTTGGGAAAAGTAACTCGAAAATTTAAGAAAATTGAACACTGCTTATATAAAATATATGCAATAACCAGATTAGCATACAAAATTTGCACGAAGAACGTTTCTCTGAAAAATATTTAATTTTTTTTTTGGAATTCTAGATTGCTGACAATTTGCTAATTGCGGGTTGTAATTTTGTAGTTCATGGACCGCACTTTGAGAACCTCTGAGCTACGATATACGTACTCAGGCTATTCTATAAAATCCAATAAAGTCGTTCCTTTATTTGGCCCCGTATGGCAACACAAATTCACCCAAAAAAGGTAATACGCCGCATACTTATGTAATACAATCTATGAACAAAAGGGCGATGGAATGAAAGTAAAGAAGGCGGAGAGAAAGAGTGAGGTAGATTTTCTATTTTTTCGGGGTTACGTTTGTGAATAAATGGTATATTGAGCTAAATAAATCATTCTAGAAAATATAAATGAGAAAAATTGTGAACTTTTTTTTGTTTTAAAATTTTTGATCTTTTATGTTTTCCCAGTTTAATTAATAGCTAGAAAAATTACTGGCTTGTAGTCGTTTCATTAGTGTTGTAACTTATGGATACGCGTAATATTTTCATTTTCAAAAAATTCACTTTTTAAACTTTTCTCATAGAAGGAGTATTAGAGCTTAGTATTTTTTATGGAAATAGTTGTATAATATGGGTAGGTATACAACTACTAATACACAACTTGATTTTTTGATCGAATTTTTAAGGGATTGATATAATCCGTTTCACTTATACCTTTCTAAACGTAATGCTTTCTGCATTGAGATTGCTCGAAATAATCTAAATTACTACTTTGATTTTGATAAATTAAGCTACTTATAGTCAAATAAAGTCACTTTAATTTTGGATTGTCAAAGTATTGTAATTTGTTTTTCGGTGGAAAATGACAAAAAAATGATTTTCCGATTTTTGTAAATAAATTAGTTTTGTAATTGATATTGCCTGTCAATCAAGATGAAACATGGTGGAAACTTAATAAGCTAGCCTGGCAACTTAGTTTAATATTATGAACATATACATACAATTTCTCCCTTTGTAGTTTTAGTTAATACAGTCGACTCTCGTTAATTCCACACTCGAGGGACTCTTAAAATTTTACGAATTATAGAGAGGTTCGAATTATCACAGGTAACAATTTTAATTTTTTAAGCATTTGCGATGAATGAACTTAAACTTTCCTCAAAATATACTTACAATCTTTCTGTCTCTTTCTCTCTGCAACTTTGAATTGTCGAGTAGTGTTTAACGCCGATGAGTTCGAATTAACGCGTCATTTTGTTACGTAGCAATGATTTTTTCGTTCGAATTACAAAGTGTATAAAAATGTATTGTTTTAAGAGATTTTGTAAGGAACTCGTGATACCTTTGAATTATAGAGAGTTTCAAATTATCGCAGGTTTGAATTTATTTTAGAGAGTTTCAAATTATCGCAGTCTACTTTAATTATATTTAGATATTGAATATATTGGTTAAACTGGTTCAATGCAACATTAATACTGATTAGTATATTGGAATAATAGATTAAATATCATTGGTAGACAAGGTCTCCCAGATACATTTAGTCGTAAGCGAAAATTAAAATGTGAAAACACAAAATTTAATAATAATATACAGTTACTTTTTTTAATAAATATCGGTTTCTCTTTGGATGGTAGGATACATAATAGACGAAAATGGAGACAATAATTTTAGATCTTTAAACAAACAACGATTGGTATAATTGATAGGTATAAAAAATTTAGGATCATCATAATTTTTTCGGAGTAATTCTAAGAGTTTCGATATCTAGCGACTTTATTGCATGTACATTAATAATGCATAAAGTGCGTGTACACTTTATAATTTCCGTATACATTTGTTTGATCAACAAAAATACTTAAAACAAACTTCTGCCGGAAACGTAAATTACTAGATTGAAGTCGTTGTTTGATTAAATCTGAAAGACACTGTTTCGTGTTAATAGTTCAACCATTTTAGATAAATTATTATTGTATGTCTCCATTATATGTGTACACAATAATAAGTTAGAAATATACTAGTTTAAAGATATAAGTTATGAGATCTATGTGCATACAGTCATATCCGTACTTTAGTATATTTATTCTAACGGTCTACACATTGCACGCTAGCTAGCTAGGCTACATTTATGTTAGTATACTAGCATACTATTTAGTTGACTGTTTGCTAGTATTGGAGCCACAGTCCTTCACAGTATATACTCAAACAATTATAATGTTATTATTTAAGCTACAGGACACATAGCGTTAAATAAACACATTTATATAAACTTTGACGGGAATAACTTCATCCCTGGATTGCTGTAGGTATGTGTTAGATTTAAGGTACCATCACAGTGTGATTTGCCGAAAAATAGTCAATTTTCACAATATTTTTTTTTCACAATAGGAATGAATTTGTTTTTTACGATTAATACCACTATTTAACAATATAAAAATTATTTTTAGTCGAATTTTCTCCGAAAAATTAGACTTATACAGTCTATACGATAAGAGCTGCGAGAGGCGAGACCAGGGGCGCTATCCGTCTTCGGACCCGTAGAACACGATTATGTAAAAAAAAAAGATGTCTGATATATATATATATATATATATATATATATATATATATATATATATATATATATATATATATATATATATATATATATATTTTCCCGCAACCTTTTAATATGTGTAGGGCCCCCCTATGGAAGTTAAGAGATGAAATTTGGTAAGTGGGGCTTATTCCGATGCACAACAATACTATCAAAGTGGGGTCAAATTTTGGGCAAATTTTTTTTCGGACCCGACCTTTAAGGGGGTGGTGGGGGGGGCGGAAAAGCAATAAAACTTTTCCAAATCGGTTTTAAATAATGTTTCGGTCAATTATCTACAACATATCCAAAATTCAGCTTCCTAGGATGATATGGTGGGAGTAGAGGGGGGAAAAACGATTTTCGCTGGATCTAACAGGCCCCCAGCCCCCCAGAATTAACGTAGAGGGTTGAAATTTGGTGTGTTGATAAAGTTCGTACCTAGGTTGTGCTTTTTGGAGGTTTTAATATTTTACCCCCACCCCCCTCATTTTTAAGCTACAATTTCATGCATTTTCGACGTTTTCGAAGTTTGTACCACTCGCACAGGTCACCCGAATAAATCTAGAGGGCTGAAATTTTGTATTCGGATTGAGTTAGTATCAAGGGGGTGCCTTTTGGGGGTCTCGACTTTTAACCCCTACCCCCACCATTTTTATACCCAAAAGAACATGATTTTTCTTGTTTTTTAACAGTTTCGTTCGGGTCAAAATCTCCCCAAATAAACCTAGAGGGCTGAAATTTGGTGTACAGGTTAAGCTAATAGCCAGACACTGTTTTTTGGAGGTTTCAACTTTTAACCCTTACCCCCACGATTTTTACGCCAATATTTCCTTAATTTTTTTGCTTGTTTTCTAACACGTCTAGAGACTCCATAAGGAAACCTAGAGGGCTGAAATTTTGTACGTGTATTCAGTTAGTATCCAGCTAGTACCTTGTAGGGAGTCCACATCACTTTTCCCCCCACTTCTCCCATTTTTACATCGGAATTGAATGCTATTGTTAAATGTGTTTTAAAAGCATTATGTTTATTCTAAATACAAGTAGGCGAATAGTAATTTTAAAAAATTTAAAAAAAAGTGAATACAATTTTTTAACAAATGAAATACATACATATTAAGTAATTTGCAAATGTTATTAAAGTCACTGTTTATTTATTTATTTAATTATTATTTAGGAATTTTGGATTTTTATTATTTATAAAATAGAAATTTTGGATTTTTTTGGAAAGAAAAAATATCTTCATAAAAGCCTTCCAGTTTACTATTTAAGTTCCTTTTTTAATATTTAAAAGTAAAACACAAAGGCAATTGGCGGATAAGCATGGATAGAAATGCCCTCGTACGAATTGTTTTGGCTTTTTCCCTGTTAATTTCTATCGGCACAAAATTGAAATTTACTGAGATTCAGCCCTTAAAAACTTAAAATCTTTTTATAAAGCCCCGATCAACCGGACACTCATTATCAGTTTTGAAACCACCAAAATTACAAATCGCTTGTGGAGTTTCAATTATATTTCGCTTGTAGACACTCAATACCGAAGAAATAATTTTTTTTTTATTTTTTTTATTTTTATTTTTTTATTTATTTTTTTTTTTTTGAATGAAAAAATATCTTTATAAAGGCCTTCCAGTTTACTATTTAAGGTCCTTTTTTAATATTTAAAACTAAAACATAAAGGCAATTAGCGGATAAACATGGGCAGGAATGCCCTCGTACGAATTGTGTTGGTTTTTTTTCTGCTACCTGTTTTCGGCACAAAATTGAAATTTACTGAGATACAACCCTTAAATACTTAAAACCTTTTTTTAAAGCCTCGATCAGCCGAACACTCATCACCAGTTTTGAAACCAACAAAATGACAATTCGGTTGTAGACTTTCAATCACATTTCGCTTGTAAACATTCAATACCGAAGATGAAGGGGGAAATTCGACTACCGTGATGGGGCCCCGCTGCTCACGGCGTTTTTTTTATTTTTGTTTTTAATAATTTTTTGCAAAAAAGTGTCTTTAAAAAAGGCCGAAATTCGGTGCCCACGATTACGGCCGCAGTTTTTATTTAAAAAAAAAATCAAATGGATTATCAATCAGTAGGTAAGTTGCTATGTTCCTGTGGGAGCTTTTTTTCCCACAACCTATCCATCCGAAAAAAAATTGTGAAAATTGACTATTTTTCGGTAAATCACACTGTGATGGTACCTTAAAGAACGGAAACGTTCATTGAGCGAGAAATTTAACCGAAACGCATTGTGGTCTTTTAAAATTTTCTATAACGCAAAATTCGTGTTGTAACACTTGTAAAAACAGTTACAATGCGTTGTGACTGATTGAAAAAGTCCGCAACGCAAAATTCATATCATGACTTTTATAATAATATTTGACCATACTACGCTGGCAAGATGTAACCAGGTCACGACAAAAAGATTCTCAACTGACGCTCTCCAACCAAATACTGATGAGTTTGACTGTTCATTGTTGACTGTTATTTCCGAATGTGAACATTAGTGCGCTAATTACTGCTGTCGTAAAAAAACTATATATGTATTTCGTAATAAATTGAGTAAATTTTACAAAAGCAACTATTATTGGTGATAGTATTTTTAAACCAAGAAAAACAGGCACGAAAAATGGGTAGATATTAGTTAGTGTTTAATATTAAGGGGAACCACTAGTGTGACAGCCTGAAAGAAAGATCATTTTTGGGAATTTTTTTAAAGATAACTACTGTGTGGAATGCTTTAGTATTTTAACGATATATTTGGTGATATATAATAAATTCAAGATAAAATTTTTGAACAAAATAATTGAAAATTCAGTGAGTTATTCGAAATCTCCCAAGGCACCCAAAAAAAAGTTCCCTTACTGCTGAAGTGATAGTGACCTTCACAGTGCCTGAAATCAAAAAAAAAAAAAAAAAAAAAAAAACAAAACAAAACAAAACAAAAACAAAAACAAAACAAAAACAAAAAACACAAACAAATGTCACATTAGTGGTCCCCCTTAATAGAGAACGCATCGCTTCCGGAAATGTAGGTGTTGTTACATGGTTATTAATCTACCCATACTGTAGATTAGGAAGTTAGGAAACAAGAAAAATCTTCTTGACTTACTTTATATTCGAAATACACTTTCTGAGAGTAACTCGATTAACACGACGTATTCTCAACTTCACTAACACTTCGCTCACCATTCTCAACAAATCTATGCTAAATCCGCACCTAAACAAGGGTTTATAAAATTCAAAGAAAAAAAATTCAAATTCGTTCAAAAAGCATACAATGTAAATGTTACAGTAATATAATTCTTGTAAAATTAAATAATTATGCAACATTTATTTCTGCCAAATAACTTTTATATTTTTCATTCTCGTAAAAAGGACTTCTCATTTATTGAAGCTCCAGGACAAAGTCATTACTTATCAGCTTAAAAATATTTTTCATTAAGTTAAATAGTCGAGCATCTCAAAAGATATTAATACATGATTAATTAATTACATATTGTTTAGAATTAACTAAGTCTTGTAAGAACATGATGAATATACATAATATATCTACCGAATAAAATGTTTTTATTAACTAACATCCAAAATTTAATGCGTCTGTTGGCAAGTAACAACAACTAATTGAATTGTGGTTGCATCAGGTAACGTCCAGAACGCATTATGACTTCTTAATTCACACCGTGTAGTGGTTAAATATTAAGAAAATCCACAACGCGAATTTCACGGTATGTTCTTTTTAAGTTAATTACAACGCTTTGCGATTATTTTTACGAGTGCTACAACACCAGTTTCGTGTTATGGATGATCTTTAGTTACCATAACGGATTGTAATCGAATTTTCAGTCAACGAGTGTTTTCGTTCTTTGAGCTTAACACTACCATAATATTAAATTTTTGTACTTTTAAGCTTACTTAAAAGAATATTTTTTTAGCTACAGTATGTATCAAAAAATTAACAACGCATGTTTCGACAGCTAGCCATTGCACATGTCAATTGCCCAGGCCACAATTATTCCTGTCAATGTACTCGCACAAGCTGTTTGTGTAGTATGTTTATGAGAACAATAGTTTTCGTGCAATGAGTGAATTAGTATACAATGAGAAACATGTAGGGTTATTTATTTAATATGCACCCCCACCTCTCCCCCCGAAACACTGTATAGTCTGATTATGACATATTGTTACGTTTGCGTTATTATGTTTGTTTATCGTAATTAATAAATCAATTTACATTAGCAAATTGTGTTAAATATCATGGGACTGGAAATTATATTAATCGCGAATTGGAATATTCACTATGAAAATGATCAAAAATTATTTTCATACCATTATTCTAAAATATTGTGCTGTCTTTTATCCATGAATTAAATTTCAATCTTCTACGCCTTTATCGTGTGGGGAACTTCAGCATGAACCTTGCCAAATTAGTTTATTAAGAGGATGATAACGTATTAAAATTTTTTTTCTCATTTTATTTTTATTTTTCATATGATTGTACATCTTAAGATTGTTGTGTCAAAATTTGAAACAAATCGGAGTAAAACTAACTAAGATACAGAACTTTGAGCGTTTGTCGCTCCGATACGCGTTTGTATCCCTCCCAGCAGGTACGTGGCTTTGTGCTCTCGGAATCCCTAAATTCTTTTATTCATCGATGGGCCTTTGTAAGTATATTAATGTATACTACAACGAATGACGTAGGTATGAAAAAATTTTTCATATTTAATATTGGATTTTCAGGTATACAAAATTTTAAAGCCACTTACTGACACTTGTTATTTTTAAACTTGATGAACAGTTTAAATCAAAATCTATTCGACCGATTGTTTTGAAATTTTGTGTACAGCTTCCTTATATAAATGGCTAGGTGGCCCTGGGAGCTTTTTTTTTATTTTTCATAATTATTAATTTTACAATAACAAATAGGTCCACTTTTTAAACCAAAATCGGTGTTTTCACTTCTAAGTGTCACCAAAAATTAAAAAATCGGGAAAAAAATTGCCTTACAGGGATACCTTAGGAAAACGGTTATCTAATGATATTCATTTTTTTTTTTTTTATTTCGGATGATCCACTCATGAGTTATATTGTTCACCGTGAGACAACTTTTTTTCGAGGCGCCTCCGAAGATTCAATTATTTATATTTTGCTTTAAAAAATTAAAGAAGTGTTGTTCATATGTTATATACTATAATGCTACGATCAACTAATTAAGTTTGTATTACTTGTAGCGTCTGAAAAAATTCTTAAAAATGGGCCTTTCTTATGCCGAATTAACGTTACCATCCCCTTAAAGGGTCAGGCTAAAATAAAAGGAACATTACCACATAACAAATACTTGGACAATACTGCTAAAATTAAGCATACTCTTTGGAAATACTGGTGTTAAGTACTATACTAGTTTACTACTATAAACTGACACTCAATCCTAAAAATTTAATAAAAGTAGTCTCCAAGTTGTTTCGCTTGACTTTTGCCATTTTGAGTTACGTTGCATAATATTTTGACACAATTCACTAAAAAAATTTCATCATTTTCCACCATTTTCTTTAGAGATTTAGATTCAGACCTTTTTTGGAAAATGTTGCGACACACGGTTTTATTTACTGCAAAGACCATATTCTCTACTTCAAATTCTTTTAAATTTTCAAAAATTTGGATGTTCATTTTTCACAATGTTACTAATACATATTATGTATTTAAAATAATTTCAATTGAGTGTTCTTAGCAAGTTCTAGTATGAATAATTTTTTTAAACTTCGATAGGTTATTAGAAAGTTACAGGTGGCGCGGTAAAAGCTCATTTTGAAATTTTATATTGTGTAAACGTAGCTTAAAAAAAAGTGAATCGAGCCTCAATTAACATTTTTCAATAAGGAAATATGTCTCAAGGAATTAAGAATGTTTTTTTTTGCTTTGTCTTAATTTAAGTCTACAAGAGGATGTAGGAATAGACGGAATCATGGGTGAATAATCAGATACACAAACGGATTTGTTGAATCGATAATGATTCTGGGATTTTCCTTCGGCATCAAAAAGATCTTATACTTCAAAATTTATATTTTTACAGTCTCTTACATACTAAAACGCTTGTTGCTGTTGTTTATTATTAATATAGATTGACTTGTATGATGCTAATGCTTATTTATTTGAAGATTTTTTTTTTTAGAACAATCACATCATACATAACTTAATATACGTTTATAGCATTAAGCCAGGAATTCAACATACTCTGTCGTTTCATGACACAGCACAATATTTAACACCCCAAAACCGTCTCCGGAAAATATTTCGCAGTAATGATAAAAATTATAAAATCGTTTAAGTTTATTCCAGACTAACAAACAGATATGGTCGAGGTCTTTATGTGTATACTTACATTAAAAAAATATATTACGTCTTCCCACATCATGGTTCCAATAAACTTAACAAGAATTTTTATGTTCCTATTAAGAAAATTGATATTAAATCCATCTTATAACGTTTTGGGTAATTAACTTTTCACAGTAAAACGTTAAAAATCGTTACTGATGATGATGATACCAACATTAAATAAATAATTATAGGTATCTACATATTATTACACAGGCTGTTCCAAAACTCCTGACACGTACACGTACACGGATATAAATGCAGTCCAATGTTTACTTAAAAAATCACATTTTTGTATGCTATTCAGAAAGGCGTGAACCAGTTTTAATGAAATTACTTTCAGTAACAAAAGAAATCCAAGCAAAAGTGTTCAGAGTTTTCTTTAAGATGATGATACATTTCTCAGATTTTTCTAAGGGGATGATTTATTCATTATCTCCATTTCTTAACTCTTGTAAAAATTTCGTATTTCGTATAGTTTTAGAGAAAAAAAGTGTTTGCTCAAACACTGGTAACCGATATTTTTAGTGCTAATTGAATCTTATTGAAGTTTTTACAAGATTCCCGAAATGATGATAATGAATAAATCTCTCCCCTTAAGATGATCTTACAACCGTATTATAACTCTTAAAGAAATTCTGAACAACTTAGTCAGGAGATGAGAGTGGTTTCCGTCTTTCTCGACATTCATTTGGATTTCTTTGGTTACTTAAAGTAGCAGTATACTTCGAAATACCCATCTGTTCAATTTCATTGAAGTTGGTTCTCATGTTTCTAAACAAGGTATAAAAAAGTGATATTTTAAGTAAACTTGAAGCTCCTTTCAAGTGCAAAATGGTCCCAGCCGACTTATTTTGACCTCTAGAATATGTAGTAGGTTTATATCTCAGAAATTTTGGGACACCTGTATTAGTACTACACATCTAATGTCTTACAGGAAAATGATTTTATCGTTAAAAAAATAATTTTCATTAAATTGTAATTTCGACTAAGAAATTTTATAATATACTTTTTTAATTAATAATCATTTTGTAAATTCTATTAACCAAGTTGAACCATGAGGGAAAACACTTAATATATTTTTAATGAGATATCTTATTCTAAAGAGAATTTTCTTTAGAAAATAATGTTACCACATCACAAAGTATGTATTTATAAGTACTTAAATTAAGTAATTTTTAATAAAGTAATCTGTCGAGGGAAAGTTTTATGGAAGGTTTACACATTTCCTTATGAAAAGAAATTTTAATAATTAAAGCATTTTCAATATTTTCCCAGTTTAAACATTTACTTTTTTATATTTTCTGGAAATATTTACAATGGGAACTGAACAAAGGGTGCAGATGTACCGTGACTAACAGAATCAGAATCAGGGTGGGTGACGGAAGGGGGATAGTAAAGCAACCATATATATAACATTCAAAATAATATAGAGTTCTTACATATTTACACATAAACTTAAGGTATTTTTCGACGAATGTGAATATAATCATATGAATATACCTTACTAAATCATAATAAAAGACTAAATGCCTATCAATTTGATTTGAAAGTTATAGTTTTAGTACCTACCTATTTCTTTTGAAAAATATTTTTTTAAACTCAGTTTAAGCCTTTTATTCTTTATAGTCTTACATAAATTAAAGTGAATATGTGTGGTTACCACTTTGGTATAGTTATTACCTATATGACTAGCGGGGCCTTGAAACAAATTTGATACAACAAAATTATGATTAATTAAACTACTATAAGTATTTTAAATTAACATTTACGCAAACAATTATGAAAAAATTAAATAACAGAAATACTTAACGTGGATTTTTCCAGGTCCTAAGTTATTAGGTACTCCTTCGTTGACTTGGGTGGAAAAAGCGCGTAGATCCGTGAACACCGTATTGAAAAAAATCAGTGCTGAACAGAATCTAGACACAAGTGTCTAAATACTGTATCTAGATACAAATTTACATATTTTGTATTTATATCTAGAAACTTTTGATACTTTTTTAAAGATATTGTATCTAATATTTAAATACATTTGTAGTGAAAATTGTTTATATTTTATAAATTTTAGATACAGATAGGTACAAAATACTCCTTCATTAACTTTAAAATACAACCACATTTTTTCCTTTTATAGAATAGCTAGATTCAGACTGATTTTATGAGCAGAACCATGGAAAGAAATGGCGGGCCCCAGCAAAAAAACCTATTTTTTAAAAATTACAGCCCCACCCCCACCCCCTCCCACAAAAAAGTGAGGGGCAAATAAACCTCCTTTTTACATTTTTCTAGGCCCCTGACCGATAGCTATGGGCCCCTCGACAATCTCAGGCCCCGGGGCTGCAACCCCGACTACCCTGTCCTCTCGTCGCGCCTTATTAGTGTCGAAACATGTGTTTTTTCTGAGTTGTCAATAAAAATACCGGTTTGTGTATACAATTATGAACAAAAGCTCGATACGAATGGAAACAGGCTCGTCATTTTTTCCCGAAAGTTTTAGTGCTTCTTCAAAGAATATTTTTAGCAATATTGTATACGTTTTCAATTCAGACACTTTTATTCTCATTGTGTTACGACGCGTACATAATTAACTCTCAACACATGGAAAATTTTTTTTCCAATCTATAATTAATTTTTTCATCTCCCAGTAACATAATACAAAGCAATTACGTTACAATGCTGAAGGAGCAAATTGTAATATTCTATTTGTGGAATCGAGAACAATTGTTAATAATAGAAATTACTGAATGATAAAGAATGTATTTCATTTTGTTTCATTACATCAGCCCATACACGCGCCTTGCTTCACGTTTTCTATACGTCATATTCTTAGATAATTAATGTAATTAATCTTAATCCATTAAAAACGTCACGGAAAATCAGTGTGATATCAATCTCCAAAACAAACACAACAGATGATAATCACAAATGATAATAATATTGAATCAGATTATTGTAACGAGCCTTTCAAAATGATTGAATTGCCAAGGTCATTGCTGAACACAAAACTTATTTCACGGTGACTACATAGTACAAACTACATTCCCTTTTCCAAACAACATGCCACGCTATCCAATGTTATACGTATACATAATTTTGATCGTTTTTATGAAGAGCGGCAATATTTTTATTTGTACATATTTTTTGTGACCTTGGCACTTCAATCATTTTGAAAGGCACTGTACTTGAATAACAGAGGTCACTCTCAGCTAAAGTGGCGTTCCGATTATCACGTCGCGGTGCGTAACGTTCGTGAACGTTGTAGATATGGTCAGTTTGGAGGGTTATATGGGTATAACCCTGCGCATAACCCTGCGTTTGAAATAATGTTGGTGTTTTAAAAGAACAAAAACTTGTTGATCGCAACATATTCAGTTTACTGCAATGAAGGGGTTAGTCAGGGCTGCAGAAAAAATCAATTTTTTTCCCTCGGTATTTTTGTTCCTTTATATTCCAAAAATTATCAGTAAAAATTTGGAAACGAAATATGAAACGGTCACTGAATTATATGTATCCAGTAAAGTGATTGAATTGTCCTCTCGGATATGCGTGTGTATTTTTAATTAAGGATCAAAATCTTTATTAAAACTTTCCGATATGCTGGAGTTTAATGTAGGATCGCACGCCTACATAATTATATTAATAAAAGGGATAACTTACGTATAAAAATTTCGGAAAAACACTACTAGCTAGGGAGCTGGTGGGAATTTCGGTATGTGATTTCATCGTCATTGATACTAATATGTTATATAGTTTAATACTGTGCGAATAAGGAAAAATTAGAGCAGAGTTCAGATGGTGCTGACTTTTCTTGAAAATGAATTTTGAAAATTAGAAGAATAAGAAAGCTCCCTTAAAATACATCATCGTGTCTGCAACTAATATGTGGTCTTAAGGGCGGTAAGTATATAATAAATTTGTGGAAGGCAGACGTCTACATTGCTCTATTATTCTTTAAAACTTTTTTTTTTTTTTTTAAATAAATTTGTCATTATTTTTTTTTTTAAATGCAGCAATGTAGACGTCTGTCTTCCACAAATTTATTATAGGTATACTTACCGTCCTTAACACCATATATCAATGGCAGACACGATAATGTAATTTAAGGAAGCTTTCTTATTCTTCTAATTTTCAAAATTCATTTTCAAGAAAAGTGAGCACCATCTGAACTCTGCTCTAATTTTTCCTTATTTGCACAGTAGTAAACTATGTAACATATTAGTATCAATGACGATGAAATCATATACCGAAATTCCCACCAGCTACCTAGCTATACACTGTAAAATCCAAAAAGGCGAGGACTGTTAAAAGACAAATGCTTTGTGAGCGGGAAAAACTATATGATCCTGTCAGATCCATGTCCAGTGATTAAAAGGTGCCTTTTCAGAATGTTATATCACGTAAGTAAACTTGTAAACCGACTCAAATGTACCATGCTTAAAGATGGCAGTTTATTTTTTTTTTTGCGAACTGGACATGTTTGTAAATTTTCGGATCTGTCTAGTCGGGTGGGTCGTGCTATAACAAGTGGCTCCAGTTTAATTACTCTTTGTGAAATCTGCGATAAATTTTTATTGAAGACTATATACCTTCCTTAAGACTAGTCATCCTAGAATTTTTAAATTTTTTGTATCAGATCAAAAAATAAACTCTCCATACTTTGAAAATAGTACCTAATTATAAACAGGTAGGTACATGCAACTTGGAAACATTTTCCGAAATTGTTTATAAAATTATTATTTCAAAAACGGTGTGCATGCATGTATTCGTTATTAATACGCGTTTGTCAGATAAAGATATCTCCTATACATTTCTGTTATTATATTCTATAAAACGCTGCTATTTCGTATCTATATACCTACTTAAATGTAGCAATGTTACTATAGCTATATACTTGATTTTACATATTCAGAGCTATAAATAAGTGAGCTAAATGTTGTGTAGCTTTAGTTAACTACTTTGTAGAATTTTATTCGAACACGTTGAAATTTAAATAGAATATTTACTGAGTATTACAAAAATTTGTAAACGGTCAGTTATTATAAGCACGTCAAAAAAGGTTTCACAAAAAGATTTACGTGTTAACTCATTAATATAGTACCAGAGTCATTTGGCACGCAAAAATCACGTATCTATGATGCACTACCACTGTTTCCCACACAAAAATGCCACCTTTGAAGGAGAGCAGAAGAAGGTGTTGATGAGAAATGTCCTTACTGTGTTAGATTTTTTCGATAGGATACACGTAGTTAGAAGTGAAAAAAATACCAGGCTTATTTTAGCAGGATTCATGTTCATAGTGAGGAAACGGAATTTCAAAAGGCTTCTGAACTGGAGTTCCGGATACCTCTGATTTAGCTGAAATTCTGTATACATACTCTTTTTGGATTAAGAACTTACCCCCTAGACAGATTTTTGGCGAGGCGGACCGGAAGTGTATTTTTCAACCCTCTGAATATTTGAATCTAGGAGTTAAAAAAAGATGGTTTCCGTTACCATATAACAAAAATTAAAGACAGATTCGAATAGAACTCGGTGAGTAGAACAAAAAACGAAGAATAAAGTTTTTTGATATCTTGCTTCATTTTCGAGATATAATGTGTTACAATTCTAAAACTTACTACATATACTGAACAGATAATATATTATTGTTAATAATATATTGTTAATATTATTATTAATGAGACCTCATTTTCGGGCAAAGGGTAATTTAATAATATTGAAGTAATTACACAGAGGAGTTCCATTTGTAAATAATTATCCTTTGTCCGACAGTGAGGTTTTAGTGGTAAACTAAACAAAACTAACTGAAACCGACCTAACCCAACCTTAATTAATCTCACCACCTAGTTTTATATCAAAGACCAAGTATATTGTCAAAACTAATTAAACTAATCTAACCTTAACTAACCTTACTACCTAGTTTTTATATCAAAGTCGCAGTATATTGTCAAAACCAGCTAAACTAACCTAACCTTAACTAACCTCACCACCTAGCTTCACGTTAAAAATACATTTCAGGTTCGAGTTGCCAAAAGTTCATTCAAATATTTTTTAACTTATGAAAACTATATTTAAAAAATTTTCTTCAGATGGAGATATCCAATAGTATATTTATTTACATCTCTACTATACTACTTCTTGCTATTTTAGACCCTTAAAATAGAACTTCCGGTCGGCGTCACTAAGAATCCGTTTAGGACGTTACTTCTTAAGCCAAAAAGAGTATGTATACCGAATTTCAGCTCAATCGGAGGTATGTGATTATACAACTTTTTGCCACTTTAGATCCTCAAAAGTATAACTTCTGGTCCGAATCGCCAAAAATCCGTCTAGAAGGTAACTTCTTAAGTCAAAAAGAGTATGTATACAGAATTTCAGCTAAATCGGACGTAAAATAGTTTTAAAAAAAAAGGTAGGGTTAACCGGGGTAATTGTGAATAGATTTTCATAAGTTGAGATAAAAGTGTTAAGTATTTTTTATTTTATATATCACATTATGGCTGATTTAATTTTAGTTTTACATTATTCAGGATGCACCACACAAATTTTGAGCAAATTCGTATGAAAAATAAAAATTTTATAAGCCATTCACATTTCCCCGGTGCGGTTTTGCAAATCTTATGAATTTCGGGGTAAAAGTGAATGCCATCAGAAAAATTATTTAGAATGGATTACAAGAGAAGTGTGGTACGTCAGAATAAAGCGCAACTCAAATTCTTCACATTTACTCCACATTCAAATTTTTCATCATAATTTAGCGGTCACAAATATCACAACGATTTTTTTTTTTTTTGTATTGTTTGTACAACGGAAAGTTGTACAATAAGGTCACTACCACCTTCATCAACATTTTCAACTCTAAAAAGGACACTACTGAAATTTTTGACCGAATGTAGGCATTTGTGAATGACGTTCACAATTACCCCACAATTTTAAAATCATGGGGTAATTGTGAATTTGTCATAAATTGTCCAATTTCTTTAGCAGTTAATAAGGGACCCTCTCAGGGTTTAGACCACTTCTTTAGAAGTACTTTTAACCATTTCTTACCTTTTAAAAAAAGAAAATGTATTTAAAAAAATTTTTTTTTTGAGGATTGGTCGAAGTAAGATACATAAAATTTTGCAAGGGTTTTTTCGAAATAAAAAAAAGATACTAATACTTCGAGAATTGTTATGAAATTTTAATAGCATATTAAGAAAGGACAGAAAAACATATTAAGAGTTGATTTTTAGCAATATTAATGTCATTTTAGAAATTATAGGCGCCATTCACAATTGCCCCAATTCACAATTACCCCGGTCAATCCTATTCTCGTAATAGATATCTTCATGCCTAGTAGTCAATTGCTCTTTTTAAAAATGTTTCGTTTTCACTAATACCAAGACTACTCACCACATAAAAAATTCTAATGTGACTTTAACCATACTGTAGGCAGGACACCGGTATACACACTGTTAAGAATATCTCGCTAAGTGTTGCCATTTTGAAAAATTAATCCGCTTGAGGTTAATAAATAAAACATCTTAGGTTACCTACTCAAAACATTATACACATAAATAAAAAATGAAATTAATTTAAAAAAGTTTAAATTGAATTTTTCAAAGTACCTACAACAAACCTCTATACATTTCATAAACAACAATCTTCATCAACTTGTAGGATCTGTAACAAATTCTCTCAAAAATTTAATTAGAAATAAGAGAGATGAACTTTTTGGTGTCTTTTTAACGTTTGTGTATTTACAAGACTGTATGCATCGCAGAACATTTAGAGTGAATGAAGCGAGCAAAACATGGCTCGATCACGAATGTACAGTACCTACACGAAACACACATACTTATTATTCTCGTACAACTTCATTTCGAAAGTATCATAATTATGTGAGATTGGCTCCCGTTCAAAAACTTTCAACATGGAATATTGCACTTATTTACTTCCCCTTTTTAATGCTGTTCAAATATTAGAAATATGATACAACGTTTTAATTTGTTATACAGGATGATGTTTTATTGTACTAAGACACTCTTAGAATTCAGCAGTCAGATGGTCAAGTCTTGATCGAAGATAGGTATAGTAAACATTAATAAGTTCTGCCTACGTTTGTCAAAAGTCCGTTTAAACCAATCGGTAATTTTCTCGATCTAAGGTATGTTACAGCTACATGTTTACAACAAATAACAACAACAAAAAATGTGACTCCCTGGACCCGATAGTTAACGTTGAAAACATTTTCGAGCTCTCTACATTTATATATTTCAAAATTTATTTTTTATGTGGATCAATTGAAATTCTTAGTTTTTTCTCTAATACAATAGAAAAATTCTGAAATTAAAAAAAAAAAAAATAAAAAACAAAAAAAAAACAAGAAATGTAAAAGCCCCTATACCGGAACGCAATTACGTATCCGATGAACTGTTTTGACATTTATATATTAATGAAGTTATTTCTGAAAGAAACCTCTGATAGCAAAAATTATTATTAACAGAATGGCTATTTTTCAATTTAAATTCACCTCGCATTTAATGTTTCCTTGCTTAATTAAAGAAATACATGTATATATTAAACAATTTTTGTTGAATACAGTATTTTGATCCTTTATTTACGGCTGATGCTTAAACCGTTCTGTTTCCTACATTGACGTCTAGATGTCACTCTATTGGTCATATTACTCATATTACACGTCTGTTTATATATCGGTTCCCAACTGCTGGTGTCATTAATATCATATCTCTATTTGGATATAGATGTCAACATTTTGTAAAAGAAAAACATTATTAAATAAAAAGTTTTGGGTTGTATTTTTTTAAAAACATATTCATTGGATTAAAAAAACTTTCTTTCATGCTTATTAATAAAAAAAAAATGGGTGTTTAATTTATTTGTCAATTTTTATAAGTCAGTTTATTTACACATCTAAAAATAGTGTTCGAGTATATGGGCTTCTACGTTATCTATTATACGAGTATATGTTACAATTAAAACATGATGTACCTTTGAATTATCACAAAAATATAGTAATAATAGAAGTAAAGTTTGTTGAGCTAACCTCGAGAACTATCCAACCAATTTCCAAAAATGTTTTCCATTGGTGGATAGGTACGACACTGTATGTCCTAATATAGGCTACATTACAAAAGTTAAAATTATTCCACTGAACCTTACAACCCTAATGAGGAGCCAAAGTAAACAGTTGGACGAATCGAACGGACGAATTAAAATTGATCCCTAGAGTACCTACTAAGATTCCAAAAAGGACTCGGCTGGACATATCCTGGCAATATTTTACTCAACTAGTACTCCTATTCTGAGAAAAATACACGCAAAAGCTAAAAACAGCTAACATTTTTTCAATTTAAAAAGTGAATTGAAAAAAAAAATTTTTCAAAAATCGTAAAATAAACTTTTTTTTCTTTTAAATATTGTATGCTGTATAATTTTATAGGTTTTTTTATTTTTTTATTATTTATTTATTAATTTTTTTTATTTTATTTATTTGTTCACTTATTTATTTATTTTTTTTATTACTACAATATCTATTTATATTAAATACAAATACAAATGTACGTATTTGCACACAGGCGTAATATGTATTTTTAGAAAATTACATAAAAAAGACACAAATAATGAGAATAAATTAATCAATAAGTCTTTTAAGAATCTTTTACGTTAAGATCTACACACTCATACAAAATTTAAAATTTTCAGCACTAGAAATTACTAGTATTTTAGAAATGTGATTACTTCTTCTAAGTCCCTGTAACTGACTATATAGAATTTTATTTCCTTAATGTCACCAGAGAAGCATGTGAGGACCAGTGTTGTGCTTATCTAGATAACGTTATCTGAAATTTTATCTAGATAACGTTTTCGTTATCTATTACACAGGCCTGCAAAATTAAGGTCATAAAAAACTTTTTTAATGTTAATAGGTGATCTTTATATTTTTTTGGGTGCTAAATCCAAATTTGAATTTCATTATTTTGTAGCACCCACAGTTTTGTCACATTTTGGCTTTGTCAGATTTAATGAAATATGCTAATATTCTATAGGAGTGGAAAAAAAATAACTTGTACAAGACAAACAGAACTTTATTTTAACACATAAAATATATTTTTATTCCCAATACTAAGTTTTTTGAAGGTTTTAAGAGTCCATGGGCTTATATTTTCTTTCTCTTTTCTTTGAAGCTTCAGATGTGGCTTTTTCTTCTGTGTGCCGCTTGCTGACTTTTTCGGTGAAAGGACCAACAGTAATCTGCCATCATCCTGGTGTTCCAACGTCCCTGATAGCGTTGTTCCATTATCTTGATATCCTGGTGGAAACGTTCTCCTTGTTCCTCACTGACAGCTCCTAAATTGTCCAGAAAGTAGTCTAACTGGCTGTTTAAAATTGAACCTTTAAGCTCGTTAAACATCCCAAATTCTTGAAGCGATTAAGCATATTAGATACAATGGTCATATTATCGTCTGGGTCTTTTTTGTTACCCAAAAACTTCCTTGAAAACAATCCAAGCCTCTTTCTCTTTCACTGTTATATGTAATTCAAACTCAGAGTCAAACATCATTTTTCTTATATCAGGGCCAATGAAGACGCCCTCTTGTAACTTTGCTTCTGATAAATGCGGGAACTTTGAGCAAAGATATTGGAATTATAAGATATTATATTCATTATAAGATATTGGATCGCTGGCTTTCGCATATTTAGTATTATATTGTTTGCATTAATTTTCTGAACTATTTTTTTGAATGTAAAGGTTTATGATGTAAAATGTAGGGAAATGGTGGGTGATACAGCAATTTTATTGTTATTTACAGATTCAGCACACTAAAATCCATAAAAATATGGTTAAAGTATTAAAAAAGTTTTTTAGTCGTTGGCCTGTGTTATCTTTTATCTAGACATTTTTAAAAAAAGTTATCTTTTATCTTATCTTTTTATTAAGCGAAAGAAAAAGATAAGATAATAACAGTACATTTTTATTTTTTCTGAAAAAAAGAATTTTGAAACTAAATTCACCATTTCCCTATATTCACTTGGTCGACTATGTAAGTCATGTTAATTTTGACACTTTCTTAAGAATTACAAAAATGTTTAAAAGCAGTTATTTAATTTTAAACAGAACTCTTGTAGCCTGGAATCATTTTCACCATTAGTTGGAATCATATTTAGTCGTGTAACATGAAATGTCGTATTTCGACCACCTGATCTACTATGTAATTCAGAGAAGTATTGACACTTTTTTAAGCATTAGAGAGAGATATGTCTAAAAGTAATTTTAAATTTTAAATAGAATTCTTATAGTCATTTCCGACACTAATTAGAATAATAGTAGGTTGTGTAATATAAAATTTCGTTTTCCGACCACTTGTTCGACCATGTAATTCAGATAAATATCAACACTTTTTTAAACATTAGAGAAATGTTTAATAGAAATTCTCGTATTTTAAATGGAATTCTTGTTGCTATAAGAATCATTTCGGTCATTAGTTGAAATAACATTTAGTCGTGTAATATGAAATGTCGTTTTCAGACCACTAGGTCGATCATATAATTCGGAAAAATATCGACACTGTTTAAGCACTTTTTTTAAACAAAAAATTTTGTACTCTACTATGTTAGATGTGTACTATCATGGACCGTAAATAAAAAAAAAAAAACTAAATTCTAAAACAAGCGATTTTTATCGCCAAAAATCTTTCTTTAACATTTTTATAATATGTTGTAATTATTACATCTTACTGGGAACCGGTGAGGTACTTTCGTATCCCCAGCACCGGTCTACGAATCAACAGTTGAGAAACACTGACCTAGTGCATTAATTCTGTAAATATTATCTTATCTGTTATCTAAAATTTTATCTAGATAACGGTTAAATTATGTGTTATCTTTATCTACATAATATGTTAAATTATGTTACCTATTATCTGTTATCTAGATAATAAAATTCGATATCTTGTCCAACACTGGTCAGGACTACGATGAACATAAAACTACCAATTTAAACGATGTTGCAATATTATATTTATTATACGATTTTATAAAAGATTCAAGTTAAATTAAGCATAAATTTTAAAAAAAATTATCAAATTGCTTAACAAAGGTGATAAATTTTAACATAGGATCTTTTAACTGTTCTTGTGAACACGAAGGTATATTGATACAAAAAAACTACCTTTAATTGCATTAAATCACTCATATATATTTTTTGTTCGACTGTATATATAACAGTGATGCTATTAGATTACTTCTTTACTGTACCAGCAATCTTCTCATGTTCATTTTATGATTTGTATGCCGGTTATGTTCTAGGTTGCGTAATTGGATATTTTATCGACGGAAATAACTCTTAGAATTGTAATAAATCTTTGAATATGGTCGTAGACTAATATACCAAATACAAATCTGACTTACATACTAGCTCACTATTTTATATTACCTATATCATCTTCATTTGATTTTTTTCAAGTTAAAAATTTTCGTATTTGGAATCAAATATTACAGACAATAAGAACGGTACCAGTTTTGTGAAAAATTGGTGTGTACTAACAGTGTAGAATAGTATTTTTATAGAAAATAAGTTTAAAAACACAACAAATCAAGCCTTTTTCAAAATAATAATTGATAACCTCCTAGACATCGACCATTAATTCAAATTCATTACACTAAAATGGTTTATCAGAGTTATCCAACGGAAACTTTTCAAAGTCAAACTCATCATCTTCAAAATTTTTATAGTGGCAGTTCAAAGATTAAAAAATTTTTTTTCATACTAATGGGCACTAAAATGATCCTTGTGCATATAGCTTCTGTCATAACCATATTTAAGCTACTAAAATTAGCGAGAAATGCAAAAAAAATATTTTCATTGATAATAAAGAAATCCAGCAATAAGTGTAGAGTTACAATATAATTATCATAAAGTCTGTAAAAAGCCACCTAAAGTGGCGTAATTAAGAAAGAACTTTTTACCTCAAACATAGATCAAAAATTGGCTCTATCGGGCGATTCTTTTTCCTTTTCGAAGTGATACTTTCAAAATCAGATTTTAAAAACTCAAAATTTAATCAAAACACGCAAATCCGCCTCTAAATTTTTCATTTAATAAATATTTCATAATTATTTCTATGGAAACCACCAACAAAGTAATTTAAACAGTATTTAATTCAAAAAAAAAAGACAAACACTTAAAAATATTTTAAAATGGAATAAAAAATAGTAATAATAATATAAAAAAGTTTATGAAACTCGTAATAAAAATAGTATAAGCAAATCGTGCAGGACTGTCGATTGACCACTCGAGCGAATGAGCGCACTCACTACGATCGTGCGCTAAACTTCGTTCTCGTCGGCAATCGACAATTTCTCGCATTTATTGCATATTATACTATAATTTTTTGATACAAAAATAAAAATTAATCTCAGACATTTCCATTCCACACTTCTGTGAATGCAACTGACTACGAAATTAATCCCATAATAATATATACTTAAAAGAAAATATGAAAAATGAAATATCATTAATTTCCATCAATTTCAACAATCTGTTCATTAACCCAATTACACAATTTTATAAATTTAATAAAATTTAGCGAAACAAGTGGTTTACAACATTAACATTTATGTAGCGAACACATAACGTGCTATATCAACATGTCAGCATGAAAAATATATAAATAAATAAAAATAACATATGTACCTATACCCAACATCGATTATCCTATTTTTCGATTGAATTGGCACTAATCAGTGAAACGTGAATTAATAGGTCAATTGTGCCTTTATTTAGACCAAATGAATATGGATATGAGCATAGGTATAGATACTGTTTTGCAGAAAAAACAACATTGTCAGTCTCGTCTAGATTTTTTTTCCTTATTTTCTCTGTATTTTTGGTCAATGCATCACATTAACACGATTCGTATCAACGATAAGTTTACTTTAAACTGTTATAAATTTCCCGAATAGTTTTCATGGTTGGTTAAGTTCTGAAAGTAGCCGGATTTGTTGTTTAACACGATGAATTGACTGAAAGTTTACTAAATATCGTTTGACAACAGAATATAGAAAATTGAATTTATATAGGTAATATGAAATTTTGTTGTATCATAATACGAATACTTGAATTTTAATTTTTATCCACGGGAAATTATTAAATTATTTATATAAGGAGTATTTTTTGAAAGGAAATCAGCAGTTCTTATTGTTAAGTTGCGACGTACGTCAGACTTTAATTTGGTTATATTTTAAAAAGTTTGTGTAGTTATGGTAAAAAAATATAATTAAAAAACTTTGTTATAGAACAGAATTTAGTAAGACAAAAAAATTTTTTTATTTTTATATAATTTTTTAAATATTAAAGGAGGGGTTACAATGAGGCCCTTTATCGACCCCCTTGAATGAAATTTTTTGAAGTTTATGATCGAGTTTATTTTTAAATTTTGTTATAATGTTAAAGATACAAGTTTTCTAATTTTTTTTTTGTGTTATTTGATTGAACTTTTATGAAAGTAGGGGAAGAGTGGCATGAAAGAGCCAGTTTTGAAAGGAGGGACAAAAATGTAAAAGGAAATAAATAAACAATGAGATTTGTATCATAAATTGTTGTTTACTATTTTATGAACATAAAACAATTTCTAAAAGCAACAGTATTCTTAGACTTGTAACCAGTTTTAAAAAAAATGAAATTCAGCTCTTTCATAACATATAGGCATTGAAAGTGCCAACAAAAGTTTTGAAAGAGCCAGGTTCTTATTACAAGGACTCGAACTACAATTTGCAAATTAATAACGATATTATTAAAAATATTTATTATTACCTAAAATGTTTAAACGCTATATGTAATATATCATACAAAATTACATAAACGCAAACTCAGAATCAAGCATCTACTTAAATCTAAAAAACTCTCACAAAATCAACCGTTTGAGATCAATCATTGCAAGGAGTAGTCTTTTTAAAGGCAGATAAAGTTAATTAAAAACCAAAATCGTAATCAAATGCCAACTTTTTGGTTTGTTGTCTTGTAAGCCCATAGCACATTTTAGATGTATAATTTTCAAATAATCTACTAACAAATTCTCTTGTTCCACAGTAAAAATACGATTATTATAGATATTAGGATTATGCTTGTAGGATGATTCGTCAGAAGATTTAACCTTTTTTACAATTTTAGCTAAGTAAGCTCTTGAAACATTAAAGGAAAGAGCAGTTTTATTTATAGAACTGGCCTATCTCAATCACTCCTCTAACAGCTTCATCTCTCGCAGATGCCCGGCTGTTTCAGTTTTACATTATTTTTGGTGAAAAACAGTCTATTTTAAACAGATATCCAAATAAACTAATTTAATTATTCATATAATTAATAAATATAGGCATTGAAATATAATTAAATATAGTCCTTGAAAGAGCTGGTCATGAAAAGTCGGCTTTTTCATTACACCGTAGCCCAGTTCTTTCAAAACATATTCTCACAAACAATATAATTTCAAAAATTGGTACAAAATTAAAGCTTTACCTGCAAAATATTTATATTATTGGAAGGCCTGATATATCCATAAAATTATAGTATAATCAAATTGCTGTTAATTTTGTACGTGTAGATATCAAAAAACAAGTAAAATGAACTTAAAAATTTACTTTGTAAGGACGAAATCCGGCGCAATTTACTTTCGGTTAACTTTCTAATGTTTGTGGGTGACAGTTCAACAAAGCTGCTGTTTTAAAATTCTAATTCGTGCATTATTCATTTGAAAACTATCGCGTAAATGATAATGGCTCTTTCAAAAGATGGCTCTTTCATGCCACTCTTCCCCTATGTGCTAAACTTGACTTGTTTTGTAAAAGTACGCAAAAATATGCTATTTTTGTAGTTTTTGTGACATGTAGTATTTAATTATTTTTCATAGAGCACAACCGAGTAAGAGAAAGATTTTCATATATATTGTTAGCTTATGCACTTGTGCACCACATATATGAAAACTCTTTTGTTACTCGATTGCGCTCTATAAATAATAATTAAATAAATGTCCAAAAATTACAAAAATAGTGTATGCCAAGTTTAGCAATTAATAAAAGTCCAGTCAAATAAAAAAAAATATATTTATATTTTTACAAACTTTATATCTTTAGCATTATAAAAAATTATAAATATGAAACCGATCATATACTACAAAAAATTTCATTCAGGTCGAGGGGCTGCAAAGGGCTTTATTGCAACTCCTCCTTTTACTGTTTAGTTTCAACTTGTTACTCCATTAGTACAATTACTGCGTACAAAAAATGTTCCGCAGAAAAGACTATAGAGTTTCGATTGGCTAGATTTTTTAAAATTAGCTCTTGGGCTATTAATTGAAATAAAATACTTTCTCTCTTTGATTTGTTTCACAATTAAAACCAAATTAATATCTTTAAGCGTAGAGAATGAATGTAATAAGGAACGGACAACAAAAAAAGGACAAAAAGCTCTATACGTACATCCGTATAACAGTCGACGGAGAAAGTATCTCTTATTAGTGCTTTTAAATGAAAATTAAATTTAGCTTAATTTCTCATATTTAATTTAATTTAAACAAAGCACCCCTAGTATTATTTTATAATCATTATATAAATTTAATTACACAAATTCAAAAAAGTGAGTACCCAATTGTATGTTATTATAGTATCCAGACGTGCGTTATGACGCGATACGTCTTGCTAGGTCGCGACGTATTCTACATAAAAACCACTCGGATATAATGAAAATAATAAAATGTAATAAAAAAAAAAAATTGGAGTTGAAAATATAAATATTATTGTTTTATTAACTCATTTCGAGTAAATTATGCTATAAAAACCGGAAAATTATAACGCAGTATTTAAAAATTAAAATCATATATTTTTTTTTAGGGCATATTTTTGTCCAGACGAAATAAACACTGTTTTAAACAATTCTTTTTATGTACTTTAACTTTTGACATATCGTCGCCATTACTTCAAAACGTCGTACGTCAAAAAAGGCATTTGTCAGAAATTAAATAAAGCTGTTTTATTCTTTACGCTGCAATTCTTTTTGGTTGCTTTGTTTATTGAATTATCAAGGATTTTTGGTGATGTGTTATTAGTGTTATTTATTGTTTATTAAAGTACCTGTATTTTTAAAGCACCGTACGACATATGACGCATTGCCAAATAAAAATGGCGATATACGAAATATTTTCAAGTGCGCATTCTCTGTTTCACTGTAGTCCTAGACACTGGAATTTTGGCTATTATATAGAAAAGATGATTTTGGTTACTATACCATTGTTAACAGAAAATGACATATTTTTGACATACGACATATTGAAGTAACGGTGACGATATTGAGGATATTATAGTTTTCGTCTAGTTTGGATTCTAGATTCTGCATTATTTGCGCCCTGAAACGATTTTGGCGTCAATTTTTTATCAAAATCTCAAAACTGCAGTTGACGCCAAAAAAAACTCCCTATAATCCAAAGAATTTTTGAATTTCTATGCCATATAAAAGTATTATGTTTCCTTCTTGGGCCACCTTTTGTCAAGCGCCTTAGAGGGAGAGGTTACTATTGATACACTTCGTAGAGTACCGGTCTCTAAAAGTCGAAAATGACCTTCACTAAATTTTCTTTGTATATATGTATATATGTATTTGTGTGTCCGCGCAATAACTCTTGAACGAAGCATCCAATTTTTACGAAATTTGGTGAAAACGCTGGTAGTACAAAAATCTTCGATTTCGTTTTCAGTTAGAAACGTCTGATGCCCGGAACAGGGTGTTTTGGGCATTTTTCGTGAAAAAATTAGTTTTTTATCAAAATTTCCCCAAGTTAAAAAGTTTTTACGACATTTTTTGACGAGAATTGGAAAGAGGAGAAAAAGGCTTCTGAACCGTTATTGTATGTAAAATGGTTTCCAAGGAAAACTAATTTTCATAAATGAAAATTCGGTATGTTATGCAGGATGTTGTGACAGGGGTATTTTTCTCAATACATGAATAGCTAGTTGTGTATTATAATGTCATTCCACCTTCAGAGCACGATAATTTTTTTATATGCTTTTACTAATGTCTTGTACTAAAATATAAAAATATAATTGGCATTTTGACTCCGTGCTGTTTGCGACAATCAGAAATGGTTTCTGAAGATACACATTTTAACATCTTCTTTACCGAATTTTGCAAATCACTTTAATTTTTTAATACATTTTCGTTAATATATTACTACTTTTCTCCTATATTAACCTTATCCTATATAAAGTAATATTCTGACTATGTCCATCTTCAGTCAATTTCTTTCACTAGTTTATATTATTCGCGTGATATATTCTAGTCAACCAAAAATATCTTGGATGATTGTCTACACAAAAATGTCCATATTGATTAAATTATTACTAGAATTTGAGTACAAAAGATCGGAAAACACACAAAGTAGAAAAAAAGCACAAACGTATACATTTTCTTTGAATAAAAATTGTACTTTCCTTTTACGTTATTTATTTTTATTCTATTTCTCTTTTTAATAAGATTTATATTTTTTTTTTACCGTAGCCTGCATTTTTCTTTCCATTTTTCGCTTAATGCTCGCTACAAATATATAGAATAAATAAATCTGTTCCGTGCGTAAGCGAACCAAACATGTCAGTTTAGTGTAAAATAAAAAATATCACTTCAAAGAATTTTTTCTTTCACATGAATCTCCCTTCAGTTTTCCCTTTCAGAGTTGGATGGTATTATATTTGTTTTTCATGTATCCAAAAAAAATCGTATACCTACCTTTAACAAAATTTTCTGAAAAAAAAGAGAATTTATAAAATAAATTTTAGTGATTTCCTCTTTTTCCTTACTGTACTTAAAGGAAATGATCATTGAAGCGTGTGGCATAACAAACGGTGAATGGACGGAAATTTAACCTGCTTGACCTTAGAAAAATTTCGTTAATTTATTGAACAGAAAATATAGAGTTAATTATTCTCAATTTTCCTACTCGCTCATTCTTTTTTTCTATGTTCAACCTATCAAATTTATGAATATGAATTATTTTGTCCATTGTCAATTCGCATAATATAACGTTTTAATTAATAAGTGTAATAATTTTATTTTTGTCGTATATTTTACAATTATATACCAACATCTAGCTTATAAAATGTTATGGATAGGTAGGTACTGATAATAATAAATGTGTATAGATAGTAACGGGACGGGGGAGAGTAAATACTTTTATGAAAATTCTGTAATACTCGAAATTTATTGAAAACAAATATCAATATTTAGCTGTTAAGGTACCATCACAGTGTGATCGGCCGAAAAATAGTCAATTTTCGCGATTTTTTTTGGATGGATAGGGAGTGGGGGAATGGGGGTGAATTTTTTTTTACGATTAATACCACTATTTACCAATACAAAAGTATTTTTTTTTTAAATATTGAAAATATTTAAAGTTTTAATTTCGGGCATCATCAGAGTTAATTGATGAAAATAAAGTGATGAGAATTTATAGCTAAGGAAGATGTGTAGGAGGGGACCGCCTCCTACACATCTTCCCTAGCTATAAATTCTGATTACTTTATTTTCATCAATTTACTCTGCTGATGGCCGAAAATGCTGAAAACGCGTTAAGTAAAAAGAATATTATTTTTCGTGAAATTAACAAAGTAATTAAAACTTTAAATATTTTCAATATTTAAAATGAAATTTCACAAATTAATCTCTCAACAGTGAATTATTTAATATTTTTTTATTCATTTTTATTTATTTTTTATACCTAATTATTATAATTTTTTGAAAAAAGTGTCTTTAAAAAAAGGGCGAAAATTGGTGCCCACGATTGCGGCCGCAGTTTTCATTTGAAAAAATAAAATCAAATAGATTATTAATCTGTAGGTAAGCCGCTATGTACCTATTGGAGTATTTTTTTTTGAAATTTGACAAAATGGCGGTGGTGTGAATAAAAAGTACAAAATCTTTTATAATTTTCCGTGTGGAAAAATAGGAAGATTTCAAAAAAAGCTCCCATAGATACGTAGCGATTTACCTACAGATTGATAATCTATTTGATTATTTTTCAAATGAAAACTGCGGCCGCAATTGTGGGCACCAATTTCCGCCCTTTTTGTAAAGACACTTTTTTAAAAAATTATAATAATTACCTACTTATAAAAAATAAATAAAAATGAATAAAATAAATATCGAGCCATTACCGCCGATTTATCGTGAGCGACACTTTTATCGAAATTGAGATTTTTATTGCAAGCAACATTTTAAACTGTAACGGACCAAGTAGTGTTAACTTTTTTCTCCAAAATTCGTTAATTAACGAGTTATAGCAACTGCTTAGTTTATCGTTAATACAACACATTTTCACATTTTAGCGTAACCGACAATAACCATCTTTATCGTAAAGTTAATAAAACAATAGGAATGATACGCTCAGGCGTAATAACATTAAGACGGTAGAAATACCGCAAGCGCCATACAAATATTTAAAAAATCTTTCTCCTGTAAAATTTGATATTTGTCGGTTACGCCAAAATGGCGGTAATGGCTCGATATTTTTATATTGTGTATTAATCGTAAAAAAAATTCACCCCCATTCCCCGATCGTATCCATTCGAAAAAAAATCACGAAAATTGACTATTTTTCGGTCGATCACACTGTGATGATACCTTAAATAAGAATTTTGTACAGATTTTAATATAATATACTGATACAAAAATTAATAAACGTGTAGTAAACTGTGGTTCTTTACAAACAAGCGTGTGTAAGATACAAAATTTTGTACAGCTATTTATATGTAAAACATAACTTACGTAGTTAGTATTTTGTACAGTCAATAAGTAATATCATAATGGTCGTAGATAAAATTTTCAAATTACAAATCTAACCTACCACCCATAAACAAAAATAACACAAAAAATTATGCGTTAACCATTCTTTCAATTAAATGAAATTTTAATGCAATTTTTCAATTCGAAAAATTCGTAATATTTTTTTTTTTTTACATAGATACAAATTGTTCAAAAAAAAGTTATGTTACCATAAAGAGTAATATAAAATTTTGCTCTGAGTTAAAACGAAACCAACCGAACGTAAATTAAAATATTATAAATGCAAAATGAACATATTTCCAAAAGCAAAGCAAGGACAAACTGACCGTATGTTTTTTCCCTCAAAAAAAAGGTAAACCCATATTTCCTTTTATCATATAAAATATTCATGAGACACGTAACACAAAATTGCATATATAATATTTAAAAATAACTAACTGAATTCATATTAATACTATTTCATTTTAAATATGGAAAACAGCTATCCGAATACTGACTCTTTTCACTTAACATTTTCACGTACCTAGTGGAAATGTAAAGTTTCTAGTTTGTCACTTTGGCTGTCATGTGATTTTCATACTAATGTAAATAGATTTCATTAGATGTGGTTTCGGCTTATATTTATTTGCATAATGTATATTTTCAACCGGACCGTGGAAGATGGGAAAAACTTGAAAGGCATTATTACTTTTTCCAATTTTATCCTAAAAAAACAACTTTCCTACACATTTTAGTAATTTAAAAATATAATTTAAAGCAAGGATATAATCAGTAAAAAGTCTATATTAAAAATAATTCCAACGCTGTAAGTTTAAATATCTCATTTTTCGATTCGGTTAAGTAGTCTATTTTTGGCAATTCCGAGTCGCGAGGAATCTGGCACTTCCGAGTCGCCAGGATTCTGGTATACTTCATATAACATAACTTTTGACGATTCGCCACGATTCTAGGGACTTCATATAACGTAGCTTGTATAAAATTGTATATCTTTCTAAAGGTGAAGGCGATTGGGAAGTATATTTTTGGTGAACTTTGGGGTTATTCCAACTACAGGTAAAAATTATAAAAAATGATCAAAAGGAGTCGACTTCCTGCAAAATTAATCAAATGTAGATCGAACAATAACACAGATCTACATGTCAAAAATAATAAAAACAATCAAAAAATTCAAAAATTATCCGTCAAATCTGACATGTTTCGGCCTTCAAGTCATTTCCAAGGATTGTGGCAAAAATATCATTTTAAGAAAGAAATAGAAATAAAAGAATTATAGAAGTCAAGAAAATTTTTCAATCTATTTAAGTAGCAAAAAGTGAAGATACCACACCCAAAGAAAGTATGGAGTAGACAGAAGCCGCTAAAACAAATTCTGTAGATTTTTAAACAGAGTAATTTTCCAAACAACCAACGATGAAAAAATTGTCAAAGAAATAATAAATTCAAACAATATACACAAACATATAGTTGTACACAATTCTTAATAAACTATTATTTATGATAAAATTTAAAAAACTAACGAAATTGATTGTTATGTACTTATAATGGAAAGAATAAAGAAACCACGAATTAATCAAACAATGATAGCACTGGTAGTTAACTTGTCGAAAGTCAAATTAGAAATGATTTAAAATTAACTGCATTAAATTTTTAGATTCATCCAAATGGGGGAACTGCGCGCAGTTCCCCCAGTTCCCCCAAAAGACGGGAGACTGAACACCCTGCATCTTGGAAACTAAACGTTTCCGGACCTGGGTTTATATGAACTTTTTTACATAAAAGAACCTCAGCAATCACCTGTTAAAATCTTTCGCACTTATTTACTAACACCCTGTATATTGATTATTGGTTCAATTATGCTCTTCTGCAAAATTATCCATAATGAAATTATATTCATTAAACAAGCATATTATAGAAAAATCTTAAAGATTACCTATATTTTTACATTTTATGTATTGAACATTAAAAATCACATTTAATATAATACTATAAGAGTAATCCTAACAATAAATTAACAATTGCAACACATCTCAAAATCATATGAGTCAAATTTCTTATCTCATTAAAACCATAGTAATTTATCTGTTCTTTACTACTTAGATCTGCTTGCAATACTCCAAATACTACTCAAGTATTTGTATACAACAAGCTAATGTAAATGACATACACATACGTGCAATAAATACTCAAATACTCAGACGAGAGTACTCAAGTATGTTTAGTAGAGTAAGTATCACGGAACGAATGTACTGGTAGTGTTGTAATTCAATAAGAAGATATATTGAATGTATTATATACCTAAATAGGAACCGTAAGTACCAGAAGGCAGGAACAAGTAACGCGGGACAAGTAGAGAGTAATTTGTATTAAATCTCTTATTTATGTCAGTGACATTGATAAATTCAATGAAATTTGATAAATAAATAAATTATTTATATTTTTTTTTCTTTTGCAATTAAATATTAAAAGAAAGTTTATAAATTATTATCATTCAGATGAATGATGTATCAGACTATTAATGATGCAGTTTAAATAAGTTAGTCATTCAATTCCAGGTCAATTATTGTTCTGTAGTGTTTGATAGATCATTAAAAAGTACTGTTGTGGACATAAATATTCACCTCGTTTAGATTAGGCCTCGGCAATCATTTTAGGTTACCCGTTAAATAGAGGCGATTGTAGGGTTATTATATTAGGTAGGCTCGAATTTTTCTGTATTTTAAACATGTAGCTTATGCGTAAATTTTTTTTTTTGAAGTTGTAGATTTTATTTGTGTAATTTTAAACTGAACAAGGTATAGTTTTTAGCAACATTACAACTCATTTTAGGTAATCACATTTTACATACCAAGTCGTAGAGCTTAAATATTGCTCAACTTGGTTTACATATTTAGTTACGTTTGAGCAACATAGGAAATTAAAGGACAATTATTTTGTTAAATAAATTCAATGAAAAATAAATTAAGTCTCAGGTCACTGAACTTGGACTTCTTACAGGTTATCCGTATACGACAGATTTATCATAGTAAGAACTGTAGATCTACCACAGATTTTCCTCATTTTCAAACCTCCAGTGTCCTAATACCACATTTAATCATATTCTCCTGTAGCTCCTCCGTTTGTTTAAAGTTGAAGTAGAAAAATGCATTTTTAATTTGTGTCTGCCTATTTTAAATTTTCTTTTTTTAGTCCGTCGACACAAAATTTTGAGAACTCCTGTTCTAGAGATATCAAGCAATGTGTATAGTATCTTATATGCTTCCTTTACTATTTCGGTTAAATTAACCAATCAGTCTGTCCCTACCAATTAAGGGGAGATTCGCCAAAAAAAAACATCAAAAATCCAGCTTTTTTTATTATTTTTTTTTATACAAACAAATATTTTATTAAAAAACTAAATATATAACATTGTTTCTACATGTCTTAAGATTACACAATTTTTTTTTTATTAAAAAACGAACTAAGTATATACATCGCTACGACACTGCAAGATTTTTTCACCTTGATGGTTCCTCGTGTTCTAAAATCTTCAGTGTACCAAAATAAAAAAATCAAGAATTTTCTGAATATATATATATATATATATATATATATATATATATATATATATATATATATATATATATATATATATATATACAGTTATGAATCTAAGAAAAAAAATAAAAAAATCAGCGAAAAATCGCATTTTGAAAATAAATTTTCAAAAATCACCGCTTTTTCTCGACCATAAACAGCCGCCATTTTGAAAATATATTACGGAACCAAAAGATCCTAGTTCCTGCCAAAATGACGGTATCGAGGAATAATATGTACTTTGATTTATATCGATATCTCAAATACTTTTTCAGGTACTTGAGGAACCATGTCAAAAAACGTTCTTCCGAGAAAAGAGCATTTAAAGTTTCTTTTTCTTTTTTTAATTGAATATAATTAAAGTGTAAAATGCGTGCACTAAAATGCCCATTACTTTTTGATTTTTTTTTAAATAAAATTTTAGGAGAATATATTTCTAACACCTTAAGAAACATAATTAGGAAGAAAAAAACCATTTCTTTTTTTTAGCGAATCTCCCCTTTAAGTAACAATAAGAGGGATTAAACATCATGAATATTATATAAGTAGAATAGCTGTACGGGTTCTGGGCCACCGCAAAACGGAGTAACTTGAACACCTTTGACGATGTTTGAAAGCGTGTGACTTACGGTCCTATTGTACCCATTTTACGGTACTACACATTCCGAACTGATGAGTCATCAAACTGTATCGATGTGCAAACCTTGACCTTTGACCTGGCACGTACTGAGTACATGTATTTAAAATTTGTTGTTGACATTTGACCCCAACACTCGCTTATACTGTTAGCCTTGAAATTCCTAAGAGGTGAGTCAATACCAGCGACCAAATTAATTTATGTTAACCCATTATGCATCATCACAATTTACTTATAACAATTTCATTTTGTGTTAACCCATTACCAGCCAAACCTAACGCATGCGCAGACTGAATTTAAGTACACGACGCATGCGCAGACTGAATTTTAGGTTACAATTTGATAGATGGGGCACACTACCGCGTCTAAAATGTTGGGGAATACCCTAACTCGGGGGTGGCCCCAAATTTTTGACACCGTACTGTACTTAAATTTTTGGTACACTACCGTGTCAAAAGTGCGGGCCCCCCTGACCAAAAAGGTATCCGACCACTTTTTGAAGCGTACTGTACGTGCAAACCTTGACCCCAACACGCGCTTGCCTTAATTGCGTCATTTTAAACGAACTACCAAGTCAAAAATGTGGGGAATACCCTAACCCAAGGGGTGGCCGCTAAATTTTGTGGGGGCACTGTACCAAGCGCTAGATTTTAAAACCAGACTCCGGGGTCCAGATTTCTGACCGCTACTGTACTGCCGGAAATCGAGTGTTAACTGTACCTTATGGGGATTTTTGGTATATTTAACCTTGGAAAATTCCAGGAATTTTTATCAGTTTTAAAATAAACAAACAACTAATAATTAAATGTTTATTTTAGCTGAATTATGATCATATGACTCATATATGGAGTTTTTTTGGTATAAGAAAGATGACGTAATGGAATATTAATGAGTTAAAAAATTGTTTAGTAAAAAATATCACCCATTGTAGGCCTCAAGCAAGAAATTATTTTTATCAGTTTTAATACTTTAACATTTAACCTACAGTGACCAATTTTTTAATTAACTAACAAAAGTTCTTGAAATTTTAACAAGTTACAAAAAATATTACTTCTTATGGTGCACAACACTTTTGAATTTGACTGTAGCACAAAACTGTTTCTATATCAAACGAAAATTATCTGAAATAATTCAGTATGTACATATGTATAGACTCTGTATATTAAAAATATTTTATGTATACACTCTGTATATTGAGAATAAGAAAGAAAATTTGTATATAATTTTAATTTTTATGAATACTAGTAAACGAATTGTATAGCCATTTATGAATAAGTATTAAATCTAATTATAAAATAATTTATAAATATTGCAAAAAATTTGTTTAATCAGCAAAATCAATGTATATCATTTTAATACTGATACATATTTATATTAGGGTATAATAGTATTGTATTTAACATTTTTAAACAGAATAAAAGTTCAATTTTTGGTTTTAAATTACTATAAACACGTCGCGTAATATAAAAATGATAACAGCATTGAGTTTTACTAAATTTTTAAGTCTGTAAAATCAAAATTTTTATAGCTAGAACATTTTGAATTTGATACTTTATCAATCATTAACATATATACAATATCATGTATATATAACTGGTGTATATTTAGTATTTTTAATAAATATTTTAGTATACAGGGTGTATCATGAAATATGCTTTTCAATTAGAATAATAAATTTCATAAGATTTTTGTTAATACTCTTATTGGTTAACGAAAGAAACTTTTTGCTGTAAAAAAAATAGGGGAATTCAGGGTAATAATTAAATAAAACGCACATATTTTTCTTTTTTTAAAATTTTATTTATAGAATATGTATACAAAAAAATTAAATTGCTTAAATCTATATATTACTTAAAATCTATTTATTTTCCATATAAAAATTTTTTAAAAGAATACAATTTTCTAATGAACAAATTTTATCTGAATGAAGCATACAGCGTCTTGAATAATATTCATCTCGTAGAATGGAAATCTTCGGTACATCAAATATTTCTTCCAAATTCAGAATCCACGGCTGGTTTTCGGTACCATCAAACAAACTTGATATCCATTTCTTCTTTTTACTGCCCTTGACGTATATGACATCAAACTTCTTTAATATAGGTTTCAATATGGTATGAAGTTTTTTGTACGGAATAAATCCATACGACCAAGGTATCCCGTGCCAATTTCGGCAAAGCCAACGTGCAGCAACCCGTTCATATTTCTTTGGCAACTCGTTGAAATCAAACGGTGCATCGAATATAAGATGTAGTATTTCATCCGAATTTTCCGCAACGATACCAACTTCTTTAAAATAAAATTCGTTGTTAGCTCCTTGATAGCCTTGTATATCAAGAAACGCCATTTTTTATCGCCGCCGTAAAACTGAATTTACTCACACAATCCACAACTTTATATAAAATAATTAAAATTGGTGAGGATAGTTAATTTGTGGGATGTATCCGAAAATGGATACTACTAATAGCTATTGCTAGTTAACCATCAAATTACAAACTGTTAATAATATTTAGCACATTACTGAGTACCATGTTCTTTTCACTTTAAGACCTAATGATTTAAGGAATGCTAAATTTTCGGGTGAAACGTGTTGTCGCTTAAAAGTTTTACGTTTAATGATCTTAGGTTTCGAAAGTCCTTTGCTAGGTTGTCTAGTGGTGGACTGCTCTGAATTGTAAATTATCATGGTTCGAAATGCAATTGTTTTACCACGAAATTGTTTTTTCAGCGGAAGAGATGTTAACTCTTTGACAACCACCGGTAAATTGACAATATTTTTGTGTAAGTTTAACTATTTTATACCCTTTAACCATGATAATGTGTATGAACCCTTTAACCATGAAAAGGTGTATGAGCTCTTTAACCATGATAAGGTGTCTGAGCTCTTTAACCATGATAAGGTGTATGAGCTCTTTAAGGATGATAAGGTGTATGAGCTCTTTAAGGATGATAAGGTGTATGAGTCACTCCGGGAGCAAAATGAGTCACTCCGGGAGCAAAATGAGTCAATCCGGGAGCAAAATGAATCACTCCGGGAGCAAAATGAGTCACTCCGGGAGCAAAATGAGTCACATCGGGAGCAAAATGAGTCACTCCGGGAGCAAAATGAGTCACTCCGGGAGCATGTGAGTCACTCGTTGGAGTCAAATGAGTCGCTCCGGGAGCAAATTGAGTCATTCCGGGAGCAAAATGAGTCAATCCGGAGCAAAATGAATCACTCCGGGAGCAAAATGAGTCACTCCGGGAGCAAAATGAGTCACTCCGGGAGCATGTGTGTCACTCGTTGGAGTCAAATGAGTCGCTCCGGGAGCAAAATGAGTCATTCCGAGAGCAAAATGAGTCAATCCGGAGCAAAATTAATCACTCCGGGAGTCAAATGAGTCACTCCGGGAGCAAATTGAGTCATTCCGGGAGCAAAATGAGTCAATCCGGAGCAAAATGAATCACTCCGGGAGCAAAATGAGTCACTCCGGGAGCAAAATGAGTCACTCCGGGAGCATGTGAGTCACTCGTTGGAGTCAAATGAGTCACTCCGAGAGCAAAATGAGTCATTCCGGGAGCAAAATGAGTCAATCCGGTGCAAAATGAATCACTCCAGGAGCAAAATGAGTCACTCCGGGAGCAAAATGAGTCACTCCGGGAGCAATATGAGTCACTCCGGGTGCAATATGAGTCACTCCGGGAGCAAAATGAGTCACTCCGGGAGCAAAATGAGTCACTCCGGGAGCATGTGAGTCACTCGTTGGAGTCAAATGAGTCGCCCGGTGAAGCAAATGAGCTAAGTATATATATATGAAATTGTCTGAACCGGAATCAATGGACTGGGATAAAATAGATGTTTCAATTGGTGTATTTTTCGAACGTGAACCAATGCTGCTGAACGAACTGACTTTGGAAACATTTCTTCAAATCTACAAGTGGATCAGTTTGAATGTGCTGAAAAGTTATGGTGCGAAAATCATACAACGCGCCTGGATTTGGTTACCAGCCGATTATCAAGCCATGTTTCAAGAATGTGAACCATGTTTTGAATATTATAATCGACCCTGGCAACAAGATCATATTGATGGACCACCTGGTTTGAAAATTCGCTGTGAAATGTGCAAGAATGGCGTGAAAATGGAGGAAAACTTTCAACCACCCGTTGGTGAACCATTGACATCTGCAACACGGATTTCACACGTTGAAGACATATTTCTGACTCATCCTTATTTGTATACAAAAGTCAGAAATTTCGATATGTTATTATACTTAACAAAACAACTATTGCAATATGATATTTGGGTGCAACATCTGTATGCATATATGATACCCGAATATGCACAACGAATTTGTCAAGTATGGGATCAGTTACCTGAAAACATGAAACAGTTACGTTCGGGTGTTATTGAATATATAAACAAATCATACAATTTTTAATATTTATTTATTGTAAAAAATATTTCATATACATTTGTTGTAAAAAATATTACATATACATTTATTGTGAAAATATTTTGTATTCATACTTATTTTTTAAAAATAAAGAACAATAATTATTTACATATATGTGTTATTTATTTGAAAAAAAAAAAACCTTTTTATCTTACAGGGTTAAAAAATATAAAAATAAAATATACACTTCAATGAGGGATAACTGCTGCTTCTTATACGGTGGTGTTCTTCAAAATTCAGTAAATTCTTAGTGTGGATAATCAATTAATCATCATCATCATCATCATCATAATCGCTAGCATCTTCTTTATCAGTTTCATCCAGATAATCACCTAGTGGTTCAATAACATCAGCCTTTTGAAGTTCGCGAAGTATAGAGAATATTTCTCGACCAACAGTAGTTTCTTTTAAAGCATTTAACTCTTTGATTAAATCTTCTCGATCGTAAACGTTAAACAACAACATATTTTTATTTTCCTCTAAACTTCGAATAATATTGAGTATTTTTTCACCAGTCTCTGAAGTCTCGTATAAACGTTGTAATTCATCTATTAAAGTATTAGGATTATGCCAGTATTTTATTTTTTTCGATTGTATGTTAACATTTCTACACTCTCTCAAGTTGTCTTGCTTAAAATGCTTAGCTAAGGCCCCGTTTTCGACATTTTCATTTGAAGCTATATGACGTTTTAAGCTTATTGGTTTAACCTGATTGACAATTTTCGCTTCATTTTCCGAGTCAACGTTTCGAACCTCTTTTAACATTATAATATCTAAAGCAGTTCCTAAAAGTTTAGTTAGTTGTGAAGAGGAGGTTGTTTCATTGCAATTGTTATTAATTGCTGTTAAGTGATTTACTTGCTTACTTTCATTAGACCAACTATCTTTCTCGTTTTCAGATTGATGACGGTTTTCTCCTCTTTTCAAAGAGTTAAATTTGGTTTGAATGGCTTCAGTTGCAGCATCTATCCTTTTTTGGTCAAACGGATTCAAGATTGCTTCAGAGTAATCAATATCATGCTGTAGTTGAGATGTATTTTCATCATCATTATCATCAAGTCTAGATATAGAGATATCAGCAGGTGTTTTATTATTATTAGCATCATATGATATGAATTTGCTTGGTGAGTTATCATTCTTTCCAATCGTACCATCATTAATATTGCTTAACGAATTATGTTGAGCATTTAAGTGTCTAGAAAGATTAGACTTTCGCGTAAATGCTTTACCACAAAAATCACAATTATACATCGTTCAGCGGGAGGTCTGAAGCTTTCGCTAGTAAATGAATAACTGTTCAAAGATTTATTGCTTCTCTACTTATATATACTTAGCTCATTTGCTTCACCGAGCGACTCATTTGACTCCAACGAGTGACTCACATGCTCCCGGAGTGTCTCATTTTGCTCCCAGAGTGACTCATTTTGCTCCCGGAGTGACTCATTTTGCTCCCGGAGTGACTCATTTTGCTCCCGGAGTTACTCATTTTGCTCCCGGAGTGACTCATTTTGCTCCCGGAGTTACTCAATGTGCTCCCGGAGTTACTCATTTTGCTCCCGGAGTGACTCATTTTGCTCCCGGAGTTACTCAATGTGCTCCCGGAGTTACTCATTTTGCTCTCGGAGTGACTCATTTTGCTCCCGGAGTGACTCATTTTGCTCCTGGAGTGACTCATTTTGCTCCCGGAGTTACTCATTTTGCTCCCGGAGTGACTCATTTTGCTCCCGGAGTGACTCATTTAGCTCCCGGAGTGACTCATTTTCCTCCCGAGGTGACTCATTTTCCTCCCGGGGTGACTCATTTAGCTCCCGGAGTGACTCATTTTGCTCCCGGGGTGACTCATTTTGCTCCCGGAGTGACTCATTTAGCTCCCGGAGTGACTCATTTTGCTCCCGGAGTGACTCATTTAGCTCCCGGAGTGACTCATTTTGCTCCCGGAGTGACTCATTTAGCTCCCGGAGTGACTCATTTTGCTCCCGGAGTGACTCATTTAGCTCCCGGAGTGACTCATTTTGCTCCCGGAGTGACTTATTATGCCCCCGGAGTGACTCATACACCTTATCATAGTTAAAGAGCTCATACAGCTTATCATGGTTAAAGGGCTCATACACATTATCATGGTTAAAGGGTATAAAATAGTTAAACTTACACAAAATATTGTCAATTTACCGGTGGTTGTCAAAGAGTTAACATCTCTTTCGCTGAAAAAACAATTTCGTGGTATAACAATTGCATTTCGAACCATGATAATTTACAATTCAGAGCAGTCCACCACTAGACAACCTAGCAAAGGACTTTCGAAACCTAAGATCATTAAACGTAAAACTTTTAAGCGACAACACATTTCACCCGAAAATTTAGCATTCCTTAAATCACTAGGTCTTAAAGTCAAAAGAACATGGTACTCAGTAATGTGCTAAATATTATTAACAGTTTGTAATTTGATGGTCAACTAGTAATAGCTATTAGTATCCATTTTCGGATACATCCCACAAATTAACTATCCTCACCAATTTTAATTATTTTATATAAAGTTGTGGATTGTGTGAGTAAATTCAGTTCTACAGCGGCGATAAAAAATAGCGTTTCTTGATATACAAGGCTATCAAGGAGCTTTTTTATTTTAAAGAAGTTGGTATCGTTGCGGAAAATTCGGATGAAATATTACATCTTATATTCGATGCACCGTTTGATTTCAACGAGTTGCCGAAGAAATATGAACGGGTTGCTGCACGTTAGCTTTGCCGAAATTGGCATGGGATACCTTGGTCATATGGATTTATTCCGTACAAAAAACTTCATTCCATATTGAAACCTATATTAAAGAAGTTTCAAGGGCGGTGAAAAGAAGAAATGGATTTCAAATTTGTTTGATGACACCGAACACCGGTCGTGGATTTTGAATTTGGAGGAAATATTTGATGTATCGAAGATTTCCAATCTGCGAGATGAATATTATTCAAGACGCTGTATGATCCATTCAGATAAAATTTGCTCATTAGAAAACTGTATTCTTTTAAAAAAAATTTTATATGAAAAATAAATAGATTTTTAGTAATATATACATTTAAGCAATTTAATTTTTTGTATACATATTCTATAAATAAAATTTTAAAAAAAAGAAAAATATGTGCGTTTTATTTAATTATTACCCGGAATTCCCCTATTTTTTTACAGCAAACAGTTTCTTTCGTTAACCAATAAGAGTATTAACAAAAATCTTATGAAATTTATTATTCTAATTGAAAAGCATATTTCATGATACACCCTGTATACTAAAATATTTATTAAAAATACTAAATATACACCAGTTATATATACATGATATTATATATATGTTAATGATTGATAAAGTATCAAATTCAAAATGTTCTAGTCTATAAAAATTTTGATTTTACAGACTTAAAAATTTAGTAAAACTCAATGCTGTTATCATTTTTATATTAAGCGACGTGTTTATAGTAATTTAAAACCAAAAATTGAACTTTTATTCTGTTTAAAAATGTTAAATACAATACTATTATACCCTAATATAAATATGTATCAGTATTAAAATGATATACATTGATTTTGCTGATTAAACAAATTTTTTGCAATATTTATAAATTATTTTATAATTAGATTTAATACTTATTCATAAATGGCTATACAATTCGTTTACTAGCATTCATAAAAATTAAAATTATATACAAATTTTCTTTCTTATTCTCAATATACAGAGTGTATACATAAAATATCTTTAATATATAGAGTCTATACATATATACATACTGAATTATTTCAGATAATTTTCGTTTGATATAGAAACAGTTTTGTGCTACAGTCAAATTCAAAAGTGTTGTGCACCATAAGAAGTAATATTTTTTGTAACTTGTTAAAATTTCAAGAATTTTTGTTAGTTAACTAAAAAATTGGTCACTGTAGGTTAAATGTTAAAGTATTAAAACTGATAAAAATAATTTCTTGCTTGAGGCCTACAATGGGTGATATTTTTTACTAAACAATTTTTTAACTCATTAATATTCCATTACGTCATCTTTCTTATACCAAAAAAACTCCATATATGAGTCATATGATCATAATTCAGCTAAAATAAACATTTAATTATTAGTTGTTTGTTTATTTTAAAACTGATAAAAATTCCTGGAATTTTCCAAGGTTAAATATACCAAAAATCCCCATAAGGTACAGTTAACACTCGATTTCCGGCAGTACAGTAGCGGTCAGAAATCTGGACCCCGGAGTCTGGTTTTAAAATCTAGCGCTTGGTACAGTGCCCCCACAAAATTTAGCGGCCACCCCTTGGGTTAGGGTATTCCCCACATTTTTGACTTGGTAGTTCGTTTAAAATGACGCAATTAAGGCAAGCGCGTGTTGGGGTCAAGGTTTGCACGTACAGTACGCTTCAAAAAGTGGTCGGATACCTTTTTGGTCAGGGGGGCCCGCACTTTTGACACGGTAGTGTACCAAAAATTTAAGTACAGTACGGTGTCAAAAATTTGGGGCCACCCCCGAGTTAGGGTATTCCCCAACATTTTAGACGCGGTAGTGTGCCCCATCTATCAAATTGTAACCTAAAATTCAGTCTGCGCATGCGTCGTGTACTTAAATTCAGTCTGCGCATGCGTTAGGTTTGGCTGGTAATGGGTTAACACAAAATGAAATTGTTATAAGTAAATTGTGATGATGCATAATGGGTTAACATAAATTAATTTGGTCGCTGGTATTGACTCACCTCTTAGGAATTTCAAGGCTAACAGTATAAGCGAGTGTTGGGGTCAAATGTCAACAACAAATTTTAAATACATGTACTCAGTACGTGCCAGGTCAAAGGTCAAGGTTTGCACATCGATACAGTTTGATGACTCATCAGTTCGGAATGTGTAGTACCGTAAAATGGGTACAATAGGACCGTAAGTCACACGCTTTCAAACATCGTCAAAGGTGTTCAAGTTACTCCGTTTTGCGGTGGCCCAGAACCCGTACAGCTATTCTACTTATATACCAGCATAGCAGTGTAAATCGGTGTGTACAGTGTACACAGATTTACAACGGCAAGAGGAAGGAGGTTTTAGAATGTCCCAATTGTAACTTGTAACTGCATTTCATAAAAATAAAAAATTTACAAAATTTCGTGTAGGTAGAAACAGAAAAATGATTTTAGAAAAACAAAAGTACTGAATGATTAAATTCATATATAAAATTTTATTTTATAACTCAATAACATTTTGTTGTATTTAAAAAAAAATAAATAAAAAATAAATAAAAAATAAATAAAAAATAAAAATACCAATTTTATAAAAACATATACCACGAACAAATAAAATTATATATTATTTTTGTTCATTTGTCGAGCCCGTGTTATACCATAGTTGTCGTTATACACGAAGTACGTACAAATCGTACAAAAAAGTAGCGTGGAAACAGTGAAAAGAAACGACAAACGTTCAAAATTAATACGCGAACGTATATCAAAAATCGTATTGCACTTATGGTTTTATCGATTTTGCCTTGCGGCTGTACACTCCCATATCTGTGTAATACGCTGTAACTTCGTAATATTCTCGTACACATGACACTCGAATCACACGGTTAGTTAATAACGATGTAATCTTTTCCATCGTATAGTTACACTACATTAATAAGTACCTATATGGAAAAATTTAGACAACTCTCTAATATTATTGCCACGACCTTTCTAGAAATTTCGGTAGGTACTGTTTCAAAGTGGTTTTAGTATCGAGCGACTTGAGGTTTTCATGTACGTACACACACACATAGAGAAAAAAAATATACAAAAAATCACTAGAAAAATGTATGTTAATCTCTGCTATTTTATCATTCTTGGAAATATATGGTCTAATATAAATCACTCTTTATATAAATTAAACTTAACAAAAATTCATCTGTCTCACTCTATCATTCCAACATCTTTCTTTTTTTATTACTTTCAGTTTTGTATTTTCTTATTCTTTACTTACAATATCAACCGTGCTATTTTTCCTTTGTTATATATAAATTTTTCGTATGAAGAATTTTTTCCTTAATTGTCGTATAAATCTTGAGAGAAACATGACAATCTTTTAAATTTTAGTTTCCTGCATGAATGTGGATGTGAGGGTAATAATAAAATGACTGTTGGATTATGGATAACGGAAAATTTATTGGAAATATTGTGAATAATCGTTTGCTTTGAGTTCATAGGGCTTCACAAATGGCAGTAAATAAAAAAATGGTGTTTTGAACTGTCGATCGTTGAACTGACTTTAATAAAAGGGTATATTATTGTTAGGAAAACCGATATTTATCAATTATTGCGAGCGGCGTAAATTGATAGTTTTAATGTCTAAACTGTTTTAATTTATCCATCTGTCTCCGTTCTCTAAACCAAAGGACCAAATTTTAAATATCGAAACATTTAGTAGGCAAAAATTATATCACATTTTCTAAGCAAATTGAGTTATCTTGATCTAAAAACCCAATTTACGTAAAAGTAGATCACCAAATAAATTACAAAAGAAAAGGAGCCCAAGTGATAAAAAACTATACACAATTGATATACAAAATCTGTATAATAATAAGATATATTTCATAGAAAATTTGATATTTTCGAACGGAAAAATTTTTAATGGTAATTTAGTCAGATAAATAGGTGTTTTTATGGAAGAAATGCGAGAAAATAATCTTTGCGAATTTGAGGTTGCAGGTGATCTGGCATTACGGACTGCACTCTCAGAGTTCATGGGCCACATTTGGCTCGAAGCCACACTATGAGAAACCTTGTTCCAAATACTCATACTAGTCTATTAGCTGCGATTGATTTCGAACACGCGACCTATCAAATAAGGATCAAAGCTGTTAATCGGAATCATCCTATATAGTAACACCAAATTCCTTTCAGTAAAAACAAAAGTCTATATTGCCTTACATTAGCAAAAATTTCTCGGTTCAAAGATAAATATATTACTGAAAAAAATTTCCCTACATGAAAATATTTTCTTACATGAAAAAATGTTTTTCACGAACTCATTTTCCATATTCACATAAACATTTAAAGCAAAAGTTTGCCGGTAATTATTGTAGTTGTTGAACCCTCGTAAATAAAATTATTCTGAATATGTCAGAACCAATCACACAACTTAACGGATTCCAATGTTATGTTGGTTAAAGCGTAATATACATGTAATGTATGATACTTACGTAAACAAATTATATATATATATATATATATATATATATATATATATATATATATATATATATATATATATATCCCTGGGTAGCGGTGATCTAGATATACAGAATGTCCTTAAAAAAATTGCCAGCAGTGGCATCTCGCAAACGGTGAAAGACAGAATGAATGAAAATGAAAATTAAAAATTTCATAGTGATTGAAAAATTGTCACACTGGATCAGCTTGGACTCGAACCGAGGATCCGAGAAGTTATCCGATCCTTTTGTTCAAGAGCCACTGAACTGGAATGGTTCTCGAACCAAAAGATCCATAATTGCAAATTTATTTTGGATAAGTAACTTCTTACTGGTAAGAACTGTTTTATTTTTTTAGTAAGTTACTGATAAGAACTATATTACTTTTTTTAGTCTCTGATCAGGTGCTTTTACCACTAAGCTATCCAATCCTTTTGTTCGAGAGCCACTCGATACGTTGTCGAATTGGAGTGGCTCTGGAATAATGGGATATAATATCCACAGAAATGGGAGCAAAAATGCCATTTAATTATGCCAAAGTCTACTTCACGTTCCTTAAGAAGAGCAGAAGTTAAATGTCATACCTCAAATGACTTCAATTCTACGTAAAAAAGTACTACAAGAGTATACAGATAAAAATATCATATTATTATTAAGAAGTGATTAGAAGAAAAATAAATTTAGAATTGTTTTTTTTTGGCTATATGTAGCTCGAAAACTATATGGAATTTGGAAAGTTTGGAAATACCGTTCGAGGCGTCTTATGATTCTATCTAATTCAGTTAATTCAACCGAGATTATATGTCTCATCGTTTACAAGATCTCAAAATGCTGGTACTTTTATTAGAAACGGTCTGAATAACCTTTCTTGGAGCACTCTGTACTTCACATATGAAGTTAACCCTATTTAATTTGATGTGTTTAACGGTACAGTGGAGATACACTGCTAGGTACACACACGTATAGCCAGGGTTATAACCGGCGATATATGGTATTTCACTTTGACCATGAATGTTTACCCTACACATAACTAAACAGATATTAACCCGTCCCCCGTCCCCCCACCCTTACCATATCGCTCTGCTACCGTCACTTTCAACCATTTGTCGATGTACCTTCCAAATATGTAGGTGCGTGTACATTTTGTTGGTAAGTAAACACATACGCGACACCTTCTAAAATATTATACATTTCCCAACGACAACACAACAAGCACACATCTGCTGGCGTGAAGATTTTACAATTCTCATATAGCACATTGCAACATGTCACAACATTTATGCTGTGTTTTGAAAAAAAAAAAAGAGGTTTCTCAAATGACTCTGCTGGAAACGGTTTTATTCATTTTACCCTTGCCTAGCTTAGTTAATACTGTGGTGTTCAAAGGATTTAAATGTACTATCATCCCAAGTTTTGATTTCAAATCCTTAACTCTGTCGTGAATAATAAGTTTATACTAGAAATAATGACATTAACCACTGACATTTTAAGCGGTGTGACACTTTTATAACCCGTAGAAAAGGTTTTGGTATTATAATATAAAACATTGAAACAAAACGTTTTTTAACCTAGTATGTTTAACTTTTTAAAAGTTTTAAAAATACTTCTATCTTCCTTGCCAGAACTAAAAGATTTTTAAAATTTTGCAGCAAAATCTAAGTCGTGTCGCATACTTTCAATCGGCAACTGATATTTTTCAAAATGACCTCACAACGGATGAAGGTGACTTGAAACATAAACTTTTCCCATTGCAAGGAAGACAAAATTTCAAAAAAATATAACCAAGTTTAATTTTTATAAATCTCAGTTTGTAACAGTTTTGTTTCCGGAAACTTTCCTTAAAAATGCATCCTTCTGTCTCTAAAATCGAAAAATAAATTTTGTTTCTTTATGACCTTTATACTGAATCGCCTTTCTCATTGACTTTTTAAAATATTTTCATAAATCTCTATATTAAATTTCAAGTCCTTATCAGTTCCTAATCCTCTCCCTGCTCTTCAACAAGTTTCAAGAAATATAAACGGTACGGGAAAGCCCTACAACTGTGTTGTCAGCTTTAATATCTTTAATCTGTTTACGAAATTTGATACTAGAAACTATAGCTATGTCGAGATTAATCTGAGAAAAACACGCAGATAGAAGTATTTAATTTTTGCTGGTTAAAAAAATATTAAAGAAACTAAAGCTGACACCTATGAAAACTACTTTTGAACTTTCCCACCACAAGAACCCAATCTATGCTACTTAAGCCAAATTTGTTTTCAAATTTTTAGCATTCAGTGTACACAGTAGATCACGTCAGAATATATCGCGGTATATTCAAAACTTTTTATCTGTTTTATGATATCATATTTTTTATCTACTTTATTTTCTAAACACATTTGGTGAGGATATTTCACCAAGCGCAAACACGTTCTTCCAACACTACGACACAGGATACGACAGACAACAAACGCTTTCGCGTACTCGCAGCTGGATTTTTTTTTTATTTCACATTTTGTTTGCTAAATAAATAAAAAAAAGTTAAATGACAAAATTATTTTTAAAAGTTCCTACAGTAATTTTAATTTCCAACACGTAAATGTGATATCCGGCTTTTTTTCATTATAAAATGTTTAGGTTTTTTCTGTTGAGTTTAAATTTATTTTCTAAACTGGATTACATCTCTTTTTTTATTTTAAGAATATCCGAGTTGCACAATCAGATTCAAAAGTTTGAGACCATATTTAAATTTTTAAAATTTTTATTTTGGGGATGAGTATTAATTTACTATAGGTATACCAGTATCATATTTTCTGCCGAATGTAATTTTCACTATAATTGAATAAGAATTTCTAACACAATATTTTAGTAGAGACGTCAGAAGTTATTATTATCTTTCCCCTTCTTAATTTTTATGTTTAATAGCAAATGAAAAGACAACAAAATAAGAAAATAGTGAGATAAAACAGCTTAGTAATTGATAAGATAAAATACACATTCATTAGACTAAAGGTTCCTAAAGTTTTGAGTTGTCGGTACAAGCTATAAATACCAAAATATGTGGAGGGAGGTAGCTAAGAAGGGACTTTTAAATAAGGAATGAACAAACTTACTCCGCAATCAATTACAGGGCGAATTTTGATCGATCTCTTATTCTAACTTACTAGCTAAAAATAGAGATCTTATTTCAACTTAAATTAAAAATAGTCTAACAGAAAAACCGCATCCAGAAAATATGTCACATTTTCTAAACTTTGCTAAAACAAAAAATTTTGCACGCAAATTATCCAAATTTTACCACCGAATCCAATTCATTCCATTCTTGTAGCTACTAATTGAACTTGAAAAAGCTAAACTTGATGACGTCATCACATATACCAAACTCTTTTAAAAGCTCAAAAACCATAAGTTCGATGTTAGGAACTGGAAATTTGAAGCTGCTTATAGGTTTTCGATACTGGTCTTCTCATTTATCACAAAATCAGAATTGTAAAAATAACAGAAAAATTACATGTGGAAATTAAGCCACATTTTCTGGAGGAATTTGAGAAACTTGTACAGTAAAAAAGGTAAAACCCACTAATATATAAAATCTATGTAATGACAAGGTATACTGGATATAAAATTTCATATTTTTTAAAGGGAAAATATTTACAAATTCGAGGTAGCAGGTGATCTGGTACTGTGCGCCGTATTTCTGGAGTTCACGCCCTACATTTGGCCCGCGAACCGCACTTTGTGAATCTCTGTATTCTACAGCAAAAAGATTATTAATGTTAGGTTGGTCGTTCTTTGGATGTGGAAACGTGCGTTATTTAATTCGGACAAATACGCATGAAAACGGACGAACGATCCAAACAGCTGTAAAAGAATACAGCTGTAAATGGGTCTAAATATTAATTTTTCGATAAAACTGATCTAATGCATTATTTAACAACATAATTAAAAAAAAATTTTTTTACCCAAGTTTAATTTTTTAATTTTTCTTTAATTTATCAGTTAGGCGGTAAAAATATGCATATGGCATTGAGGCTACTTCAACGGATTGTGTGTTTTTCTTGGTTACATTTCCATTATATCCAAGAAAAGAATCTTTTCTAGTACCATTTCTATCATAAAAATTTGGTTGTAATAGAAATGGTAACTCTCAAAGAACTCACGTGGTATAATTAAATACTCGAATATCCTTAAAATTATGAATGTTTTTAAAATTGTATTAGATTCATTGAATGCTTAAATCTAGAAGGCTTCACTTTACATTCTATTCTGAGAATATTTTTTTTTTATTATGGTCTGACGCCCAACATTCCACTCAATTTTTCTTTATACGTTTGACGTCACAGAGTTATACTCCCGTTTCAGCTTGTAATATCGGCTCGGGTGTGATTGATTGGTAAATAATGTGTCACATGTAGGTATATGCGTTCACAAAAAAACAAAATTATAAAAAAAAAATATGACTAGTAATTTTTCCGCCTAATAATATAGGTATATCCATGTTTTTCGACGCTGTTCGTAGATACGTTTTTATGATTTCGGGGAAAATTTTTTTCCCTCTTTTATGTGCGTGGAAAATCGATTTATATGGATTCCATTAGCGTTTTACGATATCGTTTTTATGCGTGCAAAAATAAAATGGTTACTAAAATTTTATGTTGCGTTTTAAATTCAATGAACTGATACACCTACGCAAAAAAAATTGACTTTAAAAATTGTTAATTAGTTTTGGTAGTCATCTAGCTAGCTGTGTTTAAAAAATTTATTTTTAAAGAAAACACGGAAAAAATGGTTGATTTTTGTCCAATGAGTGACACTAAAATAGTGATTGTTATATTTTTGAGACTTATTGTTAGAATTTAAAAACAGCAATCATCATCTCGTTTTAGACTTTTGCTAAAATATTGCTTATATATTCGGAAATTTTGAGTTCTGATGTAAGATAACTTGATATGGATACAAAGAGCTCACAATTTTCTGTTTGATGATATATAAAACCATGTCGGATTTTCCATTTAAAAAAAATGAAAATGAATTTTGTAAAACAGATAATAGCTCTTAATAAATAAAACACTTTACTTTGCAAAAATATGTACCACTTTTATCGTTTAAATTCTTATGGCATGTTTCGATCAATATGACTATTATCAAACAAGTAAGAATTACATTCAATCATGTTGAAACATATAAATAAATATTCCGCTCGAAATGTTGAAAAATATAAGTATAACCCTTCGGACGGAAATATTAATAATACTAACTTCATAAAGATAGTTGAAAAATGCGCTTATAAAAAAAAAATCATTTATTGCACAAAAGACATTTTTGTAATGGAAAAGCTTACATATTTCTACCACTACTAAACATGTTTTTCTTATTTTAATCAGGTTTTTCTACCAAAATTTAATATTTTAGGAGTTATAAGCAATCTTTATTTAACAATCGATGTGATTATTTTCGATTCACTGAATAGTTTCCTCGAAGGTACACTTTCTAATTGCTTATTTTTTCAGAGGTTGTATGCACTAAAAACTATGTATAAGAAAAAGCCACTGTTTTACTTGCTACCTATTATGCAGAAATCGATCATTTTTTCAATGTCTCGTTTGCTAGAAAATATTTTCTGATGCAGAAAATGTAGTATTAAAATTATTTTTTTACATTTTTACGAGGAAGAAAACGTTGAGTTTGCTGCGATATTTTGTAATTTGCATTTAGTTTGATAAAACAGTATGGAAAAACTTGAACAGCAGTACGATGAAATCAAGCGTAAAATATAATATTTATTTAAAATTCTTATTATGAATAAAAAATTCAAAAATTCATTCGTTATTCATATTTTATACACCGTATTTATGTTGCAATCAGTGGTGGTATTGAACATTTCTTAGCTAGAGAGATAAAAATAATGACGATCAAAATTCTAACGATTTCAAAATAACTGTTCTATATTTTCTCATTTTGCTTACGAAACTACGAAATATAATTTTTTCCCTTCCAAATAAGCAAATTTTCATGTACATTTTATGTTTTAAAATGCTGTAATCATGATTATTCGGATTGTACTGAAATTTACAGGGGAACATCGACATTTAATGAAATTTCACGGTAGCGCTGTGGATATACCATTACTCCAAATTACGATGAAATTGGTAGCGGGCCAGCTAGAAATTAAATCACACAATTTTTGAATATTTTATCAAAAAATCAAAAACGATTGAATAGTTAAAAAGTTATGCCACTTTATGGCATCTTCAGACACACACATTCGAAATTTTTTGCGTTAAAACTGCAAATATGGCAGTTGTTTGATCAACTTTTTTTGAATATCTTTTAGGTATAATATATATATATATATATATATATATATATATATATATATATATATATATATATATATATATATATATATATATATATATATAACATCAGCGTTTGTTAGACTTTTAACCGAAACAAAAAATTCTCTATTTCTGATCTGACGCAGTAATTTCCCTTAAATTTTAACGATTATTAAGAATTCAAGCTGGTTCTGATACCTTTAAATTCCACTGCCAGATTTTGTCTGTTATGCACCCTATATGTCATTTATGTATTATTGATTACTGAAAGATAGCCCCAGTTCTGAAAACTTTTGCAAGTACCGTACTATTTCGTTATTCGATTTGGAATGGTTCTTGTAAATTAAAGTGTCAGATATTGATAATATTGGTAATAAAACACCCCCAGATAATAATCGAAGTTATTAATCAGTCGATGAAATCAGGGCTCCTTAATTGTCGATACTGCTGTCGTCCTAACTCATTATTACTGACTAGATGATATATTTTGAGACTTAGGTTACTTATTTACAAACAGATTAATATCATTAGACAATATCCATGCATTTCAACTTCTAATGCATCTTAACTGACAAAATCACACTGCCACCGCAAATAAATTTATATATTTCACGGCATACACACATTATATTACCAAGGCAATCTATTTAATTTTTTGATAGATGAATGTGATGTCATGCGGACCGATCTACTGAATAAGATATATGAATGTATACACAGAAACTATCAAAAAAAGAATCAAAAATTCTTTTGATTAATTTCATTTTATTTTGTCTGTGCATTGGAATTTATTAATTAACCTTAAATTTAATGTTAAATAAAAACACCCATCCTATAGGTATATTTGTATATATTTTGTTTATTGTGTTTGGAATATGAATCTGTTCTGCAAAACAGAGAAGGAAATATGGTATTCATAAGCTTTTTATTTTGTTTGGAATATGAACACCTGGAATGAACACCATATTTCCTTCTTTGTTTTGCAGAACAGATTCATATTCCAAACACAATAAACAAAAAATAACTTACTGCATTTATTAATAAAATTTACAAAATAGTTTTGTTAAATTTTCTTTTTTAATGTTCATGTTTCGAAATATTCTGATTTAGTATTTTAATGCGATTGTACAAGCGTATTTTGAAGTAGGTACAAATTTTTTACCTTCAGTGGTAAGTCAGTAATTATGTGATGAATTATCAAGAAGATAATTTATAAAATATTTATTAGTCTGTATGCGATTTTTATTTATTAATCCAAAAATGCAATTTATAAGTAAAATGCAAACTAATTTTAAGAATATTTACTCTGTTTGCACACCAATGTCCTTAAATTAACTTTATCGTTTTTAGTATTATGTTACGCTTTCGTTTCCTTTGCTTCATTTTTGTAATTATTACGTTTTATTAAATTTAATATTAAAAACGCATAATTTTAAAAGCAAACCGTTCATTAATTTCCGATACTTGTCTCTTATGCTCTCTTTTCCGTTTTCTATTTTATCTTTCAGTAACTGTATTAAGCTTGAGAACGTAAAGCAGCTTTAGTTAAATGTCGTTTTTCTACTGGAGTATTTTATAATTTATCCTTTAAACTTGTGTAGTCTAACTCTTCAAATTGATCAGAGCAAATTTTTGTTGTCGCTAAATTAAAAACGAAGTTTACCCCACATGCTTTTACCCATTTTACACAAATAATTCCATCAGACTGAAGCGCAAAAAATTTAATTTTCTTTATAATTTTCTTCACTATAATTTTTTTCACTATAATTATTTCATATATTTACCGTCAATTTAAATATTTTATAAACTTTTACAATTCAAAATACTTATAATTTAAATTCAAAATATTTAAACAATTTTGACATAATTTAAATTATTTGTGTCGATCATAATGACGTCAGAAAATGTACCTAATGGCGACTGTAAGCTTCTAATTACAATGCCTTCTATAATATAATATGTGTCTGCAGTGATTATAATTACCATTTTTAATGTTGTACGTTTTGTCGGACAAAATTAATTAATTTCCTATCCATGCTTTAAATAAAAATTAAAATCATGTAATTTTTTTAAAATTTTTAAAAATTAAAATAAGATTTTTCGTCTCGGTTTACTTGGCTTGTTTTCTTGAAAAGTTTAAATTGAATCAACATTTGTAAACAGAAGAAGTTAACATGCAGAGCGATTTTTCTTAGCTACAAAAAAAGTAACAACTCCGCACCTTTATAGACTACCGCCACTGAAACTCATATTAAATTTCTAAAATTGTTAATATTTTAGTGAAACTCCAGTTGTGTTCATCAGAAAATAAAAGAAAAAGAAATTAAAAAAAAAAACAACTGTTGAACTTATTAAAGAGAATTAATAACTTTCAGTTATCGTTTACTTGATTATATATGTAGGTATGCAATATACAAAGTACATGGTACTTTTTTTCAACTTCTTACTTATTTTTTAATAAATGCACAGACTGTTGTGCTTAGTGACCGTAACAGCGTAACAAAAAAGCTCGACAAAGCGTGGCGGCATTAGTGGAAAGAGATACATAAATGTACAAAGATGTCACCGCACCACTTACAGGAGCGAAGGAATAAATGTGCAAAAGGATCAAAAAATATTTGAAATGAAAGAGACAATAAAAAAAATGGAAAAGTGTAGAAAGTGTGAGGGGATGGTGGCTTGTTAATGATAACGTGAAACGAAAGCTTCTCTCTTTGCGTTCGGTACTTTTCGTTTTCGTCGTCATTAGTGAAATAAAAAAACTTAAATTGGATTAAAAAGTTTTTTCCATCTTTACTTTAGGTACAGATACGTTTACTCCTCACCTAGGTTTCTTTGTTTGACTCTCTAATATCTATTTCTTTTTATTAATAATTTTCTCTCTGTTATACTTATTGGGATTCTGTTGTTCCAATATACATGCGTAAATAAAGGAGACTGTTTTAATATACTATAGTTTACTATTAATGTTTTAAGCCTTAAAATTTAAGGTATTAGTTTTCTGCTTACTACATTTTGACAAAAATCATGAATAAAATTTTGTTGATGTCTGAACGTCTCTGATTCATGTACTTAAGAATCATCAGGTTTTTTAAAGAAGAAAAATTTAATTTTTCTTAAAGCTAAGTACGCTTTTAGTTTAAAAACTCTTCTGCAAGCTTAATGTACAGAGTAGTGATGGAGAACTATCGATAGTCCCGACTATCGATAGTTACGATAGTCGTGAAACTATAGATAGTTATCGATAGTTTATCGATAGTTTTTGATACTCAAGTTGGGCGGCATTTAGATAGCCGGCGAGCAAAAAAAAAAAGAAAAACGGTCGCCGGTTTTACGCTGGGGCGGAATTATTCCCTTTTGCCCGGAAATTCCCTTAAAATGGTTGTTTTTATATGTCTGGCTATAATTTCTACGAAATTTTTATTATCTTTAGTATTTATAAGTAAACGAAATGACTGAAAAAAAGTATCGAAAACTATCGATAGTAAAAAAAAAATATCGATAGTTTTCGATAGTCAAAACTATCGATAGTTATCGATAGTGCTATCGATAGTTCTCCACCACTAGTACAAAGTTAAATAAAAAAAATTATTATTAAAAATGCTACTGGCCGATATGTGATGGTCATTTCAACACGCGTTATATTGAGAGGATAGGATCTTGGATACTTACTCTACACAAAAATTCAGTTCTTGCAAGTCTATTCGGCCGGGTTGAGCCATCTTTAACGTTTAAAGTGGTTGTAAATTTCATAATTATTTTAACAAATATTAAAATATTTTGTATCCATGGTAATAATTTCACTCTGTTATGCGACAATAGATCAAAAGACAAATTTTTAAAATTGAGGTATATGGTATCATCTGGAAGTTTAAATGTGAATATACTGAAATTTTAGTCGGTAAATACTATATGATACTATTAAAATTAAAAATTTTTAGCGTCACTTGCGAAATTACACCTTCTTATATTACTACAGAAGATTAAACGTAAATAAATTAATTTAGTTATTTTAAATTACTTAGATAAATATGAATCAGGATAATAATAATGAGAAACTTTTCATAAGAACAGTGTAATTTCTTATTCGTAATCTCTCTTCTTTTTAAATCACACTACCATGGATACACAATATTCTGATATTTGTCAAAATAATTATGAAATTTATCACAACTTTAGACTCTTCCTTGGTGAAGTGTCTAAAGCGGTACCTTGGTGAAGTGAAAACATTACCAGAATGTTTTTTATCGATGAAAATTGTTCTTAACTTTCATATATGAAAATTCCAGAATTGTTACTTTATATAGATTGGGCCTTATGTTTTACCCTCTCTAAACGTTAAGGATCGCTCAACCTGGCCGAATAGGCTTGCCAGAACTGAATTTATATGTAGAGTAAGTATCCCAAGATTCTATCGTCTCAATTTAACGCTTGTTGAAATGACCATCGCAAATCGACCAGTAGCTCTTGGTCTACTATAAGTAGGTAGTTACAAAATAGTTGCAATTTTTTTTTTTATAAAGATAGCAGTTGATTCAGCGAGGACCGGTGAGGGGATGGGGCTGGTGAGGTCATTTTTCGGAGGCCCAGGTCTAAAGAGTGAACCCTCAGCCTCGATTAGGGGCCCGGACAGGGTGGTAAGACGTTTTTTTTTTGCTCGTCAACTGTATTTTTGGAGAAAAAATGTTCAAAAATTTTTTGTTGTGTTCGGGGGTCCGTAATTTCCCTCGCCAGCCCTGTATACAATATAATTCGCAATGGATATTCACGTAAATTGAGGGACCGGTGTAACTATACAATTTTTGAAACGTTAACACAATTTTAAGGGAAAAGTTTATAAATATTAATTAGATCAATTGATATTTTTAAACTAAACCAATCTGAATCATTAATGTGTTTTTACTACGCTTATTTTGCACGTCAACTTTTTATAATGTACAGATATTTCGAGCACGTTTCTCTGAAATTTATTTATACAATCAATTTTAAACAAGATATCTCTCACTTCACTTGATCGCACCGCACCTATCGGTGCCGATCCTTTATTCGTGTAGTTATAATATTAACGTATTCCCAACACGTATTCAGGAAACGGTTCACCTTTTCTATATGCTACAAAAAGTTTTAAATCATTTCATTTCAGAATTGGATCATTTAATTAGAACCATTTTCCTAACCAAGCACATATTTTATGAAATTTATAAAATCTAAAAAAGTAGGTATTCATTTTAAATCAAGACAGTATACAATTAAAAAAAAAAAAGAAGAAAAAATGTTATTTTTATAAACTTTTGAGAACATCGTTTTGTGTGGAATTTTGAAACACTGGCTCTTTTTATTTCTTTTTATTAAAAAATCAGCACGTCTTAAGACACTGTAACATAAAGTAGTGGTGTAGTAATGTTAAAATTTGAGAAAAAATTTCTAAATATGTTATGGATTTTCAATTTTCATTTATGTTTCTTTTACTTTCTTTTCAATTTTTCCATGTTTCGAAATTTAGATGAAAACTTCAAAAACTATGTAAGTACACATTTAGGTATCATGATAGATGAAGTTTAATTCGCATTTAATAACAAATAATAATTTTTGTTATTTTTTTTTTAGCTTTTCGTACCAAAAGCGTATTAAAGAAATCACTCTGCTATCCTTCCGTTTGTCACAGACGATTCTCTCCGAAACTATTCGAGATAAAATGATATAATAAAATTCGTGATGGCTCAGTTATACAGTAGCTATGAAGTCGAATTTTGATCCTAGGGTATAATTTCCTTGGGTAACTTAGAGAGTGGAAGATTTATCTTTTTCCAAAAGCATCGTGTAAGGCAGTGTTTTTCAACCTGTGGGTCGCGAAGCCTTTTTAAGGGGGTCGTAGTTATTTTAAAAATAAAATCACTCTAATTCAAAAATAAAGTAAACGTTAATTAAAGGTTACATTAATGTGACGGTAACGCCTGTTTTTCGTTGACCAATTTTTCCCATCGCGGATTCGTTCTTGATACGCAGAGAATTAGGTCATTTCCTAAATTCAGATGATTTCTCTGTTTGTTTTTTATTTGAGCCATCGAAGAAAACGTGAACTCACACAAGTAGGAAATGGAAAATGGGTTCAAACACTTCATTGCATTTTATCAGCAGATAATTCTAGCAGATTTACGTTGGCTTCCAAATTTGGCTCGCCTGTAGTTGCCTTTAAAATATGCCTGTTTCAGGTACGTAATTACGTATTTAATCGATACCTAATTATAAAAATAATTAATAATAATGAATGTACTCGATATTTATAACATAAAAAAATAAATGAAATAACGGAGGGTAGGGGCGCGAATTATTTTTTCCATACTATGCGGTTGCGCCATGAAAATAGTTGAAAAACACTGGTAGAAGGGTAGGGTATCAAATGAAAATTTCGTTTCAATAAAGGAATACTAGGAAATAATACGGCGTGAGTTCTGAATGGTACCAGCTCCGTTTTGTCACATATCAGAGAGGCGAAATGCCCTCTTTATTGGAAATAACTTTCAAAATGAAACATTAATAAATCGTAAAGAATAACCAGATATTAAAAATGATATATTGTTCTACATTTATCCAAATAGGTACTAAAATACTGAAAGTGAGTTTGTGAGTTTCCCGTGAAATATTAACTATAGCGTTTCATAATTTCTTAATTTGTTTTTTCAAAATTGCTTATAGATGGATTAGAAATCTTAAAATCAATACCGTAAGGATTAAAGTAAATTGATTTTACGCTACTTAAAAAAAAATCGGTAAAAGTCATTGAACCAATTTCGTACAATTTTGGGAATCTTCAATCGGGATACCAAAATTATTCTATTAATTACTTCTATTATTCACCCATGAGCCATACTAAATATTTGATTTAAATCGATTTGATAATTTTGACGTAGTTTTGAAATTTGAAATGTACTTTGTATTTTACAGTAAATTTTTTCCATTTATCAATATTTGAATTCTTTAAAGATAATCATATTTACGTAGTTTATTGAGATATAAAGATGAGACGTCTGCTTGCGAAATATTTCAATTTCTTATTATTACATTTCTTATATAAAAATAAATAACATGTGCCTCGTTTACCACTAAATTTACCATACAGCCGTTTACCACACCCTGCCAATATCATGTCTAGACACTGGTAATTTTCTACTATTTTTATCTTGTTACTTTGCGTTTTTCCTTTGCTTCGATTTAATAAAATCCAATCCAATTGTGATAAGAATCACACAAATAATATTGAGTAAGAATCTACCTGAAAATTCTTTTCTTGTGCTATAATAGTTACTTCACACCTGATAGGTTTCCTCCATGTCTGCCACACTTTTCATATGGTAATATAGATCTGAAATGTAATTACTGTTATCGTCACCCCACCCCTCACAACGGTGAACGGGGTGTTTCGTGGATGGAAAATTGTATTTTCATGTTTTCGTTGATAATGTCGGGACTTGTGGCTAGGGATGTAAGCGATATATCGATATATCGAAATTATCGAAAAAACTATATTATATCGAACTAAAATATCGCCTTTTTAATTTACTGCATTATCATCCAACCTTAATAAATTATTAATTTTGAATCATAATTTTAAATAATTCATTGGCTACAAGCTAAACTACCTTATGTGATTGTACTTTTAAGTGTAAAGTTTTCTTAAAATATATACAAATATGGAGTTTTTGTTTATGATATCCCACTGACCTCACAGATACTAAAAAAAACAATTTGGATAAGTAAGTAGTACTGACTACCGGTGCATTAAGGATTAAATTGACGTAATTCAGAAATGAGATTTCTACTAATTTATTGCTATATTTGATCTGACCCACGGTTCTCTAACTCAAAAAGAAAAAATTTTACAGTAGGGTAACATCATATCTTACAATCGAATTCACAGTCTCTGTCAAATTTTAAATCTTGCTTTCTGTAAAATAACCATTTTAGACCTGAATAATTTTGGCTTGTAACTACAGAAATAAGTATTAGCTAAATTTAGAAAATATTGAATTTTACATAATTCATTTAAAATGAATAATAAACAATAAAAAATATAAATAATATTATTGTTCAATCCTACAATATATTTCACAAACCAAACTGTTTTGATAATCTGCGAATTATCCATAATAATATTGCATGTGCTTAGGAAATCTATGTTTTAATATTGTAAAAGTTGTAAAATATAATATTTACTTACTTGTTTCTTTTCCTTAGTTAAAAAATAATAATTCAGTTAAAAAAAATTCATTAAAATTGAAAAAAATATCAATATATCGAAATATCAATATTTCGTAACGATATTTATATCGAAATCGATATTAGTTTTCGATAATGTCGATATCGATATTATCGATATTAGTGGAAATATTTGCATCCCTACTTGTGGCTACGGTTCAGTGATTTGTTTGTTTATTTGTTACTATTATTTGAACTTTAAATTTTTATATGGCTTAGTTCACTTGAAGAAACATAAGTGCTTTATTTTACTTTTCTATTATATGTATACGTATATAAAAATAAAAACCTTGAGAATTTTTCGAAGAGAACGCTTTCGCAGTATAATATATATTAAAGTCAGTGTAATTAATTTAAAAGTAATAATATTTACCAATTATTATGAGCGCAAACCTACAAATATTGTTGAAATTTAAAACTTATGCACGAAATTATACAAATGCTTTGCAGTTCAAAGTGTCACAAAAGTAGGTGTATACTGCATAAATGAATAAGTGTGATATATTTTTTTAAATACCGTTAATTATAATGTTGTGACGTAGTTACTGACTTTAAAAACTAATAATTTTGCTGATGTAATCTTAAGGAGTCTCCACATTCTCGCCGAGGTTGGACGAGGTTCCTCGTCGAGTTCCTCGCTGAGCTTGGCTCAGCCATATGAATAGCATTAAAACACCAACCGCGAGACACAACGAAATGACACTCTACATTCTCGTCTCGTCCAACCTCGGCGAGAATGTGGAGACTCCTTTAAGTTTATTTGATATTTAGTTAAAAGTTCAATTCTAAGGTCTGCGACCTAAGCACATAATTATGTCAAAAAAAAGCCGTTTTTTTATTTATGAGTTTTTATAACTTTTTTATCAACTCACAGACTAAAGCACATAATATATATATATATATATATATATATATATATATATATATATATATATATATATATATATATATATATATATATATATATATATATATATATGTAAAGCACATTGTGTATCTTTTTAATTTTGTTAAATGTCTTCTAATTTAACATGTAAATAGAAAATAAAGTATTTTGTGTTTTCTGTAAATTTAACAATTTCGATTTAGGTCCACCAACCTGAAAATTAATGAGTGAATAAAAAATAATAATAGGTAAGCTAATAATAAGCGGTAAAAGTGACTATTGTCTCGGTATTCATTACATTGACTATTTAAAGCGATTATTATTAAAACAAACCAGTAATTATTGATACAAACTGAATTTAGTATAATTTTCAGTATATATAGACTACTCTTTAAGAAATATCACAGAATGTGGCTGTATGTGTATAACCGAAAACCTGTTTCTCTGTTTTGGTTAACCGGTTTATTTCGGTTATTTTTTTGACTCGGTTATCACCGGTGTTTTTTTTAATCAATAAACGGAGAAAAAACCAGACAAATTATTTTAAGAAATTTAAAAATTTAAGTCATTTATTCAGTGACCGGTGATTTGTTTTTATTAAAAAAAATTATTTAATTAAGTTCTTTAAAATTCTAATACATTTAGTTAATTATGGTTATTACGGTATGGAAAATAATGAAATCATGTTTTGTTTTCAATATTTATTTTTATTTGCTTCTATACCCAATAATAAAATAAATAGTCTCGGTCCAACCTGACAGACCAATACCAAGATTTAAATAAATAAAACAAAGAGGAAAGCACCAAGCAAATTTACCAGATATTGTTATTAAAATTTTACTCAACTTTCAAAATGGTTTATTAACTGGTAATTTACTAAAATTTTTAAAACTTCTAGATCATAAGAAATTTAGGAAAATGAATAAAATTTTCGTTTATCACTATCGAATATTTATCAAGGAATTTCCAAAAAATTCCGTACCTATCGAATATTTAGTAATTACATATAATAATATATGAGTTTATTGAGTTCTACATTTCTTTTACAATGAGTTCTATATTTCTTTTAACAGATTTGTGTTTCATACAGCTCTTCTTTGCCTAAAAGCAGTACTTCGCTTTCGCATTTTTGTTAGTTGAGAGTTACATTTCGCATTAAATCGCTTAATTTTTTTGTTTTTGTTTGTATCTACAGTAATAAATTCGTTTAATAATAATTATAAAATAAAAATTTTTGCCTTCATAAGTGTTGTTTTTCCCAGAAAAAACCGAAAACCGGTTTTTTCAAAAACCGGTTATTTTAAGCGGTTTTAACCATCATGTTAAACCGAGTAGAAATTAAACCGAAATAATAGAAAGCCGGTTATTTTTAAAAAACCGGCATCCCTAGTAGAGACGCTATAACATAAGCTTGCATCTCTTACGCAAGTTTTCCTCGAGACTATTGAGAACAATTTATATCTGGTCAGATTTGAGAAACTGCATCTATCCCCGTTAGTATGAATCTATTCGACATTTTGAACACCCTTGAAATTATTCTTGTTCACTTTATTGCGAATCAACTGTATTTGTTTTTCGTAATAAGCACAGTGTTCATTATAAATCATGTATTTTAGTATTATTTTCAGTCGAGCTAAAACAAAACAATTGTAGGAAAGTTTCCTATTTCGAACAATTGTAAAATTTATTGCAAATTTAATTGCAAAATTAGATACAATCGAATGATTTTAACAATAAAAATAATAATAATAATAATAATAATAATAAAGTAACACGATACATTTATATTTGTAATAACTTTATATAGAGATTAAAACTTTCATATTTATGTAACTCTGAACATGGAGATATTAGTTTGTAGGTAAATGTACAATCAATATAGATGATGTACATGAAATTTAAAACCATTTTTATTAGTTTTGACTGGTGCAACATACGTGAAGCATGTCCCTGGTATTTTTATTTTATTTTGAAGATACCTATATAGGATTAATCAAATTCGTATGCTATTAAATTTTTATTTTTGAATTTGTTAGTAAATATCAATTTATTTTTGAATTACAACAGTAGTATCTATGTAAAATATTTGTTGTTCTGCCTCGCAGCTAAAGTAAAAAACTATTAAATTATTGCTGTGAGTGACGTAAAACCAGTTATAAAAGTGCTCAGGGCATTTTACTATAGATTTTTATTTAAATGCAAAGTTATGTAGCTATAGGTTCTCAAACTTTAAAAATTTTGCCATTTTTATCATTCCTGATTTCCATTTGCTCTTGATACTGTTTAATACATTGAATAATGTTTCGTTCTACATTACTGAATGAAAATGAAACACCGTAAAACGAGAGCTACCTGTACTTGTATTTTTTTATTCATATTGATGAAGTAGAATAAAATAACTAATGAATAACGCTATGCTAGTTAATGACAGTTTTGCACAATTATCCGGCGTGGGCTTTGAAGGCAATTATTTAGTTTTTTTTTTTTTTTTTTTTTTTTTTTTTTTTTTTTTTTTTTTTTTTTTTTTTTTTTTATCGCCAGTTAGTTCCGGAACTTGTTTTGTAAGTTACGAATCACCAACAATTTTTTAATTTTTTTTTTTTTAAAATTAGACTAAAAAATAGTGTCTTAGACTGATTAATAAGTTTTTTGAAATAATCACCACAAAAAATTGATAATGTTAATAAATATATTAATACGGAAGACTCTCGATTATCCGAGGTAATTGGAACCGAGACCATCTCGGATACGGAAGAACTCGGAAACGGATAATTCGTAGGTTATGTAGGTTATGTACTATGGTGTTAAGAAATTGAAAATGACGTATGAAAATGTGAAAACTCTAACTGCTGAGAAACCCTGGCTTGATGTATCCAACACACATTTGATGATTTTTTTAGAATATTTGTTTCTAATTTAATTTATATTTTGGTTTAATAGCTTTGCTTGCATCAAAAAAATTCTTCTTGATTTTCTTCATTAAAAAAATTCTTTTCAAAATTCGCATAACGGTCTACCCGACGTATACAGCATTCACTATTTACGTGATATGTAACTTTAGCTTTTAGAGGCTAGAAGTTTGTTTTAAAAACTGTATACATTTATACCATTTATATAATTCATTCCACCATTACACTAAATGTGCAATTTTCCTAAAACAATTTATATCTATTTAAGATAACAAGACATTTTAGCAGTCAAATGATAGCCGTCTGGATCGAAAGATTGATCGATAAACATGAATAGTCATTTAAAATACTTAGACAACAGGATAGTAGAAAAAATTGAAAGATAAAATTAACTGTATTTCTAGATTCTGGCTTCAATAAGAATAGAAAATGGTTGCGAATTAAAGTTGAAAATTGTCTTTTCTAAATTAAATAAATAAACGAGTTTTGTAACTATTTACAGTAAACTCTATTTATGCTGACATGCACGTATCATACGAAAATTGTATACTCATTAAGCATATTTTACTGTATAGTAGAAAGTTATTTGAAAAATGAAAAAATCAGATTTTAATATCTGCAATATAGGTATTTGAACATTTTGATATGATTGCATAAATATGTAGCTATAATAGTTTTAGTTCTGGGCTACTACATGCGGACTTGAATAAAAAAGCAAGCTTCTCTCGAGCTATAGCTATTTCCATTGACATCCTCTGGGAGCCATTAATTAGTCTACTGCAATAAATTAATAATTACTTGCACGTAGAATGCATATATTCATATTAAATACAAAATAAAAACATCAACATATAGGTATACTACAAAATATAAATTACAAACAGTTCTCTCATGCCACGATGTTATATGCTTTTTATTGAAATTTCATTTATAAGATACAGTACGTGACAATCAACGCCGGTCAGCGTTTAAAATATGATTATATAACATACATTTTCCTCTATATAAAATGTTCAGTTAGATTATCACCAAAAATTTACATATAGAAAGGTCGTATATAACGATGCAGTGTCGACTCTACGATCTACTAATAACCTATGCTAAGCGTCAAACACAAAATTTTGAAGTAAAACTATGTTCATAACGTTGGCTTTGGTTTTAATATACGATAGTTCATCATAAAATTATCACGGATACTTTTGGGCAAACTATTTCAATTAAAAGTTCATCTTAATAATAGATGTATTTTTGGTTATGGTTTGGTTATCGAATCATATAATATTTTTTAATTTTTTGGAGTAAGACAAAGAATAAAAATTTATTTATGAGAAATTTTGTATTTTGAAAAAGCAGAAATGTATTTTCTTTTTCTATTTCCATTGTCAATTTGTATTATTTTTTTAAAAGAAAGCGAAGGGTTATCAAATTGAAGTATGGACTAAGAATTATTGTTAGTGAGAAAACTGTAAGATGACATTTATAATTATTTCTTAGAGGACATTGGAAAAATCTTTTTAGAGTAGGCAATTTTAGAATTTGTAATGTTTTGAATTCATGACGACGAATTACTGTTTTTCCGTTTATAATATTCCGTTCCAAAATTAACAAAATGCAACATTTGTGGAATCACTTAGGTGTCACGGAGCAACTGTATGACGCAGAAATCTAAAATTTGAACAGTTATAAAAAATGGTGACCTAATTGTAAAAATTTTAGATTTCATTTTTAACCATTATTTTCGGGTTAGAACAGATGTTAACAATAAATTACATAAGTTTGTTCTAAAAATATACTGTGGGTGTCAAACGGAAACTTGTTGGAGCTCGAATTCAAACATAAGTGAAATAATATTTTATTTTATATATCGTTGTTTTATCTTTGCTTATTTTTATGAAAATTTGTTGGAAAAATCTTTGCCTCTAAAAACGTAATTCAGAAAAAAATTTGAAAAAAGATCCAGAATATACCTAACTTATCTAGGTGTAGATTGAATGAAAATTTTCAGGATTGTATTTTGACATTTTTTTTTTTTAAACCATTAACAAAGCAGTTATCAAATTAATCATTTGTTATACTGAATAAAATAACAATATTTGATAAGCCTGGTAGCAAAATAAATAACTCTTGGGCCCTAGATTTTCTTTTTTTTCAATATATATTTATTTAATTTTTTATTTTATCCACATATAATTACTCAGTGTTTACTACGTATTTAAAATTAAATTACTATTAGAACATTTACCATTCAAACCAGGAACATCTGTATTATTAAACTTTCAGTTTCAGTACCATCAGTACAATGTTTACACTTACTGTGTACTATAAATACTTTTGTTACGAATAATAAACTGTTTGTGTTTTTGTTTCCAAAAAATACAAACCTCTCGTGTAATAATAAGTACTATAATATATCGTTACGACTGGAAAAAGTCATCCTCTATCTAAATGTAGATGAAGATATCATTTATAATATATAGTATGTATGTATATCTGTATTCCCATAATACACTTCCTTTACCTCCTATGTAATAGAGATCATTAGAGAACGGCTGTAAGTGGTGGTGTGATGTTTTGCTTTTGAAATAGGATGACACTTGCCAGAGTAACATTACATAGGTATTATTTTAATTAAAGTATACAAAACTGACTATAATATAGGTATGTATAGAGGTACATAGTATAGATGTCTGACATATAATATTAGGGTATAATATGCGAATGAAATAAGACAGCACTAGGATCCACTAGGATCTACGACAAGCACAGATATGTAGCGACGTCACTAAGCAAAGTGGCAGGAAATTATCACATCAACTTAGTATAAGTTAGTTAATATTTATAACAATAATCTTTTGAAATTACCTCGAAGAACGAAAGTCCTTTTGTATCCGTACGTAAGGAAAATTGTCACTTATACACAAAGTGGTAGAGTTATTCAAAATGTTTTTTTTAAGAAAATCGGTTTAGTTTTTCATAATTTTAAGTATTTCTACCACCAATAAAACCAGAAATTATTGGACAAATTTCAAAACTTCTTTGACTGTTTGAAACTAAACTATTTCAGATAGATGTAGGTGATGTTTAGTTCCAAAATAGCAGTATTCTGCAATTTGGTTACTTTCTTGGTTTATGTTGATTAAATGATTAAAGATGTAAAAAAAAAAAAACTGATTATTTTAAAAAAACTTATCAGAAATTTTTCGCCGGTCTACAGACATATTTATATACCATTCAGGTAAACTCTATTCTAAAGATTTTTAACCGACTTCAAAAACGAGGATGTTTCCAATGGAACTAGTTTTTTTTTTTTTATGTACATACAACGATTTTTCCCACATCTCTGAAGCAATTTGCGACATTATTTTTTTGGTTAGTAGAAAAAGCTCTTTAGATGGTCCCATGAAAATTTTATTGATATTTGTTGTGTGATTTTTTAACCATCTTCAATAATATGAATAATTATGGAAATTTTAAAATTTGTATATATAAAATTATTTACTTTAAAAACTATAGTTACATATTTTTTAATTTATGTTGATCCAATTAACCTAAAAAGAATTTTCTGTCGGTAACTAGGTACCTAGTTTAAAAAGAAATTCTTTGATGACTTAAAAAATTGGTTGATTTTCATCGATTTTTTGTTTTCCTAATAATTACTACTTTAAACACTAGGTATGTTCCAAATTTCAAAGCACAGTCAATGAGTGCCCAAAATAATGATTTCTGGACACTAGTATTTTGGAAGCTATTCCTCCTAAACGTATGAAATTTGGAATTTAAGAAAATAAATTTAAAAACCAAATAAAATATTGCAATAGGGTGGGTTGTTAAGCATTGTGACTAAAAGGTATGAAATAATACCCCTGTCGCAGCATCTGCATAACATAGCGAATTTCCAAATCTTGGGCACTGGCGGATCTCATCTAAGACCTGTACCTATTTAAAATAGTTTAGCTTTCTAAGAGTAAAAGAATTTTTAAAATCGGCTGGGTAATTAGTTTTGGTATTTTTGGGGACCCAAGAACCCGAACGAATTTTGTGCAGTATAGTTGTATCCATCTAAAATAATTAAGTTCTCTAGAAGTGAGAAATTTTTTAGCATCGGTTCGATAGCTTATTAATGGCGTTTTCGGATCTGCAAGATCCCGGTGGACCTCATTAAAAAATCAGCTCGACCGTATATTCTAGGCGGACTTTATGTAATATATATATATATATATATATATATATATATATATATATATATATATATATATATATATATATATATATATATATATATATATATATATATATATATATAATTAAGTTCACTCGAAAAATAATAGAGTTTTTAAAAAGAATTACAATGTTATTTTATTTAATCTTTAGTCACAAAACAATAATTACAAAAATTTATTATTACAATAATCGTCAATACAATAAGCTTGTAGTTTTATGTCAAGGAAGTAACTTGTTGCTGGCCGGTTGATCTTCTTTATTTATAGGCTTCATAATGCTGATTCGATATGCACATGTCACTGGATCAGTTTCCCAGTGATGCGATGTTTGTGAGAATTGTGAATTATGCATTTTTGATACAGTGCAAATTCCACCATTTCCGTTGGACTGAATATTTGAAATCGACATTTGAAATCTGATACTCTCTGCAGTGTCATCATTTATGTGTCTATTGTGTTAAGCGTGTGAAGAGACTGTAACTCCTCCCTCCTCAGTCGAAAGCGACGGCCAAAGGAGTTTTACTTCTTTGGTTGGAGCTGGGGTTGTATGCTGTACTTCTATTTCCTTAGGTTTCCATATTGTTCTTCTCCGAATGTAGAAGATACTAATAGCAACTATTAGTGGAGCTAAGATGAAATAGGTTACTGAAATATGTAGTGTTCCGTGCTTCTTTATTAGTTGTATTTCCTCTCGGTTCTGGATATGGAAGTTTTTCAGTTTGTGTACGTCCAGTTTTTCTTCGAATTTTGATGCGTTAACCTCGATATTGTACGTCGGAGCTAGATGAATTTCGTCTTCTTTTTCGGTTATTTGATTGGTGTATGTAATTTCGTTCATTGTTACGGAGCAATTTCGAAAATGTATTAGGATAGTTCCTGTGATATTTCGGTCGTTGATTCCGCAGGTAGATGATAGGCTGGTCCCCGGAGAATTTTTTATAATGATGTAATTGCCTCTCAGTGGTTTTATCTCCGTTACATTGTTAAAATCTTCGTAAGTGCAGGAGGCAGGTTTATTGAGAAGCAGATTGCCAAAGCACTTTGAATGTTTTGTTTTGATACTGCTTGTTTTGAGGTGGCATATGTAGATTTGCTCTACTCTGGGACACTCTTGGTCAACTAAATACAACTGATACTCGTTGGAAAGGACGTATGGTTGGGTGATTTTTATTGTTTTTAGGGTATAAGTGGGTAATTGTTCTAGGTAATTTAACTGGTAGTTCTCGGAATAAAAATTGGGGATACGGGTGTTAAAAATTATGCTTGTATCATTATAGTAAGCTTGTAGCTCGAGAAATTCGTATATTTGTTCATAAGAGGCAATGGGTATTGCTTGATGTCTTAGAGATGTGAAAGCATCCTCTAACTCATTCGGTAAAAGGATAGATTTGGAAACAATATTGAATTTGGCTAGATTTATTGAATGTGTAATATCTTTTAGATGCTCGTTTAAGGTGTCAATATTATAAGTCAATTGATACACGTACTGCATGAATTTTACGTCTTCTTCTACATGCCTATTGATATTATTTGATATCGAGTTTAAGTAATTATTGATTATAAATTGTTCTTTGTTAATATGTTCGGTTATGTTGTTAAATCGCTCAATCATTTGTCTATTAATATGTATCTGTTTGTTCAGTTGGTCTGAGATATTGTCCTGGTTCGTCATTAGTCTTTCGATATCCCTGTTAATTTGTAACGCGTCGTCATTGTCCAGGTTACCTGTAATTTGTTTGATCACTGACCCAAGTCCGTTTATCAGTCCTCGTTTAGTAATTCGTTTGGGGTAGAGGGTGTGAAAATTATTTTCTAATTCTTGCAGCTTTAGGTTAAGAGTGTTATGGAATCCTTTTAGGTGTCGATTTTGTGTTATGAGTTTCACAGAATATTTGATGTTTGCGATGTTTTCCCTGTAATTATTTAGGTTTATTATATGAATGTAGTGGTTATAATCTTTCACGACTCGGGCCTGCCCTAGGTTCATCAACAATATTCCTGGGTTGTTTGTTAAGTCCGTCATTTCCATCTTTTGTCCCATTGTCGTTGCCGTCAGTACTAGCCTGAAATTTAGATGGTCTTTTTAATTTCTGTTTGTGAAGTTTCCGATTTTTCTTATCTCTAATAGTAAGTCTTCTATTTTGTTTTACGGAGGTTTCTTTGAATTTTTTATGTAGCTTATTGTTATGTTTGTTCTCTTGTAAGTAGGCTTTTGTGTTAGGCTGGTAAGTTAGTGGTTCGTCTCTGTCTCTATTTAGTTTAATAATTAGGTCATGTTTCTTTCCTAAAGTATGGTTATATACTTTTTCGTATAGTTCTTGTTGTTTGTCATTGATTTCTTGGAGGTCAGGTTTTACTTTTAAATCGTATGGTCTACCAAAAAATAGCTCGAACGGGGTGTATTTAGTTACTGAGTGTATTGAGTTATTGTAGGTGAAAACTGCAGCTAAGAGTTTACGTTTGGGGGACATTGTAATATCGCTATTGTCGTTATGAACTATACGATATATTTCTAAAAGTGTCGAGTGAAAACGTTCAACTGGGGAGTTGGAGTTTGAGCTACGAACGGAAGTGATGTGTAGGTTGATATTGTATTGTTCACAGAATTCTTTGAATCGTATTGAGTCAAAACCTTTCTCAGAATCCGCGACTAATGTTTTGGGGTGACCGTACGTTGCTATGAATTTTGAAAGGGCTTCAATCAAATGTAAACTATTCCTTGTTTCTAAGAGATATGCTTGAGCGAATTTCGAAAATTTGTCAATAATTGTGAATATGGTGTTTTTGTCAACGTAGAATATATCGCAATGTGCTATTTCTAATGGTTGGGATGGTGTTGTTGTTAACTGGAATTTCTGTTTGGGGGGCCTCCTATCATACTTGTTTTCGTTACAGATTTTACAATGACTTATATAATAGGATACTTTAGATTTAAGATTCGGGAAATAGTACTCCCGTCTCAAGTGAGCTATTGTTTCATTTATTCCCCGATGGTTACTGTTCTTATGGTAATTTGAGATTATTTGGTCTTGTTCGTCGTCGTTCAATATGTCGGGTAGAATTTTCGTACACCGGACTAGTCGAAATTGTCTTCCTTGTGAAAAGTATTCTACATATATGTCTTGAAATTTTTTAAATAAAGAGTCTTCTACACAGTAAATGGCTGTCAGTCTGTTTGGTGAGATATATTGTCTGATTATATTAATTATTAGCTCGTCGTTGTAGCTAGGATATTGAAATATTTGTCTTTTCTTTGTTTTGAATAATATTTCGTATTTTCTGTTTGGTTTACTTTTGTTTCGCTTTAAAATAATTTGTTGACTGAAATCGTTTAAGGGGTTTTCGGCTATTGGTATGTATGGGGTACTGTCTTCATCAGCGCTGTGAGCTGAATTCGTGTCTGATAGATCTATTGTAACGTGAGTTGAAGTGTTACTGGCAGTCTCGTTATTGTTTAGTTCGGAAATTTTTACTCGAGAAAGTGCGTCCGCGTTCGTGTTATTTTTACCGGATTTATGGATGATAGTATAGTCGAACTCTTCCAGCTTTAAGCGCCATCGAACCAATTTGCTATTTGGTTCCTTGAGCGACATTAACCATGTCAGCGGTTTGTGGTCGGTTATGATCTTAAATTTTCTTCCGAACAAGTATGGTCGGAAGTACTTTGTCGCCCAGACTATTGCGAGCAGCTCTTTCTCAATAGTGGAGTAGTTCTGTTCGCTTTTCGTCAATGTTCGACTGGCATAACAAACAGGTCTGTCTTGTCCCACGGGACCTTGGGACAATATGGCCCCTATAGCAATGTTGCTGGCATCTGTTGTCAGATTGAACGGTTTGGTAAAGTCGGGGTATGCTAAAACTGGTTCGTCTATTAGTAGTTTTTTGCACGTTTCGAAAGTCTTTACATAGTCGGGAGTAAGTTTTATTTCTTCTCCTTTCCGTAAGCATTGCGTCATGGGTTTTGTCAGCTTCGCGAAGTCCTTAATAAACCTTCTATAATATCCTAAGAGACCAAGAAAGCTTTTAATTTCTCGCGCTGTTTTGGGGATCGGGAAGTTAACTACAGCCTTTATTTTATCTGGGTTTGGTTTTACACCTTCGCTGGATACTACATGTCCGAGAAATGCTACTTCTTTGCACAGGAACTCGCATTTGTCTGGTTGGATTTTTAGATTTGCTGCTCGGAGTCTATCAAAAACTTTCTGCAAGTTCTCAATATGCTCTTGTAGTGAGGTGGAGTAGATGATTATATCATCCATATATACGAGACATATGGTACCTTGTAAGTCGCCGAGGACGTTATCCATTACCCTTTGAAAGGTCGCTGGTGCGTTCTTCAATCCAAAGGGCATACGGACATATTCGAAGTGGCCATGTTCCACCGTGAATGCGGTTTTTGGAATGTCTTTGGTGTTTATTTCTATCTGGTGGAAGCCGTTCGCGAGGTCGAGGGTTGTAAAATACATACTCCGGCCTAACTTATCTAAGATATCATTAATATTCGGTATCGGATACTTATCATCGATCGTTTTCTCATTAAGTTTCCGATAGTCGACGACCAGTCTCCATTTTTGCTTACCACTGGCGTCTCTCTTTTTTGGTACGATCCAAATAGGAGACGACCACGGCGAATAACTTGGCCGAATGATACCCTGTTTCAATAATTTACTGATCTGTTCGCGCACTTCGCTTTTGTGAATTTCCGGGTATCGATACGACTTTGTATATATTGGTACGTCATCTACAGTTTTGATCGAATGTTTGATTTTGTTCGTGAAGGTCAGATCTTGTCCTTCCCGATAAAATATGTCCTCGTAGTCCCTACAGAGTTTATAGATATATCGTTTCTCTTCGTCATTTAGGTGATCAGTTCGTAATAGGTCTTTCACTTGAACATTGTCTGTGTCGTTGTCATTTTGGATATTAAAATTACAAAATTCAGAGTAAGATTCGTTACTGTCGTATTGTTGTACTTTAAGGGGTTGTTCTATTAAAAATTGTTTTTGTAGTTCCGAACAGTTAACTACTTCAACATAGGAGTACCAATCGTTAGCGCGATATATTCCCTCGGGTATAATTAAATCTCTCTCTATTTCTATTGGTTTAATGTAAATATCCCCTGACTGAATATCTACAGGTAAATATGCTATTATTTTGGTATTAGGTGGAACTTTATACAATTTTGACATGAAATTTGGTTTCAATAGTAATGGTATAGTTGCTCTGTTCGTAACTAATATCTTGTTATTGAAGTCTAACTTTGCTTGAAGTTGTGTCAGTAAGTCTAGTCCGATTAGTCCGTCGAAGTATTGATGAAATTTGAAAAGCAGAAATTTAAATGGCTCTGTTGTGTTAAATTCCGTGAATCCGTTTAATGTTACTTGTTTGTCTATTGTATGTTTGTTAAAGACAGTTGTTATGGCAATTGGTTTAACGGTTTGAACTATACTTTTGTGAATTAATTTTGGATCCAAAAATGAACTAGAACTGCCTGTATCAATGAGAAATTTTAATAACTGACCGTCTAAATCTCTAATATGAATGTATGGTAGAACGTTCGTGTTATGAGTGTTTACGTCTAAATATCCGATTTGTCGTCCGAGGCTGCTGGCAGAAAATTTTCGTCATCAATTTCTATTTCGTCTTTAATAGGGGTGAAATCATCCAGTTGTTGGTAGTACTGGTTGTATTGGTGTTCGTAGGAGTCGGGTTCGTTAAGTGTGTTGTATAGGTAATGTTCGTCATACTGGTCTGGATGTATGTTCTGTTGTGCGTATTCCGCTTCGACATTAAATAATTCTTTTGATTGGAAATTTGGAGGACCGGTAGTTTGAAAGTATCTATTCGGTGGGGGTAAATGATTGGGTTGAGCCCTGTACGAATTATTTTGGAATCTAGACATTCGTGTGTTACCGCTGGATGTATCCATTGGTACTGGTTTAGGTAATGGTTGTCGAGGTGGTGGCTGTGACTGTAATTGTGTTGAATTTGGCTGTTTGAAGTTGTTGGTATGAGGGGGTAAATTGTTAGGAAATTGTGTTCTTTGGTACATTGGATTGGGTCTGAAAGGGTTGTACTGGTAATTTTGGTATAATATAGGTGGTCTGTTTGTGGAGATTGGTAAAGAGTTTGGACGTGTTGTGTAATTTGTTGTGGGTTTACTGGTTGTAGGTTTGCTTGATGAATGGGCCATATTCCTCACGTAATAGATATTCTGTTCTTTAAGACAATAGTTCAGCGCTTCGGTCAATGAGTTTGGTTTCATTGCACGTATGGTTGAACCGATGGGTTCTTTAAGTCCTATCAGAAATGTATTGAGACACATTTCATGATGAAGTTTTTGTTTTGCTTTAATTACGTTAATGTCCGGTTCGTGTATTTGTATGTGGTTAGTCATAGTAGAAAGTAATTCGATTATGCGACTGTAAAATTGTTCGACTGTATCGTTTCCTTGTTTCAGCGAGTGTAAATCCCTAATTAAGGAAGTTTCGTTTCTCTTATCACTATAATGCAATACGAGATTTTGCTTGATTTCATGCCAGTTAATTGAGGTGCCATACATATTTAATACTTCATTCGCTTGGCCTACTATCTTATTTCTAATTGCCCTAAGAATAAATTTTCCATAACTACTATTTTCTACATTTGGGATTAATGCTAGCAGCTCCTCAACATTGTTTAAAAAGTCATATAACAGTCTGGGATTCCCATCAAAAGTAGGTAAATCCTTTACCGCATCAGGTATTCTTAAACTATTGTATATTTCTAAAGGAGTCGGGGTTGCCATTATTGTGGTAGTGTTAATATTATTACTAATTAAATTACTTAAGAGGTTTGTATCAATTGAATTATTTACTAATACGTTATTAGAATATTCTCTATCAGTTAAATTATTAATTGTTTCGTTAATAGTGCCAATATTGTCTTGTTCAGGACAACTAGCAAGTTCGACACTGCTTCCGTGTTCCTCGGATATAGTATCGGAAGAACTTCCCCGTTTAGAATAAGGCGATACTCTTAATGATACAAGCTTATTTTTTGGACGATTGGACATAGGAAAAAGCGAGTAACAATTGTAATAATCGACTTACGTGAACCAGATGTAGAACATTCCGTTGGTAATGTGCCTTCACCAGCTTATTTCTCCTGGTTCCGTTGATTGATGTTGTAGGTTCGTAATCCAAACACTTGAAAGTGACCAGGTGATCCTGTGATTGTATTGGTGCCGCTAGTAGTGGAAACCCTCCAAGTCTCGATTTTCTTTCGAGGTCGAAAAGCACTACCGATGATCCGACGATTAGTACTGTTCGCGAGTTTAACCGAAGTTTCTAGAGCACACAATTATCCTACCGACTGCGCCAATTAAGTTCACTCGAAAAATAATAGAGTTTTTAAAAAGAATTACAATGTTATTTTATTTAATCTTTAGTCACAAAACAATAATTACAAAAATTTATTATTACAATAATCGTCAATACAATAAGCTTGTAGTTTTATGTCAAGGAAGTAACTTGTTGCTGGCCGGTTGATCTTCTTTATTTATAGGCTTCATAATGCTGATTCGATATGCACATGTCACTGGATCAGTTTCCCAGTGATGCGATGTTTGTGAGAATTGTGAATTATGCATTTTTGATACAGTGCAAATTCCACCATTTCCGTTGGACTGAATATTTGAAATCGACATTTGAAATCTGATACTCTCTGCAGTGTCATCATTTATGTGTCTATTGTGTTAAGCGTGTGAAGAGACTGTAACTATATATATTCAAAACCCGTTGTGTAGCATTCTACGCCGCATTTGCATCCGCAGGACAGTTGTGGATCTCAGATAACACAACCTGTACCTATCTAAAATAGTTTACCTCGGTAATAGTAAAAAAGTTTCAAAATCGGTCAGTTATTTTATTTTTGACACTTTTAGGTCCTACTGACACTGTCAGACCTTACATAACGTAATCTATATGTATCTAAAATAGCTTAGCTCCCCAACAGTGAAAAAATTTTCAAAATCGGTCGGTTAGTTTATTTTTGACACATTTGGATCCGATGGACCCTGGCAGACTTTACATAACGTAATCTATATTTATCTAAAATAGTTTAGCTCTGTAACAGTGAAAAAATTTTCAAAATCGGTCGGTTAGTTTATTTTTACCACTTTTGGGTCCCATGGACCCTGGCGGACCCTAAATAACGTAATGTATGTCTATCTAAAATAGCTTAGTTCCTCAACAGTGAAAAAATTTTCAAAATCGGTCGGTTAGTTTATTTTTGACACTTTTGGATCCCATGGACCCTGGCAGACCTTACATAACGTAATCTATATTTATCTAAAATAGTTTAGCTCTGTAACAGTGAAAAAATTTTCAAAATCGGTCAGTTAGTTTATTTTTGACACTTTTGGGTTCTATGGACCCTGGTGGACCTTACATAACGTAATTTATATTTATCTAAAATAGTTTAGCTCTGTAACAGTGAAAAAATTTTCAAAATCGGTCAGTTAGTTTATTTTTGACACTTCTGGATCCTATGGACCCTGGCAGACCGATAACGAATAACGGAATCTATATTTATCTAAAACAGTTTAGCTCTCTAACAGTGAAAAAATTTTCAAAATCGGTCAGGCAGTTTATTTTTGACACTTTTGGGTCCTATGGACCCAGGCGGACCTTGCATAACGTAATCGATATTTATCTAAAATAGTTTAGCTCTGTAACAGTGAAAAAATTTTCAAAATCGGTCAGTTAGTTTATTTTTGACACTTTTGGGTCCTGTGGACCCTGGCGGACCTTACATAATGTATTCTAAATCTATCTAAAATAATTTAGCTCTGTAACAGTGAAGAAATTTTTAAAATTGGTCGTTTAGTTTATTTTTTACAATTATGGGATCAGTAAATCCTGGTGAAACTCATACAAGTCTAGTACTCTAACAGTAAGAAAAGGGTTCTAAGGATCTCATATAACTTATGGCAGTCCGTAAGCTTCTTGCGGACATCATTTAATTAATTAATTCAAATACTGTAATTTACTAACTGTGAAAAAATTTTTAAAATTGATTGGTTAATTAATTTCTGGCCTTTTTAGGTCCCGAAAACCTTGACCTCACATAAAATACCTTAAATCCATTTGAAGTGGTTTAATTTTTAAACATTGTTAATTATTAGTGAAAAAATTTTCAAAATCGATTCAAAATATTTTTCCGTGCATACATATGTACCTTGTACATACTTTGTTTTGTTTCATATTTAATAATATATCATAACATAATCTTCAATTTCTTGTTTACTTAAAAATTCAATAAAAAAAAAAAATTCTTCATTACATTAGCTTAGAAAGTCTGTTTAATTTACATTTTTCAATAGATAGAACCATGCTAATTATAATGCAATAAATGAGAAACAAAACTCTATACATGTATGTGTGTTATAACACATGTATGTGAATAGACTTCACTTGTTCCCACAAAATTCTTTAATAAAAAAGTGAAATATTTTTATACTTCATAAAGAAGTGAGATATAAATATAAATTACTTATTAGACTAACAAAGAAAGAAAACTCATATAATAGTGAAAATTTACATTTTCTCGAAAAATACTTAAAATAGAAAGAAAATTATAAGAATATTTTCTTCATAATTTTTTTTCCTTTTCAACGATGTAAAAATCGAACTGTCTTATGATAGGATCGAATGATAAAAAATGGCCAGAAAACCTACTTCTGGGCATCCGACGTGTCTGGTTAACGAACTTAGCCGAGCCAATTCAGAATCCAGTCCGCACACAAAATTTCATAAGCATTAGACGTTTCGTTCGAGAGTTATCGTGGCGACACATATATATATATATATATATATATATATATATATATATATATATATATATATATATATATATGTATATATATATATATATGTATATGTATATATATATATATATATATATATATATATATATATATATAAATTTTAGTGAATATCATTTTCGTATTCTAGGGACCTCAAAACACATTTCTGTTATGATCCCGGGCTTAGGTCCCGTCATGACACCTACTGTAATAGCGTATTTCCAGTTTCACTTTTGGAAATTCGCTAAAAGCTTTTTAAAAAAACCGACTTCAAAATGTAATAAATAATTGATAGCACGGATTTTGAAGTCTGGTGTAAAAGCGTAGTATAAAAATGTAGATCCACAGAATTCGTTAATTTTGCAAGCACATCTGATCGCGTTTTTTTATACCACGCCACGCCTGACTTCAAAATACGTGCTATTAATTATTTATTACTTTTTGAAGTCGGTATTTTAAAAAAGCTTTTATATGGGTATCATGACTACCTATCCACGAAGAAAATAATCACAACAATATAATCACAGAGACTTTTAGACTTTTAGTCTTTTACACCAACACCATGCAAAAACCTTAACCTAATTTGTAAGTTTACAGATGGATTTAATCATTATTTTATAAAATAGAAATAGAACTAAATATGCAGAGTATAAAATACGGATATACATAAAAAAGTTGTCAGAATATGTAAAAAAAAAGATTGGTTTATTCAAGTGTAACACCCGAAACGATAGAATTATCTAGATACAAATTACTATTACAATATTAATTTAACAAATTACTTTGCGAGTAAAAAGCAAACTGATACTCGAGCACACAAATCGGCTGTAAAATAAGCAGTAAATATGAAATTTAACGAATATAGCTTTCATGAAATTAAATGGAAAGACATTAATCAAAAAACTTCCAAAAAAATAAGGCAATAAAATTTGAATATCAGTAATAATGCTGACGAAAATAAACAGGTATTTTTTGTTACAAATAATTTATGTTTTAGTTGTTTACATTGTTTCGATATCAACGTTCGTAATCAACCACAAAAACATTTCTTTTTTTTCTGAAGCGACAATTTAGTTAAAAGTTATACAAACTTGAATTTTCTTTTTTAAAAACAATCGATTCCACTATCCGATATGTTAGTAGAATAATTTAGATTAAAAGTGTCACAAGTCTAATAAAGTAGCTGTACGTTAAAATGTATTTATACCTACAGATAATACCGATACATTTCTACACAGACAACACATACCGACTTAGGTCTACTAAGTCGGTGCGAATACCACACAGGTATGATATACGTAGCACATTAACTACACAAATTTATCAGGGTAGGATTAAGGAAAAATTAAAAATATAACAGAATATATAAACTATTGCATTCTAGAAATAATAACAAAAATTAAATTTTACATATTGTATTCTTTAATAAATGGTGTCAGCTGTAAAAAAATAATGAATGCATAGGTATACATAATATTATGTTAAATACATTTTCATATTGCTATGAATATGTTAGCACTTACTGGTAAATATGAAGCAATTAACGGAATCCTGTCTCCTTGTCCGCAAGTTAATTTTACCCCGATAATGCCCCGATTATGTTCGGGCGGACCCTGCTTAAATCTGACTGTATCGGTTAATTACAGAAATGTGATTAATTAACTATAATTAAAACAGAAAAAGTAAATTGATGGAAATGTAATAGGCCTTTTGCCTTTACTTTTATCAATACTTCAATAGCTATTAATAAAAAAAAAATATTTATTTCTAATGTGATAGAAAATGATAGTTACATTTCAGTTGGTAATGACTTTACATATAAAGAAACATATATTTTCATAATAGGAACAGGGTAGGTACTTTGAAGTACTTTTTTGTAATGATTTGAAGCACCTTTTTTTTAGTGGTTTCCAGTTGATGTCAATTGTATGATGTGGCGTAGAAATGTCCAATAATCCTTTCGGGGTTATTGGTGAGAGGAATTAGTTAGCACACACGCACCCATTATTTCCGCTTCATCAACCAGTAGTGGATCCTAAATACTCCTAACAGAGATGGCATGTGCTGGACCCATTTTTTTTTACTTTGAGGAGAACGTGGATTCAGGTATCCCACCAATGGTTTGGATGCACTTGGTAAAATCAAAGCCAAATGGAGGAAGAAAAGTTCCACAAAAAATAATTCTTGTCTGGATTCAGGTAGATAATAAGTGAATATTGCGGAAAGGAACCGCTAGAGGAATCAGGAGAATTTCGAGTTGGTAGGAGTCGACTTAGGGTGACGTAAATCCCAAATAATAAGTCAACTTACCGGATCTCCGTGGTGGTGAATCCTTAAACCAGTTGGGTGATTTTTTTTTCTTTCAAAGGTTTAACTAACACTGCATGTCCGGCAGTATAAATAAAAATAAAAAAAAAACCCTCCCGGAAGTGTTCCTCTGCTTTTCTTCACCCGAAGTTAGGATCCATATGTTTAAAAACGAATAAAATAAAATAAATCAAAAAAATCAAAAAAAATTCTTTTTCTCTCCAAATTTTATTTTAGATTCCGAAAAATTTTTCCAGTGGTTGCTTTTCGCAAAAGTTCACAATGTTATTTACATAAGATGTTTTAATTTGACGACAATTTGTATTACAATTAAAGAAAAAGTTTTACTTGAACAGGACGAAAATCAAAGTCGAATTCATTGTTGAATTCATGTCGAGTTCGACAATTGATGTTTTAAATTACGTCGACCGAATTCCCCAAAAGATGTTATCAGCCCGATGGCTGAATTATAAGAGAGCGATTGAAAAGAATCGAACTTTTACCTGTTGTTTTTTGTAAAATTCTAGATGTTTCTGTACAAATAATTATGTAATTGAAAACATATTTTTTGTAAACAAGTTCTCTTAATTAAATAATTAAAATTTTAGAATGTATAATTATTTATCTTGTGCGAAAACCATTTCTTTCTCCATAGGGGTTGATTTACTTTTCAACAGATGGCACGCTGTGTTTGAATTTTATTGATTTTACAATTTTATTAAAAATCTATAATTTTTGAATGTAGCGAAGGTAAGCTACGCTACAATGAACAACCACAAAACAAAAGATATTGAATAAAAAAAATTAAATCTAATTAATTAATTTCTAAATAATTAAACTTTTTGTTAAGGGGAAAATACACTTAGAACGAAAACAATTTGATTTCCTTTTGAAATTTTTTCTATATTTGTTATTATAAGTTAGTACTATTAGAATATTTATTAATAAATAATCTCAAATTACAACAAAAATTAAGAAAAAATATAAACTAAAAACTATTCATTACCACTGTCACTTTGTAGTTTGTAATTTATAAAATGTGTTAAGAAATATGGCGCGTTTGCTTCAGAAAACAAAAATGTGTACTCCATCTATTGTGTGGTTACATAATTACGTATAAAACTGCTCCTATTTTTTAAAAAAATTCAGTCCCTGTCTGTATGTCTAAACCACTTTATTTTCCATATGTGTGACCAGCAATTAATAAGAGAGTAATTGTTAATTAAAACTGAAAGAAAAATCGCCCACTTCACCATTAATATTATGTTTTGTCTTAAGATACAACATATAAAATTTCATGTCAGCACTGGTATGTACAATATTTTATCAGTACTAAGATGGCGGCAGCACAGCGGGTGAAATAAATAATATGATTGATTGAGATACTCGAGATAAATAAACAAGACTTCTTATAACGGTATAAAATATTTTCTCATTTTCACGAAAATATATCACATTATCCTTGTCTTTGCCACGTACATAATATATACCTACTAAGTATATCCATTGTAGTTATTTTGGTGTATGACAACAAAACTATAGAGAAGACATTTTGTTATTATTTAATATAAGACACGAGCTGGCACTTTTTCCATTATTCTATTATTTTCAAATTATATAACTTAGTTTTCATAGAACGCTCATTCATTCAATTCAATGAAGATGACCTATACAGTATTCGCCAATAATGTTATTAAGCAGAGAGATCAATAGTGGTCTGTCTACTTTATACGAAAAATAGTGGTATATGGGTATGGGATAAAGAAATTAAGAAACTTTGATCTTTTTAAAAAAATTCTGCCTCGTGCGTCCTTTTTTGCCGTACGTCCTAGAGAAACTGCTTTACTTGCTCTATTGACGTTAATGAGTTAATTAAAAAAATGTTTACAAAATAGTTTTTAAAGTTTTTACCAAACTACCATATTAAGAAACTGATTCACACAACAGAAATTCCTGAAATTCATTGAATAATGTAAATTTCGTAAAATATGTATTTTGAATTAAAGCTATTAAGGGGTTACATGAGTTATTTTAGCAAAAAAAAAAAAATTTCAACATTTTCTTTTTTTTTTTTTTGCAAAATAGGAAAATATAATTTATTCCAGCTCTTGGAATATTATTGTATATTATTTAGGGAAACTAAAAATATTTTCATAGAAAAAAACTTAATACTCTTATCTGAAATCAAAAAAGAAATTTTTTTCTGATAGTAGATGTTTATGGCTTGTACGGAGAGTTTTTTAAAAAAAAAAAATGAAACTTCAATTTTTTGCAGCGTTTTAAACTAAAAATTTTAATCTTTAGTAAAAATTTTCCTATTTATCCTTAATTTTCTACTTGTAAAATGAGATATAATGAACGGAAACAGAAATTCTTCGTTCAAGTGCAAGCCATAAGCATCTACTAATTGAAAGATTTTTGTTTTTTTGATTTCAGATAAGAGTTTCACAAATTACTATGTATATAGCGAAAAACCAGCGATTTTAGACAATTAGCTGCCAATGGCTAATTTTCATTTTTTTTTCTATGAAAATTCTTTTACAGTTTCTCAGAATAATATTTTGTAATATGCCAAAGGTTTGAATAAATGATATTTTCTTATAGTGCATAAAACAATCGAAAAAATATAGTATTTTTCTACACAGTCAAAAATTTTGTGTTAAAATTAACACATTTCACATGTCCAGAACGGTCCACTTAATTATTTGTGTTATTTTAACACAAAGCATATGTGTCAAATCTTTACACAAGATTTATGTCAATGATTTAACACACAAGAGGACATACATTTTGTGTTAATTTTTCAGATTTATGTTAGCTGTTAAACTTTTTTATTCAATATTTTACTTCCATTGCAGCTTAAGATATTTGAAAATCGTCAAAAATTATAACGATTTTGTTCATATAATTATTATTATAAATGAGACTCAAAGAACGCAAACTAAGTCAGTCTTACTTGTTCTTAATTCAAAATTCTTACTTGTTTCCATATATATCTACCAAAATATATACAATAAAAATGATGACAGTAGTTATTATTATTAAACAAAACCGAAAAATTATAAGTTTTTTCAGTTATTGACGAATATGGTTTTATTAAACGTTTAAAAATGAAGCAATTTTCTTATATTTGCATCAAACAATTTCCTTACATTTTAAGGCTATTTTATTACAGATTCAGTTACAACAAATCATGTAAGCTTGCTTGAGATTGTATATTATAATATTACTGTATGAATCTGTAAGAAAATAGCCTTAAAATGTAAGGAAATTGTTTGATGCAAATATAAGAAAATTGCTTCATTTTTAAACTTTAATAAAACCATATTCGTCAATAACTGAAAAAACTTATAATTTTTCGGTTTTGTTTAATAATAACAACTACTGTCATCTTTTTTATTATATATATTTTGGTAGATATATATGGAAACAAGTAACATTGTAACAAGCAACATTGTAACATTGACAAAATAACCTTAAAATGTAAGAAAATTGTTTCATTTTTAAACGTTTAATAACACTATATTCGTCAATAACTGAAAAAACTTATAATTTTTCGGTTTTGTTTAATAATAAGAACTACTCTCATCTTTTTTATTATATCTAAGATAGTGGTAACTTATCTGTACGCCAAGAATATTTTGTCCCGCCCACTTTAACTCGACAATTCCCAAGCCGCGATCTATCGACAAAATATTCTTATTTTGTGCTAGTTTTTATCTTTAGGTACTCAACATATAAAAAATAAATAATTGAAAAAAAAATACCCTTTAGTTTTTTTTTAAATGGCGTGTCAATTATAGGTCATACAGGCCGTTATTTGTAATATGAACTGATAAAACGGTATGAAATTACCGGCAAAAAATCCCTTTCATTATAAGGTTGATTCTTAAATAATAATTTGTTATAACAATGTTAACAGTACCTACTTTTTAGACATTTTTATAACAGCGAAAATACCACAAGATACACTCACGTGCAATAAAACAGCAAATCGTTTGAAACAATAGAATTAATTTGACCGTTAACATAACTTTAGTGTTGCTAAATTAAAACCATGAATACTACTAAGTATTAACATTATAGTCGTAACACATTTATTTTTAAAATCTGTTATATTGTCTGTAAAAAAAAATCACAAATCACTGTCACCTAGAGGTGACACTGGGAATTCCCGAGTTAAACAGACCACTATATTATTCTCTTCAAATCAATATCCCTCATGTATCCGAATTGTTCTTCTCGTATTTACGTAATAATTATCGATATTTATGTCAAAATGTCCTTAAATGTCTTATATAAATCAACTATAAGCTTTCCATTTTTTCTACGAAAAATCATTTTCTCTCAATATTTTCATAGATAATTTGACCAAAATAATAAACACGCCTACCGCACCGGAAATTCGACGAAACCGATAAATTTTATTTCTCCTTTTTTAGGGGAAATATATACTTAGGACTCGATTTTTTGGCGATATCTGAATATGTACATAAATATATATACCTATCCTTGTCTGTTCTTAGCAAACTTTTTATTTTTTAAAAATTCAAGTTCGTCCAGTAAACACGATACGTCAAATCAGTCAAACCAGTGACTGCAGTAGGAGAAGAGACAGGAATGTGCACACGAATGTGTCACCCCGACTACCAAACTATCTGTTTAGTGATGTTGACAACCATTAGCGTCATGCTTACATGTTTACGGTGAATACGGTATATGTATATACATATATATGTACCATTGCTTCTTGTTTACGATATTAGAAAATATATTATGTATAGTCAGAACCAGTGTTGCCAACTTAACGGGTTTCCCGTTAGATTTGACGGGTCAGCGAGGTTGGCAACGGGAAAAAATTTTGTTTGACGGCTAACGGATTTTTCAGCGGGACAGCAAAAATGTATGTTTTTTTGAAAGAGTAAATTTTTACTTGACGTAATTCTTTTAAATCCAGCTTGAAAACTACTTTGCCGTCGGTTGGCCGTAATGGTACACTACTGTTGAATATACAGAAAACTATCAACGTCTCTATTTATCTCATTCTCTCAATTTAGGGAAAAGTAACAACTCGAAAATCCCTACTTGACGGGTTTTGACGAGATTGTAGCGTTCTCTACAACGGGAGAAGAAATTTAATGTTGGTAACGCTGGTCAGAACTACTCTTTTATTTATTCAGCATTTATGTTTCAAATATTTAAAAAAATATCTTAAATCTTTTTGTTTAAAAACCGCCAATGCTATCATAACAAGAAACGTAAACGGGAAGTTATTATCTTACATCTACAATACATGTATTTGTGTGTTAGGTGTGTGTATATATTCGTATGCTGTCTACTAAAACACAATCCTGTATAATTTATTACTTATAGAATTTTTAAATCGCACCATGATTTCAATAAGGTCACGAATGCACTTTTGTTGTTTTGAGATATTGAAGAAAATAATTTGCTACTAAATTTAAAATCTTTGTAAAATCAAAACGAAGCGTCAAAAAATAATGAAATTTCACTCGGTGATTAAGCAAATCGAACTTTTAATAGGAAATAGAGTAGATTCACAAAAGTTAACTAATTTCGAATTTATGAACGATGGTGTCCTTATTGCTCTAACTTTCAATACAAAACATCTCCAAAACATACTATAATATAAAAATGACACAAGTGTAAATACTACCTTATTGTATTATCACTTTTAACTGAAAATCAAAATTTGTTAATTTTATTGGAGTCATGTTACGTTAACATTATTAATAATAAAAATTTAGACACTTAAAAAATAAACATTTATTCTTATTATTAAAAAAATGAAAACTTACATATATTATTTAAGTAACTATAGTTATAAATAATAATTTATTATTATTAGGTATTTTCATATAGGTAATTAAAAAAGAAAAAAACAAAAAGCATTTATAACATTATTAAGAAAAACGTAGGTAATAATTATTAATAAACATCTTTTTTCATAAAAAACGAAAACTTACATATTTTCATGCAACAAAAAAATATTACTTAAATATTTCCAAAAAAAAAGTTTTTGCTCTTCTTTTTAAGAAAGCAGTCTACTTAATTATCTTTACATTTTAAATTTTCATAATAATTATGATATACTTTTGGTATTGTTTGCATAAATCTAAAAAATCATTTTTTTTAGCTGCTGAAATACAGGGTGAGGTGTCACAGGCTTTATGTAACTCATCAACACCAGATTTATCTTTTCGTCTATTTTTGGACAACTCGATTACCCCTAAAATCTTCTTTGAAATTATATTTGAAATATAATTGATAAGGACATGCTTTTCTAAAAGTGATTACTTTAATTTCCGTCCATTTAACTTTATTTCCAGCATTGTCGATATTAAAATTATAATTTTCGGGTTGAAATTTAAAAAACCTCCGTGCATAACTAATTAACAATATGGCTTTCCTTCTTTTTTAGCAGTCTTTTATTATTATTAAAAGCAGTCTTATTTTATTAAAAAGTAAACTGCATTCATACTTCATTAACCGATAAAACGATAAATAAAAAATTTGGAGAGACAGGTCTACCCACACTGTCAACTTCCCATTGGATGCCCTTAAAGACTATTGCACATGAATAACATTTTTTTAATTCAGGGGACTCCTCTTCTGGGCTCCCGATAGAGGCTTTGCCCCTTGCACCACACGGGGGGCTTCGCCTTCTGCACCTAAGGGTGGGGGCTCCACCCTTATCAAACAAATGATAACATCATTTGTTCTCAAGATACGCGAGACAGTTTCAGACAAAAGTTTCTTATTTCGTTTTTCTTTTTTTTTTTCTTTTTTTTTTTTTAAATTTTATAATATTACTGGCGTTTTTAACATCAAGGAAGGTTCTTAGGCCATTATATAATAAAGACATGGTAAAAAATCCATATAATCTATGTTATGTTAATGAAGTTAATTCCGTCTTTATATCACAAAAAACAACCGCTAATCCGCATTTGCTAAAAACTTTATCCGGTCTTCATTTTTTGATTATACATCTAATGAAATTAGTTCCAAGTTGATATCATCATTTGTTCTCGAGATATGCGAGACGAAAAAAAATTCACGAACGAATGAACAAACTAACGAACGCACACACAGATATCACGCTAAAAACGATGGATTCGGATTCTAGTGACCTTGAAACGTGGAGATATGTCCAAATTAGCGATTCGTAAAATCGGACCCATTATAATAACTTCCAACGGGAAGTTAATAAATATGGGAATGAAAATAAATGATGTGACTGCTACAAATACCCTTATATTATGTAATCTAATAATACACACATACATACACGTCGCACACCTCCTGCACTGCTTTCTGGGTACATTGTTAATACAACAATGGGTATATTGTTAATACAATGCAGTGTGCGTTCGACGACGGACGGGGACTGACTAATGCCTTAAGCTGTGACACGGCTCCAAATGACTCCAAGCCGATTACACTTTTTTAATATTAGTTGGCTTCTAGTGTTCTATGTGATTGTATGTGGTACTGTGTTACGTCACCCATTGATTACAGTGGGCATAGTTGGGCAGACTTTCTAGTTTGTCCCCTTGCATTTTCCTTTGCATTTACATAATAACAATTAGAATTTGTAAATGACTATAGATTTTTAAATTACAGTTTATTTTCATTTTTTAACCCCTCATACTTGTTTTTACACTACTGGAGAACATTCAATTTTTTGACATAATGATTTATTACTACTCTATAATTCCTCGCTTTGTTTATGACAAACATCTCTTATTGACGTAATAGACATACGGGTCATTCTTTTTAAAACCAACCAAACATATAGCACGGTGCAATTAAACCCAAACCTCAACATCCAAAGTAACAGTTTCACTCCAACTCCAAATTGTTCTATACCGTCCACATATTGTTTGGCCAAAAGTCACACCATTTTGAGCGTCGGGTTTGGGAGGGAGGAGGGTAGAAGTAGGCAAATTAACGGTTTTTGTCAGTTTTTAGGATTTCGTAGAAACAATCTTACTACGAAATCATTATAATTTACCGGTTTCTGTCATCGGAGTGTGGTCAACCCACACTTTACGAACATTTGTATTTGAATAAGACGCCCATATTTGTTTTTGAATTGAGGTACAGTTTTTTTCAATACAAATTAACAAATTTAAAAAGCAACACTTAAAAAAATTGCTAATTATTCAATAACTGAACGAACTGTCATCAATTTATTAAAAATTAATTCGATTTTTCTGTTATTTTTATTATTAAAATTAGAAGCAAATGCAAAAAAAAATATCGACACCAATGTGTAAGCCTAATTTTATGTAAAATTACTGGGAATATTTCAATATTCGTTTTTCTCTTCTATTTTATACAGACATGAGTATATTTATCTCTTTTTATTCTATTGAAATTGAAGTTTCATAAGTATGTTTTGATTTATTTTTAGAATCATCGCTGGCATCTATATTCAAATTTATAAACTGTAAAAAAATTAATTTACCAACAGATTTTTTTTTGTATTTTTTCCAATAAAATGTAAGGTGTAAAAATAATAGTTATGGGTTGACAAAGAGGGACAGCAGACATAAACGAGTTAGACGAACTATTAATTGTTTTCTTTAAGAAGAATTTACTAAAGTGGTTATTTATAAATACTAGTGTTATTTTCAAATTAGTGTAATAAATAATAATTATAATATTTCTTTAATTTTAACCAACTTAATGTAAGCAGCCTGATAAAGTGTTGTGGAAATCATTTGATAATAGTAGTTGATTCAGATTTTAAGTATAAATTTTAATTTGAAACTTGTAAATAAGTCCTACAATTCAGGCGAGGTGTAAAATTAAAATTTTGTGTTTACATGCAGTAACTGAGATGAATTAAAGGTGAAAATCGTGAAAAAACTGAAAAAATATTACATTTCAATTGTTAAAAATTGAGGTACCTTTGTGTTAAACGGCTTGTAGTGACCGAAACGGCTTGCACGGAATTTGGAATTAGAGAGAGTGCGCTTAATACAGTTTAAACAGAGTGTCAAGTTATGGATACTATTTCCGTGCCATGATAATTCGGTTAAAAAGTATTCATCGCACACAATTTTGATGAATGAAATCGAATGACGTACGTACGTCGCGTAGTGAACGTAGTATTTACAACGAGTTTTTGTAGAATACAGCGTATACCGTAAATAGGAATGAATATGCACGAATTCAGAATTCACACCGTATTTTCTTGTATTTATTTTTTTAGTATCTAATTTTTAATATATTAAAAATTTACGCAAGGATGGTCACTTTATCACAGTATCAAAAAAAATTTTGACAATATCGGTGGTTTTTGAAAAAATAACAAAAATCATATAATAATAAAGCTGTACATATGTTACCGTTTAACAGAAAGCAAAACAAAAATAAGTGAAATCCTACAAAACACAGATATTCGGGAATATCTGTACAAAAATGACGCCAAGAATATTTTGTCTTAGCACTCTAGTTCTTAAAAAAATAGTTGAAATCCACTGTTATGCCAAGAATATATGTAAATAACTCTGTTTTGGTACAGGCATTATTTTAAAAAAATAATCTAAAGGAAAAAATTAAAACAAATTTCCGGAATGAAAACTTTTGTTGTTCTTGGCTCAAACTTTTTACTTTTGTTTAATATTAAGCGAAAATTTGAGCTAAGTACAACAAAAGTTTTCATTCCGGAAATTTGTTTTAATTTTTTCCTTTAGATTATTTTTTTAAAATAATGCCTGTACCAAAACAGAGTTATTTACATATATTCTTGGCATAACAGTGGATTTCAACTATTTTTTTAAGAACTAGAGTGCTAAGACAAAATATTCTTGGCGTCATTTTTGTACAGATATTCCCGAATATCTGTGTTTTGTAGGATATATTTTGGTAGATATATATTCTAATATAACTTACGTACTTATAACATTCTTTTACTTTACACAATTATTGTGTTACTTCTTTGTTGTTCAAAACAGGTTAACATTTTTATTCTGTTAAATCGTAATTTGTGTTAATATTTTCATTTAACAGAAACACGAAATGTTACATTAACGCAGGGTTGTGTTACTTATTTAACACAAAAATTTTAACCACTAGTTTTTTTTTTTTACGTAGAAAACAAATTTTTTTACTGTGTGCTAAGAAAAACCCGTGTGACCCCTCAATTAGACCGTATAAGTAAGTTTAAAAAAAGTTAATTATTTCTATTGTCTTGAAAACTATCACCGTTCTTAAAAAAGAAATTTTGACATGCACATTATAAAACTGTTTTTTATATTTATCATATTTTCTTTTACATGTCATCTGTCCTTGTGCCGTATTTCTCATGTGCCATCAATATAAACGAATTCGTGTTATTATGATAGATAACAACAGTAGGCGGCACTGACGAAACTATGACCCAACTTTTTTACGATATAATACAAAAATAACACTCCAGAAAAAAATACGCCATTATAGGAAACAACAGTAATAGGTACTTGTGTTACAACAGTAGTTGCAATAGACAGACAACGGACAATAAATAATTTATAGCGATACATTGCTATACTGATATATATATATTAACAAAATGGAACATTTCTGGGGCCCATATATCATAAAAAAAAATCGGCTACGTATATATGGTATTACCGATATATGTTGTATCATATAATTTTGTCTAGTGACCTAATAAAGTACTTTCACGGTCAAAACATGATCAATAAAAAAGTTCTGTATACCAATATAAATAAATACTCGTAAAAAGTGTGAATTTACTTGTATAGCAGAGACGGATTTACATAAGGGTACTTGGGGCACGTGCTTCGGGGTTCCCACACTATAAGGACTTCGACAAAATCGAATAAAATCTCAAATTTAAGGAATAGAATAGAAACTCAACTCAAAAACTGTTAAAAAATTACGCAAATTCTCTAAAGGGGCCTCCACAGAGTTAAATCCGGCTCTGTTATATAGGTATAATGACAAAACACAAAAACTGTTTTGATTGATTTTGAAGATTTTATTTTGCTCCATCAAATCAAATCTTGTAATAGATTTTTCGTCATCTTCCCATCAACCAATTTAGCTTAAAGTTTATCCCAACTTCCAAAATATTTAAATATTAATAAACATTTCTCTGTTTCACCTTTATTACTAAGATAAATGAATTTTTTTTTTATTTAGCTGTTAAAAAACTAAACCATTAAATTTGAACATAAGGCTGCAACTGTGTTCTGAAATGGCTCAAATCGTGCTCAGGAATGATTTATATAATAGCGTGTAGGGTTGGCTGAGTCCATTTATAAGAAAAATCGGTCTCAAATTTATGGTAAGTATTTGGCACTACCCCCTACCTCCTATCATTCCTCCTATTCTAATCATATTTTCGGATTTTACGTTTATGTTACATACCTACACGTACTCGCTTATTTCATATTTAAGAATAATGAGATTTGGATGTTCGTTTTTCAGATTTTGTCTATAAGTGATCATATCCACATTATTATATTTTATTTCATTTATTCACATTATAATTAGGTACATGATGTGAGTGGAAGATAAAAAAAGTAGTGGGGGGGGGGGCTAGGATTAGAAATGTATGCATCTGCATTCGTCTTTTTGAGGAATTATTCCGATACTCCTCTGGAACTGAGTCAAGAAAAACTGCAAAAAAACCTTCACGAACACACCTGGCCACGTGAATTAAACCTTCGGTCGACCAATCTAAAGTGTCCGTGCGTAAGGACGCTCGGACAGTTAGCTGGCCGTTTGGCCATATTAAATTATTTTATAACGGCCGGTTTTACATTCACATTGAAAGCCGACTTTAACACTAAAGACAACTTTAAAACTGATTTTATTTTTGATACTGTTTTACAATCAAATTTAAAGCCCCGTTAGTGTAAAAGTCGACTTTAAACTTATTGCTGATTATTACCATTGAATTTTATCTACAAGGTGGTCCAGAATTATGTACCGTAATTGCTAGAGCTGGTAGTACGTTTAAAAATAATGGTACCTGTTCATGTACACTTTTTTTCAAAACTCAATAATAAGGGTGATACAACTCTGTAAAGGGGTGAAACGAAAACCATTATTTCTTAAATATTTTCCAAACGCTTTTGAATAACGGATTGATATTTTAGGGGTACTTATTTTGCGTTAGAAGGATTAAATTTATGTCAACACTTATTCCACCACTCATGACTAAGGGGTGGTTTTGGGTTGTAGGTGTGAGATATCACGCCTTTTCTTTCTTAACTTGCAATTATTTAAACAAAATCCTTGATAATATGATTCCTCAGACAATTTCACGCAAAAAAGGTATACTTGTTACATTTCGATAAATATTACCGTTTTCGAGTAATTTAAAATAGAAGTATCTATTTCCAAATTATCCCCTAATCATAAGTGATGGAATAATTGATACCATAAATTTAATTATCTTAATGTTCATACGCATGCCTAGATTATGAATCGAGTAATCAAAAGCGCCCAAAATTGTTTTTAAAAGAAGAAGTTAGTTTCGTTCCACCCCTCTACATTTTACCCTTCTGCCTTATCTCCCTTATTATTGAGTTTTGGAAATAAGTGTAGATGAAAAGGTACCATTATTTTTGAACATACTATCAGCTCCAGCAATTACGGTACATAATTCTGGACCACCCTGTATAAGCATAATTTTTCTATAAGCTATTCGCACCTTAAATAAATAAAATAAAAATTTTATTTGTTTGCTTATTTTCAATAATATTTTTGATTATTTTTACGTTTTGGATTAATATCAAACATTCATTTTGAGTTAAACTGGCTGAACGATTTCTGGGTTACCTGCGATTTCTTTTATGATTCATTGTATTTATGATAAATTTCTTTTAAAAAGAAATAATGTAGTTTTCTATTCTAAAATCCCATCTCACTGGCAGTAGCGAAATGAGTGAAATGCGTATTTTTTGAAATTCTATCATGTTGATATTTTCGTTTCTCTAGTTATTTTTTTTTTAAATGTAAGATTGGCTATAATCATTCATATAGTTCGTTTTATCTATGCAACACTTAAAAGTCCTTTAACAAAAGTAAGCAGACCTGATCATTGTAAAACAATGCTAAAAATAAAGTCGACAAATAACCTTTAAGATTATGAATGTAAAACCGGCCGTAAGTGGGTCCTGTGAAGTTGGCACACCGAATGTGAGAAATTTAAATTTTTTTTAGAGTTCTGGCATCCTTATAAATAGTTCTAGAGTTCCCTATACACATTTTAAATAGTTCCGATGATTTAGTACCAAAAAAACAACTTCAAAAATTAGGTGTGCCAACTTCACGCAGCGCACCGAATCGTAAAAATCAATTATTTTTTTAGAGTTCTGGTACCCTTATAAATAGTTCTAGAGTTCCCTATAAATATTTTAAATAGTTCCGGCGATTTAGTACCAAAAAATTAACTTTAAAATTAGGTGTGCCAACTTCACGCAGCGCACCGAATCGTAAAAATCAATTATTTTTTTAGAGTTCTGGTATCTTTATAAATAGTTCTAGAGTTCCCTATACATATTTTAAATAGTTCCGGTGATTTAGTACCAAAAAATCAAATTTAAAATTTGGTTGTGCCAGCTTCACGCAGCGTACCGAATCATAAAAATCAATTATTTTTTTAGAGTTCTGGCATCCTTATAAATAGTTCTATAGTTCCTGTAGCAAAAAATTAAAAATTAAAAATTAATAATTTAAATTATATTATTATTATATTATTTATATTTATATTTATTGATTAATTATTGATTATTTATTGAGGGGTTAAATTTTGGGTGCTACTTTTCGGGTTGATTGGGGTTTCGATCAGCAGAGCATTTCTCCGGGTCTTATGGAGACAAGAGTGAGTGGCAGTGGAAGATTATGGTCGCAGATCGTTTTCCCAAAACCATGAGATCCCCAAATAACCTAAATTTTGTTTCGCCTACTAAAAGGGTGGTTTTTAAATTAGAAATACGAGAATTCATAAATTACAATTTTATTACAACAAAGGTGACTAGAAACAATTTTTGAATTACAGTATTTGGAATCTTTGAATTTACAATAAATAATTACAAGACTGAAATAAATTTACATAATATACTTTAAAATAGAATTTGCATCTTAGTCTTTGGTGTGGTCATACTTTCCAAACCGAGACGCACGATACAAGCATATGGTGTGTACTGGCTATGGGAAAGTATCACCACATCAGTTGGTAAATTTATAAATCATAAATTTATACACCTTTGGGTTAAACATAAATTTGAAGTTTCGAATTTTATGGAACAATTTTAAATATTGCTATAAAATATATTTTCCAAAGATATGTTATTAATTAAATCAAATTGATGTCACTATTTGAAATTTTATAATTGTATCTTTAAATTTTATGACTAGAATAATCTGTATAAGCATTTTATAAGTATCAAATTTTATGAAATTGTAAATTAGTCGATATGACAAAAATAAAATTAGATTTAAATTAAAATGTTTTAGAAAGTTACGTTACGAGTTCTATTTCGCAAATAAATTATACGATTTAAAGGATTATATCAGATAACTATATTATTTTGCAAAATTACTATTAAATTGAATTGAAATAATATCGAAAGTTACTTTATAAGTTATATTTCGTAAATAAATTATATGATTTAAAAGATTATACCAGATATCGAAATATTAGTAAAGGTTACACGTGCTTTTCAATTTTTTAAACCGGAAATGATTATGTAATTGAAAGAGCATTGAATTATAAATAGAATGTTTAAATATTTGAAAACTTACTTAATAATGAATTAAACAAATTTAAATTAACTTAAACTATACTGGCAGAACTGATGTTCGCCGCATCGACGTACGTGTCGGAAAATTAAATTTAGATTAACCTTAAACTATACTGGCTGAACTTTTACGTTCGCCGCATCGACTTACATGTCGGAAACTAAATTTAGACTAACCTTACACTATACTGGCTGAACTTTACGTTCGCCGCATCGACTTACATGTCGGAAACTAAATTTAGATTAACTTTAAACTATACTGGCTGAACTTTACGTTCGCCGCATCGACTTACATGTCGGAAAAAATAAATTATAAACTTATCAATTTAATAAACTATAATATTCGTAAACTATAAGTTATTTTTAGTCGTAGACTTTTTTTGCTAAATCCCCAGAAATCTTTTGGAAATCTGAATGAATGCGAAAGTACAAACGACGTCAAATATTTGAATATAAATTATTTTTTTACATATTACACTTAATTATTTTTCTTTTATCTATCTAATATATATTATTATTTTATTTTTAATTTAAATAAATTTCCAAATATATTTATGTTAAATTAATTATACGATTTTTTTTTTTTTTTTTTTAAATTTAAATTTTACCTACATGCTACGTTTAATTATTTTTCTAATCATTTAAATATAAATTAATTTTCGATTATGTTTAAGTAAATTTCCAAATATGTTACAGTAAAATAATACTTATCTTAACGATGAAGAATTTGTAATTTTCAACAATACACTTAAATAAATAATACTTAAACTAATTTTAAAATATACATATTTTTTTTTGATGTGTGCAGCCCGAAGGCCACACGAGAAGAGAACTTCTCGCTAACTATCTCTCTAACTAACTGTCTGTGTCATTTTTTTTTTTAATCAGTATAAGTTATTTATTTAATTATGTAATTTGTTTTGTTAATTATATTTTTTTTTTTGAAAAATAAATGTTTAATTAAATAATGTACCCATTTGATATAAATTTAAATTTCAGATTTCTGCAAACGTGTAATTAGTTTTTTACATTGTCCCTAGATATCAATTTGAAACTATAACACTAGATGTCGTTAATATATGTACATATATAATTGATTTTTTGAATTCTTTTAGATAATATATAGGACTGATATTAATTTCAAACATAGATGTTAGATGTCAGTATTTTAGCATTTTTACAAATCGATTATTTATTAATTAGATTAAAGTTTTATTATCGATTTCCAAAGTACATGTTGAATTGATTGATCACATGTAGCAATAATTATTGCTACATTCCCTATTCATATTTTAAATAGTTCCGATGATTTAGTACCAAAAAATCAACTTTTAAAAATTAGGTGTGCCAACTTCACGCAGCGCACCGAATCGTAAAAATCAATTATTTTTTTAGAGTTCTGGTATCCTTATAAATAGTTCTAGAGTTTCTATAAACATTTCAAATAGTTCCAATGATTAAGTACCAAAAAATAAACTTACATGTGTATTAAAATTAAATTTTATTTAAAATTTTTTTCTAAGTTCTGATTGGTGTGATGAGAGTTCGGAATGATGCTCCAATAGTGCTACAGAAAAACGCTTCAAAAAAACATTTATTTATTTAAAAATAGCGTTATTTTAAAAAGTAATTATTTTACAGGAAAGTCATATGACTTTTCTGCAGACCTGTAAAAAAGGATTTCCACATAAAAAATGGATATAAGAATTTCCAGAACCAATTGTTTAGTTGTAATTATCTGAACTACAACAATCAATATTTGTATGTTAGAAGTAAACTTAATTAAAAAATGAGTTTTTCTGGCATTAATCATCGGAACTATTTAAAATATATGTAGGGAACTCTAAAACTAATTATAAGGATGCCAGAACTCTAAAAAAATTTGAATGTTCTGACACACGGTGTGCCAACTTGTCAGAACCGTTAACTTTTGATTGTTAAGAATTTCGTTAACTTTCAAAGTAATTGCCTATTTTATACTCAAGCGTCATACCGTTTTTCTGTAGAACTCTTGGAGCATCATTCAAAACTCTTATTAGACCAACCAGAACTTGGACAAAAATTTCACATAAAATTTCATTGTCATATATTTGATTTTCAAAAACCGATTTTATACTCCAAATTACCAGAACTATTGATATTTTTAGTAGAGAACTCTAGGACTATTATTAAGCTAGCTAGCTGAAGTTAAATTTTTGGTACTTAATCATCGGAACTATTTAAAATATGTATAGGAAACACTAGAACTATTCATAAGGATGCTAGAACTCTAAAAAATAATTGATTTTTTTGATTCGGTGCGCTGCATGAAGTTGGCACACCCAATTTTTGAAACTGATTTTTTGATACTTAATCATGGGAACTATTTAAAATATGTATTGGGAATTCTAGAACTATTCATAAGGATGCCAGAACTCTAAAAGAATAATTGATTTTTTTGAAAGTTCTCTAAAAAAAGTTATAGTTAAAAAAATATATAGTTAAATTCAATGTAATTATTTTACACGAAGGTGTCATAACATTTTTCTGTAGACCTCTTGGAGCACTATTCAGAACCTTCATCAAACCAACTGGAATTTGGAATAAAATATTTCATATCAAATTTCATTGTTAGATATTTGATTTTTAAAACTCGATTTTATACTCATAATTACCAGAACTATTGATATTTTTGATAGAGAGCATCAGAACTATCCATAAGGATGCCAGAACTCTAACAAAATAATTGATTTTTACGATTCGGTGCGCTGCGTGAAGTTGGCACACCCAATTTTTAAAAGTTGATTTTTTGGTACTAAATCATGGGAACTATTTAAAATATGTATAGGGAACTCTAGAACTATTTATAAGGATGTCAGAACTCTAAAAAAATAATTGATTTTTACGATTCGGTGCGCTGCGTGAAGTTGGCACACCTAATATTAAAGTTGATTTTTTGGTACTAAATCATTGGAACTATTTAAAATATGTATAGGGAACTCTGGAACTATTTATAAGGTAGCCGGAACTCTAAAAAAATTATTGATTTTTACGATTCGGTGCGCTGCCTGAAGTTGGCACACCTATTTTAAAGTTGAATTTTTGGTACTAAATCATCGGAACTATTTAAAATATGTATAGGGAACTCTAGAACTATTCATAAGGATGCCAGAACTCTAAAAAAATAATTGATTTTTACGATTCGGTGCGCTGCGTGAAGTTGGCACACCCAATTTTTAAAAGTTGATTTTTTGGTACTAAATCATCGGAACTATTTAAAATATGTATAGGGAACTCTAGAACTATTCATAAGGATGCCAGAACTCTAAAAAAAATTTCAAGTTCTCACATTCGGTGTGTCAACTTCACAGGACCCCGTAAGTGTAACAGGTCCACTAGAGGCCAAACATATGTTCGTAACTGTATAACGAATGCTCTACCAAAATAATATTTTTTTTATACTATATGAAAGATTCTTCCACGTTGGCCGTTTCCAAGTCAATAATTCATCATTTCTCGGTACTGTCAGCGCGTCAAAATCGAACTAGAGCATTACTCATTCTATCCTCCAGTCCGTTAACGCCACGAAAGATGTGACGAGTGGTTTAATAGAAGAGATGTTGCTGTTGCTTAGTTAAACGAACTAATTATATTACAACGGTATTAAAGTATAATTATGTATGTATACTTACTACTGGATGGGAGAGAGAAGGATCTTAATACTTCTGTGTTGCTGTTCCTCTGTGTTGCAGTATTCCTCTCTCCTTTTCTGTTTCATCTTGAAAAGCAATTTACACAGAAACGTATATTAAGATATGAATACGGTACGGCTTTAATACTAATATGTATACAACTGTGATAATTTTCTAAACATTTGCCAAAATGTTTTATTAAATTTTGTGATGGACTTCAACCATAGTACGACCATAGTAAATTACTCGCTACCATATATTTAGTCAAAAATCGTGGTACCTGAATTATAATTTCATATGTTGTTCGTTTCACATTACAACCATTACAAATTTCATTACCATTTTCATTACACTGTCACGTTGAGTTATCCTCACTATAGAAATTTTCACTTCAAAAGACAACTTTTTTCCCATTTTTAACCCTAGAATCATACGTACACGTCAAAACGACGTACGAATTTCTCCTGCTCCAATACTACGACTTGTTGTTACTTGTTTGCTGTGAGATTTCTGTTATCTAATTTATTTGTTATTATAACACACCACATATATTTATTTTGTTTATAGTCATTGTCGTTTTGTTTGTACTGAAATAGTGTCCGTCAAAAGGACGTCGGTGTATGGTTAACGTATGTTTTTTTTTGAAGATTTTGTACACTACATATAAAAGTTTTCCTAATTTTTTTTTAAAATTTATTAAAGATATGGATGTTATAATTAATTTATTCAATGATTATGATAATGTGAAAGATGATTACAGCTGTTTGACTTATACAGACGACATAATACTGAAGTTTTAATATATTGAATCGAAAACTAAAGAATGCATTTCGAATGACTTAATAAAAAATTAACAATTTATTTTGTGGAAAATATTTTAATTTTTATTATTTTTTGAGATCTTATTCGAAAAATTACTAACAAATTTTAGAAAATTTAGAAATGTGCCTAATGGGGAAATAACTACATATCTATATATAGGAATATTTATGACTGAGAAATTTCACATTCTGTAAAGTCGCACATGTCCACTGACTCATAATAGTTCATAAATTAATTATTACAATTGATGTATTTATCTATTTTTTAATTTTTATAATGAAAATATGCTTTGATAAAAAGATTAAAAAAATTAATAAATATTTACATTAAGAAATTTTTCCAAATCCAATTTTTTTAAATATTTTGTTCGCTTTTGTAGTATTGTTATATAAAAAAAAATGTTTTTTGCAAATAAACTCTAAAACTCTCCGTAAAAAGTCGATCCGTCAAAACGACCTCGATGTATGATTAACGTTTCTCGTAGACCAGGGTATGATTCTAGGGTTAATTAATTCAGTACTGAACTAAATTGAAATTATGTTTGATAGATTTGAAAACAATTTCTGTATTCAGATTATTATATGCCTGCATATGATTTTACCTCCATGATATCTATATATACCTATATAGATTTAGATACTTATGAAATATATTATATACATACAGAAACATAGCTTTATACAGAATATGAGAGTAAAATACAATTATTACTAGTGTTGCAACGTCATACATAAGTATTATACACTGAATATAATATGTGGATACCGTAGGTCACAAAAATAAAGTTGTAATATATATAAAATTTGATATATGATCTTCTAGTCTGACTTGAGTTGATTAATGTATGCAACGGAGCTATTAAAGTTTAAACTTATTACTTGTAACTAAACTATATTTAACTTGATTATAATCTATGTGTCTATGTTTATGAATGAAGCTGTTTCCTTATTGATAGATGATGTAGCTGTTAATATATTTTTTTATTTTCTGATAATCTTATTTTTTAGTCGAATTTTTCCTTGAAAAAATTAGACTTTACAGCCTATACGATAAGAACGGCGAGAGGCGAGAATAGGGGCGCTATCCGTTTCGGGACCCGTAGAACACGATTCTGTAGAACAAAAATGTCTGATATATCTATATATATATATATATATATATATATATATATATATATATATATATATATATATATATATATATATATATATCTGTAGCTGAGAGGTAAAGGGTAATAAGTCCATTTTTTTTAAATTCGTTTTTTAACGGATTTGGCCTATTTAATGGTCATTAAGTAGTTCAAATCCGTTTAAAAAGCGAATTTTAATAAAGCCACTTTAATCAAAATTCGTTTTTTAACGCATTTGAGTTACTTAATGACTATTATATAAGCCAAATTTGTTCAAAAACGAATTTTAAAAAAAATGGACTTATTACCCTAGCTACAGATATATATATATATATATATATATATATATATATATATATATATATATATATATATATATATATATATATGTAATAGTGAACCCTAGGAATTTACAAAAAATAAATTATACTAAACCATGTTGATAAAATTGAACATTATTTAGAATTATACCGTACACAGAGAAAAAATTCCAGTAAAAATTACTGAGCTGCCTCCGGTAAACGAGTCTTAAGTGACCAGTCCGTAGGAAATTATTAAGCAAAAATATAAAAAATGCGTTTCAAACATTATTTTTTACGATTCATTTGAAAATTTTTCCTGTACACCTTAAGAATTTTTCCTGTACACCTTAAGAATTTTTCCTGTACACCTTAAGAATTTTTCCTATACAGCTGCGTAAAATTCGATGGGCTAGTAAAATTTCATGTGGACACCGGGAAAATTTACTTAATTTTTTGTAAAATTATACTGAGTCGCTGTGCATTTCATCCCTCTCACATATCATTGCAACCAAGCATCACACAGACATGAGAATAAATAAAACAAGCACGCAAGCGCACCGAGCATTGTCTAACACGACCAACACGAGTTACAGGCATAGCAACTAAGCAGGTTTCGTTCAGTAATCAGTTGTGCAATAACAACCATCATGACTGGATGTTTATGAAGTGTTTGTTTGTTGTGTTTCATGAATTTTTGTTTAGTTTTTATTTTAATTCTTGTATGTTTTTTTTTATATGTATTGATATGTTAATTGAAATATGTTTTTATACAAATTATTGTAATGTGCCTATTGTTTTATCATGTAATATGTCAAATAAAGAATTTATATATTTTTTTCCACAAATAATAAAAAACCACAAAAAATTTTTTCTATATTAATAATTTGATTTTAATGCTTACCCCTCTATCAATATCCTTTTAAACTATTTTAATTCAATTATTTATTAATAAATAAAAAAAAACTTATTTATAAATAATACGGTAATTTTTACTGAGCTATAGGGTAATTTACAATTTTTATTATAAATTATCGTACTTTTTGCTTAGCTTGTCACTTATGTCCGCATTACCAGAGAGCTCAGTAATTTTTTACCAGAAATTTCAGTAAAAATTACTGTATTTTTTTCTCAGTGTATTTCGGAAATCTGTCACAGGTGGCGGCACCTGTATCAGTGAATATATACATATGACAGCATTTTGAGCCGCCATATTGCAGGACGATTTAACTCGTCTTAATCATTTATAGAGTTAAATAGGAGAAGGTACCGGATTTACAAATATGTGTTAAACATCACATAATGATTGAAAAATTATTAAACTCGATCGGAAAAATTGTCAATCCAGGGTCTCTTGATAATCGTCCGTTGTTTTTATCGAACAGGTATTTATTCAATTTTTAATTACTTTCCCTTTAAAAAATTCAACGAACTATTTTAGTCAAATTACGATTGATTACGACTCCTAAGGCTTCCTTTCTCATTTCGAAAAATATGTTGTCTAGATTTTTACAATCTGTCATACAACAGCGTCGTCTCCATATTTAAAAGAAAAATTATTATTTCTTAGAAATGAATAAATCGACTTAAAGTACACTAAAAACACTATTGCGCATTTACATACTAAGTTGTCCAGACTTCATTATTGTCTAGAATTTGTGGGCACCGTTTTGGCATACTTTTCATAAGATTTTTCTCATTTGTTGCGGCAACGACCGCCAGACAGCTCGGATATGGCACACCTGTTTTAATAAAAGGCCAAGTATATTTGGCAGAAATCCATGTGTAAAAACACGCCTTGTCAGTAAAAATTACATTACTCCAATCACGATTCAAATTTTGCATAGCCCACAAGCGTCACTTTTTAACATGCTCCGATTTGAGGAATGATTTCAGCATCGTAGTACGCGAGGAAATATTTGCTTCGCTTAACCGCAAATTCAGAGTCATTATACTAGGACTAACTTCCTTTTTAGCCAATAGCTTTTGTCCCTGTCGCAGTGTTAAAAATGGCTTTCGTTGAAATAACTTAAAAATGGTTTTATCTTCTTTTTCAGAAGGCTCTCGCGTTTTTCTTTTTCACGAAAATCGTTGACGTTTTTCTGACTATTATATCGCAACACGCATTTCCATATGCAGTATTCTAACTTGTGAATATATCTAACAGCAGCTTTATAAGTCATTTTAAGTCCTTTACCATTAGACGAATGGTACAGTAGTGGAGCTTCCTAAGAATTTTCTCTTGAAACAGTCCAGCGGACGGCCTTGTGTGAGAGACTCTATATTTATTATACTAAACATTGTTGCTAATGTTATCAGGAGATTTTTTAAGATGTGCATATCACTTTTATCAAGTCCTTTATAGTACTCCTTAATATTATATCTTTATAATACAGGTATATTCGACTACCCTATTCAGTTAGTGTCATTATATGCACATTATATATATTAATCGGAATGTTTAAATCCTTCTAATGAGCTTATATAGTAGCTACTTAAGCATACGTATACAACTCTGTTGCAAATTGCTACAATTGACACTATAGTGACTATATAATATAAAGTTGGCACGATAGTAACTGTTGAGTAAATAATGTCTAATGAAATTCTTGTCATAATATAGCGGCTATTGTAACAGTAAATAATTCAAAACCATGTATGTAACTGGAAGGTTTGATCTTCCGTTGGATTTTGAGAAGGAGAATAAAGAAGGATTATCTACTTACACTGTGCCCAAAGACGGAATGAAATGCATATAAGCATTTCCCGGTTTCGTAAAGAGTCTATATTAAATAAATTTTAAGTATATTGTCAAAACAAACAAAATTAAAGAGAATTAAGCCCACAATAAGAAAAGACACTGTGTTACTGACATTGTATAGTATCTACGTACGATAAAAGTTTTAAAGTTGAGAACGAATTATAATTCGTTTCTTATTCATATAAGGACTTTGCAGATTTTTGTGTAGTGACAACAAAGCTTCACGAGTTTTAGTAAGTGTAAAAGTATCTATTATTTTGTCCAATTTTTACCTCATGTAATTGACTTATTATTAGTTTTCTTTTCACATCAATTTCTTTGCTATCCTTCTCACTTTCACGCGCAGATTACTATTTTTATTCACTCCTTTTTATTGAGAATATATCAAAGTAAATTATATCTGCATAATTGTTAATAGTTTTGCAATAGTTTATAACTTCGAAAGTATCACCTTTACGACAAAAAGTTGAGATTTATTGTTGTTATTGTAAGAATATGATTTTTTTCTTTAAATACAAAAATATTACTATTTCTAACTTTCTGAAAAATTTGGTTAAAAAAAATTTAATCTGAGTGTATTCAGACACGGCTGAAAATTTTTAACATGAATACGTCCGTTGATAGAAAACTTAATGCAACAGATTTAAAACCTGAATAGTTACACCCTAAATTATTAGTGTTTAACTCCCCTTTTTAAACCTCCGATGGAGCTCTTTAAGGAGCAATATTTCGTTAACAAAAACTTTTTTTATAGATATTCTTTATACTTTTTGAGATATCTTAAAATGAATTCAATTTTGACCTCTAAGTCTAGGCGCTAGCTTCACCCCTTAATAATGTATGTATATGCTTTTGTCAACTATGATTGTAAAAATTTTACTCAATAAAAACATTTTAACTCTACAAGAAAAACTACTCCCATTTTCTTCTATCTACCCCGTCTTGTCAAGCTGGCTCTGGTTTAACCCACAGAAATGAATCTCTGTTGAGGAGTAAGATTTCGTTAATTCCTTTTCCGACGAAATTTCTTTTTCGTCAACTTAAAATCTCTTATATTTTCAGAGATATTTTAACAGCTAGTTTGTTGATGAATTCATGCACTCTATGCCTACACATTCATATACGGAACTCGGTTGTATTATGTACAGTTTGACAACGGAAAAAACGTTTGAAATCTTCCTTAATTTCGTGGCGCATCTCAGAGTAATATTTCATATAAGTAGATACCGATAAATTTTATAGATTTGAGAGTTAGTTTATGGTATTTTATATTTGCTAGCAATTAACACACGACTTTATGTTGCAGAAATATCAGTTTTATTCAATATTAATTTGTTTCGATCCATATGCCTATCATCAGACAAGTATCAATTTAATAAAAGTGGTATTTTTGCGGTATATTCAATAAAAGTAAAATATTTTATTAATATTGGTTACCGATTTATAAAACTCACATCAAAGTCCAACACCTTTGCCAAGTGCTAAAACTATGGTCACATAGGCTTTTTATAATTAATACTGTGTATAAAACAGATTATGCTAGAAATTCCGCGGAAGTAATTTTAGCTATTTATTCACTCATATCAGGTAGCCTAGGTATAATATTTCAACTTAAAGCAAAAACGTAAGCATCAAAATCCAGACAAAGTACTGTAGGTACATAATATATCTTGAATATTATACCATTGCATATGCATATCTGAAAAGTTATTCTCAAACAAAAAATACATAATACCGACATTTACATCCTATCTTCTATACATCTCAGACATTATTAGACAACGAAATACATACAGAAAAGTCTATTTTCAAACTAAATGAGATTTATCGTTCATTTTATAAATATTACAAATCAAATTATAAATATACATTTACTATTAAATTTAAATATGCTACCTATCAACGTTTACTAGCATTGGATATCTATTTTAAAGGTAATGTAGTATCAGGGACGTCTTTAGTATATTTGGCGCCGGGGTATGAAGATTAGACTAGCCCCATGTTTTTTTCTTAATTTTGTAATCAATATTTTATGCAAGATATTAAACTTTCATTTTCGTTTTAACACTGATTAATAGTTAATCACGTACATTCACTATTCACTGTCAATTGCAATCAGCCAATTACGATGAGTTGCAATATTCCCACTTTTTACTCTGCTTAGACTGCTTAGCGTGAATATGCTACAAAGGGTAAATTTATCTCGCAGATGGATACTAATTAAAATCAAAATACTATTGAGATTCTGAAAAAAAAGAAACATCTTAAAATCGCCCAACATAAGTAGTTAGATATATCTTGACTCAATTTTGTTCAAATATTATTGATATCTTGAAAAAAAAATGTGTATAGGTTTAAAATTGGTCCTCCAGAGTCTTATATACTCTAAAAAGATCAAAAATTGAAGTGCTCGCATAGCTATCAGGGAAAGATCTCAAATTGTGAAAATGAGTTATACAGAACTTAAAAATATTTAATTTAATAGTAACGTTAAAATAGTTCCCTGACAAAATTTTCCTCAAATTGATATTCCAGGAATAGATAATTGTAAGCTTAAAATTGTCTGTTCTGAATCTTCTGCATCTGCATTGTTACCTGCGTCTTTACAGTCAGTTGAGTTACTAGCAAGGTAACACTACCTTTTGTAATAGGAAATAATTATGTAAACTTAAATACAGTGAATACTTATTCATTTTATTAAAAACCATCATCAGGTATGATCCATCTTAGTTAAATTTAACCATGCTTCGTCACTTAAATAATTTCCGTTTTCTTGGCTTTATCTCTTTCAATATTGCATTTACGTAAATTTTAAGATTGCAATTTGTTTTTAGAAAAGACTAGAAGATTGATTTGTTTTGAATATAGGAATTATTTAATTTTCTAACTTTGACTCATGATCAATTGTATTTGAAATAGGGTATAACAAGAATTTCTATAGTAGTAATTCCCACCACCTGATACCCAATGATGTTTAGGTTTCGGCGATCGGGCGCCTCCTAGATTTCACGCCCGTATGCTTTGCACTCATGTACCCTCGAGTAGAGATGCCCCTGTTTAATATACCAGATAGGAACCGTAGAGACGAAAATTAAGCGTAGATAATAAAAGCTTTGATATTTTAATAAAAATTTTAATAAGTTTCATAACTGAATACATTTTTTTTTTTAAATTTAAAAAGTTTTAATTAAACATAGTGAAATAATTTTTTATTTAAATTGGTACTGATGAGGTTCAAAATAAAAATAAAAACCAAGAGTGAAAACCGATACGTTCAAAGTAAAACTCGGTCTAAATAATTTTTATTGTTTGTTACAGGAAATCGTGGCCTTGAGGCACCGTATGCAGTGATAGTATACGTACATGGTGAATCGTTCGAATGGGGAAGTGGTAATCCCTACGATGGAAGTGTGCTAGCGTCGTATGGTCACGTCATAGTGGTCACATTAAATTATCGTTTAGGTATATTAGGTAAGTTTTCCACAATGAAATCTTAAACATATTTATTTTTCCTTTAATAATCGCCGACAGGTAGTGGCATAAATACATTCATTTTACAAGGAAATTTTCAAGAATACAGAATATATGATATTTTAATGATAATATTTTAAAAGTTTAAAAATATTTCCAACAATTTCGAGATAAACAATATACGATAAAATTTTTTAAGAAGTGGGTATCCAGTGGCTCAAGTAATCCCTAATAAAATCAGGGTATACAATATTATGGACTGGTGAACTATACCTACGTTTTATTACTTTGTTGAAAATATGTACAAACATCTACATATTTTGAAATACATATAGAATAAAATATTGAATACCAATAAAACTGATTTTTCAAAACAGATGAAAAATATTTTTAGGTTTTATGATAAAAACAACAAAATTATACGTGTCGCCCTTTCTCCCGAACTAAAATATTGTATACTTAATCCGACTTTATTAAAGGCCTATGGATCCGGCATTTTTAGTTAGTTTAAGGATCAATTATTTATTTGCTTATTTGATTGTTTTCAGACGTGTTCTGAATTTCTATTTAATTTTTGCTGTTTTTATTTTCAACAAAATTTTAAATACATATACGAAAAAATTAATTAACTTTAGTGTTTACTTGTAAGCAAAAGTTTCTATTTTGTACGTGCTCAGTTTCAATTTATATTTAAATACAATTATTTGAATACATTAATTAATTATATTCCGCACCTGTTAAATAAAAGTCTTAGAGACGATCGAGGTATCTTTCCTAGCGTAAAAATAAAATACCTCTGTCGCAGCATCTACATAACGCATCGAATTTTCAAATATTGGGCACTAGCGGATCTTATCTAAGACCTGTATCCATTTAAAATAGTTTAGCTTTCTAACAGTGAAACAATTTTCAAAATCAATTCAGTAGTTAATTTTTGACGCTTTTGGCTCCTCAGGACCCTAACGAATCTCATATAGTGTAGTATATATCCATTTAATAACATATTATTACATTACATAGTATGCAAATATATATATATATATATATATATATATATATATATATATATATATATATATATATATATATATATATAAATTATATTTTCTCTCCAAAGGAGGACATCATACAAAAATTTCATTTCCATAACGTACTCTTAAAAAATCTGACTAATTTTAATTTAAAAAGATGAGACAGAGCTATTGTTATTATAACACATACATACATATTGAATAACTGACTAGCACTTGTTTTATCGAGAAAATAATTGCTAAAACGATGAAACATTTATTGTAAAAAAATTCAGTGTCAAAAAAAATTAAAAAAATTTTTGAAATCAAGCCAAATTTTGCAAAAAAAAACACTAAAAATGGCGAAAATTCGTGTCTGGCTAACGAACTTAGCCGAGCCAGTCCGGATTCCAGCTCGCATACCAAATTTCATAAGCATAAAAAGTTTCGTTCGAGAGTTATCGCGTACACACACAACACACACACACACACACACACACACACACACACACACACACATATATATATATATATATATATATATATATATATATATATATATATATATATATATAAGTATATATATATATATATATATATATATATGTATGTATATATATATATATATATATATATATATATATATATATATATATATATATATATATATATATATAAATTTTAGTGAAGTATAGATTTTCGCGTTCTAGAGGCTCCAAAACAAATTTCTACCATACTCTCGGACTTAGGTCTTACCATAAAATCTGCTGTAATAGCTGAATTTGCAGAATGGAAATTCGCTAAATGCATGAAAGATAATAAGCTACAAACTTATAAATTTTTCTTTTAAATTTTTATGTATATTGTCTCAAAAGTCTCATATAAAATTTCGTGTTCGTTAAGTTAAGAATTTTAAGATTAAGGATCATAAAAACTAATCACAAGTCATATTTCATTTATGTCCATAAACGGTTTAAAGGGGTGAGAAAATTTAACTTTTTTCAATTTTGTTAAATATTTTGAAAATGGTGGTAGAAATGGGAGAAGAGGTTTCTTTTACCAAAAAATTCCCGATAATATTAGAATTTAGAGGTGGGATGACTTTCACCCCTTTAGACCGTTTATAGGTACGAACGAAATATGGCTCGTGATTAATTTTAATAGATCTACAATCCAGCAAAGCTTCAAAATTTTATGAGATACAATTGAATGTAAGGTTCCTTGTTAGTACAATTTATAGCGTTAATTATTCATTAAAAATATTATAATTATTATTAACAAGCATTAATATGTATTAATAAATAAAATATATTCATTGATTTCATTATATTATTATTTAGATAGTTTGTATAAACAATAAGATATTAAAACGAAATTGTTTAAATATATTTTAATTACATACGTATTTATTATTTAAAATTTAAACGTAACGGAGATTTTTTTCCTGTAGTTTTTATTATTGTTAATAAATAGCACAAGCATGCGGCTAAATCTTTTTCTTGTTTTTCTTTGCTGGTCACTAAACTTAAACTTCATTTTCTTTATTGAGACTGTACGTGTGATCAGTATAGGTACATTCTTGCCAGTGGTTAATCTTCAGTGTCCCTTACCTCAGACGAAAAAAATCTCTATAGACCTATGCAACGCCCATAGTAACTATTTGGAAACCACTGATTTAGACACTTAAAAACATTGTGTGATTCTTTTTCAGACATATTACCTGTTTGAATATTTCCGGTCGATTTTAAATGAATATGTAACAACCTATATATATATATATATATATATATATATATATATATATATATATATATATATATATATATATATATATATATATATATATATATATATATATAAATATTTATGAATATGGAATATATTTCATTGAAATTAATATACCGACATAAATATTAATTCAACATTTAATATTTTTATTAATTTACCAATAAAATTTCTCTCACTAATGACTGTAGGGTACCTATACACCTCCCGTATACATATAAGTATAAACATAGAAACATATGAGAAATTAATTTTAATTTTATCTGACATATCGAAAATAAATTCCCATTTTTCCATTATTTTCATTTTTCATTTTATTGGTAAATATTTGTAATTTTATTGATTGGCTGAGTTTGGTACGTACGTTACTTTTTAGACTAAGAGATGGTGACAGAATTTTGCACTTATACTTCTAACAGTTTTGCAAGATACAAAAGTGCTCGGAAAAAGATGACAAAATTCACGGTGCATCGTCTTTATACGGGAAATTTGGAAATTTAGTTAATAATTTAGTACTGATTTTCGTTCGTAGGTACTTATGCTATATGTATATTAATATAGTGAGTGGCTACAGAGTTGGAAATCTGACGTGAACTTGTGAGGGCAAAATGAGATTTTCACGTTCATGTGAGTTTAAAGTATGAAAGTTATTTCGGAACGCTTTTAAAAAAGTATAATATTAGCATACATGGCGCGTATAAGGACAGAAATCATTTTCAAACACATATTCTTTCTGCAAAAGAAAATTGAAGTTTCTAGAAGTAAGTCTAAAGGGCGGGGTAGCAACAACTACAAATCCGCAGGGAGGCAGGGGGTACAACAAAAATTTAAGTAACCGATTTTTTGATAGCGCAATTCTTCGATGACACTGGAAAAAGTTATCAAAAGTCTGTCTCCGAAAATTCGACTTTCAAATAAAAAATATCAGTAAGTCACTAAAAATTTTACTTTTTAATATAAATAAAATAAAGGACAAAAAGTTACATAATTTTATGAGTGGTCCGCGTAATTTTAGGGACGTCCGGTACCGTTGGACCCCCTCCTCCTACGGTTGTTGCGCGCCGGCTAAAGAGCAGATTTCCTTATATGCAAAGTTTGACCAGGGAAGCCAAATTAATTAATATATTCTTCTGGGACGTAAATATGATTTTTCGCCCGCATAATGCATGTAAGAATTACTTAAGGTAAAAATCCTTCTGGAACGAAAAAATAATTTTCGACAATATTTTTTTATATAAAATATTGGTAAAAAATATCAAGAATATAACACCCAATTTTCGGAGCCATATTCGAAATTTCGAAATCCTTTGTATGTTTCAGCCCCCGAACACAAATTCTCATTCATAAATTACTCGAGCTAAATACCGGCCATCAACAATAAAAGAGAAATGGAAGAATTACATATACACAAACAACTTCAAATTTGACTCATTTTTAGAGCCAAAAACTCTCATTACGACCTAAGGGACCATTTAGCACTTTCAGCACTTTCATTTCTTACACATCCTCTAGTGGGAAAGCATAATGGGAAAATCGTCTACGAAAATTTGTTACCATCTCCTGGTTTATTGGTTTCAAATAATACACCTGGATGTATATTTATTTTGATAAGAATAACATGATCTCTGATCCGGACACTGATAAAAACTTCTTTATTAAACATGCACAATCACTTAATTTTCTAATTTCACTTGTTAGTTCCATTTTTAATTAAAATATTCTATCTTATAGATATTTAAAAATAATACTTTTGATGCTTGTAAAAGATGATCATCGCGCATAAAATTTTTCGCGGTACAATTATTCTTATCAACATACATATTCAAGGTAACTTAATGGAAGTCTATACAAATATAGCAAATTAATTTGTTTTTGTGTACATATTCAATAAAATAGAAGAAAATTAATTTTATATTATTTTGCTTATTTTCTTCCCTTATTTTATCAAAAAACGAAGAAAAAAATGAATAAATAATTTAATTTAGAAACAATAAATGAAAAAAAGGAAGGAAAAGGGAAAATAAAAGAAGACCTTGTAATTTTTTTTTTACATTTTCAACATTTTTGTTTGAGCTATTTTTTATTGTAAACCTGTTTAACGTACTCCATCTACCCATAGGTGACTTCTAATTTTATTTTAAACTTTATAGCAGCGATATACATAATTTATTCTCAATTATTTTAGAAGAAAAAGAAAAGTTTTAACCCCCAAAATTGTAACCCCAACCAACCTGTTGATGCAGTTTGAATAAACCCTTTAAAGAATAAAAATAATAAATAAAAATAAAACCGACTTCAAAATAATAAGAGCACTGAAAAGTAAAAAATAATTACGCAAATTAATAAAGACATAGGTAAGTATAAAAATAAAATTTTAATTTTTAAAGTTAGTGGTTTTTAAAATTTTTGTATAATATTTGATACAGAATAGTTATTTGTGTATTAAGAGCGCAAAATGGTATATTGGCGCTCGATTAAAAATGTTGACGCGGGACGCCGCCAGGCGGAACGCGTTAATTTCATGAGAGCGGCAATATTATTTTGTGCTCGAATTACACACAAAATTTTTTCTAAAAACTTATAAAATGTATTTTTTATTTAAAAGATACTTAAAAAAATAATAATGGACGTTAATATTTACTTTAATGTTTTGCAGCTTCAGAAATATTTGGAGGTGTACTTCATAAATCACTGTCACAATTATATATTTCCATCATATATGTATAGATTTCTTAAAATTTTTTATTCTTATTTTTTAGTAATTATAGTTATTTTTTATTTTTAATTAATATTTTGTAGTTATTTTGAAATTTAATAAAATTAATATTTCACTTGATTACCATAAAAAAAAAATAATTTTAGAATCTGTTTATTTGTTACCATAGAAAATATAAACAACGCCTACCCGATTTGTAATTAAATATACGTTGAGCGAGCGACAAAGTATTACTTTACGCTTTAAAGCGCAAAGTAGTACTTCGATGCTCGGCCACGAGAGTCTTTCAGGAAATAACCATTTTGCGCTTTCTTCACAGAGTGCAAAAGCCTTCTTTCTACTAAGATTGTAGAAAAAAGTAGTTTAGCAAAAAAGATGTTTCTATTGTTAGGTAGGTCGCCAAGCATCAACGTCTTTAATGGTAGGTCGCAACCCATAAAATAAAATTGCGGTTTTGTTTAGGTCTGTCGTACCGGTTTGTTCCATATCCTATTTACATTATTCCAATAGCATTCCAGTCCAGCGATCGAAACCAGTGCTGAAATGTTACTGGAATAATGTAGTCTGGCACTGGAATGCACTGGAATGTACCCATTCCAGTAAACAATCCAATCAAGTGAATGGATTTACGGTCTACTTTTCAGTCCAACTCGCCCAGTCCAGCGCTACTGAAATAGTGTAGACGGTCAATCCAGTGCTTGATTAAACGTTGAACAGTGAATACGTATTGTTGTTTTTTTGTAATGTAATTGAATGGCTGGAATAATATAAACGATATGATCCAGTCCAGCATTGGACTGAATTAGCTCACTGGATTACTAGACTGGAATAATGTGAACGAACTATAATATTTGTGAAAGAATATACTAGGGAAAAGAACAAAAAATTTCGCCCAAGATTACTACTTTTTGAAAATTCGCATCGGCGTTCGCATCTGCGAATGTTGCTTTTAAAGGAATTCGCATCTGCAAATGTTTTAAAATATCACATCCATAATAACCCTGAAAACAATCACTCTTGTACTTGTATTTTTAGTCGAATTTTCTCCGCAAAATTAGACTTATACAGTCTATACGATAAGAGCTGCGAGAGGCGAGAGTAGGGTCGCTACCCGTTTTCGGACCCGTAGAACACGAATATGTAGAAAAAAAAATGTCTGATATATATGCATATATATATATATATATATATATATATATATATATATATATATATATATATATATATATATATATTCCCGCCACCTTTTAATTTGTGTAGGGCCCCCCTATGGAAGTTAAGAGATGAAATTTGGTAAATGGGGCTCATTTTCGAGGCACCTCATACTATCAAAGTGGGGTCAAATTTTGGGCAAATTTTTTTTCTGACCCGACTTTTAAGGGGGTGGTGGGAGGCGGAAAAGCAATAAAACTTTTCCAAATCGGTTTTAAATAATGTTTCGGTCAATTATCTACAACATATCCAAAATTCAGCTTCCTAGGATGATTTGGTGGGAGTAGAAGGGGGAAAAACGATTTTCGCTGGATCTAACAGGCCCCCAGCCCCCCAGAATTAACGTAGAGGTTGAAATTTGGTGTGTTGATAAAGTTCGTACCTAGGTTGTGCTTTTTGGAGGTTTTAATGTTTTACCCCCACCCCCCTCATTTTTAAGCTACAATTTCATGCATTTTCGACGTTTTCGAAAGTTGTACCACTCGCACAGGTCACCCAAATAAACCTAGAGGGCTGAAATTTTGTATTCGGATTGAGTTAGTATCAAGGGGTTGCCTTTTGGGGGTCTCAACTTTTAACCCTTACCCTCACCATTTTTATACCAAAAAGAACATCATTTTTCTTGTTTTTTAACAGTTTCGTTCGGGTCAAAATCTCCCCAAATAAACCTAGAGGGCTGAAATTTTGTGTACAGGTTAAGCTAATAGCCAGACACTGTTTTTTGGGGGTTTCAACTTTTAACCCTTACCCCCACGATTTTTACGCCAATATTTCCTTAATTTTTTTGCTTGTTTTCTAACACGTCTAGAGACTCTCTAAGGAAACCTAGAGGGCTGAAATTTTGTACGTGTATTCAGTTCGTATCCAGCTAGTACCTTTTAGGGGGTCCACATTACTTTTCCCCCCACTTCTTCCATTTTTACATCGGAATTGAATGCTATTGTTAAATGTGTTTTAAATGCATTACTTTTATTCTAAATACAAGTAGGCTAATAGTAATTTTAAAAAATTTAAAAAAAAAAAACGCCATTACAGCGGAGCCCCATCACGGAAGTCGAATTTTTCCTTTCATCTTCGGTATTGAGTGTCTACAAGCGAAATATAATTGAAAGTCCACAAGCGATTTGTAATTTTGGTGGTTTCAAAACTGATGATGAGTGTCCGGTTGATCGGGGCTTTAAAAAAAGGTTTTAAGTTTTTAAGGGCTGAATCTCAGTAAATTTCAATTTTGTGCCGATAGCAGTTAACAGGGAAAAAGCCAACACAATTCGTACGAGGACATTTCTATCCATGCTTATCCGCCAATTGCCTTTGTGTCTTATTTTTAAATATTAAAAAAGGAACTTAAATAGTAAACTGGAAGGCTTTTACGAAGATATTTTTTCTTTCCAAAAAAATTCAAAATTTCTATTTTATAAATAATAAAAATCCAAAATTCCTAATTTATAAATATACAGTGTAGTGCTTTAATAACATTTTCAAATTACTTAATATGTATGTATTTCATTTGTTAAAAAATTGTATTCACTTTTTTTAAAATTTTTTAAAATTACTATTCGCCTACTTGTATTTAGAATAAAAGTAATGCATTTAAAACACATTTAACAATACCATTCAATTCCGATGTAAAAATGGAAGAAGTGGGGGGAAAAGTAATGTGGACTCCCTAAAAGGTACTAGCTGGATACTAACTGAATACACGTACAAAAATTCAGCCCTCTAGGTTTCCTTAGAGAGTCTCTAGACGTGTTAGAAAACAAGCAAAAAAATTAAGGAAATATTGGCGTAAGAATCGTGGGGGTAAGGGTTAAAAGTTGAAACCCACAAAAAACAGTGTCTGGCTATTAGCTTAACCTGTACAGAAAATTTCAGCCCTCTAGGTTTATTTGGGGAGATTTTGACCCGAACGAAACTGTTAAAAAACAAGAAAAATCATGTTCTTTTGGGTATAAAAATGGTGGCGGTAGGGTTTGAAAGTCGAGACCCCCAAAAGGCACCCCCTTAATACTAACTCAATCCGAATACAAAATTTCAGCCCTCTAGGTTTATTTGGGTGACCTGTGCGAGTGGTACAAACTTCAAAAACGTCGAAAATGCATGAAATTGTAGCTTAAAAATGAGGGGGGTGGGGGTAAAATACTAAAACCTCCAAAAAGCACAACCTAGGTACGAACTTTATCAACACACCAAATTTCAACCCTCTACGTTAATTCTGGGGGGCTGGGGGCCTGTTAGATCCAGCGAAAATCGTTTTTCCCCCCTCTACTCCCACCAGATCATTCTAGGAAGCTGAATTTTGGATATGTTGTAGATAATTGACCGAAACATTATTTAAAACCGGTTTGGAAAAGTTTTATTGCTTTTCCGCCCCCACCACCCCCTTTAAGTTCAGGTCAGAAAAAAAATTTGCCCAAAATTTGACCCCACTTTGATAGTATGAGGTGCCTCGAAAATGAGCCCCATTTACCAAATTTCATCTCTTAACTTCCATAGGAGGGCCCTACACAAATTAAAAGGTGGCGGGAATATATATATATATATATATATATATATATATATATATATATATATATATATATCAGACATTTTTTTTTCTACATATTCCTGTTCTACGGGTCCGAAAACGGATAGCGCCCCTACTCTCGCCTCTCGCAGCTCTTATCGTATAGACTGTATAAGTATAATTTTTCGGAGAAAATTCGACTAAAAAGTGAATACAATTTTTTAACAAATGAAATACATACATATTAAGTAATTTGAAAATGTTATTAAAGTCACTGTTTATTTATAAATTAGGAATTTTGGATTTTTATTATTTATAAAATAGAAATTTTGGACTTTTTTGGAAAGAAAAAATATCTTCATAAAAGCCTTCCAGTTTACTATTTAAGTTCCTTTTTTAATATTTAAAAATAAAACACAAAGGCAATTGGCGGATAAGCATGGATAGAAATGCCCTCGTACGAATTGTGTTGGCTTTTTCCCTGTTAACTGCTATCGGCAAAAAATTGAAATTTACTGAGATTCAGCCCTTAAAAACTTAAAACCTTTTTTTAAAGCCCCGATCAACCGGACACTCATCATCAGTTTTGAAACCACCAAAATTACAAATCGCTTGTGGACTTTCAATTATATTTCGCTTGTAGACACTCAATACCGAAGATGAAAGGAAAAATTCGACTTCCGTGATGGGGCTCCGCTGCTCACGGCGTTTTTTTTTCCTTATTCACATCTCTTGTAGAAATTCGCTTTGCTGAAAGCAAAGACTAATTTTTAAATAATGTCTGCAATTACAAAACTACCGTTGAAATTTTTCTTTCTTACCATCTGCACTAACAAGATTCTCGTATTCTTATTATTAATCAAAATTGCAAATAGACGATTCTTTCAGCCAGAGTATCAAATAACTTCATGAATACTAACCAGAAATTATACTTGATGGCTCGTTATTAACAAAGACAAAACAAACCAAAAAAACTATTTTCTTATATCTTCAATACGTATCTGGATCTCATTCTCTCATTCTCTTAGCTAAATACATAGTTTACGTACGACAAAGATCGAGTAAGTAAAGAAGAACTGAGATAGAAATAGATAACAACCTGAATGGATTGCATTAACTACTCAGATGATGTAATAAGATCTTCAGGTTCTCTTGAGTAATATTGACACGATAATTGTATGTAGAAAAATCTAATTGTATAGTCGATTCATCGAAATGTGGAGAGTGAATATCTGTTGAAACAAAACATTAATGTAATGTTCCAGTAATCAGGTTGTATGTCTGTTTAATAATTTTAACTCTTAAAAGCTTTATAAAATAGTAAGCTAAAAATTAACAATTAAAAATTTCCCTTAAAATTTACTTTTTAAAGAGTTCATTGTAATATTAAAATTATTCTTTTGGAATAAGAGAGAATATTTATTTACAGAATTATGTCAAAAAATTCATTTAACACTAAGTTTAGAAGGCATATAATTTTGTAATTGAACCAGTAAATCTTGTATGATCTAAGGGGACCCTTTCTTTACATTATTAAATTGATTTTTGTCTACGGCTTAAGTTAGATCTCGTAAATAAAATCTTTTTGCCGGGATAGAAATTAGCTCTTGTATTTTCACCCCTCTTCTAAACCATGTTTATGGAAAGTTTTAAGTCGATTAGTGGGCATGAAAGTGAGCGAAACTAACGAAGATATTTTTTATACTGAATAACAGAACTTGTAAAACATCCAAGCAACAAAAATTAATATTACACAGTCAAAAAATTTGTGTTCAAATTCACACATTTAACATGTCCAGAACGGTCCACTCAATTTTTTGTGTTATTTTAACACAAAGTATATATATCAAATCTTTACACAAGATTTGTGTCAATGATTTAACACACAAAAGGACATACATTTTGTGTCAATTTTACACAATTATTTAGTTATATTTTTACCAGTATATATTTTTTTATTTATTTATTATGAAAATGAAAGGAAATAAAAGAAAATAATTTTTCAGTACTTAAACTGTTTTATTTAATATTTTTACGAGTTTTTGTAAAGATTTCGACGATGATATTGCTGCATTTCACTTGGTATTTAATGAAAATAATGTTGAAGCAATACCCAAAAATTGTGAAGATCGTTGTCAAACTGAACGTCGAAGACAAAATGGAATCACTATACTTCTCCTTCTTTACCTGATCTTCTTTGCCCTTTGAATTGAAGTAAATTCTGCAAACAAAGAAAGAAATTGAGTCTAAAATATTTTTAATTAACTTACCTAATCATTATATAATATTTATATAATTAAAACCAATTTAACTTTAGAAATACACTTTTTATTTTGAAATATTCCGTCTTCATACATACATATATATGTTTTTGTTGAATGCACAATTGTCGAATGATGCTATACAGGCTGCCACTACCCCCGCTGTTAACTAAAGCAGTATATGCGCGCCAAACCGGTTTTTGTGTGGGAAATACATAAAAAAAGGTGTACTTACACAGACATTCTTCAAAACAACACAAAGATTGTGTTAATTTTTGTTATTCAAAACAGATTAATATTTTTGTTCTGTTAAATCAAAATTAACACAAACATTAAATGTTACATTAACATAGGGTTGAGTTATTTAATACAAAAATTTTCACCACTAGTTTTTTTTACGCAGAACACAAATTTTTTCACTGTGTAAAAAGTATTTCGTCTCAACATATATCGCCCAAAATCGAATGAATCAACTACGATCGCACTGTCGTTTTACTTGGCCTTATCTTCACATATATGCTTGCTATAACGTACGTGGTGCCTGAATGGGAAAATCCGGTGAAGTAGTTAACCGGTTAAACTGATGTGAGGATGGAAAAAGATGCTAAAGGAACGTTTGTCGATATTGTCAGTAATGATGGATATTCGATATCGGTATCAAATTGCTATGTACGTACGTACATACGGATTATTCTCGACAACTGATCCAGCGTTGAATATTCCAGAAGAAAAATGAATAATAAGAATTTAACAGATAGTGCAGCGAAGAAGTCAATTAATTATCTTCGTATTAATTTTGTCATCATGCAAGAAACGCTGTGTAAAAAATATTGTTTCCAAAAGTATTTAATACAGCCCAAAAATGGTTTTTAATTTGATAGTCATCTTTAAAAATATATTGTTGTCTAGTTTATAATTTAACAGATAGTGTAGCGAAGAAGTCAATTTATTATCTACATATTAAATTTTTCATTATGGAAAAGACGCTGTGCAAAAAATATTGGTCCCAAAAATGTTTAATACAGCCGAGAAACAGTTTTTAATTTGACAACCATGGTAAAAAAATATTCTTGTTAAGTCGAAACTCTTTTTCAGACTTGAAATAACAATGATAGACGATCGTAAACCTTTTCGATTCTGTAGCAAACTAATTAATTAAATATTTCATCCCGGTATTTGTGTATTTAAATCAAATTGCAATAAGGTAAGGTTATGAAAGAATTTTTTATTTAAGGTAGATTCACAATCAAAAATATTTTGCCAAATCCCTAAAAATTACATTCTACTTTTAGACGTTTGTAAGTGGACCACTATTTTTTATAATGGTTCCAAATTTCAACTTTCTACGTCAAGTGATTTTTTCAATTCAGACAGACAGACATTGAAATAATTCAATAAATGTTCCGCTGTGCAAATTTTGGTACGCAACACTAAAAATTTATAAAATTAACGACATAAACAATCTAGATAAGATATGAAAAATGCACCTAATATTTAAAAAATAAATTGAAATTATTTAAAAATTTCTCTACAAACAAGTTTGTCTAAAAACATGTCCATTAATAGTACAGTAACTGAAGCATTTGGCTACCAATTTTTTCGGATGGGATGGATTGGCTTGAAATTTGAACTGTAGCTAGGGAGTAGCCCAAGCAACAAAAGTTATGTAATGCCACCTAGGGGTGGAAGGCACCCCTTCTAGGGGTTGGGAATTTTTTTTGAAAAAAAACCTCACCGTTTGATAGAGGGGCAAATTCTAAGCAAAAAATATTCTATAAGAATTTTTTGTATAATCAATACTTTTTGAGATATTGGCGCCTAAATGTGGTCGTTTTTAGCCCAAAAAATGCATGTTTTTGAGGGATATTTCGCAAATATCTCAAAAACTACAAGTTTTACATAAAAAATGCTTATGAGCAAAAATAAAGAAAATCAAGTAACAAAGAGACTGCATTCTTTTTTGTTTTTGTCGGTAGAACACAACCTAAGTTATGACTCCTTGAAGTTAAAATCGATTTTGACGATAGCTAAAATCAAAACTTTCAATGTCATTTGGAGGATAAATGAGAGGTTTTTCGAAAAAAACTCATATTACACCTTTTAAAGTACTTGAATAGACCTTTATTTTGAGCTGTGCTAAAAGCCATTAGTATAAAAATTAACGGAGTTACATTCAAAGCAAAATGGTTGTCTTGATTTTTGAGAAAAAAAATTGGTATCAAAATTAATTACTTGACGGCAAACATTGAAACTAAGCGTAATCCGTCGCCAGTTTACTTTATTCATATATAAACAATGGGTTCTGGGAGTTTGAACGGATTTAGAAGTTTAAATTCGAAAAAATGACTGATATACTCTTGAAAAAAAAATTTAATTTTTAAAAAAATCATAGTTTTTTTCAAAATATTTAAAAAACTAACAAATTTATGAAAAAAATTATAGAATGAAAATTGTAGGTCTTTTCTTGCTGAAAAATCTGCTTTTTTGTTCATTTTTGTACGTCCAAATTTGACTGAGTTATGATCGTTAGAAGCTCAAAACAGAACGCGAAGACTACTTTTCCTAAGCCCTTTAAACTTACAAATCTAAAAATTGAAGGACTCAAAAAAATTGTAAATCATAAGACTTATAGTGCTTAAAATTTCCTACCAAATGGTTTTTTAAGCGAATTGATAACTTAAAAATTAAAAAAGTTATAGTAAGAAAACCAATTGCATTTTTTCGGTAAAATTTTTGGAGCAGGTAAATTGCCATCATCTTTGTGTATTTTTTAGTCGAATTTTCTCCGAAAAATTAGACTTATACAGTCTATACGATAAGAGCTGCGAGAGGCGAGACCAGGGGCGCTATCCGTTTTCGGACCCGTAGAACACGATTATGTAAAAAAAAAAGATGTCTGATATATATATATATATATATATATATATATATATATATATATATATATATATATATATATATATATATATATATATATATATATATATATATTTTCCCGCAACCTTTTAATATGTGTAGGGCCCCCCTATGGAAGTTAAGAGATGAAATTTGGTAAGTGGGGCTTATTCCGATGCACAACAATACTATCAAAGTGGGGTCAAATTTTGGGCAAATTTTTTTTCGGACCCGACCTTTAAGGGGGTGGTGGGGGGCTGAAAAGCAATAAAACTTTTCCAAATCGGTTTTAAATAATGTTTCGGTCAATTATCTACAACATATCCAAAATTCAGCTTCCTAGGATGATATGGTGGGAGTAGAGGGGGGAAAAACGATTTTCGCTGGATCTAACAGGCCCCCAGCCCCCCAGAATTAACGTAGAGGGTTGAAATTTTGTGTGTTGATAAAGCTCGTACCTAGGTTGTGCTTTTTGGAGGTTTTAATATTTTACCCCCACCCCCCTTATTTTTAAGCTACAATTTCATGCATTTTCGACGTTTTCGAAGTTTGTACCACTCGCACAGGTCACCCGAATAAACCTAGAGGGCTGAAATTTTGTATTCGGATTGAGTTAGTATCAAGGGGGTGCCTTTTGGGGGTCTCGACTTTTAACCCCTACCCCCACCATTTTTATACCCAAAAGAACATGATTTTTCTTGTTTTTTAACAGTTTCGTTCGGGTCAAAATCTCCCCAAATAAACCTAGAGGGCTGAAATTTGGTGTACAGGTTAAGCTAATAGCCAGACACTGTTTTTTGGAGGTTTCAACTTTTAACCCTTACCCCCACGATTTTTACGCCAATATTTCCTTAATTTTTTTGCTTGTTTTCTAACACGTCTAGAGACTCCATAAGGAAACCTAGAGGGCTGAAATTTTGTACGTGTATTCAGTTAGTATCCAGCTAGTACCTTTTAGTGAGTCCACATTACTTTTCCCCCCACTTCTTCCATTTTTACATCGGAATTGAATGCTATTGTTAAATGTGTTTTAAATGCATTACTTTTATTGTAAATACAAGTAGGCGAATAGTAATTTTAAAAAATTTAAAAAAAAGTGAATACAATTTTTTAACAAATGAAATACATACATATTAAGTAATTTGCAAATGTTATTAAAGTCACTGTGTATTTATTTATTTAATTATTATTTAGGAATTTTGGATTTTTACTATTTATAAAATAGAAATTTTGGATTTTTTTGGAAAGAAAAAATATCTTCATAAAAGCCTTCCAGTTTACTATTTAAGTTCCTTTTTTAATATTTAAAAGTAAAACACAAAGGCAATTGGCGGATAAGCATGGATAGAAATGCCCTCGTACGAATTGTGTTGGCTTTTTCCCTGTTAACTTCTATCGGCACAAAATTGAAATTTACTGAGATTCAGCCCTTAAAAACTTAAAATCTTTTTATAAAGCCCCGATCAACCGGACACTCATTATCAGTTTTGAAACCACCAAAATTACAAATCGCTTGTGGACTTTCAATTATATTTCGCTTGTAGACACTCAATACCGAAGAAATAATTTTTTATTTTTTTTATTTTTTATTTATTTATTTTTTTTTTTTTTTGAAAGAAAAAATATCTTTATAAAGGCCTTCCAGTTTACTATTTAAGGTCCTTTTTTAATATTTAAAACTAAAACATAAAGGCAATTAGCGGATAAACATGGGCAGGAATGCCCTCGTACGAATTGTGTTGGTTTTTTTTCTGCTACCTGTTTTCGGCACAAAATTGAAATTTACTGAGATACAGCCCTTAAATACTTAAAACCTTTTTTTAAAGCCTCGATCAGCCGAACACTCATCACCAGTTTTGAAACCAACAAAATGACAATTCGGTTGTAGACTTTCAATCACATTTCGCTTATAAACATTCAATACCGAAGATGAAGGAGAAAATTCGACTACCGTGATGGGGCCCCGCTGCTCACGGCGTTTTTTAATAATTTAGTTAAAAAATTTTAAAAATAAATTCAATAGAATGAAAAAAAAATTATATCAACATGTAATAATGTATAATTCACATGCTATTTTTCCTTTCATATAATTTTTATGCAATTTTTCCATAAAGGATAGGATTTTTTTATAAGGGGTAGTTCTTCTATCAGGGTTTTTAGGAGACTAAAAAATTACAATATAATCATACATTTGAAAACTTTTAAAAAGTTAAAATTCATCATATGTACACCAGTATATAATATCTCAAGCCGTTAATAATCGTTTTCTTCTTTATTTTATTATAAGGGGTGGTTTATTTTTTAACGGTTGCAGCTTTTTAATGAGTGATAAGTTTTCTAATGAAAAATAAAAGAGATATAATACATTGTGAATGCACCAAAAGGTTACTTTAGGCTGCTAAAACTTTTTTCCTACTTTTTCGGAAACAAAGGGGTAGTTTTTAAGAATTTTTTGGGTAGAAAAGTAACTGAATTTCATAAATTATATTAAAAAACTTGAAAGGAATTTTATCCAACATATTTGAACATAAATTGAATCTTTAAAATACGTAAATCTGGACTTTTCGTATTTTTGTCATACAAGGGTAGTTTTTACCCCTAATTATCAAAAAACACACATCAAGACAATATAACTTTTGAAGTGTAGGGTCAGATGAGCTGGTATACAAATTTTCAGGAAAATCCATTCAATCCGAAAAAATTGGGAGCTTTTACATTATTTTGTCTTTCAGTGACTGTACTATAAAACGGATAAATATTTAAACAAAAATCATTGACATTTATTAAATACCTATTACTTAAGCCTTTATAATATTTCAAATTTTTCTCCGGAAGATGTTTTGGAAATGGATAAACTACAAAGATTTTGATGGGAGTCTCCACAATTACTTATTAAGGAAATTTGATCAATAAAATTCATACAAAATTTTACTTTTACAATTAATAAATCTTTATTGAAACACATTGTATAAAATTAATACGATTAGCTTCACTCACACGATACCATCAAGTAAGCGAGTAACGAAAACTAACACTTACACAAGGTAATTTTAACATATTATAAGAACTTAGACTGAATAAAAGCTCCAAGAGTAATGAATTATAGGGGAAGGTCGCCCAAAGCGGGTACCCCTCTTAAAGCGGGTAAGCGCTTGTAGACCGTTGTAACGAATGTTTTTGTCAGGTCGTGTGTATACCGAGATTAACCAAATATCCACCAATTTTAATCAGTTGCACTTGAACGGTTGTGTCGTTTAATGTCCTAGTTAAGCTTCATCAAATTTTTTTGTAGGTTTTGTTAAAAATTTTGACGATAAATATTCTATGACTAATCACAAACCTTTTTATTTGTAATCTTTTTGGTATTACCATATTATGTTATCATCATTTGACTTTTAATGTAGAGAAAGGTAGACACGTATCGGCTTTCATTTTGAAATTATTCTAAGTTAACAAAATTAAGTTTTTTTGGGCAAAGCGGGTATGGGCAAAACGGGTAGACAAAATAGAAGCATCTTAATGGAAAAAAACTGTTGGAAGGGGAAAAAAAATAAATAATCTTCATTTTACGACGGAATGAGGGAAAAAGCTTAAAAAAATATTTCTGCCTTGTTGGTGGTGAATTTGATGTGGAATCACCTGAAGTAATATATTCCAATTGTAAAGAAAATTACAGTTAATTGTTATAAATTTATTATTTTTGTCTTTTTTCAATTTTTTTTACTTAATTATTATTATTGTTAAGTTCTATTTGATTAAGAAAGTTTATATTAAAAAATAATAACAGTATTTAAATACATAATGTACTTACCCGCGTTGCCCAAAGAGGGTTACCCGCTTTAGGATACCTATACGGGCAAAGCGGGTTTTTGCAGAGGTTTTGTATTTTCTTTATTAAAAATAAATATCTTATAAACATTTCTCAAGCGAAGTTTCATTTTAAAGTTTGATAACTATACTATCTGATAATATAAAAAAGATCTGCTTATCGAGGTCAAAAGTCACTTTTTTGGACGTTTAATCTTAGCTTACCCGCTTTGGGCGACCTTCCCCTACACTAGTTGGGTAGTGTGTAAGTATATGTGTTACCTAGAATACCTTATATACACATACGTCTAACGTCATTCTATTGTTCTCAACAAGTCTGTCGCTTTCTATTCAAGCAATTATTATAATCGTTTGGCAACGAACGCAACAATGGCAGACTAGAAAAAAAAGTCCGCGTGTCTAGGTGGAAACTCTTTTTAATTGATGCCCTCATCGATTAATTTTCAAACCCAATTTCAATTGTCATGGAAAATTGTAAATGATGATAGGTTTGTTATAAGATTCGAAAAAAAGTTTGCTTTTTCATTTGTGATTCAAACATTATTCTCTCAAATTGTAACATTAAAGATTAATTTGAAATTTTATCGTGTTCCTGCATGGAGACAATTGTAATGTTAAATTTGTCATAAAATATTTTAATCTTTGCTGATATTTTTACTGTTTTGTGTCACAGTAGGACGATCGTTAAATTTTGACATAATCATAAAATCAACTACATTTCGAATAAAATATTTTGTAAGTGTTGCCAGAGGCGATGTATTTCATTGTTGAAAGATAAGGCACAAATAAAAATTGAGTTTATTTTCTATACAATTACAATTTTTGAATTATATAAGAGATTTTTTTAGGCTGATTTCCCTAAAAGAAAATTTATTATTCAAAACCATTTTTTATTTTTATACTATACAGTGAATGAGATGTATTTATTATCAGCTGTTATCTCTCTATATAAAGGAAGAAATATTTGAAGGCTTTAAGAAGAATATGTATAATATCGAAGATACGCCTACATGACAAAAGGAAGATGAAAAAACACACTAAAACGTTTTAGACAAGAATTTTTTTCAGGAATTTTACATTAAATTAATGTCGCTTAAAAAATTCCTTGCTTCAATTCGTTTATAACAATTTTTTTTTCAAGCGTACAACAATATAAGAAATTAAATCACATAGCAATTTGTTCAGTCAGTCCCAAACATTCTACTTCAACTTCCACTACAAAGTTTTTTAGAGTTACTCCCTTAAAAAAAATAATAATTTACACACTAATCTTTATCCATCCTTATCACACAAATATGTAAATACCAAAATTTTATTGCACTAAAGTAAATACTATAATAACAAAAACAAATAAGTACGTACTTTATTTTTGGCAAAAGTTTGGATCAAAGTAAATTTTAAATGGTGAATAATTTACTACTTATGTTATTATTTAATTTTAATAATATAATATTAAATAAACAATGTAGCTGTATAGTCGAAAACTAAACACTCCAAGTAAGAAGTGAACAAACTAAAAATATATTTGAGTTAAATTTGAGTTAGATTTACATTGAGTTGACTTGAGTCGATAGTATTGGAGTCTATGTATTTCCATCTTTGTATTTACACAAAGGATTTTGCTAACCGAATATACAGTTTGTACGCTAAAAAGTCTTAACGGATCTCCCAAACTCAAAATTAAGAATACTATATACATGCAGATGTTATAAGAAAAAAACATAATCTGTTGTATCTATAGAGAAGTAGAATGTTGAAAGCTAAGCTTTGATTCTGATTGAAATTTCTACTACGACACTTTAACTCATGTGACGTATTAATCCCATAGGAATACTGTAATTTTTTCATTTTTCTCGTGAAAAAATTCTTTAGCAAAACAAGTGGTAAGATACTTTTCATATATCATTTCATTGTTGGCAAACATAATATGAAATGAAAAAAATTTTTTTTTGATAAATTAACTAATAACGAAGTGTTAAATAAAATAAGAATTATAACTAGCTTACTTTATTACTTTCTAAATTTTCCCACCGTATTATATATTTTTTCTGACAATTCAATTCATGTGATATCTGATACCGGAACCTACCGTATTAAAATTGTTGTAACTTTGTAAAATTTCAAAATTTTTAAGGGGGACACATGTTAGAGGTCTACATATACTTTCAGAAAATGGAATAGAAATAATCGATCTTTAAAAATTTCTAGACCAGAAGACTACTCTAATCATTTAGCAATGATGAATTAACCATTAGCGTTTTTCTACCTTAAAACCATTACAAATTTCATTATATCCAAAAATTACCGTTTTCACTCTCGATCATTACAAATTTCATTACACTTTCGCAGTACAGACTTCATTACACTCTCACGTAGAGTTATCCATACTAAAGAAAGTTTTTACCTCACTAGGCGCACATAAAAATAACCTTTTAAATAACAATTTTAATAAATTATTCTAAAAATACTATTAACTCGGGAATTCCCAGTGTCACCTCTAGGTGACAGTGATTTGTGATTATTTTTTACAGACAATATAACAAATTTTAAAAATAAATGCGTTACGACTAAAATGTTAATACAGAGTAATGTTCATGGTTTTAATTTTGCAACACTGAGGTTATGTTAACGGTCAAATTAATTCTGTTGTTTCAAACGATTTGCTGTTTTATTGCGCGTGAGTGTATCTTGTGTTATTTTCGCTGTTATAAAAATGTCTAAAAAGTAGGTATGTACTGTTATTATTGTTATAACAAATTATTATTTAAGAATCAAGCTTATAATGAAAGTGATTTTTTGCCGGTAATTTCATACCGTTTAACTCAGTTCATATTACAAATAACGGCCTGTATGACCTATAATTGACACGACATATTTTTTATATGTTGAGTAACCTAAAGATAAAAACTAGCACAAAATAAGAATATTTTGTCGGTAGATCGCGGCTTGGGAATTGTCGAGTTAATCTACTTTGATCAATTTGTAAGTTTCAAGCATAATTTTCATAAACACCTCTGTATATTAATGTAAACATTTCCATAATTTTATTTAATATTATTTATTTAATATATACCATTTTACAAAATATTAACAAACATTCTGCGTTAGAGTACATATTTAATCTGTATAATTCATACATGGCGTACATAGATAGGTGTACAGGGAGCTTTAAATTTTGAATTATAAAATAAAGGAACGCACCAGTCTAAAACAGTGTGGTATACAGTGGAGGAAAATTCTTCTTTGGAGAAAAATGTTTTGAACCAGTTCAGTTATTATTGAACTTGTTTTTAATTAGTGGATTATTTTAACTTTTATTTTTGTGTAAGAAAACAAAAATTTATGGGTACTAATAAACGCGGTAGCACATGTAGTCAAGTTCTCCCAACCATACGTGCACCAAACTATATTTACACGAAGCATTTCTAGACGTATCCAAAACTTGAGTTCATAACAACATTTTCACAATCACCCTTAATTTAAAAATAGATCTTGCCTATTTTTCATATTCATCTTTTTAGTGAGATATTTCAAGTTACTAGAAAATAATCCAAAATTGTTGCTCCATAAACACCTTGCTGCGTTGCGTCCCTGTTTTAATAAGTAAATATACATTATAATGATTATGAATTGTAACTGCTCATTCGTTTACGTTTTAGACACTCCAGTTACAAAATAACTGACTAACTTCAAACAATATTTACTTAAGTGAGCTACAAGCTTACCCTAAGCGAATAGAACATTCTAAGATTTACTTTTAGATCTCATTACTTTAAATATAAATACACAAATTCTTGAATTCCTTGAAAAGTTTACCAGATTATGAAATATATATATATATATATATATATATATATATATATATATATATATATATATATATATATAATTGCTAACATACTCATGGTAAACACAAATCCTTAATATTCTTTTGTTTATTATAATATTATATCCGTATGTCATAAATATTCGTATATATTAGTAATATCATTTCGGGTAGTATATATTTATATATATATATATATATATATATATATATATATATATATATATATATATATATATATATATATATAAATACGTACAGTCCAGGTCAAAAATTTTGTAAGTGGATCAAAAATGTATAGTGTAGTTTTAATGATTAACAACCGTAAGTAGCCGATGGGGAATCATTAGCTACATAGTATAACACAAAATTGCTCTTAACTTGTTTGTGTTTGTGTGTCAGTTTGCGATATTTTCAGCGACTATAAATATTAACAAAAATTACTTCATGGGAACAAAGAAAATCGGTGTAAAAGTGTGTGCCGAAATTTCCTATACTTCATTTGAATTACACTATACCTAGTTGAATTCACTTATATTTTAAAATATACAAAAATTATTCTTCCCTTAAGAGGAGATTCGCTAAAAAAAGAAATCGATTTTTTTTCTTCATAATTATGTTCTATAAGATTTTAGAAATATTTTCCTAAAATTTTATTTAAAATAAATGAAAAATCAAAAAGTTATGGGCATTTTAGTCCACACACTTTACTATAATTCAGTTTAAATAAAAAGCTTTAAATAATTTTTTCTCAAAAGTACGTTTTTTGACATGGTTCCTCATGTATCTCAAAAAGTATTTGAGATATCGACATAAGTGAAAGTGTATATTATTCCTCGATAACGTCATTTTGGCAAGAACTAGAATCTTTTGGTTCCGTAATGTATTTTCAAAATGGCGGCTGTTTCAAAATGATGCATATCGCAATAAAACTATACCTTAGTAGAAGGTATGATTTAATATTGTTTACTGCCTTTAATATCTTTATCACTTCTAATTGTACTGACATGATATTTTCAGGCAGTCTTATCCTCAAAAATTTTTCCATTCATTACTATACTCAATTTTAAGTTATATCACATTTTATGACCGTTATTGTACAAAGAAAATCTTAATTTACTGACGGATTCGGGATTACGTTAGAATAAATAACGAAAACCATATAAAGTGACATAGAAAAATGATTTTTGATATCTGTTTTGACTACTGACAATGTGTAGCGAGAAGGCGAAACATCGTCAGCTATTCACCTTCCGCTTTTACATGTACCTACATACAGTAAAGAATAGAAAGGGAATTTTTGATATTATTATGTATTATTATATATTTTTGTTTCTCGTAGTTAGCTTAAGAAACAAGTATTTTTATCCTAATTCCATGAATTTATTTATATATTTCATTAAAAGCATTTCAGGAAATCAGGATCAAGAAAAACAATTTAATTATTTTGTTTTAATAGCAACTTCCCGCAATTGTTTGTGAACTTAACAGTTCGAAAGTGATTTCTCATAAAACACGATTATTTCATTAGCAGAATCTACATGGGTGTAGAAGTATCTATTTAGTTTTATGTCTCTTTCTATTTTAACTCTAGTAACTTAAGGTTATACGTCTAATTTTGTTTTAGCTGTGAATGACGTCAGATCAATTTTAGTTGATTTGACCTATGTCATGTATTGCCACTGATCTGTGACCAACATATTTTAGTGGGTAAATTTTTCGTTATTTTTATGTCAAAACAGTGATTATTTTTTGTAAAACATCATAAAAAATTGTAATTTATTGTTTTATCTTATTTTGTTATTAAATTTTCAATTAAAATTTTTTTGATAGACAAAAAGACAAAAAAATTATTTTTGTTTAAAACAAAGCAAAAAAAAAAAAATGTAAAAATTACGTGAAAATACAAAAAAGGGATTAAAATGTTTAAATTTGACATTTTTTTATAAAAAAAAAGGTAAAAAACTCGCAGATATATTATTATTTTCCCGAAGGACATAAAACAAATTCCATGAAATAAAACTACAAATAAAGACATAACATGTAGATGTACAAAATAAAAGTATTCTACAGTTAATAATTAAAAATTTATTTAGCTAGATAGCAAAAATGAGTTAATTGTAGGTAATTCATTTGCGTTGACAAATATACTTAATTTTGCCTTTCGTTAATTGTCGATTGCACAGACGGAAAAAAATACAAAACGTAAAAAATTGCTTAGTAAACAAAGCAAGTAAAACAAAAATAATATTTTACAACTGTTTATAAAATTTGAAATTCCAGCATGGCGATCAATTGAGTAGAATGTATTATTCTCAAACGGCAGAGAATTAAAACGTTGCAACTAGCTCAACTAGCTATTTATTTATTTATTTATTTTTTTTTTTGAAAATTGTATCTAATTCTAATGTAGTAGTCAAAACACAGAAAGCTTCAAAGAACCGGTAAGAATAAGGAGAGCCGATTAGTCTAAATGGAAAATTAAAAAATCAAGAGCAACACTAAATGCACAGTTAACCTTAAACCTAGCCACTTTAAATGAAATTAGAACTAGCTGTCATAAGTTTTTCTTAACGCGTGAATAGATATTTTTCAATATCGAGTTGTAAGTTTGAGGTCGTTTTAAAATCATGTGCAGAAAAAGGATCGATGGAACCAAACCTAATAATTGCTATAGTAATACAAAAACACTGCAGAAGCGTGGAATGATATCATAATTTTTCAATAAAGACTGATTTTCGTGACATTTCAGGTGTCCCAAGGTAGTCATCTAATGTACCTATGCTATCCTATGCTTAGGTTGCTCAAAGTTGGCACTTTCTTAGACTGTCTCCACTAGGAAGTAAAGTTTGCGAGGCCGAAGCTATCGGTTTTGATAAAAATTAAATATATTGTAGAATAGTAACAAATAAAAAACATGTATTTCTCTCTCGGTGGGTAAACGGTTTGATAGAGCAGAATCACCATTTAAAATTTAGGTAAATTTATAATTTTTTAAATATCTCAAAACGATAAAAGATACATGGTACAAAAGATACAAGCTACCTAGTGATATAAAATAATTACTTAATTAATAATGGTTCATTTTCGTAAAGTAAACCACAAAAATTCTACACCTAATCATCTGTGTTGATGTAATTTGAACAGATTTTATATCAGTAAATAGCTCTTGAGAGTAAATAGCTACCTTTTTCGCAGAATTCCATTTAATCAAATATTGACTGTTGAAAATTAGTGAACGGCTACATGAATGATTTTAAACGGCAAAATTGGACGTTAAATAACGCTAGGCATATTGTTAATATACCGATATGAAATGAAGTGACTACATGTACAATATCGCTCTACACATTGAAATCATCGCTCGATTTAAAGAGATATATATAGATCCTGTATGTCATAACACTAGTGGATGGATTATCATCGCTGGATTTAAAGAGATACATATCCTCTATGATCTATGTCATAACCACTACAGTGAATGGATTCTGGCCAATAATTGTAGCGACTGATACAGACTGATGCTTCATTTTGCCATTGTGCTTGGAATTTTCAATAATTTTACAAAATAAGTCAGACGTTTAGACACTCACAAGTAACACTACCCAATTGCTAATCGCCAGTCTTCTTGAAACTTTGCTGGTGTGCAGAATAGGTAAAAATAAGGGACCCTTTTTTTATCGGCCAAGGCGCACATTCACCGGGTGAAACCAGTCCTTAATGCACATGATTAAATTACCAATTCAGTAATTACTGAAAAATACCAGAATCATTATCGGAAAGTAAAAATTTGTATTTTCATGATGAAATAAACATAAAAAAAAATATAGAAGTTATTGGCAATCAATAATGATGCAATATAATCTATCCTACGGGTCCCATATTTTTGCCTATTCTACACACCAGCAAAGTTTCAAGAAGATTGGCGATTGGCACTTGGGTAATGTTACTTGTCAGTAGGTACTGATCAAAGAGAATAACACTATATATATATATATATATATATATATATATATATATATATATATATATATATATATATATATATATATATATATATATATATAGAAGAGCACTCACTTAAATTATAGGATTTTTTCTTAGCAAGTGGTTATTTTTGCCCTGAGTTCAGAGGGCAGTGCAGTAGCACTGCACAACATATTTAAAAAAATAATAATTGTAGACGGTGCTACTAGGCGATATCTATCGAATTTATTGTTCATAGAACTTATTCTACTATTTTCGATGTTTATAATTTGTAACATTTCTATAGTAACAATTACAAAAAAATTCTATCAGGAAGTTTTCATTTTTTTCTAATTATTTATGAGAAATTCGTTTATTTTTTTGGGTCCAATATTAAATTTAATAATTTTATTTAATTATTATTGGAGGTATGTAATATTAATATTTATTAGTTTATTTTTATTTGAAAATAATTGCTTATTTTATTATCACAGTAAATTAATTAGACAATTAGAATACATTTTATTTGTTGCAGAATAATGGGAGCACACTTGTCAGAAATTAGAATCAGTGATAGTGATATTCATTTAGGAAATATTTGATTAATGTATAATGTGTATAATTTTGAATAAAAATAAATTTACATTTTTTTAAACAAATATATGAGTTTGTAATTACTGTATGAGTTTTAAACTTGAAAAACTGATCAAAATAAAATACAATTAGGAGAATTTTAGTGGATTGTCTTACTAGTAGTAACCTACATTATCGGATAAGGATAAAGATAATTTAAAGTTACTATAGTGAAATCCCTGTTCTTCTCAAGTGTACTACGCATGATGATAACGACAACGATGATATTTATACCCGCTGCCCGCGTTCTCAGTTCCATAAAAAGGTAACAGAGGGTCGAAAAAATGTATTGAAGTTGGCTACCTTTCAGAAATAAAATTCTGGTGTACTTGATCTATGGTACTGATATATACTCGGAATGAATCTTAGGGTTAAAAGCAGCGTTAAAAAATATCACGTTAATTTTCATTCAAAAATCGATCTTAGAAAATCGTTTTTGTAGCCATATACACTTAAAAGTAGGTACACAGTTCCCATACTGCCATTTGAATAATATCCTTTACTGATTTACATGTTCGAGGAGCTGTATCAGGGTACTTTCCATAGAACAAGACGTCAGTATCAAAAGAGGTAAAAGACATGAAATTTCAACAAAATAACCTCCTATAAATATATTATATATCTACGTCTTTATATACATGCTCGCTATACTTCTGAAATATTCTAGCTACAGACAATTTATTAAAACAACATAGCGAGACGGTCTCCAGTTCGTGAAAGGTCATCGAATATAATAAATTGCTTGGACAGTATCTTATAAAATAATTTTAGTTTTGGAAACCAGCGGTGTTTGTTTTCGTACTGATTTATAAGCAAGAACCATTATTTTCATCTGTTTTGCAGTGGAGTAATTAATCGAATTTAGTCAATATTGTTTTTGATATGCCTTTGGTTGTACATAGTGGTTCTGTCTATAAACAAGTCAGTACATCTGTATGTAAATATTATTTATTTAAATAGGACACAGATGTTTTGTTGAAATTAGTTTACCCCTTTTTCAATGGTTTCCAAATAGAAATGAGTAGGGGAAGAGTGGCATGAAAGAACCATCTTTTGAAAGAGCCGTTATCATTTACGCGGTAGTTTTCAAATGAATAATGCACGAATTAGAATTTTAAAACAGCAGCTTTGTTCAACTGTCACCCACAAACATTTGAAAGTTAACCGAAAGTAAATTGCGCCGGTACAATGCATAGAAGATTTCGTCCTTACAAAGTAAATTTTTAAGTTGATTTTACTTGTTTTTTGAGCTCTATACGTACAAAATTAACAGCAATTTGATTATACTATAATTTTAGGGATATATCAGGCCTTTCAATAATATAAATATTTTGCAGGTAAAGCTTTAATTTTGTACCAATTTTTGAAATTATATTGTTTGTGAGAATATGTTTTGAAAGAACTGGGCTACGGTGTAATGAAGAAGCCTACTTTTCATGACCAGCTCTTTCAAGGACTATATTTAATTATATTTCAATGCCTATATTTATTAATTATATGAATAATTAAATTAGTTTATTTGGATATTTGTTTAAAATAGACTGTTTTTAACCAAAAATAATGTCAACTGAAACAGCGAGGCATCTGCGAGAGATGAAGCTGTTAGTGAAGTGATTGAGAAAGGCCAGTTCTATGCCCTTTCCCTTAATGTTTCAAAAGCTTACTTAGCTAAAATTGTCAAAAAGGTTAAATCTTCTGACGAATCATCCTACAAGCATAATCCTAATATCTATAATAATCGTATTTTTACTGTGGAACAAGAGAATTTGCTAGTAGATTATTAGAAAACTGCATCTAAAATGTGCTATAGGCTTACAAGACAACAAACAAAAAAGTTGGCATTTGATTACGATTTTGGTTCTTAATTAACTTTATCTGCCTTTAAAAGGACTACTCCTTGTAATGATTGATTTCAAATGGTTGATTTTGTGAGAGTTTCTTTGATTTAAGTAGATACTTGATTCTGAGTTTGCGTTTTAGGTAATTTTAGGTAAACATTTTAGGTAATAATAAATATTTTTAATAATATCGTTATTAATTTGCAGATTGCAGTTCGAGTCCTTGTAATAAGAACCTGGCCCTTTCAAAACTTTTGTTGGCTCTTTCATTGCCTATATGTTATGAAAGAGCTGAATTTCATTTTTTTAAAAACTGGTTAGAAGTCTAAGAATACTGTTGCTTTTAGAAATTGTTTTATCACATTATGTTCATAAAACAGTAAACAACAATTTATGATACAAATTTTATTGTTTATTTATATCCTTTTACATTTTTTGTCCCTCCTTTCAAAACTGGCTCTTTCATGCCACCCTTCCCCTAATCTTCTTTCGACTATGATATTTTATTAAACTGTTCTACACATAGCATATCTATATTTATTTGATACAAAAAAGACGAACATTGGGAGGGCGAAAACGGGATAGAAACGGACAGAACTAAAAATAAAACTGAATTGAAGCCAGAATCTTTAAAAAATTCTTATGATTTTTGGTTACGTGGAGGATGGTTAACGTTATTTCTACCACCATCGTTAATGGAAAAGCGAACATTACAATATTGATACAACACTTTTATCCCATCATTATATAGTTCTTAGAATTCAGAAAAAATATCTTTGGAACCATTTTTCGCCGTTAAGTTCGCTGATCAGTCAGTCCATCACACATATATAGTTCTAACATTTTTCGACATATGAACATGAAATTTTGTACGTACATGCTACAGATGGGAGATATTAATTAATTTGCAGTAAAATTTTTTTTCTTGATTTCTTGAAGTAGGTACTTTGCTATATTAGAAAGTGGGAATGAAAATTTTTTCCACGTACCACATCGTGTGGCAAATCGTTAAAAAGGACTCCTAGAATGAACTTATGAGGTGGGCAATTCCATGAAATGATGCAATTTTAGTAAAAATTAAAAAATGAAAATAATTAATCCATATCATGCCTTCTTGATACTCAAAAGACTAAATAACTGATTACAACGTTTTTTTTATTTTATTTTTTATCTGTAATTGTTTTTGTTCTGAAAATTTACCTTAAAAATGTATTACTTAATAAAAAAAATACCGTAACTTGTGATTTTTTTCAAGTGAATATTAAAATACAGTTAAATTTACTTTTTTCTTTCTGCTGAATTAATCATTATACTCGTTTTGAGTATTATTCTGATTTTTTGTCAAGCTACGAATTCGAGTAATGGAGGTTATTAGAACCGACAGAAGTTCTTTTAATTACTAAAAATAAGCTTTTATCTTTGTTATCTATCATATTTTCCAAAAAATTAAACTAACAAACTTCTTACTTTTAATAAAACTTGTTTTAATTCTTGATGTATTTTAAGGGCGGTATATTCAAATTTAATACGAGAATTTAGACCAATTTTACCCTTTTAAAGACGAAGTCAACTTCAGTCTTCTAAAACCGCTGAAAAAACAGCCAATTGCAAGACAACATTGAACAAAACAAGAACAGATTGAATGGTCCACAATTTTATTGAAAAATTTATGTATTCAACCATCGTGTAATATCTTGAATATTTCGCTTTAGTTATAAAGCTTCATCGGCAAGTTAATTAATCTATCTAAAAAATTTTTTACATAGTTCAATAAAAAAAAAATTCTAATTCTATTAAAAATCTTTTTTTAGCGAATTTCCAAAACTGGAAATTCAGCTTTTACGCCAGGTGTCATGATGCGACCTAAGCCCGGGACCATATCAGAAATATGTTTTGAGGTCCCTAGAATACGAAAATGATATTCACTAAAATTTATATATATATATATATATATATATATATATATATATATATATATATATATATATATATATATATATATATATATATATATATATATATATATATATATATATATATATATATATATATATATATGTATCCGCGCGATAACTCTCGAACGAAACGTTTAATGCTTATGAAATTTTGTGTGCGAATTCGATTTTCCAAATCGTTGGATGAGTTCGTTAGCCAGACACGTCGGATGCCCAGAAGTAGGTTTTCCGGGCGTTTTTTGTCAACAAAATGAGTTTTTTGCCAGAATTAAGCAATTTTTTAAATTTTTTTTTACACCAAGCCATAGTAAAAGGTAAAATGCATAAAAAATGTCTTTATACCGTTGCTCTAAATTGCTTACTTTTCGAGAAAAACTAGGAAATATGTCATTCTCCATTTCACTCGCACTCGCATTCTTTTTTTTTTTGTCTCATTTTTTACGAGCTAAATTCGAAAAAAACCGCTTTTTAAGTAGCGTGTCATGATTTTTTTAATCCAATTTAACGATTCGGCTATATTCTTTTTCTTTGTCAGTTAAATGTTTTTATAATGTATCTCTATTCCATTTTTTTTTAGATAAAAAATCACGGCGCGGTTTTTTATGTGATATGATCAGAATTTAGATGATGTTTTCACCTTCCTAAAATTAATAAGAGCTTGCTACAATCGCATAAAAATTACGTTAAATCATATTCAAACAATAATATTTTTACGTAATTTTCTATCCAAATGACAATACTACGTTATAATTATATGTATAAACCCATCATTTTAGTGGTAAATAAATTTGCACATTCAGTTTTTTTTTTTCTTTTGACAACAAAACAAATAATTTTAAATTTTGACAAGTTGTATCATACATTTTTGAAAATATTAAATATTTTAAGGCAAAAATGTATTAAAGAACTGAAATTTGTTTAACAAAAACCATACATCTGCTCGTTTTACCTTAAAAATCTCGGAAAATAGAATATTTTTCAATAATTAACTCAGAAAAAGCATATATGAGGTAATTTTCATGATATTTTTTTGAAAATTTCAAAATAGTAGGGTTACAATGTTTTTTTTTTTAATTATTTTGTAGAATTTGGTAAACACACATCGTAAAAAGTACTCGCCTTGAAAAAATCAAACAAGTATTTAAAAAAAAAAATACTATTTCTTAAAGAAAATATTAAAATTATGTACAAATGCCTCCTGACCAACTGATATATTGGAACCGATTTTGAGCAGCTGGATTTACTACAGGCAAAAGCTCATAGTGAATACACACATTTTTTAACATCCTTTTGAATTTTGTAATTCAATCATTACAAATAAAATCTAAATAAAAAAAATCTATATGACCTGTTTTTTCTCAATTTTCTAGCATCAAATCTAGCGATAATTAACTAGCGGGTGATTGTATTGACATTTTAATGTAAAATATATTAATTTTAACCGGCTTCAAAATAACGTTTCGATTTTAACAATAAAAATATTTAAAAAAGTGTTTAAGTTCTGGCAAGATTGTCAAAAAGGTACGTATTATCATATAAACACATTTGGTTTGCAATTTTTTAATAATTAGTTTCTACGCTACTGAAATTATTTATCCATTTGAAAATTGGGATCCAGTGATGTACATTGGCACTACAAAAGTGTGGGTGAAAAATTTCATTTTCATTTTTACTGAAATTATGTCATCAATTCATATTTTCAGAATTTATTCATTTGACAGAAAAATTCTAAATTATTAAAAAAGCCAAATAATTAATAACAATTAAAATAAAAAAAAAAAAAAAAAACAGAAAACATTTATTTATATTTGCATTTTTATAAAAACATGTAGGTATTATATTTTATATGCACTTTAACTAAAATGTCAAATTTCACACGTTGTTAATTTTCAATTTCACTCATAATATGCTTAAAAATCAAAACTTAAAGTTTATAACATTCACAATCCGTGTAGAGTGTCCATACGTCTTGGTTTTCCCGGATTTTTATTTTCATCATCTAATAAGTGCACAATTTTTCATTTTAAATAATGAATAGTTCAGTATCATATTAAAAGATCAACAGTAGATTCATTTACAACCAAACCTAAAAATATTTTAAAAAAATTAATTACTAATTAAATTTTCCAAGTTTTTTCGATTTTACCTTAAACACGAACTTCCAAAAAAACATTTTCTTTTCTTAACTTTCCATCATATATGTATCTACATAAATAAATTGTAATATTATTTTGCTTGCTTCTATGATACTGAAGTTCCTGAACAATTAAAAATTAATCAACGTAGTTTTAATTGGGATTTAAAGAGTTTAATGATTTCGTTTTAACCAATTACCCAATGATTTAGGAACCGGATATTCAGGACCCCAATAATTAGAGTTGAATTCCAGAAAAACAATTTATTTTTTCATTAGTCACTTTCAGTAGACTAATGAAAAAATAAATTGTTTTTCTGGAATTCAACTCTAATTATTGGGGTCCTGAATATCCGGTTCCTAAATCATTGGGTAATTGGTTAAAACGAAATCATTAAATTAAAAATTAAAATGACTGGAATTTTATTCGAACTTTTAAATAAAGTAGTTACCTAATGCGGACAACTGATAGCGCCACAATACAGAAATTGCCAACATTTAAATGTTCATGTTTTAATACATCTTCTTGAAAATAAAATTGTCTAAGAAGCTCACTTTCATAAGAAATTTTATAAAAATTTAAAAAATATATATTTCCTAGAACAGGGGGCGATTTATTTTGAAAAAAAAATTAATATTTTATATAAAGAGCCATTAATAGGTAATCTATAGATATAATACAAATGTAACGAGACCGTTTCTGTATAGGGAATATTTTTTAAAAATTGTGTAGATACTGTAAATAGTTATCGATGTAGATATCAAAACAGCGATTTTTAAAATTTTTGTCTGTCTGTCTGTCTGTCTGTCTGTTCGTCTGTTCACGCATCAAACAAAAACTACTGGATGGATTTTAATGAAATTTGGTGTGCTGACAACTTATTACCCGGATCAACATCTAAGATACTTTCTACTTTCTACTTCGAGAAAATGTCTCATTCCCACGGGAAAATGGAAAAACCATGTTGAGCATGTGCATACAGTACGCAAAAAAAATTGAACGGATTTTGATGCAATTTGGTGTGGTGATAACTTATTACCTGAGTCAGCATCTCAGATACTTTTATTTCGGGAAAGTGGCTCATTCCCACAGGAAAATAAAAAAACTTTTTGAGCATGTGCACATATTACGCGAAAACTATTGAACGGATTTTTATGAAATCTGGTGTAGTGATAACTTATTACCTGCGTCAACATTTAGAATACTTTTTATTACGGGAAAATAATTCCTTCCTTCAGGAAAATTCAAAAATTATTTTGCTTATGTGCATGTATACTTAAAACTATTGTTCTATGCGAATGCTTTATAATTACTATACTTATATACTTGTCATTTATTAAATTAAATTTACCATAATACAAAATTTCTGGAGACTAACTCTATTTTAAATTAATTTAGAAATTTCGAAAATTTAAGTGCCTATATTTCCGAGAAATTCATTTTGGATGAAACTTGTTATATTTATAGGATAGATACTAGTTTGGGATGCAAATATAATAAAACAATAAAACGTTGGAAGTCCAAAAATTTTGTATGAGTTCTCCAGTCAGACACGTCCAATTCCAAAAACCTCAAAAAAATGAGTTTTTTGCAAACAATTTGCCAAAATTTAAAAGTTTTTCCAATTTTTTTTACATTGTGGTAAAGAACCAAGAAAAACACAGAAAATACATTTTGAACCATTATTCTAGGTAAGCGGGTTTTCGAAAAAAAGTAACTTTTATGATTGGAAATTCGCTATGTTATGCAGATGCTGCGACAGGGGTATTTTTTATTAAACTATGTAAAATCTTTTAGACAGATTAATTAACTTGCCGATGAAGCTTTATAACTAAAGCGAAATATTCAAGATATTACACGATGGTTGAATACATAAATTTTTCAATAAAATTGTGGACCATTCAATCTGTTCTTGTTTTGTTCAATGTTGTCCTGCAATTGGCTGTTTTTTCAGCGGTTTTAGAAGACTGAAGTTGACTTCGTCTTTAAAAGGGTAAAATTGGTCTAAATTATCGTATTAAAAAACTTGTTTTAAATTGACTGTAATGTAAGTGACCAAAAAGGGTGAAATGTAAGTGACCGACTAAAAGTTACATTTTTATCAAAAATATATAATATTTCATGAAATTTCTTATAAAAATAATTTATTGAAACATTATTTCTTTAAATTTATTTAAATGAAGCTCTTTGTTATCAAAACAGAGCAGAAAATTTTCATTGTATAAAAGATGAAAAATTGTATTCCTTTTTGAGTAATGTAAGTGACCACCTACTTTATCTTGTATAAAAATAATTTTTATGCATTTTTTGTTGTTTGATTTTCTTTGTTTAAAAGTTCAAATCGTATTCGATTTAATTTGAGTAAATTTTAATGAATTTACTCATAAAATACGAAAATATCCAAAGATTTTAATCTCAATTTTAAATCAATTGTAATGTAAGTGACCATGGAATTACCCAGGTTCCTTTTACAATTTTGCGAAATGAAAATAGTAGAAAGAACCTTAGCGTTACAAATCCCCGTTTTCAAAATTCTGGGCTCTAAAGTTGCAAATTACTTGTCCCCCGTCCCTTCGTAATTTTGAAATTGTTGATTTAAAAAATCTGAAAAAAATTACACTTACTAGCTAGATATGTACTATAGGTTTAATTGTCGATAAATTTTGGAAGTACCTACATATCAACGAATTTATAGGCTGGGTGCGTGATGGAAACGACATCTATAATATACATTTTCCGGGCTTATTAACGAATATAAATAATGGTAGCCGTGGAAATAAATAAATTTAAAATATTTTTAAACAAACCGTAAAATCTGAATACAAATGTTTACTATTTAAAATTAATTTTTTTTATAAATAAATTTGAACAATTTGATTTGTTCAGTTTGAACAATAAAATACTGGATGAAGTATAACAGTTATATTAAAAAAGTAATTAAACAATTTCCGACGTTAATATGGACATAGTTATCAAGACAGTATTTCCTTCCAACCTCGGACTATGCAGAGGAAAAAGTTGCTGGTGCCGGTGAAGTACGTCAGGGAAATTCGAGAATTAAGAAATGCTGGCATAAGTCATTTAGTTTAATGTAGAGTCATAAGACAAACATCAATAACTTTAACTCCTTATGAAACATTATTTCATGTGACTATGTGAGTTAAAATACATCAAATATTTTTAATTCTGTATTTATGGATTGACGTGTAGACATTAATATTGCTGACAGATAAATAAGGAAAGACATAATTATTAGTTGCAACTGCGTTTATAATCAAAGTGAATCAATGTAAATATTTTTATTTAATATTTTTTATTATACTATAAACACATATGAGCCCGTATTAATGCTTGTTTTCTCCACTACTCACGCTGCATTCGATTTAATTGTACCCACCATATAGTTCGCACGCTGCCTATAGTAGTGAAAATATTCCCCAATATAAGAAAGTTTGTATCGAGGTATGTTTCAGTGCTGGAAAATATCCGCCAAAAATAGATATCCAAGTTATTGAGTAAAATTCTGAAAAATTTTCGTTTCTTTGAAAGTAATTTAAAAAATAATATCACCTGCCATTGAAATATTATTAGAAAGATCTTTTAGAATCAGCTTGAATTTCGGAGCCCCATTTTCAAAATATTGGACACCAAATAGATTTCCAATTACGGCATTTACAGGCAAGTTAAGCTATTATAAATTTATTAAAGGTGTCGAAATGTCTTCGGAATCCTAACAAAGATGCACACTATAGCTTAGATATAAATATGTTTAGTGTATCTTCTCAGCATAATACATATTCAAATCATTATTATACCTAATTGAAAATAGAACTATATGTAGAGGTGGCTGACATAACAAAAAGACTGGCCGTCATTTTCCATCCCATTAAAGTTAGGTAATAGTACGAGTATATCTTCCAAATTATCTTAACATGTTTATTCAAAATTATAATAGAATAACGGTAACTAACGAATGTATGTACTTATATTATTTTAATATGTTTATACATCGCCGGGTTGTTGATAGTAACATTCAGTTCATGTTTCTGCCATCTTTGCAAACAACAAAGTTCACTATAGTTAGAGAATATTCAAAATTTTACTACACATTATAAGTTTAGCTTTCATATCCGAAGTTATATAGTACAAAATTATGGATCGTTGCACCTATACAGAGAATAATGTCAAGAAGTATTAAGTCTCATCTTACCAAAGGTATAAATTGAAGTATTTTTTCTGCATAATATAATTAAAATTTAATGATGGTATAACTGTAAGGGTTGGATAGGTATTGTACAGAGTGTGAATTTGAAAGCCAGTCAGGTTTCGTCTTTCGCCCTTTGGCCCATCCCTCTGATAAGAATAAATATTTTTATTGGGAGTTATAAATTAGAAATTGCTGTTTATTTATTAATTTATTGAAGAACTATAAGAAAATTTGATTAGAATTTTCGTGAAATGATGAAACCATATAAACAAATGTATTACATTAAAATTCACATAGTGTTTGAAAAACTATCAAATTGGATCGGCTATGGGACTTGAACCCGGATCTCTTGGTTGCTAGCCAAGTGCCTTAACAATTAGGCCACCGACCGTTTGTTCGAGTGCCATTCCAATTTGATTATCAATCAAACACATCTTCTCGATAACATTTGAAACTAGAAATATAACAGCGTCTCGCATTTAAAGAGAGGATGTGTTTGATTTATTATCAAATTGGAATGGCAATCGAACAAGCGGTCGGTGGCCTAATTGGTAAAGCACTTGGCTAGCAACCAAGAGATCAGGGTTCGATTCCCAGCCGATCCAATTTGATGGTCTTTCAATCACTATGTCAATTTTAATTAACATAATGAATTGGTCATACATACCAAAGTAAATCGAGTGTTCAAGTATCAGCCAAAGCTGGGCATTAAGTGAACATGTCAATATTGGTGTTTGTTTAAATGCGAACAGAAGTCCGCCATACATTAATAATGTGTCACAAGCACTCGATAACATTTGAAATTAGAAATGTATTACAGTTACATAAACAGTTATTTAATACTGCCATGCATAACAATTGTATGTTGGTCTGGCAAAATTATAAAATATTCACAAATACATAAGAAAAGCTTATTTAACTAAGAAATATAAATTTTTCATTTGATACATATACGACATTATTTTATATGCAGAGTTAGTCAAAAGTATGGAAACAGTCGCATCTTTTACGGCGCATCCGATGGTGACCGTGACTTTGAGTCCAAAGTCAAAGTTCAAGGTCATATCAAAGTCAAGTCCGTCTTTTTAAATGGCAATCTCCTTTCGATTCCGGAAATTGAAAGAGCGGAAAATTCCACATCAGAATATGACATTAAAAATTAACATTTGACCTTGAATTGGCCTTGATCATTGACCTTGAGATCACGATCAAGGTTATATTCGGAATTTTCCGCTCTTTTCATTTCCGGAGTCGAAAAGGGAGTCCCATTTAAAAAAAACGGACTTGACTGACCTTGATTTTAAGGTAGAAATCACCGTCGGATTCACCGTAAAAAATGTTTCCATACTTTTGACTACCCCGTATATGATATCTCATACATATGTATATTATAATATTAAATTAGTATACCTATAATGTTTCTCAAAGTGTACACCGTGTTGTACATTATGACAGAAATGGCTTTGCTTTTAAATTGCGTAGATAACTAAACTAGTACAACTGAACGCTAAAACTATTAGCAGTGGCATTTTTAAATTTAATAATATCTTTCCGGGTTACTTACCTCTGGTCACGTGTTTTCAACCAATACGGTCATTAACAAAGACCAGTCAAATTTTTATCCATCGTTACTTTGCTTCTTACAAGTAAAAACCCTGATGCCGGATCTATCGATTTTGATGAAATTTGGATATATTGTAGAACATTAAAAAATAAGTGACAGGCTTTTTTTAACAACGGAAAAACGGCTTAAAGGATGAAATCGCCGTCTAAAAATTGGGGTAAAGCTTAATTTACAAATATCTCAAAATTAGTAAGAAATAGAGCAAAAGTTTAAATTGGCGATTTTGCTCTTTTTCAAAGAGCTATCCGTTGATATGCAAATTGTTTCGTTCGGTTCAGTCCGGCGCAAATAAGAACCTGGACAAATCACCTCACAACCAGACCATCCGGTTTACATAAACCTTAACTTGAATTTAGGTACATTAGTAGTAAGTTCTTTGAAAATAAGGTGTTTGATGTATAATTTCACATCAAAAAGAAAACACATCCCAAAACACTGATTCGTTGTTTTTATATGTACTATGACATAAGTACCAAGTTTCATCAGCGGACTTTCTCTTGTGAGGTATAGTTATTCTTGTCAGTTCAGTTGCATATATATATATATATATATATATATATATATATATATATATATATATATATATATATATATATATATATATATATATATATATATATACTGGGTGGTCCAGAATTATGTACCGTAATTGCTAGATAGTACGTTAAAAAATAATGGTACCTTTTCAACTACACTTTTTTTCCAAAACTCAATAATAAGGGGTTATAACGCAAAGGGGTTAAATGTAGAGGGGTGGAACGAAACTGACTTCTTTTTTTGAATCTTTTGGGCGTTTTTGATTACTGGATTCACATTTTAGTGGGACGTATGAACATTAGGATAATTAAATCTATGGTATAAATTATCCAATCACTTTTGACTAGGGGGTAATTTGGAAATAGATTCTTCTACTTTAAATTACTCGAAAACGGTACAATTTATCGAAATGTTACAAGTATAATTTTTACGTGAAATTTTCTGAGGAATCATATTCTCAAAAATTTTGTTTAAATAATTGCAAATTAAAAAAGAAAAGACGTGATAACTCACACCTGCCACCCAAAACCACCCCTTAGTCATACGAGGTGGAATAAGTGTTAACATAAATTTAATCCTCCGAACGCAAGATACGTTTGCCAAAAATACCAATCCGTTATTCAAAAGCGTTTGGAAAATATTTAGAAAAAAATGGTTATCGTTTCACCCTTTTACAGGATTGTATCTCCCTTATTATTGAGTTTTGGAAAAAAGTGTAGATGAAAAGGTACCATTATTTTTGAACGTACTATCAGCCCTAGCAATTACGGTACATAATTCTGGACCACCCTATATATATATATATATATATATATATATATATATATATATATATATATATATATATATATATATATATATATATATTAGGCGTTTATTATACATGTTAATACAGTGCATAACAAAATAATTAATATTAAATTAGAGAACGGGAAAGAGGAGATTGAATGGGGTTAACGTATACGTTGCGCGCTGGTTGTGACTGGCATGGAGCAAAGTCACGGTTGTTTGTTATTATTTTATGTTTGTTAGTTATTGCACGTAAAATTCTTTCAACCTTTTGAAACGTTATTATGTTGAACATAACTTTGTTCTTTGGAACATTATGATGTTAAATAAAACTTCATGTAACATATATTTAAAAACATATTTGTATGTACGAATAATTGCTAATAATTTACAGAGTGTTTCCTGCAATTTACACTATGCTGTTATCCAGCACTCTCATTGGACAGACAATAAAATGATAACTAAAGTATTTACAAGGCCGAATCTACCTTTGAAAGGTCCCTGGGCATTTTTCAGATGGAAGCCCTTTTTAAGGCGATTAGGCGATCAAATTTTCTAAAATTTTCTTCGATTTTAGGACTATCGAAGAAAACTTCAAATTTACATTCACTTTTCTCGGGGTTACAAAAATATCTGAACACTATTTGGGCAAGGTTTATGTACTTATCCATTTGTTTATTCCATATCTTTTTGGGACCCTAAGACTGGGGGGAGTGGGTTTATTTTTGAATTTAAGATCGTTTTTATCTGATCTCAAATTTGAACCAAAGATCAATGTTCATCAAGCTATATATTTTGAACGCTTTTTGGGTCTGCAGAAACTTTAACATCATATTAATTTTTCTTGTAATTCTAATAGTATTTAAGAAGAATTGAGTAAAAGTCAGCTCAGACGTATATCTTAGGCAGACTTGACATAATATAACCTATACCCATTTAAAATAATTTTGCTTCCTAATAGTGAAAAAATGTTTTCAAAATCGGTTGTGTAGTTTATTCTTGGCGCTTTTCATTTCGCAAAACACTGGTGGATTTTACATTTGAGCAGCAATTACTTCAAGTTGACTAAAATTTTTTTTAGTAACAGCAACCACCTATATAGTTTTTTCAGTGTAAACTGATTTTTTAATACTCATACGGTAGTTTTTATCTATACAGTGTTATGTAAGTATACATAATATTTTTCCATTTATAACTTATGACAATAAAACTGTACAATTAGTCGTAATAATTGACCCGCAGACAAATAATTCTGACTCGTAAATATTTCATTTGGTGTACGCACATTTCATTCGTTGAAAATAAATGAAATATTGTTCATAAATATGTGATCCGAGGCGAACAAATTTCACTTTTTACGACCATAGCAGAATAATATTATGTTTTCATTCAGATTACCGTAAATAAAATCTGATGACATGTTGCTGTAAAAATATACATATATATTTGATATACATACAAATTGTGATAAAGAATTTTATAATTAAAAAACGGAATTTAAATGTAAACTTTCAAAGCACATAATTACTCGTCGCAGAAAAATGTGTCAATGATAACAAAAAGAAAAACTGCAATGTGTACCAATCAGCGGTATAAGTAATTAACTATTCATTGCGCCCTGATAGGATTTTGCCACAGTCCTACACTTCTACGCCAAGGTAAATCATAGAAAGAAATGCAACAACACGTTACAAGTATTTCCCTTTAACTTTAAAGATTCCATCGACCATTGCTTAAAAGCTCAAGATTTTTCCAGATTTCAAGGAAATTAAAATAATAATAATAGATAAAGTATTCCTAAGATAATTTAAGAACATTTTAATTGAAAACAAACTAACTATAAAATCCATTTTCAAGTATATTTAAAAAACCCTCTTCTTTGTTTCGTCAGCAAGCGACTTTGATAATTATGTCTTCTAAATTGATTTTGCCTGCTTTAAAAGTCGGAGTTTTTTTAACGGAAATAGCAGCCAATTCTAAGGCATCACGCTTCGTCCAAAATCGCTTAAATAGTCGCTAATCTTCTCTTGGCGTCCTATAAACTTCCATAAGTCAATAATTGTTCCCAGCTATTTGTCTTGAAAGAAGCATAAGTCGTGCAAATCAGGCAAAAGCTGTGATTTTTCAATAACTACGAAATTATTTCTTCTCAAACAAATGTATAAGTATTTCCCAATATAAGAAAGTTCGTATCGAGGTATGAGGTATATTTAAATTTTTGTTTTTTGTAAGTAATTCTATAAATAATATCACATACCCTATCCTGTCAAATACTGTTAGAAAAATATTTTAATATTACCTTTAATTTCCGGGCCCCGTTTGCAAAATATTGGACATCAAAGTTTAGATGTTTCCTACTACAACATTTACAGCCAAGTTAAACTTTATTATAAATTTATAAGTTTCGAAATGTCTTCGGAACGTTATCTTAGATATAAATATGTTTAGAATATCTTCTCAGCGTACATAATATTCAAATCATTCATTGTCAGTCGTAGTAGACTTTAAATTGATTCCAACTTCCACACCTTAATAAAAAAAATTAGATAAACAGCATGTTGTATCAATAATGATACTTCAATAGAAATACATATACACCTCTTTGTCATCTAACACATTTTTCTTGTCATTTCAATAAAACTACCATTCGAATGCCAATAAATATTATTTGCAACTCTATGTATTACTTTCCATTACTTCTCTTTTCCACAGATTCTATTCTTTCGTTACAAGTTTTACACCATCGTCTAATAAATGCTATTGTTAGTTCCTCATTCCATATCGACTTAGCTAAAACCACCGACAATTCGTATTTTATATGTAGCTATATTTATCATTAAGTTTCATACGTGTGTTTCCACATACATTTTATCACTAGCATGGATGAATTCATGGTAAAACTAGTCAGTGTAATATTATTAAATGTATCAACTACAATACTTTTTCCGTGAGCCGAGATATGATACGTTCCGATTCGAAGAGTAAAATTTATTAGTTTTAGTTTCAAAGTTGGTATGCTGTACCGTTGAACTAGATCGTCAGATTTTAGGGATTGTGTGTTCAGCTAAGCGTTCACCAGGTCCGAAACGCGGCGCAGCGCAATTCCGCTCTTGAGAAGATCCGCGCTGAAGATCTCTCGAGACTTTTTGAGTTCGAAGCCGCGCCGCTCTGTCGACCCAATAGACACTAGAGCGCTGGATGAATATGAATTTCGTGAAATACGATGCGCACTTTGATCCGCTCAAGCTTACAGTGTACAAAATTTACATTTTTCGTGAAGTTATCATAAGGTGACGGAAGCACTCTATGATGAAATTTTCATGTATTATGCGGTCTGGTTCCTAGATAATCCCATATGAATTTCGTAGTATTGGTTTTTTTGCTTGTCCGTTCCAGAATCCATAATTTCGAAACTATTCGATTGATTTCGTTGATAGCTGCAGGGCTCAACCGGGTTGGTCTCTAGATCGTCTCCTATGAATCTGTTCGTAATTGACACATATGCACACAGTCGTTGTTCAGAAAATTTTATTAATTCTTAGAAATTTTTTTATAAATATTAGAACGTTAGGTTAAGTGCAGGACAGATGCCGCGTCGGGAGAGATGCCGCAGTAGCCATAGTTCGTTTCTTGATTGACAGATAGCGCTATTAATGGATTATATGTTTAAAATAAGTTACTTATTTAAGCTGTATATGGTAACATTTATGATTAGTCCATCAGTTTAGTAATTATTCAACTTTTTATTATTGAAAAGTAAGTTTTTTAACATAATGTTTTTTCAAGCATTTAATTTATTAAAATTTAAGAATGTATATTTCATTGTGTTAATGACAATGAGTTTGGTTATTAATTTAGGTATATTTTAAAAGTACTGTATAAAATTTTAGGTTGGAATTCCGCATTATCCTTGCTATAGCAACTTGCGGCATCTATCCCAACAAAAAGGAGAGATGCCGTATTTAAAGTTGGTATAGATGCGGCATCATATTACATGGTAAAAACATAGACTTACCTATTGTATATACCTTAATTATGCAAGTTTTTTTTGTGGACTGTAAATTATGCCACATAAATATAAAAGATCCATTAATGGATCAGGAAAAGCCTTCATATTAGTGAATATAACGAAAATAATAATGATTGTCTGTGTATTGAATGTTTTGAAAAGTACTCAGAAACAAAAAAAAAAAAAGTTGACTGGTTAAGATGTATAAAGTGCCAAAAATGGTTACATATGGCATGCATCATGTATAGAGATGTATGTAAAATGCAAAATTTTTAATATTAACTATGCGGCGTCTCACCTTCTTTGATGCGGCATCTCTCCCATAGGTGTGGGAGAGACGCCGCTTTGCAGGCTCTACAAAATTTATAAATAATTTTAAAGAACAATGTTTACATTTATTGTGTACCAAATTTCAAATCAATTAAATGCATACTTTACAGATTATCAAGTGTTTTCAAAATGTGCGGGATCTCTCCCGCATTCACCCTATATTTATAAATATAACGAGATGAAATTTTACTTATAAAAATGTTATATGATGAAGGCACTGATATTTATATAAAAATCGATTCATATTACCCCTTTCATGTTCCATCACTAATACATGTAGCATTATTCTGCTCTGATCTGTGAATGTATATTTTTATAAATGGGTTTTCGTCGCACAATCCATCATCGTTCAATGCAAATACCTATACATACATATTTACACATTTTATTCTAGTAATCTAGTTTTTCTTTTTTATTTATAATTTTATTTCTGTAATTTACTTGCAAATATCGAAACATGTACATGTCTTCACTATACATATTATGTTACGTTTTATTATACATGTCGATAAAATGTATGATTAATTTGAGCTGATATTAGCCGCATACAAATGTACGGACCGGAAATATACGTAATTATTTTATTGCTACCGCCATTTCTATTTTAACATGTATATGATTTCCAGTCACGGATCTACGATTTTTTAGAACCGTGGCAGAAACTTGATTGTGGCGGCCCCTCTCTCCAGTGTTTGAGATAAATTCTTTAAAAAAAATGCTCATAAGTATATAAGTCCATTACAAAATTCTTATTTTTCCCATTGCGGCAATCGTAAAAATTGAGGGTTTTGTAAAGAATCAATATACCTACAAGTTGATTTTTATTTTGATAAACCTACTCCGAAAACACTATAACTTGTGCAAATTTTAGATTCTTAACATCAGCGCCATCAGAGATATAGAGGCTCAATGTTCCAGTGGGATGGACGAAAATAAGCCAAATATGGAAATAAAGAAAAATTATTACCATTACATTAAAACTGTATTTATTTCAGCCTTTTAGGATGAACGGCTTATGAAATATGTGTATTGGCGTATAAAAGACTACTAACACAAAAATCAGCGCAAATTTGAAAACAAAAATGGCCACTACGCTTAAACCGTATAAGATATTTTTTAAAGAATTGTTCTTAATACATCATATACAATAGAAACAACTGGGAGAATATTAATTTTGTCTAAAATGGTCGGACAACCAATTTTTTTTTTTTGAGCACTTTATATAGACCTCATTATGATTTTGACGCCACTTAAAATTGCCGTCCGGTGCAAGGGCCCCAGTTTGCCCCCGCCTTAGATCCGGGGCTGATGATTTCAACTGCTTTAACATTCAGTAATCAAACAAACTTTAATGCGTCAACTCAGTGACTTTACTATTTGTTTACTATTTGTTTACTATTTGTTTAATACACGATCTCAAATATGGTAGCTGGGGTCTCAAAAATTAAACTCAAACATATCAATGAACTTCAGTGCATCTTAGAAAAGATGATATTTTTATTTATACGCAAAAAGCATAGATTTGATTGCGCAAAAAAAAAAAAAACAAAGGTGGCACAAAGTTACCCCATTTTACGATATTATATTTTTACGTATTTGTTTACGGTTTAAATACTTCATTGTTATTTTATTAATTAAAATAACTATTTTTAATTACATTTAATCAATACGAATAATTCCTTTCGTTTTTTGAAATATATAGAAATTTCTCCTTGTCTTCTATAAAATTCTTCACGGTTCAGTTGAACGACATCGTAACAAATTTAAATATTAATCTATTTTAATTTTCGTAACAAGTTACAAAATTATTCAACATTTTATCTGCGATATCGTTACTCACTTCACAGTATTCTTGTGTTGCCCCTTTCCCACATTTTCTATATATGTTTCATTACATTACAAGCATTTTCATTTAAATTCTTACTTTAGATATAAATTTATTATCTTTTGAAGTATTCGGTGCGTGTGAACATTAGTTTGCGGAAGAGTAGACAGACAGACAGACAGACAGACAAACAGACAGACTTAGTGAGCACAGTTTTGAGTGGAGTTACAAATGCAAAATTGTTAACTGATAATTTATTGGTGTGTGACAATGTAAAACCTAATACTGTATTAATAAATTCACTCTACATAGTGCTCAACAAAAATTATATCATTTTAACTTGCGAGCTATTCAGGAATTATTGTAATTAAATCTACCAAATAAAATTAATCGGAAATGTCAGTAGGTCTTTTAATAAACAAAATACGTAATTGTTAGATTACGAAAGTTTCTAATAAAACACATATATAGTTACTAAAAAAATTATCAAACTGGATCAGCTAAAACTTGAACCTATGATCTTTTGATAACTAGTCAAGTATCTTACCACTAGCCTACCGATGAATGTTCGACAGCCACTCCAGTTTGAGAAACTAGAGTTTTGGAGTACGCCAATGAATAAAACGGAAATCAATTTTGTTTTATTAAGTGTTATTCTGTTTAAATATTTTTTTTTGTTCCTATTTAGAATATTTATTTGGTTTATTAACAGCGAAAAAATTGAATTAACTCATCGATGACAGTGATTAACAATTGATTATCAATTGTTAATTAACAACGAAAAATGATTAGACTACTCAGTACCATTTCTGACTCAAAGATACTGACAAATTCGTTCCTAACAAACTTTTTTTGACTGACTTTTTACTATCGCTTTTATGCTCTAGTTTTTATACTTTTTTTCAAAACATTCAGAATTTGGAAAAAGATTGTATTGACTTGCTTAATGATTTAAATTAGAAAGAACTTACCTTTAAAATAGCTGTTTACAGTAAATAAAGAGTAAAAATCACCGTCTTAATATTGTCTTATCGTTTTAGAGAAGACGTTTTAATTTTAACAAAAAATTTTTTTAATTAAATATTGCTTCTGGATTTTATAAAGTCATAGTTTTTAAAGACTCGTACTATATTCGACTAAATTTTAAATAGTCACTTTTTACAATATAAATTACACCGATACATACAAATACCGCACATTATAACTAATTTTATCAAAAAGAGATAACAAATTAAATTTAATATGAATCTAGTGAATGCGAATAATCAATAATAAAAGGCTCTTTAGCTTTTCTCTCCAATATATGTACATTATGTTATATGCAGATATTATTGACAGACACATTAATGGTTCCTATACCAACCTAACTCGATAAATGAGGTATATTAGGAATAAAAATAGAGCATTAAACCTTGGTTACTCAGTAGCTAGTGCTTTGAAGTATGTGCACTTACAAACAGCATTTTTCGTAATGTGATTTAATTTTGTGTACTTTATAGATTTTAATTCAAAAAATTTGTCTACAATGAGGGATGTATAACTTTAATAAATAATTTTAATGTGAAATTTTTAATTTACAAATATAGAATATCAGATTTAATAGGCAACATGCAGTAATTTTGTATCCCATAGCCGACTGTGCTGGGGAACGGTTATTTTCGTAAAGGCAGTGTTCTTTCGCCATTTGAGATGAATATACCTAGAAAACTCCCATTACGCAGTCCACTGTGAACAAATTGCTAAATGAGAAAGTCAAAGATCACGGGCGTCAATGTTTCTGATTTATATTGGGATCTGTCCAAAGGGGGAGCTTTAGAAAAATGCCTGACAAAAAAGTGCATTAACATCAGTTTTATATATAGTAACCAGTGCTATATTAAGAAAAAATGATAAATATTAGAACTGTTTGTATTTGGGCTGACACAAGTTCGTAGCAAAGGAATTTTGTTGAAGAAGAGAAAATTTGACATCTGTAAAACAGTTAAAATGTGGTTGAAATATCAAAAAAGATGCGTGAATGAGTTAGTGAATATTACAATTTAGAGTATGCAAATGTCAAATTTAAATAGCAAACGTCATAAAATAACTGGAGAACTATAAATGAATGGAAAAACTAAATCAATTGTATGTATTATCAGATGTACAAAATTCAGCTTGTAAATGACATTTGAGCAAATGCACCTTAAGAATAGTCTAATTTTTCAACATCAGATGTCATACCGTCATTCGACAGATCCCAATAGTTGTATGATTTACTGTTACAAACTATTACTTAGATACTAACACATTCAAACATATTTGCTTTAAAAGACGGCTGCATAAATTCCAGACCCTAGCCCCCCCCATTTTCCTTGTTCAAAGATATCTACTTTATAATTATATGTGAAACTTTTATTGTAATTAAGCTCATTTACAAGTGAGAATACGTACGAATGAAGAAACTGATAATCTTAGTTTAATTTTAAAACCTAATAATACCGACTATTACTAAAAGTAACATATTATCAGAGAAATAAGATTAATACCTAAGTACAATAAATATTGAAATTGAAACATATAGCAAATATAATATAGTATTAATATAATATAGTATTATCAGATTATTATCATAATTTTGAAATTAATATTCGAAACTGTATTGAAAAGTTGAAACTTACAAACTGTCTAGATATTTACACCTAACAATATTGATTAGTTAATCCCTACCTTCAATCTTACTACTCAATATGTATGTTTATTTTTTTTTTTTTTTTTTTTTAATTAAAATTGGGGTACTGCTGCCGGTGGATGGCGCGGTCAGCAGCACCCGGCGGCATCGCCTACTAAGGGCATGCGCCGCCATACACGGTAAAAATAAAACACACAAAACAGACAGGAACACATAAATGCATTAGACAACGGACAAACATACACATGATAAAATTCACCGATGAGCCCTGCCATCCCAGGGCTTAAAAACTACGAACAGTCCTTGGTGGCGGTACGCTAAGTACTAAGAACGTCCGGTCACCAAGGACTGAAAACCAGCGATGAAACTCCGAGGTGTAAAGGGCCTCTAAGTGGAGAATACTGAGTAAAAATATCACAGATAACAACATCACAATAATATCACAAGGGAAAAAAAAATATAAGAGGAAAATCTTATTACGTCACTGGAGAGCCACAGGCCGACCAGTGCCGCAATAAGTAGTTAAAAACAAAACCGCCGAAGGGCTACAACAGCAAGCCCACAGCGGCACAATAAAATATCACAGATAAGAATAAAAAGAAAAAATGATGTACCACCTCGGGTGGAAAAGGCCCTCAGTGGTACATCGTTAAAACAAAACGGATTAAACACAATCTTATTAAAAAATAAAAACAACAATATCACAGATTTCAAAAATTTCTTGCTCTGTGACACGATTCCGCTCCCCATAGTCTCGACAGTTCCGAAATGGCTTCGTCAACACCTAGGAACTCACACGTGTAGAGACAGTGACATCTGATTACTGAGCAACATGTACTGTTCTGTCAGATAACTGATTACTGGGTACATGTGCCGTTCTGTCAGATGTCGGGGTCAACCTACACGGGAGACCGGTACGATGACTAGGCCACGTTCGTCCGAGTCGAGGCTACAGAGAACGGGACAATGCCACAGAGTATCACAGAGTCAACATCTGACCTGTGTTCGTATCACTTCGACGGGGCGGAAGCCGCCATATCAACGCCCACGAACGCATCCGTACGAGGGACGACGACGTCTCCTTACTGGGCGAGCTCGCTCAAGCTGTTCGGGCAGACGTCGACTCGTACGTGTGGCCGATGAGAACGAGTGCGTCGGGAGCCGCATTCCTACCCATCGAAATGACAAGAACAAGACCAGGAAAACATCACAGTAGGAGTAACAATTAAAAAGTACCACCGCAGGCATGAGAACCCAAGGTGGCATAACAACTATCACAGACACAGGTCACAATTTTTACATAAATCACAGACGCAATATCACCTTTTCGACACATCCGAACGGTATCGTCGGACTCCGAAGATCACGCCCACTGGAGTATGCAGCACTGGCGACGCGTTGAATTCCGGTCAAGGTACCAATTAAACCAAATCAAACTGACGCAGGCATAACACTCACTCGGGGGATACAACATCGTCCCCTCCACACGATCATTCTTGTCGAAACACAGTACCAGAGCCTCGTCAGCCTGCTAGCCGAAGCTAACAGTTGCCCGCCGGGCACGAACGGGGACGTGAAGGTTGGATTTTAGCCCAGCGGTATGTTTATTGTTATTCTAACAGTAAAATTTATTCGTTTGGGTATTTTTACCACAAAAGGATATTTTCTAACCAAAATTTTTAAACTTTGTCCATTGGCAGTGGGACATTTTTCTATAGGAATGCTATTAAAAAACGTAAAAAATTTTTGGCAATCCACCTTTGGAAATAAATGTCAAGTTCTTAAATGAATTATGGTTTTCCGCAAATACACTTTATTCTACGTAACTGTTTAGCGTTTTTATAAAAATTTAAAAGTTATATACACTGACTGTAACCAAACTCAACTTATTGACAATATTGAAAGTATTCGCGTTATATAATTTATTGTTAACTAAATAAAAAAAATTATTAATATTTTAAGTTTGTAATTTTAAATGAATTATATTTTTCACAACAGTTACTCAACTTAAGACATTTTAAGACATTCATATGCAAGCGGTTTAGCTGGACTGGTAGACAACACTTACGTATATATCGAAGGTCATGCGTGCTGTAAGTGTAAGCTACTGTGATAATGCCTACATTCACACTATTATATGATTTGTCTATAAGTCGAGATCAACTGCGAGCACGCCGATGACTTAAAATGTCTATAATAAGTCGAGTAACGCCTGTATATGGGAAATATATTTATAATATTTATATGATAACTAGCCGTATGCCCGATGGGATTTCCCATCGGCAACATCTTTTTATTAGGTACTCACTTTCTGCTCACTTTTAATGTTTTTCAAAAGCCTAAATCAATTTCTAACAATCAAACACGTTTCTAACTTCAAAAATGATGAACTTCCCATACGAACTTTCATTTTCTGTTTTAACTCCTTAGGGAATATATTTCCAGAAACAACTGACTTTTATTTATAAATAGAAGCCTAAACGCCAATTTTCATAATTCCTGTGCTTAATTTTCTCCTTCTAAACCCAACAATTCAGGTTGTGCGTTGTCTATCAGTCAGTGTATAAAATATTATTTATTTAAATAGTCATAGTAACATATTTTTATATATCTAACTTCAAAAATGATGAATTTCCATAAATTTCATTCCCTATTTAACCCACTTAGGGGGCGAATTTTCAAAAATCCTTCCTTAGTGCTCACCTACGTTACATAGGGAACTCCTGTGCAAGATTTCATTCTTCTAAACCCAACGGTTTAGGCTGTGCGTTGTCTGTCAGTCAGTCAGTGTTAGAAATTTATTAAGTAGATTAGGTATTGGAATTCTAGATTTTGTGTGACACAGTTATGCGATTATCTATAAATTCAGTAAATTTACTTGAAGACACCAATAATAAACTGATTTTATTTCACTTTTATGGTATACCTATATTTTTTTATTGGTACATACAATCTATTTACTTCACGGTAATACGTATACACATACATATTATATATCTTTATTATCAATATAAGGCACTCTTATACCGTTTATTTGAAGTATTCTTTTATCTTGTACTACACTGCCAAACAAGATTTCAGTGTCGATTCACTGCAGTCTCTAAAGTCTTCATTGTTAACACACTCTAAAATTCATTTGGTATTTTTCTTTTTCATTTAATTCGGAATGCCTACTTACAGTGGATACTTGCCCTACCGCCACTGTTCATCTAACTTGAAACGATACATTCAAAGAATAAAAAAGGGTGCACTTTAACTATTGAAATATAGTCGTAAGTATTATTCGAGAGAAAAATGTTTTGAATTCTTTTTATTGCACGACCAAGTAATAAAGAAGAAAATGGAGGGAAAAACTATAAAAAAGTTTATTTAATTATCTTTTCCTTCTCTTAGGTTTCCCTCTCTTTTACTGAGAACTTCTTGTGTGGTTACGAATAAGATTTTCTTGTAACTTATAAATGTTTTTGTGTCTTAATTCTTCTTCTATTTCCTTTTTTGAAAAAATATAGTTATTCTTTTGTTACTCTTTCAATTTCTCGTTTTGTGGCTCTTTTAATTAAGATTATTATTTCTATCATAGTTACTTAAAACTACTAAGTAAAATGCACTGACCGCAAATTGGAGGATATCTTGTCGCTGATAACATTGAAAAATTGCGAGAAAACCACCGATCTTTCAAACGTTGGAGCTTCCTGCGTGTAAAATGATTCAGAATGACGTAGTTACTACTATATTTAGAACTAATTAAAATCAAGAAAGAAGTCCATTTAGCAAATAATTAAATTATTACGAAAAAACAATCAGATAATTACAATGTACCGGAATATGCATGAAAATACCTATTAAAAAATAATTTAAAATTTTCCATTTTCTACTCTTTCAACTTTTACTTGCTGACAATATTGTTTCTTTTTCACGTTCTATTATTAAAATAACATTAAGTCTAATGAAAGAAAACTTTCAAAATAGCTTGGTAATTAAATTTTAATAATAATGTTTTAATGTAATCTAAATTATTAATTAAATCATACATATATGATGAGATGTAACTCTGTCTAATTACTTTTATATTATACATTCATATAAAACAATAGTATTCATAAGTAGGTACAATAGAGGGTATAAATGTGTGTTAACATTTATAAAACTTTGAGAGGAATATAATTTTTACTGTAAATATGGATTTCACAAATATTAACAAGTCAAAAGATATCGAGAAACCTTACAGCATATTTTGTAGTTATCAAAATAGTTGCAAATGTGAATTTTAAGGAATTGTTATCACCCGAGCAAATTAAATACAGATGCTATGAATAAGAATTATGATAAATTATGAAAAATAAATTTAGTTTATTAATTGTGTTAAAACCTAGTAAGTTATCTCTGGAAGACTGTATACTTTTATTGGTAGGTAACAGCATTTTCCTTCTAAAAAAATTAAAAATGATGTTAAACTGTTACGATATAGACTTTATGTCAATAGTTCATGGTATCTTCTTCTTTCATACCAGCATAGCATATTATTTTGAAATCTAATACTTTTGGGCTTGCTCGCTTATAAATATTATTACTTTTTATATATTATTAAATTTAATAATTCATTCATCAAATATAATTGTAGTGCTCTATTTGTAGACGATTTAAGACAAAGCTAAGTTAAACTTAACTTAGAATAAGTCCTCCAATATTCACAAATAACTTTAAATCGAACTTAATTTTAAGTCTGTTCCTAACCTTTAACTAAATTTCAAATAGATATACATAATTTACGTATTAGTATTCATATTAATTTAAATGAGAATATCTTTCGCGCTCCAGATTGCTCAAACATCTTACCATTGACTAATCGATTTTAAGGGGGGAGTTCAAATAAAAGAGCAACTTTTTTATTTATGATTATTTTGCTTGTTGAAATTTTTTTCAAATTAGGGAGGGTTTCAAATAGAAAATTTTTTTTTGAAACGTTCATTAGTCTTCCCTGTGGGGGAAGTTTTTAAGCGTTTACAAGGAACGCCATATCTCATCAAGTAATGAAATTTATTAAATATTTTTTCATTATTTTATTCCTAAAGGACCTGTCCATAAAGCTGAGTATGGGTTTCAGGTAATTTTAAAATTTAACTATAAAATAGTAATCTCAAACCTCTAAAAATTATAAAACCCAATTTTTTATTTAAAAAAAAAAATGTTTAAAAATAGTTATAATTGTTCAAATGTAAAATGCATACTCCACTTTATGCGCAATATGTTTATGAACAAAATTTAAAAAAAATTAAGTCTCTATCTTTTCTAGAACTTGAGATATTTTTTTTCCTTGTCGGGAAAAACACAACTTTTGGGAAACGGTAAAAACAAAAATAATAACAAAAGAAGCGGCTTACTCACTATTTATTAAAACGTCTACAAAGGCATACAAATAAAAAAACATTATCTCAGTGCATACTATAACTCATGTACACACCAAAACTAAATATTACTGATCAAATCGCGAGGAAGGGCGAGCGTTGTCTGCAAAGGAGCAGCTACTTGGTTGTGCAGCGGCTCACAAATAAATATTTTTCTACTTAAAAAAAAATTTTTTTTGGTCATGTTTTATATCACCGCGTTTGTGAAGAACAACAGAATAAAAAAAAAGGAGATTCCAAAAAAATTAGTTTATTAGCCGTTTTTGGCGTGAACTCCCCCCATAATGGTGAATTTATACTAATGCGTGTGTTGACCTCAAAGAATTAATAATAATTAGCTAGTTTAAAGATTATTTTCACTAGGTCAGGTATAAATTCTATCTATGTATATCAGTGATAAGTTCAGTCCTAACGTTGAATTAGTTAAGTTCCACTTATGCTTGTCATAACTTTTGTCTATGAATATTGTACTTTGTACTGTTCTTTTTAATTTAATTCAACATTTACACAACAGTTACACACTCTTTGTATTAATGCTTAAATGTGTTTAAAAATATAAATTAGGTATTCGTATCATGTCTGCCTTAACTGTATCGCAGAAAAAGTAATAAAACAAAATGTGGTTTAGTGTGGACCGTGGTAGATGATTGTTGTAATGAGAACATAAGAGTGGGTCATACTCCAGCTACCACGTATACATATATCGTATGTAGAGATATTGTTATTTGATGATGCTTCTTCTGATAGCATTGGTTGAGATGGCCATGATCTTCCCGAGGGGAACTGACTGCCAGACTATAGTGACTACTGAATAAATACACGAACGAACACTACTAACTTCAACATAATATTATATAATATAACTTTACATGCGCCAGTTTTCTCATCAAAGTTACGGTATGTTTCTATAGCTGGTGTTTTTTCCTCAATTCATATACCTTAGAGAATATTCCGTTCATTATATTTTTGCTCTTTTTTTGGGGCCAAATTTATTATCTGTGCTTTTTCATTTTTGTTGTTTTGTTTCACCAGTTTTGTATGAAAAACAATTACTAGCACAATTAATTAAATATGCAAGAATGGAAGGATAATGTATGGAATAGCTTATATAATATATATATATTTCATAGTTCCACTAACTATTGTTTTTGCAGCAAAAATATTTGATTATGAGTCCACTTATATTTTTTTTAAAGGTTTCAAAGGAAACTTGCTATAAATGAAGGATTTGATGAGCTTTTTGAAACTGATGTACCGTAATACGAAAAGTATAATAAATGCATAAAACTTTTATCATTTTTTGTAAAGAAACGTTTATGTTAAGCCTATTAAACTAGAAAGTATTGCCCGTGCCATGAACCTCAATTAAAAAAAATTTCAAAATTTGCACGAATATTTGATGATTTTTGGCCTGCAAAAAATACATTTTTTAATCGATCGGAAAACTGGAGGTTCATGGCACGAAGAAACATATATAAAAGAAGCTGCAATAAGAATCAGTAAAATCCCTCATCCCCCACCCTCCTTACCCAATATTTTCCTTACTAACTTCAATTGAAAACTATCATAAAACCAATCACAGCTTCGACAAGTCGTAAGTATTTCACCTACATATTTTTTCAGCATTTTTTTTATACTGTCCACAGTTCTAATTTTCATATTTTTGCAATAATATAGTAAAATTTAGCCAGGTCAATGGAACATCCATACACTTTTTAAACAATACCCTACCCCCCCCCACCCAGTTATTTTATATCATCAATTCAATGAACATGTAGGTATATTGCGTGGTAAAAAAACAAATATTTTTCTTATATATTATATATAGGTAGCCGCAAATCGTTTTTTTCATCCTCAGTCCAGTTTCGTGTTTGCTCGGCGCAATAAAACGAGACATACGTGATGCGAATGTAAATGAGTGCCCAACACTAATTATTATAATGTATTGTATAGTTAGCTACGTGTGACATAAGTAGGTACGTTTCTACTACATATACAAATATACAGTCTGTTTCAGAGAAGTAAGAACATACAAATTCTAGCTTCGAAAAAATTGTTGGGATTAGAGTATTCTTATTTTTTTATGTGTATGATTTATTTATATACCTAATACCCATCACAGAACAGAAAACGCTAGTAATTAAAAAAAAAGCATACAGGGTAAACTTAGTAGTAACTGGCAACTTAAGCGCTTTTACAACTTTAATTTAGTGTTGTGTGAAAACGAGTTTTCAGATTAGCTTTATAAGGTTTTTAATTAAACAGTTCAACAAGTGAATAATACTATTATTTATTATAAACTTCAAATAGTGCAAATTAAGTAGAAACTGGCTACCAACTTTAGAAACTTACAACACAAAAAAGTAACTAAAATATAAGATCGTTAATAAAATGATGCACGAAAAGAGAAACAGATGGCATAACAATGACGTAAATCTTATTTCAAACGTTCAAAGTGGTTACTGACCAGTTAATGAAAGTGGCCAGTTACACCTCAGTTACCCCATATTAAAAGAACTTTAAATGTTATATTGGAACAAATATCAACCAACAAGAAGATATAAAAGCTATATTAAAATTACACTCGAAAATAGTTTGTTCATTTTAAAAGTTGTTTATAATATTTTGTAATTTTTTATTATTATATTCGTGTGACTAATCCATAAGCAAATGCATTTTCTTATTTTGAATTATTGGTATAGTTAATCTATGCAAATAATAAAACTGTAACGAGACCGTGTCTGTACATGGAATAATTTTGAAAATTTTACTGCTATTTTAAAATTTTTTGTCTGTGTGTCTGTGCACCTATCACGCAAAAACTATTCGACGGATTTTGATGAAATTTGATGTGGAAATGACTTATTACCTGGGTCTACATCCGGCATACTTTTACACCCTCGCCCCGCTAACAATTATTTTTTCTATAAAAAAATTATCTAATAATCCGATATTGATATTTTTTATATTAGATAAAGTGACAACAGTTTATAATTAAAAATTTGAATTGTATTATATTGTTAAATTTTAACACATGTTAAAATTTATTTATGTTGTCAGTTGCCTAAAACACTTTGTACATTTATATTGTTATTGCAAGCAAATTTAACAAACAAAGATACGTCGTTATGAAAGAATGAACAAAACCATCACGTTGTCCCTCCCTCCATCACTCGCACCCATGTTTATCACCCCTCCACTCGTCCAGATCACCCGGTTGTAATTTCATATAACAAAATATATAAAATTTCATTGTTGCCATTACTACTTTGCCCCCACACACGAGTGGTACGGGTGTGAGTGGGGGTGTGAAAATGGGAGTTCACGGTTTACTATTATATTTGTAATACAATCGCACAAATTTTCATAATAACTTTATAGATATATAAATGTATGTATGTTGGTGCCTAGGTACATGTGTTTGTGTTCGAATACCTAACACGTTACAATGTTCTAGCGGTTAACACTAACAATTTCGTTTTTAGTTATAATTTATAGGTATGTTATGGCTTTATAGTATAAAATCTTTTTACAGTCAACGACAAGAAATTGTTAACATAAAGACAAAACATTTTAATTAATATTATACAAAATGACGGTACCAACAGCTTAATATCTTTATTAAATTTTATATTTTTTGTCAGGAATCTAAAACATGCCCGTTCGCAAAATAACGTGTGTTGAACACGTTAGCTCGTTTTAATTTTAAAAGCATTTAAGATACTTTATGTCCCATTTTATTTACTTATATAATAGGGTAAGTGCGGGAGAGATGCCGCAGTAGCCATAGTTCGTCCGTTGATTGATAGATAGCGCTATTAATGGATTATATGTTTAAAATAAGTTACTTATTTAAGCTGTATATGCCAACATTTATGATTAGTCCATCGGTTTAGTAATTATCCAACTTTTTATTATTGAAAAGTAAGTTTTTTAACATAATATTTTATCAAGCATTTAATTCATTAGGATTTAAGAATGTATATTTCATTGTTTTAATGAAAATGACTTTTGTTATTAATTTAGGTATATTTTAAAAGTACTGTATAAAATTTTAGGTTGAAATTCCGCACTAAGCTTGCTATAGCAACATACGGTATCTATCCCAACAAAAAGGAGAGATGACGCATTTTAAATTTGGTATAGATGCCGCATCATATTACATGTTAAAAACTTATATGCCTTAATTATGCAATTTTTTTTTGGACTGTAAATTATGCCACGTAAGTAAAAACGATACATTAATGGATGAGGAAGAGCCCTCATATTAGTGAAGATAACGAAAATAATTATGATTGCCTGTGTATTGAATGTTTCGAAAAGTACTCAGAAACAAAAAAAAGTTGACTGGTTAAGATGTATAAAGTGCCAAAAATGGTTACATATGGCATGCGTCATGTGTGGAGATGTGTGTAAAATGCAAGATTTTTAATATGAACTATGCGGCTTCTCACCTTTTTGATGCAGCATCTCTCCCATAAGTGTGGGAGAGACGCTCTTATCAAGTCTTTTCAAAATGTGCGGCATCTCTCCCGCATTCACCCTACTTTATAATCATAGTAGTCAAAATGCCGAAGCTCAGAAATATAGATCAAACTTGATGTTTCTTGTTTGTTAAAAAATTTTCTGAAACTGATTTTAGTTTTGACTAAAGGCATTTCTCCGGCTTATAAGGCAAGAGCACCAGTAGTCGTCATACCCAATAGCCGTCAAGTTTCAGTAAAATGATAAATATTAAGATATTAAGCAAGCATATATTATTTGTGTTTCCTGTTACACGTTCTTGAAAGTATGCCCAACAGTTATTCTATTTATGATAGCATTCAGTTAGCATTAGATATAATAACGACTCATTTGAAAGTTAGTGTTTGTAAAATTTACATATATTCACTAAAACTCTTAAGTTTTAGCTAAGTTAAGCACTAATTTAATAATATTAAAAATATAATATTTTTTTGTTTTTTGAGGTTTATTTTGAATTAAATTTTGTTAAAAAATTATTTTTAGACCAAAAAACCCTAAAAAAAATTTATTATTTTTGATGGGGGCTAATGGTACATAAAATACAGGCATTTTCCAGTAACCGTCATAGTGACGGTTATTGGGGTAACAAATTATATTTTAAAAAGGATACATATTCTTCTATGTTTTTTACACTAAATTTTAAAATCTTGGTTACATTCACAACAATACGATAAAGCTACTGACCAGTACCCGTCATCATTTTCTGTAACAATTAAATTTTAGTAGTCCTTGTAAATTAATGTCGGATACTGGTACCCTATAGTAACAGTTTTTGGTACCGTCTTTTTTGTAGGTAAATTTCAATATAAAATACATTAATGAAGATTAAACAAATGCTTTTGATATGCTATTTATTAAAAAAAAAATGCCGATTTCTATCGTAGTCAAACAATTTTATATATCACAGATAATTGTCAGACCACATTATCAGATAAATTAAAAGGAAAGTACCCCATATTATGCAAAAAGTGCCTCCACAATTATTTTAACCAACAAAGAAGAAGATGAGAACATAGTAAAGTGGATGATATAATACATTTGAATGAAACTGTGATCCTTAACTGCTATACAGTAGTCAACTACTAATCCAAAACTTGAGAAAATTCATTTACTCATGGTCGACCTGGCGGAAAATGGTTCTTGTCTTTTTGCAATAGACATCCGTAGTTATCTAAGCGATTATCTCTAAATTTAAGAAAATCAAGGGCTTCGGTAGCGTAAGATATCAGAAATTGGCTTAAGAAAATTGAAGAATATTTTAAGACAGAAAAATTTATAGAAGTTTTGAAAGATACAGAGCGTCTGATGGAATTATGATGGATCAGTATCTTTTTGAGCCCGACTAATAATCATGTAATTGTATAGAAAGGACAAAAATCAGTACATAATGTTAAATTCCAATGAAAAATAATGTACAAAAACACCATTTATGGATATTATGGATAATGCTTCAGAAGAACGTTTCACGGATGGTTGAACTAAAATTAAAGAGAATTCTAAAAGAATCAGTTCAGTGCCAATCTAAGCAATACATCCGAAGGAATTGTAGAAAGGGAATAACAGAATAAAATTATTTTTTTGTAATAAACCATTATTAAAATCCTTAAGTATTTTAATTATATAGCTCAATTGTTTAAGATTAATCATATATTAAAGAATAACGGATACTGGGTCTCTCCTCTGACGTATAAGACTGGAACATCGTTAATTTTTTATTGACGGATACTGGTACACCACACATTTTCCTTTATTTTATTTTTATTAATATATTTATTATAAAATATTCAAATAAATTAAAATATTTCTGAAAGATCATAAAATTCTCTTTCGTCTTAGCTTTACTGTTGGTTATTTCGTACAATTATGAACGACAAAACTTAAAGTAAAGTCCTGCTCATGTCTTAACATGACGGCTACTGGTGCTCTTACTTTATATAAAATTATAGTAAAGTTTATAGTTCAAATATAATAAATAGTACCTTTTCATCTACACTTTTTTTCAAAACTCAATAATCAGTGAGATAAAGTAGAGGGGTAGAACGGAGCTGACTTCTTTTTTTTTTTAAATTTTTTAGGTACTTTTGAATAATGGATTCATATTTTAGGGACGCATGTGAACATCAGGATAATTAAATTTATGGTACCAATTATTCCATTACTTATGGTTAGGGGATGATTTGGAAATAGATATGTTTACTTTAAATTACTCGGAAATGGTATTATATATCGAAATGTAACAGGTGTATTTTTTTGCGTGGAATTGTCCGAGGATTCATATTGTTAAGAATTTTGTTTGAATAACTACAAAATAAGAAAGAAAAGACGCGATAACTCACACCTACTACCCAAAACCATCGCTTGATCATAAGTGGTGGAATAAGCGCTAACATAGATTTAATTTTTCTAACGCAAAATACGTTTCCCTAAAATCGATTATTCAAAAGCATTTGGAAAATACATATATTTAGGAAAAAATGGTTTTTGTTTCACCCCTTTACAGGGGGTGAAACTTCTTGTAGTTGAGTTTTGAAAAAAAAAACGTACATGAAAAGCTACCATTATTTTTGAACGTAATATCAGCTCTAGCAATCACGGTACCTAATTCTGGACCACCGTGTACATTCATACATACCAAGATATAGGTATGTATTAGATTCAAACTTACCTATCTCTATACTGCAATCCAGTGTCGCCAAAATATCACGTAAAAGTGGTGCCCTCAGCAAACGACTGTGGGTACACGCAACACATAACTACATAAACCTGTCATTGTATGTACACAAATCTGTAATTTTATATGTGTGTGTGTGTGTGTGTGGTGTACGTTGTATAAATGATTGTACATCACGTGTACTTAATCATGGCTGACTGTGATTGACAAACAAAAAATCAATAAAATATATTTACTTATTTGAAGAGAGATATCCCTTCATTTTGAGTATTTTTTTTGTTTAATGAAATTTTTACACTTACATAGGACACATTTCATAATTTTTTCTATTTAAATTAGAAAGGTTAATTAGAAAAACAATGACCCTAGGTACGATGTTACCCTTAACACAACCTGTAAGCGGCTGGTGAGCTAGTTATCTAACCGACACCAAACGACATCAGAGGAACTACAGATTTTTGTATTTACATATCCAGATATAGGTACTTAAATACATTAATATTCGGACAACTTCTATCCGATTTCTCAGTTTTCTGGGTTCCTTAGGCTATAAAACATCAAAATTCGATGAATCCGATTCATATGCTAAAATTAGTCTCATTATTATCATATTTCGCCTTCTTTTAACCATAGCCTCGCCATATCATAACCTATATATGGATGCGAAAGTAAAAGTTATAGTTCAATTAAAATTTTAAATGCCAACAAGTAAAAATTTAAAACAAAAATCACCCTATAAAACAAATTATTTTTAATGCCCGAATGCTCTCCGAACAATCTGTACATAATTTGTACGTTGATTATAATATATGTAGGTAAATGTTCGAGAGAAGGCATCTATGTTTTATGGGGGATACATATTTGGGGTGGCTCATATAGATGGCCAACCATATTATATGTATACAGCCATACGTGTGCGGGCTCCAGATACGAGCGATATGGAGAGATACGTGGTTCGAGATATGTAGGTATTTGCGAGGTAACGTTCTATAGTACTAGGTACTAATTTATAGACACTAAAGTTCAAATTTAATTAAAAATCACAGACATCCTCTTTTTCGGGAACTAACCAATTATCACTCGTTTGTCGTTATATACGTATCTAGATATATTCGAGGATACCACGTGTTCGAGGATATGTGTATAATATGTATAATACATGTCCGATTCTTTGCTCCATCTGCCCAAACATTTTCTACTACTATTCTAGATTTTACGATCATCACCGTGGTGAAAATAAATTGGGAAACAGTGGGTAATTTAGTGAATAATTTATTTATTTGTTAAAATATATGTTTCGAAAGTTGTTGACGTGCAATACGTCTGTCGTTTCAGAAATAGGACACTGCATCAGAATTTAGGTGACTATGATTTACACTAGTGATGTCGGATAATTAATCGATTAGTCGGTTTAGTCGACTAAATTTGTTTACATTTAGTCATATTTTAGTCGACTATTTTACCTTCGATTAAATGATTAAAATGATTAATTTCTTTTAAATGACTAAAAAGCGACTAACTTAACAATTTTTCTGTATTATTTATTGAACTTCAAAAAATGGAAAATAAAAGATTACTATCTGTATGATTTTTCACTTTTATGTGATTAATATAATGCGATATTTCATATCTTTCATTTTCTTAAAAGAAAAATATTAAAAGCCCATAATTACATTAAAAAGAAACCTCGTTTTCAAAAGAGTTACATATAGGTTACCTTACCATAAATTCAACTAAACAATTAGTCGATTAGTCGACTACTCTGTGCTCGATATTTTCGACTAATGATTAATTTTATCTGAAAAACAATTTTAGTCGATTAATCGATTAACTGCTTCTCGGTCCGACATCACTAATTCACACTCAGACCCGACGAGAGGCTGAGGTAGTTGGGATTGTACCACCACGGCCCCGGCTGGAAAAGGGAGGTCTGTAGCAGTCGGTAGGTGTCCGGGAAAAATTAAAAACCTTAGACCAAGGAACACTATTATATTATATTATTAGAATATATATAATATGTTCTTTGGTCTGTGGTAAAAACTTTTTTTTGCGTCACTTATTATTTCGGGGAGAAAATTTTAGAAGATGTGCTTTTCCTGTTCGTCATTTATTTTCTTGGGGAGAAATTGGAAATTTTTAAGAAGTACACGGAGAGAAAATTCCTATAAAAATTACTGTGCTCAGCACTACAATCGACGTGTAAAAGACGAACATATTAAATTCTGTAAGGTAAAAATATAAAGATTATAATTAATCATAAAAAATTTAAAGGATGGAATGTTCTTTTCGTAATATTATCTCCGTAAAATTTGTAAAACAGCACAGTAAAAAGTTCCATTACCGACAAAAAAATAATTTTTAATTGTGTTTATTAAAAAAATTTCCAAGCTAACATGTTAATAATAGAAAGAAAAAAAACAGAAAGAAGATTGGTTTTGTTGGGATCGCTGTAATGAAATGTACCTCAATCAGCGCCTTACATGGGTTACATGTGAACCATATAGGTGTGGACTGTGGAAGAAACTTTGTCAGACAGCTCACACCAAGCACCTTGAAGCAGCTAGTAGTCAGTTGCTTTTACACTCTTTTAGGATGATGTCATCGTTTAATTCATCTTTTTGTTATTTACCTATCTTTAGTATATGTATTACAATATATTGTTGGCAATCATTTTTGTATACATGTTTTTACAGGTACAGTGCAACCAATATAAGGTCGCGAGTCAGATGCGCAAATGAAAGAGTACGACAACAAGAATTAAACTATAATATACATGCATAAGAGTGTGATAAAAGTTGTGTTAGCACCACATTAAATTTTACCATGCTAGCACATATTTTTTATTTTGGTCGTCGATCGCGTACGGATTATAGGGGAGCATAGTAATTTTTTTGAAATTTTCTCTACAAAAATTATAGGATTTTTCTCTCCGTGTAGGTATACTTTATTTCCCGGGCCCGTCATTTCTCTCCAAGGCCCTGTTCGCACTAATTCTAACGAAATCAAATATAATGTGCACATTGTACCAGAAATTATACAAAAATATTTTGTCAGTGTGAACACAAAAACGAATGCGCTTACAGAAGAAAAAATGTTGTTATTGGAATATTCAAATTTTCTTTGGATTTGTAAAATGAAATTTTTCAAGAAAAATATTATGTAAGCACCGATGAAAATACGGTGCTTAAAAATGAAAATTGTATAACGAACCTCAGCCTCATTTTATGAGCCTTCTCTAACGATATGGTACATGATGTAGAAAGCGAAAACAATTTTGTGCTTTGGATTAGTTAGGATTACTACCCGTAGCATGTATATTCAAAATTTCATGTTAAATAACCGAAAGATGTAGGAGGTCTTGAAATTGCGACAGACAGGCATGGTGAAATCATAAAGAATTCCAAATTTATTTCCTTGCTGAAGGTGCTACTGGAAAAATTTTTTTACACTTTATAGGATGTGTTAGAAGCCAGTGTTCCCTTATCTGTCGTTTAAAATATTTGACTGGGTAAAGACAATTATACACGGTCCGTATTGGGTGTGTCTCTGTTCGATTAGACTACGACGTATCTGGCACAGATATAGGTGTAGACGAAGAGCTTGCTGCCAAAAATGTTGTGCTTTTTTCTCAGTTTGCAAAACTTTCAGACGACACGATCAAAAAACGGTAGCCAGGTACATTTTGCCTGGAATTTGATCCGATGGCGGCCAGAAGCCCACTTCCGACACAAAAATACTGTCGGAGGTTTGTATCATTATAAAGAAAATTTATTTACCTCTAACTGGAGAGGATATTGTTATTGATAATTTCAGTGTTAATTAAATGTCCATTCTCGCAGTGACTGATAACAAAATGTGGCGTAAGTTTGACTATGCAGCAAAATAAATAAAATTTAGTAAGCAGAAAAGACTAATTGAACAGCAACATCTGAAGAGCAGAATTAGTAAATGCGATGAACTTTAAATAAACATTTAAATACAATGTTTGTATAAACCAAATCAAATAAAAATGGTCTGAGGTCATTAACAAATCAAGTAAAACTAGACCTACAACCATAGGGCTCTAGGGAAAAAATATCTATCTCTATACTACTGGAACCAGTGTAACCACTTGAGATAGAAAATATGTTGTATACGTGCACGGTGTTTACTTTGTATTTGTGCGGTAAACTCTGTTAGTGTGAGTGATCGGTGGTGCACGTGACCCTGGTTCGCATACATGTGTGTGATACTTGTGCGGGTTCTACAATGCTAACAACAATCAAATGCATTGTTGTTTGACTGATTTACACTCAGCGACGGGTACTGAGCAAATAACACTAAGCAGCCTAAGATGCACATAAAAGCACATAAGTGATTGCAGAAATGAGATAGTTATATTCGTTCAATTTGTTCTGTGCCTACAACCATCAATATTACCCTAACATAAGAAATAACAAAATGTTTCCCACTAAATGGACTATGATTTAGTAATAGAACCCTACACCAAATGAAAAGCAAAATTCTCTATAACTGGTAAAATATAAAACGCTATTCCATACTTTGTGAAAGATTTATCGACAAGGAAATAAGTTTCATTTTGGTACATTGGGCTCTTTGACTAACAGAGACAATATAAATACGTATATGTATTGCATTGCCCGTACCTGAACAATAGATAAAATATAGGTATATGTTAGAATGTGTTAAAGTATGTGAAAGATTTTCGATTTCGAGTAAAAATAAGTTTGAATTAATTTTCGTTCGAATTTTCTAGTAGCCGTAATTTGTTTAAATTAACAGGTATTATATATTTGATTGTGTTAATTATTCTAGAAATTTTTTCGGTTTTCCTGTTTAGCGTGTTTTGTGTTTTTTTTTTCTTTTATTCCGCAGGAGGAAATTGTTTATTTATTTAAATGGGATAAAGATACAAATCCCAACGAAATAATTTTACTTATTTATTTATTTACTTAAATAAAAGTAAATTCTCTTGAGGACAAATAATATATTTTGTTCAAATTTTATTGGAAACTGGCCTTGGAAACGGACTTTCTGTTATTTTTTACATTTTCTGTGGTTTTTAAAGTCATTTTAGCTTGAATTTCTACATAAATTATCCTCTATACTTATTAGTAAGAAATCAGAAAGGAAAAATCACGATTAAAAGCTTAAGTACATGTTAAAGATTCAGATAATTATATCGAGGAATTTGTATAATCTGTAAAAATTGTAGCTGTTAAAATATTTTCATTATTCTTTCTAGCTAAAATCATTGACAGACAACAATATTAAGAATATTTACATTTTAAAAAGTTTTTTGTATGCTGCAGCCCTGTAAGACCAGTGTTGAAGTGAAACTTTCCCGTCCATGTATCTATAGATTCCGTCTATTCTAGTTTGTTTTTTGGAAATCAAAAATTATATTACAAAAAAATTAAATAGGTAATAAAACACTTCTTTTCAAACACTATTTGATATGGTTTCCAATAACATTAAAGCACATAGTAGCTTATCATGCCAATCCTTAGCGTTTCATTTTTAATTCCGTTAAAAAATTTTCCGGTTTACTATCTTCGTTACACAAGGTTTGGTCCAAAATTTTATAGCACATATTTGAACAAGTGAAAATCTAAACTTTGCAATTTAATTTATATTAATGTTAAAAAATAATATCGTTCAGCATCAACGTAAATTGAAATGTTTAAATAAAAATTTAAAAAAAGTTTCAGTAAAATTTTTAAAACTGGAATTAAATGGTTTTGCTCGGTAGATATTTTTCTAAGTACAAGGTTTAGTTTATAAACAAGTTTGTGTCCCTCTCTATGTATGTTATTAACAGTATGTTATATTTAAATTTTTATGTCGAAGCAAAAAGGAAAATTTTCTTTTTTCACTATTTTATGAACTTTTTTTTAAATTAAAGTTCAAAAAATTTTATCTCTTGTTTCTCTTTTTTTCAGATTGTGTATTAGTATAAATGTATATTTAAAAACAAAAAAAAAAACATTGGTAAAAATTTTTTATAGTTTGCTTTACGTTAACTTTTATTATCCATTTAATGAGCCTCATATTATTAATTTAAGCAAACCCAGTAAATTTCTTAAATAAATCAAAAATTTACTTCACAAACAAACAGTTGAAAATCGGATGGTGGAATATAATAGATGGCGTTTGTATAGTGTTGAAGTTTTCACAATAAATGGCAAAGACATGTTTTCCCTATACAACTACAGTCAAGCATACACCAATACAATTAAAGTTGTCGAACAAAGTAAGTTTTGAGAATGAAGTCTGGTCTGGTTGCTTGTTAATTAAAGAGATGAAAATTATAGTTTCCTTGAAAGTACAAAATAATAAACACTAATATAATATATAGAGGGATATTATCAAATAATCCTTTCACAGGATAATAATTAATAACCTTGTAGATGATGTAGAGAGAAGAAAATTTTAAGTAAGATTAATATCGTAAACCAATAATTAATTTATATTTTGCGGGATAACGGGTTCCGTGGTAACTGATTATTGAAGTTATCCTAAAAGATAGATTATCACAAAACGCAAAAAATCATTTTTTATTGGCAAAGAAATCCTTAAAAGTATTTTAAACAGAATATTTCCTCAATCCCTTACCTACTTTCTATACTACCGCATAGAATATATTAGAATAATGTTGAGAATGTTAAAATTAGTTATCGAATACTCAACAATTCAAGCATATCAGGTATAGCTGCATATACGTGAAGTCTGACCTCAGTAGCTCAGTAACAAATTGTTCTATAACCGCACTAAAAGACAGTTGAAATTGTCAAATATTGAAATTATGGAGATGTGTGCATAAGTGGTTTTGTAGAACGACATAGTTCGACAAACAGTAAAGTAAAATATTCGAGATAATTATAATAGATATTAGAGTTGCACTAGTAATTGAAATACATAGGTAATGTAGTCGAACGTCTTCAGTCAGTTCAGTCCATATGATCAGTAGGATCCGTATTCGTTTGAGTAGCTGTGAATTATGATAAAATGTGTCTTAGAAAGTAAAAAAAGATTTTGAGCATTCCTACTGTTAGGAGGTGTAGAATTTTTGATTATTTTATTCACATTTTTTGTTACTAAAGTTGAGTTTCGATATTTATTATTGAATCTTAATATACGACGTGTGTTACTATACTAATTTAGTGTGTTGTTATACGTGTAGTAAGTATTCAAATCAATTACACGTAGATTCAGCCAATTGATGTTTTCAAATTCAGCCACAAATATCTAAACAGTACTAATAAACCTATTTGACCAATCTGACTCAGACGCACACAAGTGACTTTTGTCACCAGATATTTTTGTCACTCCTATATAATCTGTGTGCTAGAGAGCGAAAGTGCATTCTGTTTTAGCTCTTTTTTAACAAGCAAATCAGATAGGAATAGTAAAAATGTCACGGTATTGATATCAAAGTATTTATGTAATTAAATTTTGAAATTTTTAAGTGAATTAGGTGGGAAAATAAAGGTGCAGTATCAAATTTTATAATCATAGAAGTTACTAAACATCTTTACTACATTCCACACATCCTAAATCAATTGTTTTTAAAGTGTGTTCCGTGGAAAATTTTATGAAAATAGTGAGAAAAAGTTTTATAGGGAGAACAGCATGGTGTGCCTTTGTGTCTTAAGTTTTTTTTTGTTTTTTTTTACTCATCAACAATATTTTTTGGAAATTACGGTACTCTAAAATTTCGAAATGAGGTGAAGTTTTTTTTCTTTTTTCACGCTCCAACTTCAAAAGGTGGACGATGAAAAAACTTTGGGGAACACTGCACGAGATAATATCCTCGTCTGATACAAACTTTTTGACTAATATAATCAAAATTGTAATTGTAACATATGCGAAGTCTAATTTTTAAAATATTAAAACTCAAGATTCATACAAAACTTTTGGAACACCATCAACAAAAACTACTTCGTAAAAATAAATAAAAGTACAATATGCGTTGTATCATCTTGTACAATAAAGTAAATAATATGTAAATTTTCACGAAAAGGTGTTTCATTAATATGAACACGATGTGGAATAGATGACAAAAGTGTCGCTATATCTGACACCTGATCATTTATATTAAAGGATCGCCCAACAGGTACCGTATTGTATATACCTATAAGCACCAGCTAGGAGAACGAAGGTAAAGCTTACACTTTATTTGTTTAATGTTATATAATGCATTTTAGATTACAATCTAATGAATATTTAAAAGACAAGAAATATGAAGAGATAGTTTCACAACGGAATATATGACTGCAAATATAATTATAAATATTTATATTACACACTTAGATATTTATTTTACTAGGTGCAGATTCAATAAAAATATCTTTTTATGTTAAAATATCTTTTTATGTTTTAATATTTCTCATAGGCTAAACGCTAAAGGATCCGTCAGGATAAAAAGGAGAAAACTGACGTAAATGAAATCTTAAGAAACTAACAGCAGCATTAAATGCACAATGTAACAATTATTTCTATATATCAATATTAGGATTTTAGGAGGCTACATCACTTTTAAAAAAAGATTTTCCATTTTCTATTGGCTTAAACGATGTATTAACGTCTTTTGAATCATATGCAAAAAGAATTAGTACTGTCGGAATATTTTAAAAATCTTTTTAAACTTGATCTCTAACACGATTTCGAGCGGCTAAGACCATTTAAAAACGCCGCTTCGATGGTCGTAACATTTCGGAACCTCTCAGATTGTTCAACGTCTTTTTTCTGTTACTTTATTCCATTTCCTTATTTCGTTACTTTTTCTATATTCCCATAAGTAACTCAGAAATAATAAGTATAAAAACACAAAATGATAAAAACATTTCGAAACTTTACATGGGTAATATAGGGTAATTCCGGGGGAGATGGCCGTACGGGAGAGATAACGTCTAATCGGTGACAAAAGTGTCTGCGTTTTTTTGCAAAAATAATTGAAAAAATTTGTAAATTCTACATTGTTTTTATAACAGGTGCATGATCTAAGATAAGGGGTTAACATATTATGTGGTTATAAAAGGGATTTTTCAATTTCACGTGTATTTTATATTTTATTGTGAAGTCAATGACATTTTACGTACTCTAACCTAAAAATAATTGTTGTAAATTGTATCATACCTACTTTTTGAAACTAATATGGCCCTCGCCCCGAACTTTCTGGCCGTCACATCCTGACACTCCGGTTGTAAATCTATGTTGATTTAAAGACTGTGTTCAATTAAGATTTGATAAGAAATATAAATAATTGTTTTGTTCGTGATTAAAATGGTTGTTTTGTTCTACTTGGTTTCTTACCTATGCACCAATAAAGTTAGTAAGGCCATCTCGCTACGTTTTCTAAATTGGTGGGCAAGATAATTCCAGCAATTTTCATCCAATTGATTTTGAAATTGGTTAAGAAACATATTTTTTATAAATAAAGTTTACTTTTACGTCCGTTTTTTAAGATTTTTTTTTCAAATTGGTGCCATTCAACTGCAAGTCAATATCTTTTAGTAATCTTGTGTACCATTTTAGCAAATCCAATCTAAAGGAAGAAATTTTATTTATTTTCTGACTGCTGTTTGGAAATTGTTATACTTCCCACTATGAAGCTCTTCAAAAAGGCGTCTGTGTTCGATTTGTGTTCACGCCTCGATACTGTTTTATAAATTGAAGAATATTTTTTTTTTGTGTACTTAAGTTCATCTAAAACGTTTTATGTTGATTGCATTATTCATTAGGGAAAAAATATTTTGAATGAAACTTTCTTTCTGACATTTCAAAGTAGTGTAACACCTTAAATAATCAGACAGGACTATTGTCTCATTTAATCAATTATTTTCTTCTTCTTTCTTAAGTTGTCTTTGCTAAGTTTGCAAGCACATTGAGACGTCAGCTAAAAAATATTTTAGCTTTCCTTAAGCTCATATTAATTACCTTCTATATTTCACTAGATTTAAAGCTGTCATTGTGACTAACCACAACCTCTAGAACTACCCCACCGTTTTCAAAATTTTTCCATTTGTGGACTAGCGATACCGTTTTTTTCTAAAGTAAGCTACATTTAAAAGCTTAAAATTGTTTCGCAGGACACTAACCCCCAAAAGGGCTTAAAATAAACAGCTGCACGGGTCCTATATATGAAAATTGGCTCAAATACTATTGAGATCTTAGAAAAAATGGGCAAAAGAGTACCTAATGTACAAATTTCAATTTATTTTACTTCAAAAATAACTCTGGCAACTTCACTCAACGTCTCCATTGTGTAATGTTCGCAGTTTAATTACTTTTATTATATTCATTAAACTGTGAAATTGAATAAATAAAACGCGATACAAAAAAGCTGAACTACACGAGAGCTTTCTATGTAATGAGATTAGATTACATTAGCAGATCTGATGATTATACTTGTAGCTGTATTAACAATTTCTTTTTTCGCGTTTACAATAAAAATTCCATTCTAATTGAATTATCAACAAATGCCAGGCACATGGGAAGCAAAAGGATTGAGGTGGGAATACGAAGCGAATGAATACATACAAAAAGTGAGATTATCACAGCACGATACGACGAGAATGGCGACGAAAAAATTCATTAGAATATTAATTGCATTTGTCCGAGACGTTGAAAAAATTCACGGCTTTGTATATGGGTACGAAAAACAATTCTAGCATAGAAATTAAATTAAATAGCACTGCATTCTAATACTTTAATATTCGTCCTACGGTTTTGGCTCAGTTAAATAAGTAAACATCTCTATAAATACATCTGTTGTCAGAAGCAAGAAGTAGGTATTACAAACGTTGCAAACTGAAAATGCTAAGCTAATGAAGGCAAAAAAAGTAAATTACTTATTAAAAATATAAAATTTTGCTAATAAAATTCTATTTCGGAAATCCCATTTATCTTGATTCTTATCTTTTCCTTGTTAAAAATAGGAAAAAAACAAAGAAGGACTTTAATTTTAGCTTAGACTGTCCAAAATCCTTAATTAAGAAAATTTGAAGATATTGAATAAATTCCAATACTATTTTTTATGAAATGTCAGCATCGCTATAGGATTAATAAAATTAATAGCTAGGTGTACAAATAGCTTATATGTACAAATTTTGTATCAGTAATAGTCAGTAGACACCGCTGATAGAGAAAATAACAAATTTCTTTAGAGAGAGAAACTACCGACAATACGTTAATACGCAATTATTTGTGTTAATCAGTTTCTAATAGTATTTATATTTTTTACTTTATTTAAATTTTAAATCGATTTAAAAAAAAAAAAAACTGCCACTAGAACGCTTGTTGTTACTCTTTTTCATTCCTAAACATCCCTCTTAGGGGTGAATTATCAACCTATTAATCCTAGCAAAAGCTATAGAGAAATATCAAAACCTCGTTTCGATCCTTCCTCTGGCCAGGAACTAACTTTCAATAATTATCTTTTAGATATCAAAAATATAATATTTAAGGTCCGCTTAGCAAGATTAAAGGAAAACTGACTGTTCAGAAAAAAATTAATTGAAGCAATTAATTATTGCCTAAAAATCAGATGGTAAAGATCTATCGAGAGATGGAAGTTTTATACTCATATCTTGTGATCCAAAACGGAGTCAATATTTTTGTAGATAATACCATATTGCACGTAGTAATCAATATAAACATATAATTAACACACAAAACAACAAAATGTAATTTGAAATTAATGAGGTTATAAAAATTGACTATACAGCGCAATAAAAATTGTACATAAAAAATAACAATAGGATATTGCTATTTTTAAATCGGTATTTATTGTAGAAAAAGCTATGCAATTATATACATTTTCGTTTTTAAAGAACAATTTTATATTAATTGCGTCACTAAAGTGAATCATATTTTACGATTGTCAGTATAAAGAGCAACATTAAAGTCCTACTTCAGACACAAAAGTTTTGACATTTCGATGATTTCCTTTTATAAGAAAAAATGTTTTTTTATAGTTCAACATAAATGCCTTTTCATAGTCCAGCTTAGAATTTTGCTTCCTTTGAAGACTTGCTTTAGAAAAATGTGGGACTTTTAAGTAAGTACATTCCCGTACAGATTAAGATCTTCAGCCCTTTTGACAATTATATTAGTGGGATCTTGATTTTTAAAATTCTCAGTCAAGATCAAAAATATTAAAGAGTATTTCATTATAAAGATCACTATTTGGGTGACATTTACTTTCCAACTCTCATTGCCGGGGAGAACGCTGAAATTTTTAAGGAATCTGTTCATCGGCCAAATATTCTTAAAGTACTAAAAATTTTTAGTTATGTTTTTCACCTGATGATGGTGTAAAAGCCGAAAATCGACTCGTGTTTTTCTACGATTTTGTTGTGAAAAGTAACAAAGCAACAATTTTTAGTTATGTTTTTCACCTGATGATGGTATAAAAGCCGAAAGTTGACTCGTGTTTTTCTACGATTTTGTTGTGAAAAGTAACAAAGCAACGATCCCATGTTTTAATATGGATTTTCACAAAGTAAACCTATCTAATATTAATTATTTAAAAGTGAAAACTTTAAAATTTGTAGGCAATAGAAATAGTGTATAAAAATGTCCTTACACAAATTTTGTCCAATTCATAGTACTCTTAACATATTCGAGTGTCTCCTACTTTGCAGTAATTTTTAGCATTTCAATACTGTTTTCTTATATATGCCTACGTCCAATGATACCTAAATAGCGTCCAACATCCTAGCTGTAATATTATTCGAAATGTTTATCACTGCTTCTAGGAACTCTAAGTATATTAATCTAAAATTGTTATTTGAAATATTTCTTGCTTCAATCTTCATGCAAATCGATCACAAGCGAAACGAGTAAAAACAAACGAATCAATGAAACATGATCGGATAATTTGGCCGGTTCAGTTGCAGGCAGGGCCCATTGATTATTCTGTCAGAAATACGGAGATGTTTATAACAAACAAATATACAAATTGTACATGTAACGTAAAATTGACATACAACAAATAAAATGCCGTATCTTTTCTAGTAACAGACAGACTGGGACATATTTTAAACGTGATAAATGAACATGTAAATTTTATAGGTACATAGATTTATATATAATACATAACTATATTACATCGGTTAATATAATGTCGATTCCACTTTATGGGACAGCATAACATTTTAAAAGTAAATTAGTTCTTTTACACGTAAAAATTCTTCATATAAAAAATTATAGTGCCACGGAAAAATAAAATAAAATTAAAGAAATGAAAGAAAATTATGCTATGTGGTAGAAAAATACATTAATTATGTTGTAATTGCGACAAATTGGTAAATTGATTAATTAATCGAACGTGACATTGGAAATAAAAAAAATTTATAAAATTTAATTTATTTGAGGTAGGGCTCTTCTACTGTAACGTGAGTCGGCCCTTGCACTAAAGTTAATGACCTATCATGTTAAATAAATCCAATATAGAACAGCACCCGGGCCCTAAGGTGCACAATAACTAGCGGAATAAGTATTATTTCAACTATCTAAAATTATTTAGTTTTAACTTTAAAGCTGATAAATTTTTAATGTAGCTATGTCTGTATGAATGGGTATTTTATAGATAAGTATTTAAAAATATAACATAACATTTATTTAGTTTTAAGTTATTTTGAATGTTAACAAAATTTCGTCCACAGCTGTAGGCAGTTATTAAAAGTGTATAACAATATATTAATTTAAAAATGTGTGTAATATTATCAGTTATTTAAATATTTAAAGAAAATTTTATGACACAATATTTTCGACATGACTTCTTGACAATGAAATAGCATAAAAATAAAATGGCATCTTTATGTAACATTTATATCTAACACATATTGACTAAATATTTTAATATCTCTTGTTTTAAGTATAAAGACATAGATTTTACAATGCAATAAAGAAACTATTAGAATAAAACAAATTAAATTAAGTATCTTGCCTTTTGTGATAATAGTGGTTATAAGCACGATATTAATCACGCAAGATAAAATGTGGACACAAGGGGGTATTATGTACCCGATGTGTTTAAATAAAATAACATTTATAAGAATTTTAATTATGAAATAAAAATATAAATTACGTTTTTACCTCAGTTTAAATTGTTCTGTACCAAATGTCGTTTGTATGCCATTGTCATGTTCCAATTCATTATGTTTAAAATAAAAAATAAATATATTATTTAAGCTTGGCCATTTTAAATTTTTAATGTGTTCCCATTGTACATCTTCGCGTAAAAACAGTAACACGGCCAAAAAGGCGAACCTCGTGTTACCGCTGTTTATGTACTAATGAATGTGCATAGTCGCTACTGAAGGGAGAACTGTAGGGCCACTGGCATTATGGTTGCTTTCGTGACAATAGTAACAGCTTGCTAGAGTATTTCTGACATTCCTGACGAACATTTGAACTATCTCTATTTTAATTTTGCTTTGCAGGTTTCTTAAAAACAACAAGCGGCCTAGGAATTCCTCGCAACGGTACAATGTCCTCAGGAGGAAATCTAGCTCTTTACGATATCGCAGCTGCACTACGGTGGGTTCGTGACAACATTGCCGCTTTCGGTGGTGATCCAACTCGAGTCACACTAATTGGTCACGACACAGGCGCAGCACTAGTTAATTTACTATTAATATCTACAATTGCAAAAGGTAAAAATATGTAGCCAAAGGAATTTGGAGGATATTAAGTATTTGAATGTGCTTTCAGGTTTGTTCACAAGAGTTGTTCTCTTGAGTGGTTCTGCACTAAGTCCATGGGCAACGATTCACAATCCCGAAGCTGTGCGACAGTCTGTGGCACACCAGTATGGATGTGTCACGACTGTGACGAGAAATATTTCAACAACCACAATCCCTTCTCAACTCGCTCCAACGCTGGAAGCTCAACAGCCATCATCATCATCATCATCGTCATCATCATCATCATCAGAAACCTCTTCCTCATCCCCTTCTGCATCATCGCCCCCCTCGTCAGCGTCGTCATTCGCGAGTGAAGTGAAAGTGTTGGACGATATTGGGCCATGTTTACGTAAAATACCATTAGCAGCCTTATTGGATGTGCAGTTAGAAACGGCACGTTTTATGCCACGTATTGCGCCCTATTTGCCAGTGGATGCGGTGACGTTAGATGCCGCATATGCTATGGAACATTCTAGTGAAACTTTTATCACGTGTGAATTAATGTTAGGTGTGACTACAACTGAAAGTTATAGTGATTTTAACGCGGCCGATATACAATATGGTTTTGAAGAAGACCAACGAAATCGGATCCTTAGAACTTACATTCGAAACGCGTATGTGTATCATTTGAACGAAATCTTTTCAGCTGTCCGAAATGAATATACGGATTGGGATAAACCAATACAACATCCAATAAATATTAGGGATTCCACAATGGAGGCGTTAAGTGATGGACATACAGTGTCACCGTTGATCCGAGTGGCGTACTTGCATGCGAGACGTGGTGCCAAAACCTATTTTTTTCATTTTGGATATCAAACGAAAGACAGCGATTATCCACAGGTAAGAGAAATTTGTATAAATTATTTGACTTTAAATATATTGAAAGGGTCGACAAAACCTAATCCTCTGAACAAAATGAAAATTATTAAATTGACGCTGATTATTTTAATTAAAACAGGATTAATCCTTTGTCCATGGATACTGGTTATATTTATTTTATGGTATTTCATAACTTCATGTTACATTATGAGTGGATGTTGGAGTACATATATACCTACAGTGAAAGTAAATAGGTAAACGGTCATAGAAATTGTAGAATTAGTAGAAATAACTAAAGGTTAACAAGAGTATAATCGTATTATTACATAATTGTATTTTATTCTGTCTTCATATATTATTTAATTTTGAAATTTATTAAATGATACACGTAAAATGTATGTATCTAAAAATAGTACAGTCTGCCTAAAAGGAATCTGTTCGACATAATTATCTAGAAAAGATATTCAAGTATAACTGATACGATATTGATAATAAAGACTGATTTAAATTATTATTTGGAAGATGTTTTCTGTGTGACTTACATACTTTCCTCACATTTTTTTTTTACTAGTCTTTTATTAACGGGCTTTTTAAACACACGTGCATCTGCTAAGATTAACTAAAACTAACATAATGTAGTAAGAAATTATCTTAAAAGAAAATTTGAGTTTCAGTTGAAAGTTCGACTAAAAAGAAAAACTAAAGTAGAAAGAAGATAATGCATATAATTGAATGTACCTCTTCCAAGTTACGATGCTTCTAACCCTACCCCCACTTTTAGGTGGATTAGCCGCACAAAAATGATAAATCTTTACTGAACTATTGTATTTTTTTCCTTGTACGTTGTCAAGGATATCAAACTGTATATTTTAGGTATTAATCGGAATAATAAAGGTAACCACTTCAGTTAACAATTTAAAAAAAAAAAATGAAACCAAAACCTTCCATTAATCAGTTGATTTTACATATAGATATATACGTATAGGAATATTGATTTTTGGTTACGATCATCGCATCGTTCGGTTCAAAGCCTTGCTTTCTAGTCGAAGTCCTCGAGTATGATTAGTTTATTCTGTTGGATCAGTCTCTAATCTAATTCATACTGTTTTCAGAAAAAAAATGCTATATTATATGCAAAACGAAAAACTAGGATAGGAAATATATTTAATGATGTATATCTGAATTCCGTTGAAAGAGTAATAGAAAGAGAAAAAATTCAGAGCTGTGAGACTGTGCTATTTGTCACCTTCCTCACTCAATATGTAAGGAAGAATTTATAATACTGGATTAATTATAATAACTAACATGTAAATTCAACTAAATAATGAGTGTTACAATTGAACCTAAGCCCTGCAATAATTGATCCTCTTTTGGTGACGATTGTAACATTACACTTTGGTCCACATAAATGCAGTTATTTTAATCATAAGTCAACATAGAGTATTTTTGTGCAGCTCATGCAAAACCTGAAAAACGGCCGTATCTTGTACCAAAAATTTAATTCTCTGTGACTAATAAATACAAAATTACTAGCCTGTATATTTTTTTTTTGTTACTATTGACACACCTCTCTCCAATATTTATCAAGCGTCATCTTTTGAAATTCGTATGACTAAAGACAGCCATAAATCCTGAATTCTGCTTCATAAAATTATGTTAAATTTCTAGACAATATTAAAAATAAATTCACTTCCTAGTTCTCCTTAAAGCTTACCCAGTTTAAAAATGCAAAAAGAAATTTTAATAAATTTTCAAAAAATATTGATCGATTTTCAACTTCCTTAAAAAAAAGCCTCTTGAAAACTCTAATGTTTTTATCAACGTTTTAATTAAATTCGAATGATTCAATCACGTAACCGGATTTTGATCCTGGAAAATTTTAAATTATCACTTTTTTTCAGTTTCCCTCTGAAACATTATTTGTCCATCTAGTAACTTTTTCTAAGTCCATCTTTCTCCTATACGTGTGTTTAAATTACAAAAATATCACACAAAATATTATTTTAAAACGTTCGACATTTGACTGGATAAACTCTTGACTGACAATTCGGACTAACTGACTGATTCGTTAATGGAATCAGAGACAGAATACACTGACATATTATATAATAGTATTATATTGTTCGTATATGGTTGTGGTAATGGTAACTTATGTACAACCATTAGTAAGTTATCGCAAAAATGAACTGCGGGTAGCACTTATGGTTACTTTCAAGTGGCATTTACTCAAACCACACTCGCCTTAGTTAGTTCGCCCAATGGGCGCACAAAATAGAATAGAAGAAAATTTCATTCATCAGAATTATGATGAACTCAGGGTTAAATTTAACAACCTCCTGAATTGTTCATACGATTCATATATCTCATATATTTAGTGACATATTAATTTACAATAAATCGATTTTTCTCATTCTCGATTGTATTTTCTTCTAGCGTCTTGGTAGTATACGTGGTGAAGATTTGGTGTATATATTTGGAATGCCGCTGGTGGGTGGTTTACCATATTTTCCGCAAAATTTTACACGGCAAGATTTGGGCGTGGCAGAAGGTGTTTTAAACTTTTTTACAAATTTCGCGAAAACTGGTGATCCAAATGAACCACGCGAACACAAGAGTGATTATGGAACGGTGAAAGAGAAGACACGATATCGTGATCTTGTCTGGGAGACGTATGAAATTGGAAGTCAGCAGTATTTAAGTATAAGTAAGTTATTTTATAATCAAACTGTTTATCTTTCTGTTTGTTCGAGAATGATTTTTAAAAGATAAAGTGAAATTCTTTAAAAGAAAGTTCAATTTGATTTTATTACGAAAAATACTTTCTGCTGCGTGCTTGCTTATTCGTCTGCCGTTTTTTAGCAATTACAAAAGTTTCGGCGTCAGAATGAGTGGAAACACCGAACACATCGTATTTATTAATTCAGTTAAATATTTTCTCATATTTTTTCGCTACTTTTACTATTGTTTTTAATATTTTTCCCTCAATTTTTCTGAGCCAGTTGCATTTTCGAATAAAATGAGTTTTAAATTAAGTTTATCTAAGTTTAATTTATAAAAGATGTTTTTATTTTAATAATCCACAATTTTGAAGTTTTTTGAATTTATTTATTTAGATATTATTATTTCAAAATAATTCTTTTCGTTTTTTCCAAACAGTTTTATTAAAAGATAATGCAGGTTTTAAATTTATTTATTGTTTTGAGTACTTTTAGTAAATGTTTATTTATTTATTTTTTTTTTAAATATTTGTAGCAGGATACACAGCTAGTTATAAGCACCAAATACTAGTTTTACATTAATTTATTTCAGTTTTTGTCCATGCAATCGGTACAAGGTACTATAAATTTACTGCTACAGCAATTGCTCATCCCGTTAGTTTACACTAGTTTTACTGTACTATACACTATAAATGTACTTGTATATATGAAATTCAGGATGGTACGTACGTATATAACGACATTTACGAATTAAAATGTCAAATATTCACAAGAATTTATTATGCCATTATAAATTTTTTGTGTTGTAGCTGTTGTTTAGTAACGTAGTAATGTGAACTGTGTCGTTTACTGTACGTAAATGCAATATGCACAGACAAGGCCGGACCTACAATTATTATGAGGGGGCAAACTTCGTTCTTGGCGCCCTGCCCGAGAAAAATTCAAATTTCAAAATTCAAAAATCCCAGCAAAAAGCAAATGACGAGCAAAAAAAAAAACTCAATTTCAACATTTTGGCGAAGCCAAACTTTCACTTTTGCCGTCCCCTAATACTTGCAGGGGGCACGTGCCCCGGCTGCCCCCTCTAGATCCGGCCCTGTGCACAGAGCCGGACTTACGTGAGGGACTAGGGTGTGGTGGTGGTCTGGGAATTAATTTCAGGGGATAACCCGGGAACCGAAAACAAAATTTTTTTCCAAATGCATCGAGTAGGGTATCAACCGAAAGTCTATTAAAACACGAAGTCAGTAGGTAATATATTATACAAGTAGGGTAAAAAAAAGCCCCTATACCGGAACGCGACCCAGTACTGGAACAGTTTTGACATTTATATATTAATCAAGTTATTTCTGAAAGAAACCTCTCATAACAAAAATTATTATTAATAGAATGATTGTTTTTCAATTTAAATTCACCTCGCATATAATGTTTCCTTACTCAATTAAGGAAATATATATATATATATATATTTATATATATATATATATATATATATATATATATATATATATATATATATATATATATATATATATATATATATATATATGTATATATATATATATACATATATACATATATACATATATACATATATATATATATGTATGTATATATATATATATATATATATATATATATATATATTGTTGGATTCCTGATGAATGAACAGGTTCCAATGTAGAGCAGGCTGTCACCAGGGCAGTTGATGAGTTCAACTCCGTAAACTTGTATGCGGTCCAATGTTGATTCGGTAACTAGGCTACTATTATATGTCTCCGGATGTCCAATGGTCCTTGTTGTTACACTATTCCCGATATTAACTAGACTACTAGTATATTCCCGATAGTACTAGGCTACTAGTATAACTACTTGGGACTCACGACACGATGTAGCACTTCAAAAGTAACTTATACTTTAATGTAATGTTCTTACTTAATTCTCTGAAATAAATCAGTAACGTAACGATTTAAGAAATCACGAAGTTGATTTATAACAAATGACTTTATTAATACTTTTAAAATTAACTAATTTTACAATAATTAAAGTAACTACATAAGAGAAATTTAATCGTAAGTATCAGATAAAATAGTGAACAAGTTTATTACAATTTTCTTGCTTTTATTTGTTTTTAAAGCTGTATCAGCATTTCCGTTGTGGTGAGGCTGTTTCTATCGTGGGAATGACTAACACTAGCTGTTCTCGCTGAGAGTGGCAGTTTTAGTGGGAACCAACACACCTCCCGGCGCTAGAAGATTGAAGCTGAGGGAGAGATTCAATCTAAGTCGTTGTTGATCTGGGGATGAATTTTCCTAGCTGGGCGGATGCGGTCAGCTGATGATATTGATCGTCTGGGGCTGATTCTGGTTGGTCCGGAGTATGGTGGCGGATTTGGAAGTGGTGGAGCTGATATAGTACCATCTTCGGGAGAATAGCGTACGTCGTAGGTCTGGACTTTTGTTTGATCTTCTTTATTGTTGTAACATTGATTGAATATCTTGATACAAGGTGAATGTTGTCCAGGGCGCGGTGCTTTTGTACAGCATAAGAATTTTGTTAGAAGATTGACTAGGCCACACCATTTTAGTAGATTGTAGATGACGGCAAGTGCTACGACTCCTATAGTTATTGAGATAGCGGTTGTGAACCAGGATGAGTGCTTTATAATAAATGGTTTGGATAATTGTTCTTGCAATATGTCGTCAAATTGTTGTAGTTTGTGTTGGGCGAATTTCAATTCATTTAAGTCTAGATGAGTGAACTTGATTGGCTGGAGTTCCAGAGCTTGCAGTGTTACGTTAATTTGGGGTTTGATGCAGCAGTCGTCTTGGGTGATGTCGGTTATTGGAATTTTTATTGTTGTTGTTTTGTTGTACAAGTTCGTTTCTGCTTCCAGGGTGTTTAGATTAGTGTAAGCTTTGCAATTGGAATCCAGTGTTAAGATCCCTATTTTGTCGATAACTTCTTCGTGATCCGGTGCGTCGTAGCAAAGGATGTTTAGTGCTGTAGGTTTTGATGTGACGAAGAGCCATTGGGATGGATTGATGTTCTGCCAGATTTCAACTTCTGCATGCATTGTCTTTACTTGGCATGACGTAGGAATCTTGCTTGTAATTTTGGAGAATAGCTGAAGTTCACACTGTTGCTGCCCGGTTTTGCGGAAAGTTGAGACGGCCTTGCATAACCATTTTTGATTGACGACTTCTTTGCATTTATCCAGAGTCTTCAACATTGTATATTGTGTTCTTGGCTTGGACAACAAGATATAGGGATTTTCTGATAGGATATATGAGAATATGTAAGAATTGTTTGGGTGTGGGGTTGGTAATGGATAGATTTGATAAAGATCGTAGTCAGTTAATGAAGAAATAGGAATTTGTAATTTTACAACAAGAATTTTGTTTTTGAGGAAAGCTTTAACGTCCATAAGTTTGTAATAATGTTCAATGGTGTCAACTGATAATGGAATTGGTAAGGAAAAATTATAAGACATCAGTTTCAGTTCGTTAAATAGCGTTTGTGGGTCCACGATATTATAGTCGATTATCCCGTGTCGTATTAAAGTTAGATCTAGTAAATATTTCTCGATTTGGAGTAGGAGTTCGTTAGCAATGTTTGATAATAGTGTGATATGTTCAACAATCTGAATTTCACTTTGTTCTTTTTGGAGTAAGTTTGTCGTAGTTTTAGAGAAATTATTGAATAATTTTAAGTTAGTATTTAATATGTTTTCGTTATTCTTTAGATTAGTTAGTGAGCTATTAAAGTTTTCGATTGTTGAAGAAATCACACGGATTTGTTGTTGCATAAGTAGTTCGGTTTGTTTTTTGTCGTTTATTAGTGAATTTATTGAGTCGGTGTAAAAGGTTGCGTCGTCGGCGTCTGGTGTGCCAAATAACCATTTAAGTCCGTAAGAGATTCCATTAATTAGTCCTCGTTTTTGTCGAGTGTGTCTTTCGAGGGTATTTAGTTTGAGTTTGATTTTGTCTAAAATATTTTTTATAGTTTTTACTTGGTTGTTGCAATAAAATACGCTATAGTTTTCTTCATCTACTAGATGGCAAAGTGTTAGTGCTTTCAAGTAATGGTAATTAACTAATTCTAGTTGATTATCTAATAATGTTAAATTATAATAAAGGAGAAGAGAATATTTTTGATTTGATACTTTTGTTGACCCTAAGTGCTTATAAAATAGACCAGCTGATGAATTTATTTTCTCGATCTTATATGGCGCGGTTACTAGGGCCAGGACCAGGATCATGAGGGTTAGCGGGATGATTAGTTTGTTCGTCATTGCTGTCGTTCCCGTGATCTGAAACAAAAGGTTTCAGTTGATTCAAGTGATAGGTCCGTTTTTTATCCTTTGTTAGTTCTAGGGTAGCAGTGTTATTATTGTGTACCTGAATGATTTTGTAAGGGCCTTTATATTCGGGATTAAGTTTTTTATTGTTAGCTTTTGATAAGTTATCACGTAGTAATACCAGTTGGTTTTCCTGGAATGTATATGTTCGATTGTGTGTCTTGTCATAATATTCTTTTGCGGTGTTTTTTGATTTTATAAGTTGTTCTTTAGCAACATCTCGTATCGTTTTTAGTTTGTTAGTTACGTCTTCGACAAGATTGTGGTAAGTAGGTTTGTCTCTTGGTTTTTCGAACTGGGATGGAATTTTTGGTTTTTCTCCGAATACGAGTGTATAAGGGATTTCCTGGGTGGATTTGTGTTTGTGTGTATTGTATGAATGGGTTGCTAAACATATAAGTTCGTCCCAGTTGTTTGTACTTTTGTCGATGTAACATCGTATATAGTCTCGTAGTGTTAGGTGAGTTCGCTCTAAACTACCGTTTGTTTGGGGATGATAGGGGGTGGTTAGTTTGTGTTTGATTTCTAGTAGTTTTGTCATTTCTTTAAATAATTTTGAGGTAAATTCCGTGCCTTGGTCAGTCAGTATGTATGTGGGGAAACCGAATATTGAACAATATTTTATTAGGTGAATAGCTACAATTTCGGCGTCATGGCTGGCCATAGGGTAGGCTTGGATAAACTTTGTCAAGTCATCTTGTATGGTAAGAATGAATTTATTACCGCTGGACGTTTCTGGGTAAGGTCCCATTATGTCCATTGCGATTTGTTCGTTAAAAGATTCAGCTGTGGTCGTTATGATCATTGGTGATTTGTTTGGTTTAAAATTGGTTTTTACTGTTTGACAAGTTGGACAGTTTTGTATATAGTTTTGTATGTCTTGTTTGATAGTTTTCCATGAATAATTTTCACGGATTGCGTCATACATTCTGTTGAAACCGGGGTGTCCGGCTAGGGGATGGTCGTGATTTTCTTTTAGGACAGTTTCGATTGCTTCTTTGGAATGGATTTGTATTTTTATGTGTTGTAGGATTTTGAATCTTTTATTTGGGAATAGATACTGAATCATTGAGTTGAAGGTTTCTTTTTTGATTGATGGGTTGTAAAAAGGGATGTTTGCGATTGTGACGTTATCCAGGTTTTGGACTTCCATTACTCCTTTAAGATTTTTAAGACATTCGAACAGTGTTGTATATTCTATGATGTCGTTAAAATATTGTTTAACAAAAATCAGTATTATCTTTTGTTTTTCCTGTAGGGAATTTAGTACTGCTAGTTCCCCAGGTCTGTGATTTTTAAATGATTCAAGCGTAGGACAGTTTCGTATTACATAGTATGAATAATGATTGTTGCTGGATAAGTCACATGAATAGGGAATTATTAGGTTCGATATATTTTCCAAGGTGGATATTTCTCGGGTTGGTTCTGGTGTTTCTAACGTTTGTTGGTGAAATTTTTTAAAGTTTTCGAAATTAATATCGTCAATGTTATGGATTGGTCTACTAAGCGCATCGGCATTGGAATTGACTTTTCCTGGCTTGTAAATAATTTTATAATTATATTCCATAAGTTTTAATCTCCAGCGAACTAATCGTGAAGATGGATCTTTGCAGGAAAATAGCCAAGTCAAAGGACGATGGTCGGTAACAATAGTGAATTGTTGTCCGTACAGGTATGGTCGGAAATGTTTGACTGACTCGACAATTGCCAGTAGCTCGTTTTCCGTTGTCGAGTAATTACGTTCGGCTGAGTTTAACGTCTTTGAATAGTATGAGATGGGAAGGTCTTTTCCGATTTCTCCTTGAGATAATACGCCGGCTATTGCCTCATTAGAAGCGTCCGTAGTTAGTATAAATGGTTGGTCGAATTTCGGGTACTGTAGGATAGGTTGTGTTGTTAGAATGGTTTTTAATTCTTCAAAGGATTTTTGGAAAGTTTCCGTCCATTTAAATGCAGTGTCCTTTTTAAGAAGGGTCGTTAAGGGTTTAGAAATTTTTGCAAAGTTGGGAATAAACTTCCTATAATAACCGACTAATCCTAGAAACGATTTTACGTCTTTAGGGTTTTTTGGTTGATTAATTTTCGTGATTGATGTTATTTTGTCGGGATTTGGTCTTACCCCTTCGCTAGTAATAATGTGGCCCAGATAGGCGACTTCTTTTCTCAAGAATTCACACTTATCGGGTTGCAATTTTAAGTTGTGTTCGCGTAACTTGTCAAATACTTTACATAATTTTTCATTATGTGAGTCTAGGGAATCGGCGTAGATGACGATGTCATCTAGGTAAACAAAACAGACTATTCCTTGTAACCCGCTTAGGACTGCGTTCATTAGGCGCTGGAATGTACTAGGAGAGTTTTTTAACCCAAAGGGCATTCTATTGAATTCATAATGCCCTGAGGGGACCGTGAATGCAGTCTTCTGTTTATCGTTTTCAGACATTTCGATCTGGTGAAAACCAGAAGCCAGATCTAGTGTAGTGAAATATGTTGACTGACCGAGCTGATCTAATATTTCCTCTATGTTTGGTAGTGGATACGCGTCAGAAACCGTTTTATCGTTCAGTTTCCGATAATCTATGACAATCCTCCATTTTCTGTTACCGGAGGCGTCAAGCTTTTTGGGTACTACCCACACAGGGGATGACCAGGGAGAGGTTGAATGTCTAATGATATTTTGGTCAAGCATTTGACTAATTTGTTTATTTACTTCATTTTCGTGTACTTTGGGATATCGGTATGTTTTGGTAAAGATAGGTGTAGGATCAGTAGTGATAATTTCATGTTTAAGTGTTTTTGTACTCGTTAATAAGTCTCCTGGCAAATGAAATATGTCTTGGTAATTTTTACAAATCTGAATTAATGATTCACGTTCTTCTTTATTCATGTGGTCTGTCCGAATGTTTTCGTGTAAAAGTTTTGTGCGATCTTTGTTTGATTTGTTAGGGGGTCTTGTTTGTGTTATATTCAGGATTTGTTCATTAGGGATGATAGTCATTTCGAGCAGGTTTATTTGAGGAATTGGGATTTGTATTTCGTCATCAGAAGTGTTTATAATAGGATAAGTTTTTGTGTCTTTGTCAATTAGTAATTTGTCTGAGATTATTATTGATTGATGTAGATTTAAGTTTGTTTTGTCAATGATTCCCGTGCCATTTGTAATGACATTAATGGGTATGGTTTGTTCACAACGTGCTTTTATGGTTATCATAGTAGGTGTGTGTGATAACGATAAGGAATTGGATGAATAGTCGATATTGGCGTTAAATTTTGAGAGGAAATCGTGTCCGATAATTCCATCATATTGTAGGTTTATTTTAGAAGCATTTACAAAGTAAAAATTAAATTTACATTCGAAATTTTCTATGTTTAATGTAAGTTGGACTTTTCCTAATGTAGTAATTGTATTATCAGTCGCTCCTATACCGTTCAACATTATTTCATGTCTAGGGTCGAAGGGTGTTTCTTTTGTAACGTTCGTATTCGTAATTAGGGAGACGGTAGCACCTGTGTCGACCAAAAAGGTGAATTCTTTATTCTTTGAATTATTGGATTTAAATTTAATTTTCTTTAATCTAACATTTGGATGTTCACTTGTGTCGACTTGATGCAGTTGTCCGATGTCGCGACACTCAACTCGGACATTTGGGAGTTTAAATGATTTACTTTTGGATTGGGAGGATTTTGAGCTAGTCGTTTTTCGTCATTATATTTCTTTTTTCGGCATTCTGATATTTCGTGTCCCTTGTTTTTACAATAATTACAAAATTTACTATTATAATTACTCGTCGAAGGTTGATTAGTTTTTGATCTACAATCTTTAGTGTTATGAGTTTTAGTTTTACAGTTTCTGGAAAATTTTGAATCATTTGACGAGTGTTTTTTGTACATTTGTAGAGCTCTTTCTTCTGTAATGGCTATACTAAAAGCTTCGTTAAGATTAGTTAGGGATCTATGAATACGTAGTACTCTCGAAATATCAGGATGTGAATGAAATATGAATCGTCTCAAAGCAGTGTCTTTTATGAAAGCTATTTTGCCATTTAAAAGATCAGGGTTGTCGTTGTTTGTTTTGACTGCGGACAGACACCTACTTGTTAATTTGTCTAACCTAGTATAGTATTCAGTAATGTCTTCGTGAGGTTTTTGTTTTATAGTGTCTAGGTCTTCCATTAGTTGTGTGTAGTGTGTGGTATCTGCGTAAAGTCTTCTTAAAGCTATTTTAAGAGCTTCGAAATTTGTAATTTCCGACAAATTTAGTTTGTTTTTCACTGAGCTTGAAATTTGTGCTAAAGTGTACGCGAATAAGGGTACGATTTGATTTGATTGTGCAAAGTCGTGTGCATGTTTTGCGTTTAATAAAAAGTTTTCTACTTCGTCACGTTGTCCGTCAAATGGTGTAATTAATTTACACAGAAATGCTAGGGGCATTTTTAATTCGTCGCTTTCACCCATGTCTGGTTGATCGGGACTACGTGATCTTGTTGACATTTTGATATGATAGGATTTAGGAAGGAATTAGAGATAAAGAACACAATAATTTGTTCAAAGACTTACGGTTAAATGCGTTCCGATGCGGATAAGGATGGGCTCGATTCTTGAATTCAACTGAGTCACAGAAGTGATCCACTGGAGGGCTGAATTTCCAACTGGCCGTCCAATGTGTTGAATCCCACCGCTGTCACCAATTTATGTTGGATTCCTGATGAATGAACAGGTTCCAATGTAGAGCAGGCTGTCACCAGGGCAGTTGATGAGTTCAACTCCGTAAACTTGTATGCGGTCCAATGTTGATTCGGTAACTAGGCTACTAGTATATGTCTCCGGATGTCCAATGGTCCTTGTTGTTACACTATTCCCGATATTAACTAGACTACTAGTATATTCCCGATAGTACTAGGCTACTAGTATAACTACTTGGGACTCACGACACGATGTAGCACTTCAAAAGTAACTTATACTTTAATGTAATGTTCTTACTTAATTCTCTGAAATAAATCAGTAACGTAACGATTTAAGAAATCACGAAGTTGATTTATAACAAATGACTTTATTAATACTTTTAAAATTAACTAATTTTACAATAATTAAAGTAACTACATAAGAGAAATTTAATCGTAAGTATCAGATAAAATAGTGAACAAGTTTATTACAATTTTCTTGCTTTTATTTGTTTTTAAAGCTGTATCAGCATTTCCGTTGTGGTGAGGCTGTTTCTATCGTGGGAATGACTAACACTAGCTGTTCTCGCTGAGAGTGGCAGTTTTAGTGGGAACCAACAATATATATATATATATATATATATATATATATATATACATATATATATATATATATATATATATATATATATATATATATATATATATATATATATATATATTAAACAATTTTTGTTGAATACAGTATTTTGAGCTTTTATTTAGGTCTGATACTTAAACCATTCTATGTTTCCTACATTGACGTCTAGATGTCACTCTACGGGTTATATTTCTCATATTACACGTCTGTTTGTATATCGCTTTCCAACTCCTAGTGTCATTAATATTTCTTTGTTTGGATATAGATGTTGACATTTTGTAAAAGAAAAACATTAATAAATAAATATTTTTGGGTTGTATTTTTTTAAAAACATATTCATTGGATTAAGAAAACTTTATTTCATGCTTACCTGTAAGAAGACAAAAATGGGTGTTTAATTTATTTGTCAATTTTTATAAGCCAGTTTAATTACACACCTGAAAAGAGTGTTCAGGTATAGGGGGCTTTTACGTTACATATTTTATCCATTTTGTTTCTGATAAACATTATAAAAATTCTTTCCCCTGGACTCTTTTTATCAGAAGAATTGTGAAATAAAGCGCTAAAAGTAATTGATTTTGTGCAGAATTTCGGAATATCAGAGTTAAAAGTAATCTGATCCATAATTGAATTTTACGCAGCTGAAATTGCGGTTAACAGCTAGTAGCTAATCTTGTAGCTTACAGAAACATTAGCACCACCTCTGTGAAGCATATACATACTACACGTCCCTGTTTTAAGTAATTTAATATTACATATATTAAAGGATCTAACCCATCTTAATATCATTCGAAACATACCTACATAAGTTAACTAATAAAACATAACTTTTTTGATACCTCCACAGAAATAGGGGTTTGTTGGTAACAGAACGTGAATTACGTGATGTCGGGCGATGTGTTCGCGATGTAGCAAAGAATGAGGTGGATAATATAACACCGCTATGGTCGTTTCTTCTTGTATTTCGTATTCCGACAAAAACAAACTACTTTACAAAATATTTATGTAAATAGATAAAAATATTATTTATTACCGTTTCTTGATGCTGAAAATATTTTGTAGCAAGCTCAAGCGTATAACTGCGGTACCTCTAGTATAGCTTCGAACTGGAATATTTATGATATTAGCTAAGCAAATTTGTTTATGCATAGAATATTATAAAACATAATAATAACATACTCGACTACTGGGTACATGCAGGTATAGTATACCTCAGTTTTGAACCGTGAACGATAATATTTATGGTTTTGATTTTAAAATATGATTTGTGGTGTAAAAAGTTAAGCTGTCGTGGAGCGAAGAGTGATATAATTTACGCGAGTTCTTGATCTGATATTTTTTTGTTGCCAGTTTCAAAAGAATTTATGGCTTACGAATATGTGTAAATATTTTAGATATATCAATCGTGAAGATATTCCTAAAATGTAGAGTAACAATTGAAAATGTGTTTTATCACAGCTACAAAAATTTTAGAAAATCACCAAATATTATTCAACTTATTATTTAAGGATGTACATTGTTCAAATTGTGCTTCGTTAAGATGTTTTTTTTTTTGGAAAAAAAATGTTATTATATGATGAACAAACATTGTTTGAACAGAGACGGATTGGATAAAACAGATATTGATTCACAATTTCAAATATTATCGAGTGCTTGTGAAAACATTAATACGTATGACTTTTGTTCGCATTTAAACATACACAATATTCATATGTTCACTTATCGTCCAGCTAAACTGAAACTTTAAGCACACGATTTCTTTGGTTAGACCAAAATCCAAATGTAAATTAAAAATCACAAAATGAGCCAGTTGTCTTCGCCACTAGCTCAACGATCCTAGAGAGAGCATTAGAGAGAGTACCAATACACATAATTGGTTGAATGGTGATCTGATTGGAGTGGCTGTCGAACAGAGGATCGTTCGACCAGTGGTGAAGACACCTGGCTAGTTAACGAGAGATCCTGGGTTCGATTCCCAGACGATCCAGTTTGATAATATTCTCAATCATTTTGTGATTTTTAATTTAGATTTTGATTCGTTTAGTCATGAACAAAACGCATTTTGAACAAGCATCAAACAGTGCTTCAAAAATATCATAGTCACTTCTATGAATATAACCTCACAACCAATATGTGTTGATCAGACCACTCAGTGAATCAATCAGAGCACTTTGCCGGCGGAATTTCATTAATCCCAGGACAAAACATTATTTTAATTAGAGTCTCTTTATCTCTGCGGAGGTCCCGGGGCACTTCTAACGTGGTGGCCCCTGAATATTTCACATGTAAAGGCTCCTGAGTACTTTTGTGGATGCCCTCTTGCAGAATTTCTGAAATTTTTCAACATTTCCCAAAAAATAGGCTTGACGAGCCAAAAAAATGAACGAAATAGCGCTTATCCTCACTATTCTATTCTTTAATTTCCAAATTTTATTCGATTTGGTGGAGGTTCCTATTATGTGGAGGCCCAGGGACATGTGACTCAAGTGCGCTTATGTAAATCCGGTCCTGGTTTGAATCAAATGTGAGATTTAACAAAATAGAGAATTTGAAAAAATTCCTGATTTTCGTTCTTAATTTTGATATGATAGAAAAATTTTTGACTGCATTTAAATTGTCTAGTTCTAAATCTGATAGGAATCAATGAGAAGAATCAATTTATGTGCATGACTCAGTTTTAAATTTTTGTGATAAAAGTAATAAAATACGTTTTAAATATTGTCTCTTGAGGAATAGCATTTATAAAATCAAGCGACTTCATTATTTTTGTAATAGCCGACTTAAAAGAAGAAAAAATTGGCAATATAGGTTAAAATTTATATGCGGTTATTTACGTTACCTGTACAACAAGATCAAAAATACATCATTACATTATAAAGCGTATGTAATTAGAAATCTCCCAATATTTTTGATAATTTAGATGCCTACCGCAGACCAGTGAACATATTATATATTATATTATATAGACTGATAATATAAATGTGTAATTGAGGCAACCAGTTACGACCAAGTTCCGACCTTAATAGTATTCTGTTATACAATAATGGATTTGTATCCGTAGTTACGTTTTCAAATAATTATTGTCAAAATATAATATTGGAAGAAAAGTGGTATTCGCTTTATTTTCAAAATACGTACGTATACAAATTATGTCCTGCAATAATATTATAGCCGCATTTGCTCAAAAATTGACATTATATTATTTCATTAAATTCACCCGTCTCACCCTTGTTACCTGCTTCAAGAAAAATGCCTAGAAACTGGCTTATGCTTTATCTAGTAGTATAATATAATAGTGTTCATTGGTCTGTGATACCTACTAATTTAAAAAAATTTAATGAAAATTACCCCGCATTTGAACAAAGGTCGTTTTTAATCAACCCAAATAGAATAATTACTGTATTAAATTTTTCACACTCAAAAAACGATGTGACAATCAAATCAAAATTGAAAAGATTTGAGTATTTCGACAAAGTAAAATTAATTAATAAAATTTCATAATTTACAATCATTGATTTAATGAATAAAAATCCAAGAAAATTCCTCCATCGTTTGATCAACTTAATGTAACAGCACGTTTTGTATTTGACTTTTGAAACGTAACGAATATTTTATATTCCCCTTTCCCCTCCCCCGCCGCCACACACACACACGCCGTTAGCTTTATCGTTGCTCATTTAAATGAGAATTTTCATTAATCTTTAAACTTTCTCATTAGCGATTCATAACGTTACTTTTAGTCAATAACCTGAACTGAGTCTTTTGTATTAAGACAATATCGTTATGTTGTGTACCGCGCCTACAGACCAGGGATACAAATGAATATAATATGCCTATAGGTAGGTATCAACCAGTCAAGGAACGTTAAACAAAATAATTTTGTAAAGAGGAAGATCCTTGCCGGCTTTTATATTATGTCTGTATATGTGTCTTATGTATAATTTTCATGTAAAACTTTTAAAGTTGTAAATTTTCGACATTTATTATTGACGATCTTGAATCAATATGAAAACGGGAAATATTAAAAATGATTGATTGACTTTTTTGGTTCTGTTTATTTTTTGTATACTTACTTTTTAACTGTGTCTTATTTGGCACATAATAAATTACAATTTTCACAGTCGCATTGAGTTTGATGTTTTATTTTGTTGCTCTGTAAGTAAAAAGCTACAAAAATTATTAAACTGTTTGCTGATAAAACCTCATCCAGACAGTTTTTTTAAATAGGTATTATCTTTTTAAAATTAAAAAATACTAAAATCTTGTAGTTTCAACTTAACAAAACTGACAGTGGTAATAATGCAAGTTTTGCTTATCCATTGATAACAAAATTGAATTTGTTTTTCTCAAAACAACATTTTCAGGCTTGTATAATCTCTAGATGCTTTAAATATATCCCCAAATACTTGCCACATTATTAGGTAATCTTGCCAGTTTTAAAAGTAGAGTAAACCGGAGTATAATAGGAGACAAAAAAAAATTATTTAACTCTAAATTACTAATCTAAACGCTATGAAAAAAATACCACGTACCTACCTTGTAAATTAAACGAATCTATATATTTTTTTTCGTAAGTAATTATTAAAATAAATTTGAAAGTAAAAAGAAATTTTAATATTTTAAAAAAAAATCCCGGTTTTTTTTATAATCCTTGTTAGGGTATTAAGAGACAAGGCCTCTATAGGCCCTCTAGCTGCCCATATTAACTAATGTAAAATTTCTTAATCGGAATCATATAGTAAGTAATTATTTATAGCCGTCGTAAGCTGAGGTAAGCAAGTAATTTATAGCCGTTTTGAAAATAAATCAGGTTAAACAAAAATTTCAAAACCAAAAATAATTATATTCGGTTTTTCGTTTAACTTTCCCATCGTTGGTGCTTATAGATTTTCTTCCTCTGTTCTACTCATCTAGATATTAATGTTTACCATACGTATACAGGTAAAGTCACAGATGAGACAGATCAAGCCTACGTACCAAAAAGTGTGATTCGAAAGTTGCAATAAGTAGCAATTTATACTGCTAACTGGTTAGTCGTCCATCGACTCTTCAAGCGCACACTTGCATTGTTAAGTTGTGGCCACAGTGGTGGCTGTTCATTGTTACATTATTAGTAGCAGGTACATGCATAGGGTTGTTCGACTATACGTATGCATTCCCACCTCGGACCACCGCTGCATACATACAGATTATTAACACACACAAACATCCACTACCTTACACATACCAACATAAACTCTAAATACGTAGATAACCTTCCACCTACCTGCCAAGTCTGATGACGTAAAATTCTGATTACAGTCGGGATGCTTACTATTAAACAGTAATTTGGCCCCTTGGGTAAAGTCTATGGAATTTATTAAATTTAGATAAAATTTCTTTTTTTTTTTTAAATATATATCGGTGCCGTTAAAGTGCTTTATATGAAATAATTTTGATTTCATGAAAAGAAAGCTCTGGAAAGAAAATTGAACGGAAATAAAAATTTCTTTAACATCCTCTAACACTTAATCACTGACGTACGAATGTGGTACGCCATTTAAAACATTTTTTTTCAGTATATATGTTTATTGATTAATAACAGTGATTAATAACAGGGCCCGCTCTAAGGGCGGACAGTACCGAACAAAATCCACTTTTTGCCTGGGAATACGACAAAATGTTGACAAGTTAAGTATTCAGTTAATCGAAATTTATAATTGTTGATTTTTTTCTTTAGTGAAAACTAATAAACAACAAAATTTGCATTTCGTATTTAGATACTGCTTTATCCTAAAAGCTAAAAGAATATCTATAATCCATAATTCTGAAGACAACAATTATAAAAGAGCAGGACGTTTACATAAATAACAAAAAGGTTAGGTACACTAATTAGTAAAGGCCCCGAGACCGAACCTATCGATTTTGATAAAATTTAGATATACATATTGTAGAACACTAAAAAATAATCGACACGTATTTTTATCGGCGGAGAAACTGTTTGCAGGGTTAAAAAAGCCCTTCAAAAATTAGAGTAAAAATTTAATTTTTTAAATATCTCGAAAACGGTAAGAAACAGAGCAAAAGTTTAAATTGGCGATATTACTCTTTTCTAAAGTGCTAAAAGAAAAAATTGTTTAGCAATTTGTTTAAATTATAACAGAGATGGTTGGGGGTTAATTTTGTAAAAAGATGGTAAAAGATAAAATATATTAAAATTTTATTTAACAGATTTCGAATCTACGCAAAAAAATCTAACTGAATTGTTTTTGCTCAATTTTCTAATATTAAGTCTAAGGATAGTTATTGTGTAACTCTAATATTTTATCTGTAAGTTTTTGAACCATTATTCTGCCTAAACTAAATTTAATTGAACTTTTAAAACTAAATATCTGCTCTATGACAGGACGTTATTCTCTCTCTTAAGAACAATGCTGCGACAAGCGTATTTTTGAAACTTTGATAAAATTCAGTGATATGTATTTTTTAAAACAATATTACACTTTACATTTTACAACTCTTCTAGTTTCAGTACCCATGAGACATACTGTAAGTTCTGACATGGATTCTGTTTCTAAACCGAAAAATAAATATCGTTGATGTCTGTCCTATGTATATGAATATATCAAATAAAACGAGTTTGTCTCTGAGTATTTATTCATGAAACAAATGAATTATGTGTTTTATACTATTGGTATGACTGCAGCATTTTACCGACATAACATATATCGCAATACCCCCATTTCTCTGTCATAGTTGCGATAGATACCCACTAGACTACCTAGAGTGACACATATGTAACAATACCTACATACGAATATTGACAATTCGATAAAAACAGTCGAAATACATTGCGAAAAAATAAAAAAGAAATATAAATACCGTAGATATGCCAGAAATAAAACTGACTAGATTACGTATATACAATGTTACACAAATTTATATGAGGGGAAACCACAATTACGTCACATGATAAACGTATTTGGCGGTGTGACGTACAAATAACAATCAGCGGAGTAGGATAGAAACATAGAGATGTCATTTTATGTGCCATTCAATTTTGACCCCAATAATTACGACTGAATGAACAGTGTAAATTATTACAGTTATAATTTACGTGCAAAACAGCCATAATTTAAAAGTATTGATGTAGATGATAGCTAAATTTTATTGATAAAACCTTACAGTAGTAAAATTACACGGAGAGAAAAATCATATAATTTTTGTAGATAAAATTTCAGAAAAATTACCATGCTCTCTTATAATGCGTGCGCGATCGGCGACCAAAGTAAAAAATATTTTACGATCATGTAAATATTATTAAATTGAAATGCATATATATTATAGTTTAATTCTTGTTGTCGTACCCTTTCATTTGCGCATCTGACCCGCAACCTTATGTTGGTTGGGCTGTACGCACTGAGGAACAATATACGTATTCAAACCTGCATCGAAAAACTTCGAAGATGCCCGATCTTTTCCGACCTTCCATTCTTTATGATGCATACAAAAATGATTGGCAACAACATATTCTAATACTGAAGATAGTGAAGTAACAAAATGATGAATTAAACGGTGATAGTCCGTCCTGTAAGACAGTGTAATGAATATTGCTTGCTGCTTGTAAGACAGTCTAATGAATCAAGGTGCTTGGTCCGACCAAGTTTGTCGTCACACCACTTACCAGCCTGGCTATATGACTTGCATGTATGAGTGGGGTACATTTCAACAGCGTTGATACCTTCTTTCTCTTTCTTTTTTTCTACTATTAGATACTACTACTATTAAATATTTTCTGTCGGGAATGGAACTTTTTACTGTGCTGTTTTACAAATTTTACAGAGCTAATATTACGGAAACAATATTCTATCCTTTAAATTTTCTATGATTAATTATAATTTTTATATTTTTACCGTACAAAATTGAATATGTTACGTTACACGTCGATTGTAGTGCTGAGCACAGTAATTTTTATATGAATTTTCTCTCCGTGTCGGTGTGCAGATAAAAAATGATAGGTACCTACCTAATAGAGAAGAGAATAGATAAACTTTTGCCGATATTAAATTGTGTAAATGAAAACCAGTAGCTTATTAGTAGAACAATTTCTGCTCAAAGTTAAAGCTTTATAAATTGTTCTAATTATGTATTTTTAATTCAGTAAAACCAAGATCTGAGAGGCATAAAATTTGAAGATGTAACATTTTAAAATAAATAAATTTTATAGATAGTGAAAATATTAAGAGACAAGTTTAAAAATATATTTGAGATATTCTGTTAATCTTCGAGTTATGTCGTTTCGTCGTTTCGTTAAACAATATTTTTATTCTATTGCTTAATTTTTATTCACTTCAAAATTCATAAATACTTCAATAATTAATATGAATCATTTGTTTGGAGTTACATAAGCAGGTTTGACATATTTTTACCTTTTGCTGACAGATAAATAATCTCGTTTATATATAAAATTTTTTAAATGAAATTTTCAAAGTGAAAATTATTTTGATTAAATTGAAAGGTTTTGTAAAACCTAAGTCTTTCATTTTATGTGGAAATATACGAAAAAGGTTACTGCAATCACATCACTTTAGTTTGCAGTTCAAAATTCGAAAACCGAACATGTAAAGACTGCCTCTACGTCAAGATCAATTTTTATATAGTAATATTTAGTAAATCTTTATATTTTTACTGCATATGTTAATCGAGTTAAATCATAATTTATAAGAAATTTCCATAAGATTTTAATCAGAACGTGGAACTAAAAACATACGATTTAATAAATTTATTTTTTATATGAAGTATCAATAAAGAAGTATTTTCTAATATAGGATTTTTTCACAATAATATACCTAAAAGATACAAAAATAGTAAAAAATAGGGAATATATTTTATTTCTAGGAAATTCTGCCCACATACATTATTACATTTACAAAATTATATGCGTAAATAGCTTTTATATACAAAAAAAGAAATATTTTGTGTAAAAAAATTTGCTATGTGTAGTGCTATTCTGAATAGAAAAATATGGTAGGGAAGTTTTTCTATTCTTTCCACATAATGTATGTAAAGCTCCGATTGAATAAAAAAAAATTTTCTAACGCCTACAACAGACCTTACAGAAATACAGTTCTTACTCATGACAATCATTTTTATATGTTTTTATGATGGGCTTTAAGCAATTTTCAAACTCTATACAAGTATTAGTTTATTTTAATTTTATATTTGCGAATCTGTCTCGATTTTTTTTTTAAATTATTGATCCTTCATGAACCATCTTTAATACCTGACAAAACATCACAAAAAAGCAAAAAAAAAAAAAAATAGTAATAATAATTGCAAAGTACATTAATGAATTATATTTTTTGTCCGTAGCACTAAAGCCGCGTATGAAGAGTCATTATCGTGGACACAAAATGGCCGTTTGGTTAAATCTCATACCTCAATTACATCAACCGGGTGATGATGACGTCAGCATGCGACACCATCACTTTCATGAACGGGAGCCACATTACTATGCAGGTATGTGATTGTAATAGGTCATTTAAAGAAAGGACAAATTGCCTAAAATGCAATGCTGTTATTCTGACAGGTGCTGTTCGACCAGAATCCTTCACACGACTGCCCCCACCACTTCGCCCCTCATCAATTACGGATGCCCGACATGGAGGTTCAGGTGGAGCGAGTACCGAATGTGTGCCGAATACCACGAACGACCTCGAACTGATCAGTGACGATCTGGATATATCACTCATTACCGACGATACCACAGAGAGTGATGGGGATGACGATGAAGAAGATGCCCAACTACTTGAACACTTCTCTAGTCGTCACTATTATAGTTACACAGCTGCACTAGGTGTCACAGTGGGCGTGGGATGCCTTCTTCTGCTTCTGAACATGTTAATCTTCGCCGGTATTTACTATCAACGTGGTCGTGATCGCCGTAAGCGACACAGCCAGAACAGCAACAGCATGAACATGTCAGCGAGTTCTGAAAATATTCCTATGTCTCAACGTCCTCCAATGTTGAACAATCAACAACCCCAGCAAACGCCACCCAGTCCCACTATTATAACCGGTGCACATGTAATCAAAGTTCACGAGCCCCCACCGTGTTACGCGACTGTAAATAAAACAAATAATCGTATTGCAGTTGATCATACGGCGCCACAACATCATCTCACAAACACTCTGAAACCCGCCAAAAATAAATCAAAAAATGTAGAAAAACCTAAGCCACCGGTACGCACGTCCAGTGTGCCAGTGTCGCCCCCAACGGCACCCAGTTCACCGACAACGAATTTAACGATCGAAACCAATGAATCGGGAACAAATACAATAAAAAAACGTGTTCAAATACAAGAGATTAGTGTATAGCATCAGCTTTCCGAGTGATCATCACTCGACGATATCATACTGTAATTAACAAAAATTTGTAAAAAGTAATTAAAAATACTAATTAAGTATGTTTTACATTAAAACGAACTTTAAATAAATTTATTAAATACTATTCTAAATCCACAGTGAATGTACTATATAAACTTAAATTAATATGTATATTAAAATCTTATTATTTAGAATGATATGACGTCGTTATTATTTAAAATAAAAATAATTCCATGAAATTCTAAAATGGTTTTTTATATCCAGAAGCGGGTCTTCTATATATCTATTTTATCTATTTATATACCTACTATATATTATCCTAGGCTACACTTCAGTTTAGCGGGTTCAAGTTAAAAAAGTGAGAAGTAGTCTAGTTGCGCATAAAAAATTTAGTTCCACTTGATTCGGACTGTTGGCGTTAATCAGAATTTAACCTTTATAGGGTATCACTGAACTCAGCTTAGTGAGTATAGTCAGTTATTATTGGCTTGCAATGGTGTGTTGCAGCCCTGTTAAAATCACAAAATTACTCGGTTCTTGTAACTAGTGTTGTTACCCTATAAAAGAGTGCAGTGTGAGAAGTTAGATCCGTCTTTTGCACACACTTTTATCTCATAATTTCACTTTTATTATAAAATATTTCTTTTCATATACTAATTTTTAACACTTTTAGTCCCACGGTTTCGGCATCCGCGGACCGCGATAAATATTTAGAATAAACAAAACACTTAAAAATACATATTTATAAAAAAGAATTTATATTATTCTAATAAAAATAATTTATTACTACGTACCGGACACTTCATTTTTTGTACATATAAATATAATATGTTTTATCATCAAAATATCTAGCTTCATCTTTTATTTACAATAATATATTTATCCACATAGGTATGTATGTGTATTTTATCAAAATAATAATAATTATGTTGTTATGTACTCATCTTTTGACCTGCATAACACATACGTCATATTGAATCATTTAATGTTCTGTAGAATCATTTTATGTACTTGTTTACATAAAATTTCTTTAAAAATATTGTCGGCTTCCGGGGAAGTTTACTGTGACAGTGCTCGGGCCTCATAGTGTTAATTACAATATTAATTACATATAAAATTTTTACAAAAGTAAAAAGGCTACGTCCTACTCATACACTTATTTAAGTCATTAATTTCATCGGTAAATTCTTAAAACGTGGAAATTAGCTCTTCTATTAAAATATGAATGATTACTTTAGAATAAAAGTGTCATTGGGGGGCGGGACGGATAGTGAATCACGTCAAAGCCCGTAGAGCCTTGAGATGCTTGAAGAAAGGATTTTTGAAAACGGGCGGAAACAAAAAAAATTTTTACGGAACTGAAAATGGACGGTAGTAGCATTAAGGAGAATGTAACTCCATTCTGTGACTCGGAGTAAAAACTGAGAACGGGATTAAAATTGGCATATCTTACCTAAAAGTAATTAACCCTATAGTTTTGTTAATTTTACGCATGCGAAACTCTGTGCCAGAGTTATACGAGCAATATATCAATGTTTTCCCGTGTATAAAATTATATAAAACGCAATAGACACCTGAGCGAAGCCAGAACGGATCACTAGCAATAAAATATTCAAATTTTATTCAAATATCCAATGACTACTTCCAGAATAATTAAATGTTCCTTTTGTATATTATTTCATATGTTTGTATACTGTTATCGTATAAATATAAAATCTATACAAATCGACTGTAGTCAACGAACTGAGTCCAATGATACCTTGAAACACCTTGTTATGGTACTCTGGTTTCGGATTGTGTGACGAACGCTTTGGGAGCACCCAACTTTCCAATGTGTGATTCCAAAATAAAAGGTAGAATTTTTTAAACAATGATTTTTATTAAACAGTTTTCTTTTACTGGGTTTAACAAAGATATTTCAAATAGAGAAGTTATTCTAAGTCCGAATTCCACCACTGGCTCCACTATCCACGATGTCCCCTTGGCTGATTCGATTTCCACTATTGCTGTCCAATTCAACTGCCCGTTCCGATACTTAATTTTTGACTGATTCACTCGACTGATTATCCACGACTGATCTTCACAACTGATTCTGCACAACTCCTCTTTAGCTTCGTCTGCCATCGCCTTTTATACCCATATGGTGATGACGTGTTGTCATGATGTGAATCTTCTAGCTGTTTCTCGAATGTTCCACCATTATATAAAGGAAAAAGAAAAAGAAATTAAAAAAAAAATTGGTGTAAGCCGTCGTTACCGGTGGGGATTGAACCCGGGCCCTTAGTAGTGGCGAGCTGACCATATCGCCACTGCGCTACCGGACTGTGGTGGTGATAGCGCCTTGTGTAGAGGACTTGTGTAAGTGGTACGGGTGCTGGCTACAGTGGTCTTCTATTATGACCGTACGCAATGTCAGTACAGTAGAGTCCCAACAACCTTAACCATAAGTCAAAAGTCAAGGCCAGAGGTTACTACCGGAATAAACTGAAGTATAGCCTTATTTTAATAGTAAAAATGTGACTCATATTTAATAATTTTTTATATGATATCTCGTAATATGAGATATTGGATCACTTTTTACTCGTTGTAAGCAACTCAAAAATTGAAATAGAACATATGCCTTACTTTTTTTACGTATAGGTGAATTTTATTATCTAAAAAGAGTAAGATATATGATTCTATTTCAAGTTGCTTACAATGAGTAAAAACTGTATATGTGAACAAGGCTAAAATACTTGTTATTAGAAAATGTTCTTATACAGTGTACGCTAGAAAGTTAGTAACTGACAAAAATTAAAACCTTTCATATAAACTTAAAGCACCCTAACTTTTAAAAATTGACAACAATGTCATTTAAAAAAGCAATCTAGAATTAAAAACTTATCTAAAATACGAAACTAAAGCCACTAATTTAAATAATTAACGGACACTAATCTTGGCGTATCATTAATTGTTTAGTCCGTTTCGTATACGACGAGGTACCTATATATTTAAATTTTAATTTTAAAATATGCAACTTTTATAAAGAATAATATTTTTGAGTCAAGTTGCCAACTTTCCTGGTTACCAGTCAAGGTAATCAAGAACATTTTCAACATAAAAAAATCATTTTACTATACATTTATTTCACTTCAAATAGCTCCTTATTTAGACCTTTTAGAAAACCTAAAGAAAAGTTTTTATAACATTTTTTGCATGAGATATTCATTATACATATTTATAAAAAAAAAAAATATTATCAAAATGCGCCAAATCATTCTAAAAGTATACTGACTAAAAAAAAAATCATATGAATCACAAGTAGATAATATTTCAAATAATTATGTAATTAGTTAAAATGGAGATGACAAACCCTGAATATGTAAGTGTCTTTTTTATAACCAAAATTTTAAAAATCTCCATTTTAATTTTGAGCATCCATTCATCAAAATAATAATATTTAAATGAAGATTCTGTAAATCAGTTTGATACTTATTGATATATTTATTCGTTAGTCTCGTCATTTTCATCAGTTTTTAAAGAGAAGTTGACTGACATGGTAATATATATTTTATTTCGTAGAAAGATCAAATATATGCTCGAAGTTTATAAATTAAGAGTAATAGCATTTTTATCAAAATTTTTCTTAAGTTCATATTATTAACAATTATATCAATAAGTATCAAATTTGTGTGAAAAATTTCTTAATGTACATTGTTTCCACTAAAATTACAAAATAAACTTTGCAACAAAAAAAAAAAAAAAAAACCAAATAAACTAATGAACTAAAAAAATACTTTAATAGACTGTTTATACATATTTCTTATAAAATTAATTAAAAAACGTATTAACAAGAAAAAAATCAGTAAAATAATTACTATTTAATGTTTTTTATATTTATTATTTGTAAATAGCAATGTTTATTTGTTAAAATAATAAAAAATATAAATATTAAAACTAAAAATTGTAAATGTTATAATATCAAAACATGATAAGAAGACGAGGAGCAACAAAAAAAAAGGAAAGATATATGACCATTATTATTAAATAAATAAAGAAGAAATAATAATCGATTTTTGTTTGTCTCTTTTTTTAACATTTTATTTTTCAGAATTTAGGATTTTTATTTAGGGTAGGTCCGAATTTTTCTGTATTGTAAGCATGTAATTTATAGGTATCATTTTTCTTGAAACTACATTATTTACTGCATAATTATAAATTAAACAAAATGTAGTTTTAAGCAACATTTACAAGGCATTTAAGGTAATCACCAACCACTTATAGAAGAGCCTATATATAACGGGGGACGGATTAGCCCACTTTGGGACTTACTGTTAGATATTTTTTTCTGACCGAACTTCCTCCCGCCCTCACAAAGATAGAGAGCACACAAAAAATATAAAACAATAAATAAAACAAAACTGGAAAATTAAAGAAAATCTCAAATTTTGATTCAAATATTCAAAATAGACAGTTTGGGCAGACCCTTCAAAAAATCGGGCCTTAGCTATTGGTTTCATTTGTCTATGATATGATCTAGTATTTTAGTGGTTATTCCTCGACTAAGTGGTCGGAAAACGACATTTTATATTACAGGACCCAATAATATTCCAGATAGTGTCGGAAACAATTCCAGGCAACAAGAATTATATTTCAAATTAAAGAATTGCTTCCAAACATTTCTCTAGTGTTTAAAAAAATCTGAATATTTGTTTGAATCTGATGGTCGGCCAACTGGTTGAAAAACGACATTTCATATTACATGACCTAATACTATTCCACAGATAATGGGGTAAATGATTCCAGCCTACAAAAAAATTTATTCAAAGTTAAAGATTTACTTTTAAACATTTCTCCAATGCTTAAAAAAGTGTTGATATTTGCCTGAATTAGGTATATGGTTAACCAAGTGGTCGGAAAACGACATTTCATATTACACGACCTAATGTTATTTCAATTAATGGCAGAAACGATTCCAGGCTTCAATAAAATCTACTAACAGGTAAAGGTCCCGAGGCCGGACTTATCGATTTTGATGAAACTTAAATATGTTGTAGAACACTAAAAATTAAGGGACACGTATTTTTTTTATCTGCGGAAAAACTGTTTGAAAGGGTGAAATCGCCGTTTAAAAATTGGGATAAAAATTTAATTTTTCGAATATCTCGAAAACAGTGAGAGATAGAGCAAAAGTTTAAATTGGCGATGTCGCTCTTTTTTAAAGAGCTATCTATTGGTATACAATTTGTTCAAATTGCATCAACAGGAGTGGTCGAGGGTTAAGATTTGGGGGCTAATTTTTCAAAAAGGGGGTGAAAAATAAACAATATAAAAATTTTGTTTACAGATTTGAAATCTACGTCAAAAATCTAATTTTCCTGTTTTTGCTCAATGTCCTAATATTAAGTCTAGGGGTAGTTAACTAGGGGGTGTTTGTGTTGAATAGTCGTACTACTTGGGTAGTTCAAGAAGTTCTTCTTCATGGAAGATAGTTTAAGACATCTAGAATAACGTACAAATGAAATTCTCGAATTCAAAATTCAGTTTGAGCAACATTGGAGAGGGGGTGAGTCACCCTCTTAAATTACATACTAGTTTACATACACTCATTTTTACTATTAACACACTAACAGTGGATAATAATGTCACAATAAGTGGCTCTGAAGTTGAACTATCGTATGTGAGGTTTTTATTAGGTTTGTTTTTTAATCGATATTATAGTTTTCGTTATCGAAAATTATCGATACCGAAAATAACGATATTTTCAAAATGAATGGAAACCTAATAAAACCTTACATGCGATAGTCCAACTTCAGAATCACTTATTGTGAGATTATTACCCACTGTCAGTGTGTTAATAGCAAAAATTAGTGTATGTAAACTAATATGTAATTTAAGAGGGTGACTCACCCCCGCTCCAATGTTGCCCAAACTGAATTTTGAATTCGAAAATTTCATTTCTACGTTATTCTAAATGTCTTAAACTATCTTCCATGTAGAAGAACTTCTTGAACTACCCAAGTAGTACAACTATTCGACACAGACACTCCCTAGTTAACTACCCCTAGATTTAATATTAGAACATTGAACAAAAACAGGTCAATTAAATTTTTTGACGTAGATTTCAAATCTGTAAACAAAATTTTTATGTTGTTTATTTTTCACCCAGTTTTTGCAAAATTAACACCCAAATTTTAACCCCCAACGACCCCTGTTGATGTAATTTGAACAAATTGCATATCAATAGATATTTCTTTAAAGAAGAGCAATGTCGCCAATTTAAACTTTTGCTCTATCTCTTACTGTTTTCGAGATATTTGAAAAATTAAATTTTTACCCCAATTTTTAAAGGGCGATTTCACCCCTTCAAACCATTTTTCCGCAGATAAAAATAAATACGTGTCCATTAGTTTTTAGTGTTCTACAACATATTTAAGTTTCATCAAAATCAGTAGGTCCGGCCTCGGGACGTTTACTTGTAAGAATTAAAGAATTGCTTTTAGACATTTCTCTAATGCTTAAAAAATTGTCGATATTTGTCAAAATTACATGATCTGAGTTACATACTTGTCTGAATTTTAAAAATTTTTGAATAGGCCCGGGCCTATCCGGCCTATCCGCTAAAATCGCCATTGGATATTGAACAAAAATAAAACAGTTGAATTTTACGAAGTTTAACTTTATTCCTCCAACAGTCGATGAATTAAATCGACATTTTTGATTTCATTTAGTCCTCTGTAGTGAGAGTGAAGTTGACAGCCCTGAAACTTAATTTTTTCTTGCATAAATTTAAAATAGTCGACCCTAAATAATTTTTAACGTAACTTATAACGAAATGCACTGATAAAATATCGAATGCAGCCAATGCAATTAATTCGCAGAAGAAATTAAGATAAGAAAATAAATGCATGCATGATGCAATAGGCCGTTGTTGGCTTGGCTTGGGTACACGGCGTCATTCGAAGCCGAGAGTTGGTAAGTGTGAGAGTCATTATTCGAAGCCGAGAGTTGGTAAGTGTGTGAGTCATTTTCGAAGCCGGGAGTTAATTGATGGCCTCCGGTTAGTTAGTGAAATTAGAATATACAAAAAAAAATTTATTTTAGTTGTTGGCCAAAGTAAAGTCGGGAAAAGTTGCGTAGTCAAAATTTATTATAAGAGCCGTATTAGTTAAATAGTGAAGTACAATTAAAATTAGTGTGTTAACCAGTGAAATAAAGATAGCCCACCAGCCGGCGAAATTGGTATGAAATATGTAAGAAGAGCTAGCAGTTGTTAAGGTAAAGAAAGAAAATTCATAGAGAAACATTACAAATTCACCATAAAAAGGTAAGACACGTCTTCCATTCCGTGTCCATTCCTATAATTCAATTCTAATTTTCGTTTTTTATTATAATTGTATAACTACTTCAAATTCATAGGATTGTTGATAGCATTTTCTTATTCGTTACCCTTTATAATATAATAAAAGTTTAGATTAATAAATAATGAGAATATTTAGTGAATTCTATTGTTTTTATATTAGTTTTGCTTAATTTTATTTTTTCATATGAGACAAATGTCCCCATTTTACACAGTTTAGGACATTCGATTTTTTTTTTAATATTAAGTAAAAGTGTATTCATCTTAGATTTTTAAGTGTACCGTTAAGCTAAGAAACAATTAGAAATGTTTACAGATTATGGTCCAACCTAATGTTCATTCTTTTATTTTGTTACTTTTTTTTATTTTTAAGTAGAAAATTTTTCTTTTAAGTGTCAAAAATTAAAAATCATATATTGTTGAGTTAGTTATGGTTGGTAGGAACTGAATTGATCAGTTATTATTTGTCTTAAGATATTAAAAATTTTATAAATAAATTGTAACCTTTTTGTTTTGAAGATTTATAAAATAAAAACGTATAGCATAAAAGTGGTTGACGGCCAGTTAGTTTTAATATTATTTTTTTCAGATCAATTTACAACCCCCAACCCTTCTGTACCCTTATTCCGCTGCATATTATCCTGGAGTTCGAACCCTCGTCATACAAAAAATGAATCCGGGTAAACTCGATTAACATTTTGAGAACTGGTTTCGTTACACCTCCTAAAAATTATTCTAACGATAAGAGCAATCAAAAATTTAGACGAAGTGAACGACACTCATCTGTGTTGGTTCGAAACATTTACAAGTAAAGTTGTAGAGATGGATTGTATAAACTATCAATTCCAACAGAAATCTAATTACATCACACAATCAATTTTTTTACTAAAATAGATGTCTATATTTTCATTCAAAACAGTGACATCTAGGTACGTAGCAACGAACGAGCAACGAAAATCAATAATAACCTTCCAAGCGCACTAGTGAACAAATTACACATTTCTATGGGTGTTGCCTCAAACGAAATAACATTAAAATCAATACAATTATGAGAAACTGTTTGGTCGTTTAAACTCATTTAAAACGCAGTTGTCTATTATTGAAAATCTGAAAGAAGACTACAGATGGCATAAAGAAGTCGTTTCCAAATCTAAAACACGGTTTAAAATGTGTCTCGATTGGGTAACCGAAACAATAACCTTAAATAGTTAAACAATAATAATGACCACATTTTCAAAAAAGCCAGATAAAATCTCTTTTATCGCTAGTGGTAAAGTAAACTAAATAACGATATAATGGACACAATTTCCTTTAAACTCTTGTCCGGAAAAAATATTGGCAATGACCCGATCATTGTAGTGCATCCCATATATAGTCCGGAACCGAAAAGTTTATAATCTATTTCAATGTTGCGAACACATCTTCGGCAATGCCAGCGAACTTATTAGTCGAATTTTTTTACTGAAAAATTAGACCTATAAAGCCTATACGATAAGAAAGGGAAGAGGCGATAGTAGGGGCGCTATCCATTTTTCAGAACACGATTCTGAAGAAAAAAATGTCTGATATACAAATATATATATATATATATATATATATATATATATATATATATATATATATATATATATATTTTCTCGCTACCTTTATGTGTAGGGCCTCCCTATGTAAGACAAGAGCTTTAAATTTGGTAAGTGGGGCTCATTTCCAATCCACATCAATACTATCAAAGTGCGGTCAAATTTTGGGCAAATTTTATATACGACCCAAACTTTAAGGGGATTGTGGGGGCAACAAAACAATAGAACTTTTCCAAACCGGTTGGAAATAATGTTTCGGTCAATTATCTACAACATATCCAAAATTCAGTTTCCTAGGATGATTTGGAGATAGTAGAGGGGAAAAAAGTATTTTGGCTGGATCTAACACGTCCAAAGTCGCCCAGAATTTACGTAGAAGGTTGAAATTTGGTATGTTGATAAAGTTCGTACCTAGGTTGTGATTTTTGGAGGTTTTAAAATTTTATTCCCGCCCCCACCATTTTTAAGCTACATTTCATGCTTTTATGACGTTTTCGAAGTTTGTACCACTCGTACAGGTCACCCAGGTAAACTTAGAGGGCTGAAATTTTGTGTTCGACTGAGTCAATATCAAGGGGGTGCCTTTTGGAGGTCTCGACTTTTAACCCTTACCCCCACCATTTTTATACCAAAAAGAACATGATTTTTCTTGTTTTTGAACAGTTTCGTTCGGATCAAAATCTCCCCAAATAAACCTAGAAGGCTGAAATTTTGTATCAGTATTCAATTAATATCGAGGGTGTGCCCTTTAGGGATCCCACATTACCTTGCCCCCCCAACTTTTCCCATTTTTACATCGGAATTCAATAGCGTTGTTATATATGATTAAATGTGATTTATATTTATAACAATTCTGTAGGCAGACTAAATTTAAAGAAACAAATAAAATATATACAATTTATCACAAATGCAATACCTACATATATGTAAGTAATTTAAAAAATGTTATTGATGTAATTTTTTCATTTTATTTACAAAATAGAAATTTTGGATTTTTTTGGAAAGAAACAATATCTTTATAAATGCCTTCTAGTTTACTATTCAAGGTCCTGTTTAATATTTAAAGATAAAACACAAAGGCAATTGGCGGATAAGCATGGGTAGGTATGCCCGCGTACAAATTGTGGTGGCTTTTTTCCTGCTAACTGCTATCGGCACAAAATTGAAATTTACTGAGATTCAACCCTTAAAAACTTAAAACCTTTTTTTAAAGCGCCAATCAGCCGGACACTAATCATCAGTTTTGAAATCACCAAAATGACAAATTGCTTGTAGACTTTCAATCACATTTCGCTTGTAGAGATTCAATACCGAAGATGAAGGAAAAAATTCGACTTCCGTGATGGGGCCTCGCTGCTCACGGCGTTTTAATTTATGTCTTCTATAATACTACTAATTGGTCATAATTATATGTGTCTTGACACTAATAAATTAAAACTTTATACATATATATGTTTTGTATTTGAACTAATAAGTTCTTACTGCTATATTGGAGTTTATAATTTAATATTATAGTCCATTAAAATAATAATCGTTGTTATAAAAAGTTTCGGTTTTCTTTAATTTAAAGTTATCTGTCCATTTCCTTGAAGGAAATGACATCAAAAATAATATGAATCAAGCTTTTATTTCAATCTCCTGTTAATAATCATTATTAAATTCTAAGAATTTATACTAACTGTACCGTAAGGAAACAATCTACGTTTAATTATGTTCACAAAATCATCGTATAGCTTGAATCTACAAATACAGTTTTCGATGAAATATCAAGTTTCAACAAAATAAAAAATAAGGGATTTGCTTGTTACCATGAATTTATCTTTTTAAGTAAAATATTTTATATAAGTCTGGCTACATTATCTGAAACGAGCGTCGGCAAATCATTACTCGCAGGTCAAATCTGACCCACTACTTGCTTTTAATCTGACCCGCGGATTAATATTATTTTCACAGATGAATAAATTTTTGATATACAGGGCCATCTCAAGGGCCATGATTATAATGGGTCATAATCAGGGCCGGACTTACCTCTGTGGAGGCCCCGGAGCACTTATCAGCCGAAGATCCCTGGGTACTTTTGTGTGGAGGCCTTTCAGGAGATACTCCGGAATTTTTCATCTTCTGAAAAATACCACTGATGAACAAAAAAAACGATAAATGCTCTTATTCTTTCTATTCTATTCCTCTATTTTGAGATTTTGTGGAGGCCACGAAAAAATAAGCGACACGTATTTTTTTTATCCGGGAAAAAACGGTTTAAAGTGGTGAAATCACTCTTCAAAAATTGGGATAAAAATAAATCGTTTTGAATGACCAAATTGAATTAAATAAATCTCCCCTTCTTAACTTATTTAATTAATATATTTCATTAGCTTTTTTGTCCAATATACTTCTGATAAGATAATTCTTAATCACTGTCAAATTGAAGTTTAATCAGTTAATTTCTATTTTAACATTTCAATTCTAATCCTCATTGTGTAATCGTCTCACCCATTATTTTTGTTATCTATCAAAACTTGTTTAGCATCGATTCGTAATTTTGCCACCCCGTTTCCGGTACACCTGCAATTTGTTTACCTCTCTTCTGAGTTTTCCCATCTCTTAACCAACTACATTTCAACCTGTTTCTGTTTTATTATTATATTTATTTTGTTTAAATATGTATATACCTGTTTCCAACAGAATTCAGTTCAATTCAGAGTTCACCTGAAGATGGTTTAGCAAACCGAAAACTAGTTTGTGAAAAAGTATTTTTCTATATTTAAGTGAAAATTTGACAAAGTTAGACATTCTTCTCCATATATATTATGGATTTTCACAAAGTGAAATAGAAATTTAAGTTTTCAAATATCTCGAAAACGATAAGAGATAAAGCAAGAGTGATCTATTGATATGCAATTTATTCAAATTGTATCAATAGGGGTGGTCGGGGATTCAAATTTAGGGGTTAATTTTGGGAAAAGTGAGTGGAAAATATAAAATATAAAAATTTTTTTACAGATTTTAAACCTACGTAAAAAATCTAATTGACCTGTTTTTGATCAATTTCTAAATATTAATCATACTGCCTATTTCAGTAGTTCAAGAACTTCTTATTCATGGCAAATAGCTTAAGACAATTTGAAAATTAAATTTGAGCAACATTGGATAGGGACGTGATTCATCCTCTGACAATACCTACTATAGTTTTCATACACTCATTGTTACTGTTAACACTTCTGAAGTTGGACTATCATATGTAGAGTTTTTATTATGTTTGTTTTTAAATTATACTTTTCGTTACCGTAAACTTTTGACGGTAAATATCCCATTAACGCTGCGTCCTAACAACGAAATTTCGAAGGGTTCAGCGAAACAAATTGTTGGTATTCTAATCAAATTCCGTCTATTAAAATGTAGTTTTCATTATCGAAAATTATCGATATCTAAAATAACGAAATTTCTAAACAAATCGTCTTGTCTATCGTACCGAGTCAATTATTAAAATAATAAGAGCCGATGTAGAAATAATATTTAGGGGAGGTAGGGGCCACAATTAACAAAAAGTGGATTTTTAGTTGTAGCTTAGAAGTTATTCAACATTTAGACTTTATTTTTGTGTTACGTGGTGCCTTAGTTATTCAGGTATCGTGTAATTATCGCAAATCAATGCTTACAGAAACGACGTTGTAAATAGAACTCTTTTTCTCAAAGAAGTCAGCAGTTAATTCTTACCTCACGTTCGGGGCTAGAATTAACAGGTCCGAGGTAAGTATTAACGGAAGGGGTAACAATTAACATTACGTTATGCTAACTAATATAGAGGAAAACAAATATATTTATCACACATTTTCTTTTGTAAATAAAAGTAAAATTAATATACAAACCGGTATAAAACACATTTTCTTATAAACTGACAATAATAATCACAAAATATATAACATGAACAAAAACTAAAAATCCGTTTAATTCAAGCCCTAAGCGTATGTGTAACAAATTGTGGATAGCAGTGTGTCTGAGTGTGGTTGATACGCAGCATACGCACCGGTGGTCGGTGTCGGTCACCGAATGCACAACACATTGTAATGTATTGTTAGACCATTGTTAGCTTGGACTGCACATTACTCTGTCCGACAATAGGTGTTTCGTAGTTGTGTGTGTGACGACTCACACAGTTGCAAACATCAAACCAACACCACTACAAACAGTGTGTACCTACACAACATAGTGATGGAAAGTAGAAGGGATTTTTTGTCTGCACTGGGATCACTAGTGCAGAGATAGCAACTTGGCTTCTGATTATTCTGTGGTTTAAATATTTGCTATAATCAACGTTTTATAGTTTTTCTTTTCTAAATACAGTAATTATTCCCAAATGGAAACCCCCTTCTCTCACTCACTCTATGTATTTATATATAAGAGTGAGAGAAAGAAAGGGGTTTTATTTGGGAATAAGTACTGTATTAATCAGTCTTACACTGGTCATTATTTTTATACTAAGAATTAGATAACTAGATAAACAATTTATACGACATCATGAATATTCATGAGATGAGGTAGAAAATTGTAATTAGTATTTTCTTTAAACTTACACTGTACAAAATGCATACAGGGTGTTTCAAGCAACTAAGAACATATAAATTTTAACATAGGGAAAATTTGTTATGATCAAGGGGTGCTTTATTTTATTATTATTAAATATTTAGCAAAACTTTAAATAATATCGCGTCAAGATAATGTTTAAAAGTAATTAAAAATACCCCTGTCGCAGCATCTGCATAATATAGCGAATTTCCAATCATAAAAGTTACTTTTTTTCGAAAACCCGCTTACCTAGAATAATGGTTCAAAATGTATTTTCTGTGATTTTCTTGGTTCTTTACCACAATGTAAAAAAAATTGGAAAAACTTTTAAATTTTGGCAAATTGTTTGCAAAAAACTCATTTTTTTGAGGTTTTTGGAATTGGACGTGTCTGACTGGAGAACTCATACAAAATTTTTGGACTTCCAACGTTTTATTGTTTTATTATATTTGCATCCCAAACTAGTATCTATCCTATAAATATAACAAGTTTCATCCAAAATGAATTTCTCGGAAATATAGGCACTTAAATTTTCGAAATTTCTAAATTAATTTAAAATAGAGTTAGTCTCCAGAAATTTTGTATTATGGTAAATTTAATTTAATAAATGACAAGTATATAAGTATAGTAATTATAAAGCATTCGCATAGAACAATAGTTTTAAGTATACATGCACATAAGCAAAATAATTTTTGAATTTTCCTGAAGGAAGGAAATATTTTCCCGTAATAAAAAGTATCCTAAATGTTGACGCAGGTAATAAGTTATCACTACACCAGATTTCATAAAAATCCGTTCAATAGTTTTCGCGTAATATGTGCACATGCTCAAAAAGTTTTTTTATTTTCCTGTGGGAATGAGCCACTTTCCCGAAATAAAAAGTATCTGAGATGCTGACTCAGGTAATAAGTTATCACCACACCAAATTGCATCAAAATCCGTTCAATAGTTTTTGCGTACTGTATGCACATGCTCAACATGGTTTTTCCATTTTCCCGTGGGAATGAGACCTTTTCTCGAAGTAGAAAGTAGAAAGTATCTTAGATGTTGATGCGGGTAATAAGTTGTCAGTACACCAAATTTCATTAAAATCCATCCAGTAGTTTTTGTTTGATGCGTGAACAGACGAACAGACAGACAAAAATTTTAAAAATCGCTGTTTTGATATCTACATCGATAACTATTTACAGTATCTACACAATTTTTAAAAAAATATTCCCTATACAGAAACGGTCTCGTTACATTTGTATTATATCTATAGATTACCTATTAATGGCCCTTTATATAAAATATTAATTTTTTTTCAAAATAAATCGCCCCCTGTTCTAGGAAATATATATTTTTTAAATTTTTATAAAATTTCTTATGAAAGTGAGCTTCTTAGACAATTTTATTTTCAAGAAAATGTATTAAAACATGAACATTTAAATGTTGGCAATTTCTGTATTGTGGCGCTATCAGTTGTTCGCGTTAGTTAACTACTTTATTTAAAAGTTCGAATAAAATTCCAGTCATTTTAATTTTTAATTGTTCAGGAACTTCAGTATCATAGAAGCAAGCAAAATAATATTACAATTTATTTATGTAGATACATATATGATGGAAAGTTAAGAAAAGAAAATGTTTTTTTGGAAGTTCGTGTTTAAGGTAAAATCGAAAAAACTTGGAAAATTTAATTAGTAATTAATTTTTTAAAATATTTTTAGGTTTGGTTGTAAATGAATCTACTGTTGATCTTTTAATATGATACTGAACTATTCATTATTTAAAATGAAAAATTGTGTACTTATTAGATGATGAAAATAAAAAATTAGTAGTTTGAAAAACCGGAACAAATCGAAGTCAAAAGTCTGTCGGGACACCGGAGCTAGAACCGTGACAAATCCGGGAAAACCAAGACGTATGGACACTCTACACGGATTGTGAATGTTATAAACTTTAAGTTTTGATTTTTAAGCATATTATGAGTGAAATTGAAAATTAACAACGTGTGAAATTTGACATTTTAGTTAAAGTGCATATAAAATATAATACCTACATGTTTTTATAAAAATGCAAATATAAATAAATGTTTTCTGTTTTTTTTTTTTTTTTTTTTTTTTTTTTTTTTTTATTTTAACTGTTATTAATTATTTGGCTTTTTTAATAATTTAGAATTTTTCTGTCAAATGAATAAATTCTGAAAATATGAATTTATGACATAATTTCAGTAAAAGTGAAAATGAAATTTTTCACCCACACTTTTGTAGTGCCAATGTACAACATCACTGGATCCCAATTTTCAAATGGATAGATAATTTCAAACAATCACCCGCTAGTTAATTATCGCTAGATTTGATGCTAGAAAATTGAGAAAAAACAGGTCATATAGATTTTTTTTATTTAGATTTTATTTGTAATGATTGAATTACAAAATTCAAAAGGATGTTAAAAAATGTGTGTATTCACTATGAGATTTTGCCTGTAGTAAATCCAGCTGCTCAAAATCGGTTCCAATATATCAGTTGGTCAGGACGGCATTTGTACATAATTTTAATATTTTCTTTAAGAAATAGTATTTTTTTTTTTTAAATACTTGTTTGATTTTTTCAAGACGAGTACTTTTTACGATGTGTGTTTACCAAATTCTACAAAATAATTAAAAGAAAAAACATTGTAACCCTACTATTTTGAAATTTTCAAAAAAATATCATGAAAATTACCTCATATATGCTTTTTCTGAGTTAATTATTGAAAAATATTCTATTTTCCGAGATTTTTAAGGTAAAACGAGCAGATGTATGGTTTTTGTTAAACAAATTTCAGATCTTTAATAAATTTTTGCCTTAAAAAAATAAATATTTAATATTTTCAAAAATGTATGATACAACTTGTCAAAATTTAAAATTATTTGTTTTGTTGTCAAAAAAAAAAAAAAAAAACTGAATGTGCAAATTTATTTACCACTAAAATGATGGGTTTATACATATAATTATAACGTAGTATTGTCATTTGGATAGAAAATTACGTAAAAATATTATTGTTTGAATATGATTTAACGTAATTTTTATGCGATTGTAGCAAGCTCTTATTAATTTTAGGAAGGTGTAAACATCATCTAAATTCTGATCATATCACATAAAAAACTGCGCCGTGATTTTTTATCTAAAAAAAAAAATGGAATAGAGATACATTATAAAAACATTTAACTGACAAAGAAAAAGAATATAGCCGAATCGTTAAATTGGATTAAAAAAATCATGACACGCTACTTAAAAAGCGGTTTTTTTCGAATTTAGCTCGTAAAAAATGAGACAGAAAAAAAAAAGAATGCGAGTGCGAGTGAAACGGAGAACGACATATTTCCTAGTTTTTCTCGAAAAGTAAGTAATTTAGAGCAACGGTATAAAAACATTTTTTATGCATTTTACCTTTTACTAGAGCTTGGTATAAAAAAAAATTTGAAAAATTGCTTAATTCTGGTAAAAAACTCATTTTGTTGACAAAAAACGCCCGGAAAACCTACTTCTGGGCATCCGACGTGTCTGGCTAACGAACTCATCCAACGATTTGGAAAATCGAATTCGCACAAAAATTTCATAAGCATTAAACGTTTCGTTCGAGAGTTATCGCGCGGATACATATATATATATATATATATATATATATATATATATATATATATATATATATATATATATATATATATATATATATATATATATATATAAATTTTAGTGAATATCATTTTCGTATTCTAGGGACTCAAAACATATTTCTGATATGGTCCCGGGCTTAGGTCGCACCATGACACCTGGCGTAAAAGCTGAATTTCCAGTTTTGGAAATTCGCTAACAAAAGCAGTAAATTTATTAAGATAACTATAAATAAATCTTAATCTAATATTAAAATATTTATTAAAAAAATAATACTGCTTAATAGAAAAATTGGACACCTGTTGCTTTGTTTTCAAATTTATTTTTTTGCAATTAAAGAAAATTTTAATAACTATGGATGCCTATATAAAAATAATACCCATAAAAAGCAAGCATACTCTGATCCCAACAATTTTTTCCCATGTTAAATTTTATATGTTCTTACTTCGTTGAAACAGACTGTATAAAATGCAGTTTAATATAAAATGAACAAAAAATATTAACGATTAGGAACTCTTTTAGGCATGAAGGTTAGGTATGCCAAAACAATATCTATCTATTCGTATTCATCATCTGGATTACATTTCAAACAAGTAAATAATGTAGTGTCACCTTTAATATATCTAGCTAGGGGCACAGTCTTTGCAAGAGATACATTGCATCCATCTTCATCGTCAGAGTCATTGTTTTCATTTAATATAACTTTTTCTTCACCTTCTGTACTTTCCCGTCTTTATTTATTTTTCCATCTCCTTTAGCCTTTCCTTTACCCTTGCTTTTACCCTTCTCTTATCCCACCCGTAGTTTGTATTAACACGTTAATACAAACCCCACAGACTTGTTAATTACAGCCCCAAAGGTACATTTTAAATTTTAAATAATAAAGTATTGGTCAATAGTTATGTTAATTAGACAACGTAGAATTAGGAAAGCAAAAAACATAATCATAATAACACTCTGTAATTCTTGCACAAATCAAAAAATGGTAAAGTTTAAAATATTCGTTACCTGTCGAAAAATGTCACACAACACACAACTCATTTATACGACGTGTGGAGCGCAAATATAACCGATCCTGTGGCATGCGGCGCACAATGGTCTGAAAAATTTTTTTAGCGCGACAAAATTTTTTTTCTGGCTTAATAGCTTTTCTTTATCTTAATAATTGGGAAAAATATAAAAAAAAATTTACGAATTACGTACTCAAGTTTTTGAGCAAATAATTTCAAAAAAGTCTGAAAATCATAGACATAACCATTTATTTGAAAATTTTTCACAATTTTTTACTTTTTTCGGAAATAGTAAGTGACACTGTTATTTTATAGTTAATTGGATGCTAATCAATAATATAAAAATTGTCATAATATTAAAATCAAGAAATTAAACAAAATCAAAATCAGAATCAGATTCATTTCGCGGCATCGGTTACTGAGCTGTGAAATTTACGGACGGACACCAACGGATATAAAACTTAATTCACCTCTTTAATTATGCTATAAGGAATCAGTTAAACAAAACTAGAACTTCAAACCTCTTAAAACACTTTTTAAAAGCTTACGTAAAAATTACTTTTTGTTTTTTTTTTTAAAGTGAAAAAACAACAAATCTTCAACGAACTGCCACTTATATCCTAACTGTTAAGATAAACCAAATGCACATCAAAATACTCTAAGAATGAACGAATATTAGCAATAAATAGATACCACCATCTTACCCAACGGAACATTAAAAAACAAAAATAAAAACAGATATTTGTTTAAACAGCCTCATGCCACTTTGGGCGTTTTCGCGTTGGGGCTACCGTAGCGAGGAGCGACGCTACTTTGTGATCGTGTACTCGCAACCATTGATTCTAGTGGTCGTTAGAGCTATGTTTCAAAATATTTTGAAATGGCTCCCGTTGACACATAACCATGCACATAACTTAAAAAAATTTAAATTTTTCAAACTGTTTAAGTTTTAATAATTTTTGTATTATGCCACGTTAATTTTAATAATTCAAACATAAAATTTTTCTTCATTACATTTGCAACCATTGCAAAATTGCAACCATTTTAAGAGATTGTCAAAAAAAATTTTTGAATGACATTTGTATGCTACGCGAACAACTATAGCGCGTATCCATGGGAGCAATGCTTATGCAACGCAAACATGAATGCTACGTCGATCCGAAGTGATACCCACGGAAGCGATGAAAGCCACAACGCGAATACGCCCTTTATCATTCACAACTAATAAAAGAACAACTTTACTTACTATTGCCGTAACAACAGGTTTTGACCTTCTTGGATACCTAAATAATGGTTGAAAAAAGTTAATTTAACCATTTGACAATAAGACTCTGTAAAGTGCAGCGAACCTAGTTGACGAATTAAAACACGCACTGAAGGGATAGTGTGTATAGTTTTAGAGAAACTCGCTTGTTAATACTTACCTCCGTTAATTGTAGCCCCGGCCTCCCCTATGTAGGTATTTCAAACGTCACGTCATGTTTGTTCCTTGTCGAGTATCATCACATTAGGCAAAGTTTCTCCTTTCTCTCATTTTGCGTACGTATTTTATGGGCGACCCCAAAGCACATATAAAAAAATACTCAAGTATGAATTCGGTCTCCATAATTGTATTCATATTTTAACAAAATTAGGAACACGTAGACTTTCAACTAATAAAAATGATTTTAAAAGGCAATTTGAGATTTTTTGCCATATTAAAAAGCAGTCTCATACAATCAGCTACATTTACACATACATAGTGGGTACATATAATATGCAGAACGGAAATGTTGAATTTTTATATTAGAAATGTTATAATACCCCGGACATTATTGACGTAACAATAATCTTTAAAACGGATGCCAAATCTTTTTTGGCATTCGAAACTTAATCGAAATTTTAAAAATGATATATAACGCGCAAATATATCTATAGAATGTGTCTGTATTCTACTATTAAAACCAGATATTTATTATAGTTTTGATATTGTCCAAAAATTTTGGTTGGAGATGTTAGACCATTAATCGAAACTCTCATAGCATAAAAATATAATAAAACACTTGAAATTAAAAAAAGCTAAATCGATAGTAAATAATACCGAAAATACGGTATACCTGCCACGCTATTGATTTTTTTTAAATTCTCTTTTTAATGAATTTTTCAAATTGAATACAAAAGAAACAGCCCGTGCACGTTGTTTACTACCTCGTTGAAGTTTATATATTTCATTCCAAATTATATCCATTTTACTGAGAAATCGGCCTGTTTGAACTTTTTTGTTAATTAGTATCTGAAAGGCCTTTTTCAATTAATTATTATTTTCGATAAATATACCTTATATAACACCCTCATTTTTTTTTTACATTAAACTTTTAGATAATCACTGCCTACTAAAATTAGTCCGTCTAATGAAAAACGCTGTGACTAGACGTTCGCTGGCGGAATTGCATTGTAAAGCTTATATTTCTGCCGTCCGGTGTATTTTGTAATTAAATTTGCAAGTATCGGCCGAAAATATAGTTGTTCCACAAATGCGTGGCAAAATTTTATTGAGAGCAGTGATGTCGCCGAATAGCGGATATTGTATATTGTAAATACAAAATCCGCCGGACAACGGAAATACAGTATAGCACCGATAATGGAAACATCAGTTTTGGAAATTTTTTGAGTGCATCAAATTAGTCAACATTACTTTTGGAAAGTTGCATCAAAAATGTCAAGTACATAAATATTAAATCCATGTGCAGTAGACCATGACGCATGATTTTATCAAAAGAAACAAATAAATATACCGATAATGTTTATCTATATGTATCCTGTTCTGTAGCGGTTTTTATCATACGTAAAATGTAAGCAAAATTATTTCAAAGCGAATTAATAAAATGACAGATGAAAAAATATTTTCTGCGATAAAAAATTTTCAATTCTTCACTTCTTTTTTTCTTTTATTAATATTTAAAAAAAAAACATACAGTAGCCGTCCAAGATAGTCACACAAATGTTCCTCTAGTGACTATCTTGGAAGTCATAGACGTCCATCAGGTTGGGTAAATGCTTACACCAGGAATCCAATGGTACGTAGTGGTCGGTGCAAATTTAAGGGGAAGTGCGTAAAATTGGAAGATCAGGGGCGTTGGCTAACTTTTATGCGGGGGGTTGGTAAATGTTATTTACCTGAATTTATTTAAAACAAAACTATTCTAAGAAACAATTTACACCTAAAATTCAGTTCTATAGATAAACGGAACTGAATGTTCTGTTAATGAATATAAGTGCGACTTTTAGAAAACTAGCAAAGATGTCGAAAAACCAACTTCACTATCGGATTCATCAGCGTAAAAGACGCCAAACAGCCGAAGCTGGCAAAAATTCTAGAATATTCTACTCGTCAACTAGCAGAGATATCAAAAAACGGAATTCACTTTTGATTTGGTTACTAAAAATTAGATTAAGCAACGCAATTTGACAAAAATTCTAGAATGTTCTATTCGTCAACTAACAAAGATATCGAAAAACCGGTTGTACCATTTAATTGGTCATCAAAAAGACGAAATATCACATTTTGATAAATATTTTAGAATATTCTATTTTGGCTGACGAACAGATCATTCTAGAATGTTGGCCAAAATGGAACATTTTGTTTATATTAGTTTAATTTTGGTTGGACAGTCAAATGATGCAATCAGTTTTTCAATATCTTTGCTATTTGACAATTGGGATATTCTAGAACATTTACCAAAATTTGCTATTTGGTCTCTTTTTAGGTGACCAATTCAATGGCGACGTCTGTGTTTGGATATCTTTGCTAGTTTACGAATAGAATATTCCAGAACATTTATCAAGATAGGCTGTTTGGCCTCTTTTTCAATGACCAATTAAATGCTGTAATTGATTTCTCGATATCTTTGCTAGTTAACAAATAGAACATTCTAGAATTTTTATCAAACTGTGCTGCTTAATCTCATTTTTAGTGACCAATTCAATAGTGAAGTTTGTTTTTTGATATCCCTGCTAGTTGACGATTAGAATATTCTAGAATTTTACGTTACTCATTTTGCATTTGCATTTTGCATATTACGTATGCAGAATATGTGCATATATGTATGCAATAAAATTAAAAATTTTTAGTCTACGAGACCCTTGTAGTGTGTAGACGTAGTGTGTGCTAGAACCCACTATAAAAAATTGGTCATCATGTTTGTACGGACCAATGTCTTCACTCTAGAAGTCTAGACTAATATATGTACATACGTATCACACACGACACACATTACACGGTAGCTACCTTACAAGGTACCACACGGCAGGTACACGGGGTATGTAATGTGCTGAGTAAGCAAATATTACATGTGACGCATATGTGCGTATAGACAAGAGCAAACATAGTATGTGGATGACGTATGTGTATATCTATTTCACTCGAAATGTGACTATCTCGGAAGTGACTATCTTGGACGGCTACTGTAATTTTAATTCAAAACCTAGTCTTACTAAAAAGAACGTTATTGGCCATATGAGATGTTTTTCAATGTCATTTTTTTAACAAGGCTTAACGTCTCTAATCATAAAATATTTTCCGCGATCCCCCTGAAGGTCGCCACGCGACCCCCACTTTGAAATTCACTGTTCTACAACATATTTAAATTTTACCGAAATCGATAGGTTCGGCTTCGGGACGTTTACTTTTTAGTTACCATAACACATCCGTGTAAGGCCCAGTTTGAACATAATATCCTAGTACGTATGTTTAAGGCAAAGATCACATTTCTGTGTAATTAGTGTAATACAAAATTTGATTTTCGTTCAACAAAGATTGCTCCAAGCGTAAATTCAGTAGATGTTGATTTACTACCAGTAAGATATACGTTACCACATCTTGGGAATATCCAGTTAAGTAAATGATGTTTTGAGTAAGTCGACCATACAAATGGATTCAATTGTAAATGCTCTGTAATTGAACTGTTAGTTAAAAAAAGATTTAAAAATAATATTTCCTCTCTTGGTTCACTTCATTATTCAATAGTGTCAAAATTTTTAAAAGTTCAAAGTTAGCATGGTTTCAACATTATTTAAATTCTCCTTCGTATTAGTACCCGAAGAAAATTTTTGCGTGGGCGAATAATTTCCTGTTAGTTTATTCAGCTCTAACTTTTGTATTTAATTAACGTAAACGTATTCATTAATTTTTGAATAGTAACAACAATTTTTAAAAATATAAATATATTTTTTGTTAATAAAAAATATATTTTTCATGCTTAAAGTAAAAGAAACACATTATATACAAAAAAAATATATAATGCTGCTTTTTATCTAGATTAAAACTTTGACGCTATAACCTGAGATATTATTCAGTTTAATAATGAAAATAAAAACTAATGCTTTCAAGCAAGTATCTGTTTGCACGTTTAAATTAAAAATAATCTTTCGAGTTTTAAATATTTTATTTAGGATTCCTGACAAGCGTCATCACAAATAAGTCATTTTTTAAAATGTATTCTTTGTCTTATTTGAACTTTCGTCAAGAAAACCTATAAATGTAGTGATATTCCTGATTTAGTGACTTTTAAAAGTGATATTCGTTGGCTCGCTTATTTTTGGTTTTGTCTACAGTAATAATTATAATAGTGAGTAGTGACTGTCAAAAAACAACAGTTATCTTAACACTTAATGACGTAAATACATTCCGTTATTTAATGACGTGATAAAGTTAAAATTCAAATTCAATATTATGAAAATTCCTGTGTAACCACAGACAAATGAACATATTATTATATAGACTAATTATATCAATGCATAATTGGTGCAGCCAGATACGACCAGGATGCGATCTAATAGTATTCTGTAATATAGTAATCAATGCAATAACCGATGGTATCCGTAGTAACGTTTTCAAATAATTATTGTATCAATATAATATTGATAATAAAATTTTACTTTTTTTGAGAAGATACTGCAAAGTTTTGAAAGAAAAAAAGTGATATTCGTTTTATTTTCAAAATACGTACGTATACAAATTATATATTGCAATAATTATAGCTCCATTTGTTCAAAAATGGACAATACATTATATTCCTTAAATTTCACCGATCTCACACCGTTACCTGCTTCAAGAAAATTGCCTACAAACTGGCTTTATGCTTTGTCTAGTTATATAATATAATAGTGTTCATTGATCTGTGTGTGTAACTTGTTTTAAATTACTTTTTTTCAACTCGTGTACTAAAATAATGTCCCTTTCTTGAATTGTCTGTTTGCATCACTGCACTGTCGTCTCTTGTACGAAATCAACATTCATGTTATAGTCATGTTTTATCTTTGACAACATCAGAGTACCTGGTGCTAGTGGAAGATTATTCGGAAAGAGGTTTTTTTAGAACATTCTTTAATTTGGTAAAATAATTATATATGGTAGTGACGCAGGGAAGTTACAATACTGTTTTAGATACTTTCGCAGTTTATATCCTTTAGTGACAATTTATTCTTTCTGACGAAATGATTATTTTAAATACCCAGTCGCAAGAAATATATCAACGAAACATAATGTCAATCACAGCGGGAAGGCTAGAGAAACAAACCTTTATCTAGAACGCGCGGCGTAGTAACCGAAAATTTCAAAATTATTTTAACATCAGTAGTCTTATTAATCACGTCTTAAATTGTTAATGAAGATTATGTGAAAAATCTTGAGTTTTGCAGCAAAGATATATCATTATGAAACATTTAATCCCTAAAGTAATCAAGGGGATGTATCAAATGATGAAACTAACTATCTCGATAGCTTAGAGATCACTCTGGCAGAAAGATGACGCAAATTTCTCTCCCACTTCAAACGCAAAACATGTTACTACATAAATCTCGGATCTATGTACTCGACGTCTGTTTGTGTGTCATACGTCACACTCACTCTGTGGCGACTGGGGTGTGCCTGGTGTAATATGTATGTATTCGAGGCGTACGTATGCATGTGTTACATTGTTGCAAGTGGTTGATAAACAATAACCAACAATCAACGTTTGCGATATCTGCACGGCTACAACTGGTGCGCACGCCTGAATCACCTAAGTTGCGACAGACCAACAAATGACTCCGAGCGATCTACACTTTTTTTATTTTAGTTTGCTTCTACTCTTCTGTGGTATGTATGGTGTTCTACAAGAAAGTTATCATAGTAGGAGTGCAGCTATATTTTATCTGAAAAATTATTTAGAATAAAATAATTCCGAATTTTCCACACCACTTGTGATAGTAGGTATATAATAAACGCTCAAATCTGGTCATTTCACTTTCAAATATTGCCGTTTCGAATAACTTCTTTGTTTAAAATTCAAGAACTCATTTTTGGAACAAGACATAAATTGTTAAAATACAAATACCCCTGTCGCAGCATCTGCATAACATAGCGAATTTCCAAATCTTGGGCACTGGCGGATCTCATCTAAGACCTGTACCTATTTAAAATAGTTTAGCTTTCTAAGAGTAAAAGAATTTTTAAAATCAGCTGGGTAATTAGTTTTGGTAGTTTTGGGGACCCAAGAACCCGAACGAATTTTGTGCAGCATAGTTGTATCCATCTAAAATAATTTAATTCTCTAGCAGTGAGAAATTTTTTAGCATCGGTTCGATAGCTTATTACTGGCGTTTTCGGATCTGCAAGATCCCGGTGGACCTCATTAAAAAATCAGCTCGACCGTATATTCTAGGCGGACTTTATGTAATATATATATATATATATATATATATATATATATATATATATATATATATATATATATATATTCAAAACCCGTTGTGTAGCATTCTACGCCGCATTTGCATCCGCAGGACAGTTGTGGATCTCAGATAACACAACCTGTACCTATCTAAAATAGTTTACCTTGGTAATAGTAAAAGGGTTTCAAAATCGGTCAGTTATTTTATTTTTGACACTTTTAGGTCCTACTGACATTTCAGACCTTACATAACGTAATCTATATGTATCTAAAATAGCTTAGCTCCCCAACAGTGAAAAAATTTTAAAAATCGGTCGGCTAGTTTATTTTTGACGCTTTTGGATCCGATGGACCCTGGCAGACTTTACATAACGTAATCTATATTTATCTAAAATAGTTTAGCTCTGTAAGAGTGAAAAAATTTTCAAAATCGGTCGGTTAGTTTATTTTTACCACTTTTGGGTCCCATGGACCCTGGCGGACCCTAAATAACGTAATGTATGTCTATCTAAAATAGTTAGTTCCCCAACAGTGAAAAAATTTTCAAAATCGGTCGGTTAGTTTATTTTTGACACTTTTGGATCCATGGACCTTGGCAGACCTTACATAACGTAATCTATATTTATCTAAAATAGTTTAGCTCTGTAACAGTGAAAAAATTTTCAAAATCGGTCGGTTAGTTTATTTTTGACACTTTTGGATCCCATGGACCCTGGCAGACCTTATATAACGTAATCTATATTAGCTAAAATAGTTTAGCTCTGTGACAGTGAAAAAATTTTCAAAATCGGTCAGTTAGTTTATTTTTGACACTTTTGGGTTCTATGGACCTTGGTGGACCTTACATAACGTAATTTATATTTATCTAAAATAGTTTAGCTCTGTAACAGTGAAAAAATTTTCAAAATCGGTCAGTTAGTTTATTTTTGACACTTCTGGATCCTATGGACCTTGGCAGACCTTACATAACGGAATCTATATTTATCTAAAACAGTTTAGCTCTGTAACAGTGAAAAAATTTTCAAAATCGATCAGGCAGTTTATTTTTGACACTTTTGGGTCCTATGGACCGAGGCGGACCTTACATAACGTAATCGATATTTATCTAAAATAGTTTAGCTCTGTAACAGTGAAAAAATTTTCAAAATCGGTCAGTTAGTTTATTTTTGACACTTTTGGGTCCTGTGGACCCTGGCGGACCTTACATAATGTATTCTAAATCTATCTAAAATAGTTTAGCTCTGTAACAGTGAAGAAATTTTTAAAATTGGTCGTTTAGTTTATTTTTTACAATTATGGGATCAGTAAATCCTGGCGAAACTCATACAAGTCTAGTACTCTAACAGTAAGAAAAGGGTTCTAAGGATCTCATATAATCTATGGCAGTCCGTACGCTTCTTGCGGACATCATTTAATTAATTAATTCAAATACTTTAACTTACTAACTGTGAAAAAATTTTTAAAATCGATTGGTTAATTAATTTCTGGCCGTTTTAGGTCCCGAAAACCTTGACCTCACATAAAATACCTTAAATACATTTGAAATGGTTTAATTCTTTAACATTATTAATTATTAGTGAAAAAATTTTCAAAATCGATTCAAAATATTTTTCCGTGCATACATATGTACATTATACATACTTTGTTTTGTTTCATATATTTAATAATATTATATCATAACATAATCTTCAATTTCTTGTTTACTTAAAAATTCAATAAAAAAAAAAAAAATTCTTCATTACATTAGCTTAGAAAATCTGTTTAATTTACATTTTTTAACATGGGATAGAACCATGCTAATTATAATGCAATAAATGAGAAACAAAACTCTATACATGTATGTGTGTTATATCAAATATATGTGAATAGTTTTCACTTGTTCTCACAAAATTCTTTAATAAAAAAGTGAAATATTTTTATACTTAATAAAGAACTGAGATATAAATATAAATTACTTATTAGACTAACAAAGAAAGAATAAAAGTGAAAATTTACATTTTCTCGAAAAATACTTAAAATAGAAAGAAAATTATAAGAATATTTTCTTCATAATTTTTTTTTTCCTTTTCAACGATGTAAAAATTGAACTGCCTTATGATAGGATCGAATGATAAAAAATGGCCAGAAAACCTACTTCTGGGCATCCGACGTGTCTGGCTAACGAACTTAGCCGAGCGAATTCAGAATCCAGTCCGCACACAAAATTTCATAAGCATTAGACGTTTCGTTCGAGAGTTATCGTGGCGACACATATATATATATATATATATATATATATATATATATATATATAAATTTTAGTGAATATCATTTTCGTATTCTAGGGACCTCAAAACAGATTTCTGCCATAGTCCCGGACTCAGATTGCGTCATGACACCTACTGTAATAGCTGAATTTCGAGTTTTCGAAATTCGCTAAAAGAGTTACAAAAATAAAAACAAACGATAACTAAACATATGCCATTCATATAAAATAACCTTCCTAACAATATTATAATTAGCAGAGCCATATAATAACGCGTTCACCTATCGTCGTCAAATTCACAGATTGACTTATCTTAAAAAAAAATTTAAGATTAAAATAATTCATCAACAGTTTCAAAGTTTTTTTTTTTAATTTCAAGACAGTATTCCTGAAAGGCGGGCCCGTTTTTATGGAGTTCTAAATAAATTAGTGCGGGTATCTAGTGACTTTTTAAACTTACCCGAAGTTTTCAGGATTGAAAAATTTTAGCGCGACCAGGTGTTATATGCATTCCAAATGCTTATTTCGTTATAACTAACTGCTAAACTATTGGTATTAAAGAAAAGTTTTCCGACAAAATTATTTCTCACTATGTAATAACCACCGTTCGGCCTTACAGGTTTCTCAAAATTTTTAATTTGGCTCTGCTAAACCGTTCCTCACTCAATTCCATGCATACAGGGTGCAAACCTTCACATGCTCTTGTATCAAATCCATGTTTAAAACAAATTTTTGTACGGGAGTTTACTATTTTGGTACATTATTTTTATGTTATTTATTATGGAAAATATTTACATTGCAACAAGTTCATACAAGAATAATAAATTAATAACCTTTTTGTGTCGTAGTATTTGTGAGAACATTTCTGGAGCTTAGATGCAAAAGAGATTTAGTTACAGAAGACATTTGTTCTCAGAAATAAAAAAAAATGGTTATTTAATTAAATATAAAATTAAAATACAACATTTATTTTAAAATGGATATTCAGTTAATTTTAAAACTTATTAATTATTATACTCTTTTAATCAGAAAATTTAAAAAAAATCAGACATTACTGTACGGCTTCACATATTTTATGTAAATAAAAACGACTCCTCTATGCGTTCTTTCTTTTTACTTAAAGAAAAATCAAAGTACTTAACAGTTTTTAAATAAATAACCTTTAAAACATTTTTACACGCGTTTGGATAATTCATATTTCTTCATCATTTTAACGATTCTTTGATTTTCTCTGATATTTCTAAATTTTTTTCTAAAACTTCTGTTGGTCACTCCTACCGATGTTAATTCTAAATTTAGATCCATTGATAACTTTATTATCAATAAACAAAAATTATGTATAATGATTCGCAGAATATTAGTAACAAATATTTAATTGAAAAATAACAATTTTTATCACTTTACACGGTAAAAAGTTCCAATGTAAAATTACAGCAAATATCATTGGTTACTTTTATACATAAAAAGTACTGTAAATTCACAGGCGACTGTAATTTTACGTAACTCATGTAATATTTCCCTGTAATTTTACACAATTTTTTACATAAAAATGCATGTAATTTTACACTAATATTTATGTAATTTAAGGGGGAGTATGTAAATAAAAAACTGTAATTTTACAGTAAGGTTTATGTATATTTACACAGTAAATTTTAAAATTACATTGTATTTATACAAAATTACATTGTGTTTTTACAAAATTACATGGTGTTTTTACAAATTTACATTGTACGTTTACAAAAGTACATATGAAATCTGTATATTTACATATTATTATTACACTAGTATATTGTAATATTACAATATTTTTTGTAATATTACATTGTATTATCTATAGATGTACCAGTAACAATTAGATACTTACTCCAATATTAGATTACTTGTACAATTTACAATTGTTAATTTTAGAACTGCAATAACTTTTGTAAATGTAATATTTTTAGTAAAATAATGCCAAGATATAAACAATTAACAATAACAAAATTATTTATGTGTGATAAACATAGAAATTTGTCACCTTAATATTTTAAGGTCACATTACACTTTCCCGCGTCAGGAAAATCGACTTTCTAGAAAGTGATTTATTGGAAAGTATCAGGTATATTTCAATAATATTATCTAAACGTTTCAGAAAAATATTTTCTCAAATATTTTCGGAATGATTATAACGCCAGATACTCTAATGAGTATTATAAACTTTGTCAAAATTTTTGAATTTCTGGAAACAAGATTTTTGTAAACGGCGTGCACAATAACATAAAAACTATTTTACCGATCGACAATTTTTTGTTCAGTTTTTGACGGGTTTTTTTTTGACGAAAAAAATGCTGCTTTTGGAATCATCAAATCATAATCTGTTTTGTGACTTGCAATCCTTGCAATTTTTCTCTGAAACTTTCAAAGAATATTATTAAAATATAATTCCAAGAGCATATTTTACGTGTATAAAATGTCCGACTTTTCCAACCCGAAGGAGTCTAATATCGCCCTAAATGTCTCATGTTTTTGATAATATTCGAAACATGTGATTTTAAAATATATAACCTAAAACATCCTAGTTTCTGTATATACAGATTTATAATTATTATATATTTTATTTTATTTTTATTAAATTCTTATACGTAAACACCGATTTGGTTCCAGATGTAATTATTTTGGTCTTGAGTTAGTTTTTAAATGGATTTTTGTACATATTTTCCTAGACCAATTTTTCGTAATTTAAACGTGTTTTGTAACCTTTTCGCCTGCACAAATCTGAACGTAATTTTCGACTAATCTCATTACGAGTCAGAGAAAGATGAGCCTATTATTTTCTAAAATACTTTTATAAATATATGCCATTTTTTGAAAATTTATTAAATTGAATTCTGTATAAGTACTTAATTATTTATAGCTGTTAAAAGAATCATTTTTAAAACATCATAATTGAAGATAACTACAAAGGTTACGTACAAAGATGATAATCATTTTAAGTTCAGTTTCTCATCTCATCAATTCCGTTACCTTTGTAGATATCCTCAATTATCTTGAACATTTTTGAGGGGGTATTCTAGTCTAGAAATTCGAAAAAACAAACCTTTTTCTTTTTTTATAAAGTTCAGACCTTTAAGAATAAGCCTCTAAAAAGATTTACGGAAATTCGAATTATTTTCGGAGTTACGGTTATTTTTTCCCTGTGTACTGCGTGTATCTTTTCTAAATTACTCCAAACTACTATTTTCGATACGGTTGACATGATATTTCAAATTTTAATTCACCGATTTACTTGAAATTTGGTACAAACCTTCTTAATTCTATCAAAATTGGTCCGACGTAGGAGATTTTGGAATTTGTTTTACTATTTTTAAAAAATTTCCAAAGACGCAAAAAGTAGGCGAAAAAATGATTTTTTTTTAAATGTACACATATGTCATTTTGTGGAAAAATTAATTTTTTCAAATCGGTGACGTCTAACTAATTGTATATACTGGTTTATTAAAAATTAACTAAAATTTTATGTTTCAGATCATCAGGAGGGTTGGAATCACGTCAACCGGGAGACACCTTTTCTTGCCCCACTTTGCCAGCCTGTAGCGATCTCAATTTTGAACTTTTTAAAAATTTTTATACATTTTATACTTTTCAAATATTAATAAAAAATCCGGTAAAAAGAGGATACTAAAAATATTTACTATTTTTTTTTTTTTACTCCCGTAAAGTGACCTCAAAATTGAGCCTCTAGACTAGAATACCCCCTTAATATACATGTAGTTTGTAAATTTTTTTATGTAGGTATACCTATCACGAAAACAATTTATTGTTACCATGTAGTAACTGTATCATAATTTTAACACATAATTAAGTTACAACATTGTTTTTATTGCATTAGAAACTATCAGCTTTAATTTGTATCTACAATTTTTACATCCGCTAATAGAATTAGGTACCTATCTACTTCTGAGGAGAAAATTTAAATTTAGAAATTGAACAAGAAAACGCCTTAAAAATAATAACAATAATAACTAAAAATATACATATTTAAAATAACAAGTCACTTTTACAGTATTTTAGAAAAGTAAGAATTCTCTTGAACATAATCTCCACACATAATTTTTACACATATAAAAAAAAAAACATCACAATTTTTTTTTAGAACAGATTCATGTCATATTTCAACAAAGAAAAATGCACATTCACGGACACAACCTACAATTTTTACACAAATTTTTTTTCTATACACAAGTTTATAAATTTTAATTACTTTTAACTTAATATTTATGTAACAAAATGTAATTTTTTATAACCAGTTCATTATTAATCAAACATAAATTTTGTAGAATTACTATTAATTACATTAATTTAAACAGTTAGAAAACACAGTCTTTAAATACACGTAGATACTTTCAAGAACGCCATAAAAAATAAACATGATGATTGATAAAATGCGCATAATCATGACGTCATAATTACACAAAAGTTATGTAATTTTACACAAATGTTGTATTTTTACGTAATCATTGTGTAAATTTACATTTTTAACGGTTAATTTTGTAATTTCAGATTTTAAAAATGTATTTTTCCTTAAAAAAATGTAATACTACACGAAAATGGAATTTTAAGTTGGAAAATTCCATACTTTTACATAATTTTTGTAAAAACTCAGTAAATTTTATGTAGCGAATATTTTTACATTAAAATTACCTTATTTTTACCCTACTTTTTATGTAAAAGTTATGTAAATTTACCCCCATTTTTATCAGTGTACAACTTTTAACTAAAATAAAACGGTGAAAACGCACAAGTATTACCTAGCACACTTCTAATTGAACTTTTGAAATAAGCATATTCAAACAACACTGTGATTGGATAAATAAATTACAAATGGCTGAGCTAAATCGACATGGTTACTTTTGCTTGGAGGTATATATTTTAAATCTATTTTTTAGTGGGACAAATTTTTATTTTGCTAAATGCAATTATTTAGACATATGGGGGAGACTGGGGTAAAGTGGCCACTCTAAGACAAAATGTTTATTTATTCGAAAAGAAGTATAGATTAATAAGTAGTTAGCATATAGTTGTTTTAGTGCAGAACCAATAACTATCAATATATCAACAATATTTTGAAAGATATTTTTGCAATTTTTGTTTTTAGCAACATGTGCAAAGTGACCACTTTACCCCACTATGTTGGGTAAAGTGGCCAAGGGTACCCATTTTAATCCAAAAAGAAATCTTGAAGTAATAAGCATGTTTATATACAAAATCAAATTATGTTTGTATCATTAATTATTATATATCAACGGACAGATTGACGGACGGACACTGAAGTTTCATCATAAGGGTTCCTTTTTCACATTTTTTCTCGGAACCCTAAAAACTGATTTCAGACAATTCTTTTGTTTATAAAATATAAAGAACAAAATAAAAGTTCTGAATTTAATATATGTTAAAATATTCTAAAGATTCAATTTGAGCAGCGATCGAAGACACTGACCACTTTGCCCCATTATAAACCTGGCCACTTTACTCCGTTAGACGCCATTTCGGCAAACCACAATTAATTTCAAGAAAAAATTTTCTAATTCATCGATAACTATATTATTTTAAAGGTAGATAATTATACAGTGTTTTTAGCAATACCAATTAAAAAATTGTATTCGTAATTAATAAAAAAATAATGAGAATACAACTTAAAACTTACTTTACATCAACACTCAAAAATTCAGAAAACTCGTTATAATTCATACAATCTAGGGAACTGATCATTGACGTTTTAATAGAATACTAATAGCTTCTGTACAAACTAGCATTCAACTTCGCCACAAGATTTACCTCCGCTGACCACTTTACCCCAGTCTCCCCTACATATTACTATGTGTTCCATCTGTACATAAAAATCTTTGTTTTAAATTTTTGGGACAAGATTATTTTTGCCTCTCAAGTCCAGATTTATGGAAATAATTTTAAATTTAAGTAGAATTCAAATTTCTTTTTTTTTTTCAAATAAATAAGGAAAAGAAAAACGAGGGTCTTTCTCACTGCCAATTATTTCTGAACTGTACTTATTGCACCTTATTTATAATCAGATTGAACATTATTTTATAAATAGAATAATTTAGCGTTTGTGAAATTGACGACGATAATATATAGCACAGAATGTACGGTAACAAAAAGCCTTCCTCCACAAACAAGCGCTCACCTTTACGTACAGTGAACAATGAGTGAAGGAAATACGAAAAATTTGCGCAAGCGTTTTCACCTACCTATTCTGTGTATACGTACATATGTACCAAAGAACACAAGTTTTCGAATACGGGAGAGTTCTTCTCGTTCTGTGTACACTGTGAACGGACACAACTGTTCTGTTCTCGGTCTCTGCTGAAAACTCTGAATGCGGAGAACACTCTGTTGTGATATGTAGCCGTACTAGCTGACTACGTAAGCGACGGTAAAATAAATTGTTCATTGAACATTGTTGTGTTACCGCTGTCTAAATGGAACAAACACCGTGCTATTATAACCAGTGACTTTTTAAAACACGTGTTATGCTATTTTTGCGATTTTTTAATATTGAAACGCATTGTTGTTAAAAATGACTTTATACACCAGTATAAAAATGAAAAGACAAAATTGAATTAAAACCATAAACTTTTTGATAGTTTAATAATTAGAGAAACTTTTAGTTTTTTTCTTGGATTTTGGAAGGTAATTAAACCAAACGAATTATTTCAACCATATTTTTGAGCGCACTCATAATTTTTTTACCTGAATGCACCTGAGTTTTTTAATCAATTAATAATATTAGCGCACCTGTTTCACCTGTTCTCACGAATCATGTTATTTTTTTCTTATTGTACTGTGTGACAATGAGAGCAATAAAGTTCGAACATCATACTCACCTGCATTAATCATCTATCCTCTTCTGTTTTATTTAAACATTTACTTGGGTTGACATTTACAACACCAACAACCGGAATGATAAAATTTTTTATATATTTGGGATATTAATGTAACAACTTGTTGAATAGTTATCAAAATATTTTGAAACATTAAAAATTTTTACTGTTGTTATTTCGCGAGGGAGGGAAAATTAATATTTTTAATTTTGATTGCGCAGACATATGCGGATTTAGAAATTCCAGGGTTGAATAGCAACGCTAACGACACAAAATTCTTGGGAGTATTCGATGTGGGTGGGAACATTTTAAGTTTAGTTTTACGTTTCTAATTAAAAAAGGTTTCTATTACATTAATTTGAATTGAATTGCTAGAAGATACCTTTTTACGCGAAAACATAGTTTCTCCATTACACTCAAACATCCCAAATGTGTTTTTGTAAACAGAAATTTGTAAAAATTAACATTTTTGGCTTGTTTATTTTCAAATTAATTTTGTAGTTAGCATCGGCCATTTTTAAGATTAAAGAGGGTTAATAATTTAGTTTTCTTTTCAAACCTTTCCTTCAGTTTTTAATCTCCAAGTCGCTATTCTGAAGTTTTCTGTAATTTAAGTTCAATAACTCCTACAAGCATATTTTGAAAATCAGTCATTTCACATTTGACATTTTAACAATCAGCGGACTATTGACCGGAAATACATGTACATAAAAGTTTAAGCTAAGAGGCGTTTCCAATTTAGCATAAAAATTTAGTTAGGTTCATGGGAGTGTGCTCTAATCTATTTTTGATTATTATTTATTATTACAATTTTGAATTTGTGAGTTGGCGTTTAGTATACATGAACTATTGACATTTATTATTAAATTAATTGGTTCAATGGCTCATAAAACCAATTGTTTACCTTTTGATTTTTATTTTGCATTTAATCAATTGAACGTGTGTCGTGGCAAAATCGATTTGCTTCACCTCACATTATTAATAAATAATTGGTTAAAAAATTTTATTGGGATTTTCACTAATATTGTTATAGTAGTTTTAGTGTTAAATTCACTGGAAGGTTTATTTTTTTACTGATTATTTTTTCCTTTATGATAATTTTTTTTTTATTTGTATCGATAAAATGCTGCTAGAAACTTATACGCAAAAAAAACCTTTTGAAAACTGTTTTACAAAATAATTCAATCAAACCATAGGTTCTAGTACTAGAACTGATGTAGCTTTAAATTTTTAATATGAGCAATATTTAGTTTTTGATTCTTAAACTTTTGAGATTAACACACTTTGTCCAAGTTTCCGCTGATAATATTGATGTTTTAGTCTCTAAGACTTCAGAGTTGTGCATCTTTTCACAAAATAAGTCTTTTTTCAAAAGCATTACCGAAATTGTATATTTCTTTATGTTATAATGACAAATTTAAATAAACTGTAGTCTATTACAGTATCTTATTATTTAATGACTGAATGTAATTTTATGAACTACTCTTAAACTTAGTATAGCTTCTAGTGCAATTTATTATAAACAAAATTTTATTTATTGGAGATTATAAAATAATTTAGTGCAATCAGAAAACATATCGTTTACGATAACCGAAGAATTATAGTAAGTTTTATCAACTTACAGCCTGCATCTTGCACTTACTAATTTTATTATTAAGTAATAATATTATTTAGTATACTAGTACGTAATACCACACTAAAAAAGCGGTAAAAAATATTTTCTCCCTTTTAAAAAAAAAAAAAAATAAAAATAAATAAATAAAATAAAATAAATAAAAAGGCTTGAAAATGACCTGTTTAGTATGAATCGCGGTGCATTTTGCAGTGAATTTTTGTTTATAAAAGTATTGATAGTAAATTTTGGGGAAACTGATAACCAATTTTGCTCAAGTGATATATAATACACCGTGATTTGTTCAATCTCGAAACAATTTACCTTGTTTAATACGTACTTAATTTCCTTCAGGTACCTTGTTCAATACGTATTTAATTTATATTCTCCTTCCAAAAGTTATTTTCTCTTTGATTTTCGAATTCAATTATTATATATTAAGTAATTGAAATTTGAATAAATATTCATTTAGAAATTTTAAGATTAGAAAATGAGAAAATGTCTTTTGTTTGTCACTTTTTGCAAATTAATAATAATTAATGAGAATACAATTCAACTTTCAAGTTTCACCGTATCATTAGAGAGAATACGATATACGAGTGAAGATTAAATTTTGGATAAATAATTATTTATAGTGTGTACAAGAAATAGTTTTGATATAAATAAGGTGGTTAATATCGAAAAATCAGTTGACTCGCTATAAATTATCTTTTGGCGAAAAGTGACAAAGAAAGAATTTATACATCTTCTGAGACGAGTTTTTATAATGTGAATCTTTCAAGTGTTATAAATATAAGTCATTTTAATTGAAACGGCGCGAGGAAAGCTCCTATGGAGCGAGTCAAATGTCAATTATTATTTCAAGTATAACAGATAGTTTGTCATTCAAATGTTCAGCATGCTAGGATCAAAAGTGTGACAGAACCAAAAAAATTAAAAAGAAATTGTTATTTAGCAAATAATTAAAGAATAATTAAAGTAAGCGATTCAAATGTCAATTGTTATTTCTGATACAAATTGGCAATTGTGGCCATTCTTTACAATGTGATTCCTCCGGCACACATTTGGTCACAGCGACAAATATTTAATTTTACAAAAGATATTCATTTTTAGGGTAATAACATCATTTCGTATTCAGTGTTTTTATTTTTCACGCACTAGTGTATGGTGTATATGAACTCCTGCAACCCCCGTTTCACTAAATGTATGTTAAAAATTTCAATTTGTCAGTTTTAAAAAAAAGTGTCGAGAAAGACGCGTTAAAAGTTTGACCACCAATTTTTTAATGAAATTTAAATTTTCATATCTTACCGTTATTATTCAATTCCTATTCTGTACAATGAATCTTTCTCCCTTTACGGTAAAGATGAAGCTTGTTCGCGAAATAATCGCTCTTTCTATCGCTCAACTCAGCTTTCTCTCACACTTTTATGTGCAAACAGAGCTGGTTCAAGCAAAAGCGGAGTCTGGTGCAAAGTTAACAAAGTCTTGGGAAAAACGCATATTCATATGTAATTTTTATTTCGTATTCGAAAATCTTTTGGTATAAGACCGTTGTAAAGTTACTACTTTTTGGATGGTTGAAACCTTACTACGCTCTTCGGTATAGAACTACTGTAACATTACTGCTTTTGGCACAGAACTGCTATAACTTTACTATTTTTGGTACACAACCACTGTAGCTTTGCTACTATTGGTACAAAACCGTTGTAATCTTACTACTTTTGGTGTAGAACCTATTTACATTACTATATTTGGTATAGAATTACTGTGACCTCGCTCCTTTTGCATAAAAATTTGATGGATGAAATTATTGAAAAGGTCAATCGATCTTGACTAACCGTAGGTCCGAATACAATGGCAATAGTTAAATTGATAATGTTAATATAGTTAACAAAATATGGATATTTTCTTATGTTAAAAAAAAAAAAAATTAGTCAGTGCGCGGGACCTGGTGCGATACACTGTTTGCACCACCCTAGGATCGTTCCTGTGTACAAATGTATATTTTAGCGATATATGCGTTAGTCCGTACCACCGAATAATTCAGAAGCCAACTTGCTATCTCTATACTAGTGATACCAGTGTAGACAAAAAATCCCCTCCACTTCCCACTAGTTTGTTGTGTAGGTACACACTGTTTGTAGTGGTGTTGGTTTGATGTTTGAATGTGTAAATGGTCACACACATACACAACTACATAACACGCATATGGGACAGAGCAACGTGCAGGTCAAGCAATAACAGTCTTAACAATATATAAAGCTGGGTCTACATATAACGAACGAACGCGAACGAATGCGAACAAACGTAAACGATTAGTAGCGAACAAACATAAATGAACAAATGTGGACGTAATCACGAAAGCGAACAAACACGAACGAACAGTTTCGAACACTCACGAATGTTTTCCATTTGTTGTCGGTACCTCAAAGAAAAAGATTCGTTCGTGTTTGTTTGTGTCTGTCAGATGTGGACGATTAAAAATTATTCTAACAATAAATTAAGATAGACAGTTTAAAATAAATTCAGTTAAGAATTTAAAATTGACAATATTTGAAATTTTATTTCGATGTTTTGGAATATTTTAGATAATTTTTACAAAATTACCAGAAAAAGAAATGACGTGTGGGAATATTTGAAGGGAAAATTTGATTAATAGAAGTCGTAACGCAATGTGTAATAACACTGAAGTCTTTCTTTACCAGGAATTGGTTTCCGATAATAAGTGTATATTTTGTTAAGATATTTTTGGTCCAACTATTTCGGTTAACTTTTCGAAATCTGATAGTGACGATCTTGTGAAATTTAAAAAAAATTAGGAAAGTAAACTAGAGGTTAGTTAGTAAATTAAAGGCATTATAACGAGTTTTGCTTTTATGAAACAAAACCATCTGCCAACATCTTTTTGATTTGTTGGTTTTTAAAGATCGCATGATAAAATTGAGGTTATAATGTGGGCGATATTAGTAGACCATAAAACTCTTACTGCAATAACTTTTCATTTCAAAATTTATTAAATTTATTTAAAAAATTATTGTGTAGCCGGAACATAAACGAACATCAACGAATTGAGGTTAATTGTTCATTCGCGTTCGTTTGTGTTTGTTTCTGTTTGTTCATGTTCGTTCGTGTTGGTTCACGTTCGTTCATGTTTGTTCGCATTCGTTTGCGTTCGTTCGTTATATGTAGACCCGGCTTAACAAATGTCGTGCTTTCGGTGATCGCCATCGACCAACTAAATGCCTTAAGCGGTATCTGGCACACTCTTGACACACTGCTATCCACATTTTTTTTTTTACATGATACATACGCTTAGGGTTTGGTTCGCGCTATGTGTTATAACTTTTGAAATGCTTTAAATATGGTCAATTTCACTTAAATTTAACCATGCTTCGTCACTACTTATGATTTTAAATAATTTCCGTTTTCTTGGCTTTATCTCTTTTATTATTGCACTTACATAAATTTTAAAATTGCAGTTTATTTTTAGAAAAGAATAGAAGATTCATTTGTTTCGAATATAAGAATTATTTAATTTTTTAACAATGACTCATGATCAGTTGTATTTGAAATGGGGTATATCTAAATATATCAAATTTTTAGGTGTAAATTTTAAACGGTTAAGCTATTTATTAAAGTAAAAATATTTATTTTTTTCCACATTTCACTCTATCCTGAACGTTTAAGCCAAACAGTACTCCACGCTGTCATATTTTTCTTTTACAAAAATTTAACAAAAAAATTTTGAACATTAAAAGCGAACAAAAAACTTTCCTGTACAAAAAAAGCTACGTTATTGAAAAAGGAGCCTTTTTATAAGTATACGCACTTGATTCATATATGATTTGAAGAGATGTGAGCATATAGCTCTCTTACACATGCTTATACATACTTACATACATCTTTCTTATTACTTATTCAACTGCTCACATTAAAATTTAATTCAATACCATTTCAACCTACGCGAGCGGGCACTTGAACTTCTCCGGGAGCTGCTGTACACGATGTTAAATAAACCGCATTACGCCGATAAAGATATGGTTATGCCAACATACTCGTATGCGTAAATACATCTAGATTCTTGCTTTCATATGTGAGCCTATCCTATTTTTTTACGCCAAATACATAATATGTGTATATATATTGTGTGTGTTTGTGTTTGAAATGTTTGTTTATTAATCAGTTTTAGTTCAATAAACTCGGTAAATATTGTTATGTATACTTGCATGAATTTTCCAAGTAAATAGCATAGAAATTGTTGAATAAATATTGAATGAGTTGTGTAGACATAATCGTTTTCATAAGTACGTCATAAATGTTATTGTATTTTGTAATACTTTTTTTTTATTTAGTTAATCGCTTGAGTAAATTTTGGTTTGGTTTTCCGAATCATTCCCGCTTCAGGAGTCCCAGTTTTTATAAATAAAATAAATATGTTTAAAGCGAATGAAATTATAGTTAGCTCCAACTAACACGACTAGCTAGACTCTCGGTTGTAAATATTTGATACAGTAAAACAAAGTAGAAGAAAACACGTGACAAATTAAAAAAAAAAATGGTGCAGTTTCTTTAAAAAATTTCGATGTGAAAAAACCCCTGTCGCCAAACGTTTTCCAAATGGTCACATTTGGCTGATTTTAATACGCAGCCAAAAAAAATTTCCTAGGTCTATTCTATATAGTTTTTTGTATTAAGATGAAGATTTCTTTCGGTTCCAGAAATTAGCCAATTTAGGCATGATGAAGCTTGGACTCAGGACCGATAGACATTTATTTTCAGGTCTCTAGAAACCGAAAATGGTCCTCACCAATGTAAACTATATTAACAAATAATTATATATATATATATATATATATATATATATATATATATATATATATATATATATATATACAGGTGTGTCAAAGAAATAAGTATCATCCTTCTGAGGGGTGAGTCATAAGACCCTGTAGACACTAAAACTGCAGGAATTTTTTCGGAATTAACAGTCGCGTCACCCCTCAAAAGGATAAGAGTTATTTCTCTTACACCCTATATATATATATATATATATATATATATATATATATATATATATTCCAAAAAAATTCCTGCAGTTTTAGTGTCTACAGGGTGCTATGAGTCACCCCTCAAAAGGATAATACTTATTTCTCTGACACCCTGTATATATAATTTATATATATATATATATATATATATATATATATATATATATATATATATATATATATATATATATGTTTTGTAGGCGGATGATCTTGTAGCTAAAAAAATAATGTAGGAAGTGTATGCATTTATCTAATGCATACACTTCCTGGCAAGTGTATGCATTAGATAAATGCATAAAAATACGGTCCCTCTGTGTTTCTGTGTCCTATAGTTTTGGAATAGTCTTTTGTAGAAAATCAAAATTTTTTGTATTATCTACAATTAAAATGGGTTCTTTCATAAAACAGGCATGCAAACAACGTCGTTCGTATAAAAAATAACACAGTAATAATTAATAATATGTATTTAATTTTCTAGCACTTCACTAATATTATTTTAAATGTTTTTGACAGTTACAATATTTCAAACAATTAATAAAAATCTGGAGGGTAATTGTACGGTATATAAGCATGTAAAATTAAAAGGGACACAATTAAAAAAATATTCTCCTGGCCCCGCCGTAGCATCCAATATGACACAGTGAAATTCCGGCTAAAAAATAACTTTTCCTCAATAACCGACTTACATAGGATAATAGTTCATAAATGTATCCTACATGAGTTTTTTTTTCTAATTTTACCATTGTGTAAAACATTCAAAAAACTAGAATTTTGGTAAAATTTTTGCTATCAACTTATCTTTTGAAGTTTTGGGCAACGATATTAAAAAATTTTTAAATCATAGTGCCGGGCTTTAAGAGATAAATTTTCCGTTAGGATATTTGCTAACAGACATTCCAAGTTTAGTATCAATTATTTTAAATACCAAACTTTTAATTTTGATTCTGCTCAACGCAGTCTCTTAAGGACAGGGTAAGGTATTAAAATAATTTTTTTTCCATTTTTTTTTTTATTTTTTTATCTGAATGCATAATATCTCAAGAATACTGTCTCAAAATTTCAAGTTGATTGAAGCTAATTGACGAAGTTATAAGCATTTTTGTTGTTACCAGGCAGATGTTTCGCTCTCTATATATCTCTCTCTCTCAGTTATTATAAAATTTTCAATGGAAGTACTAACGTGTTTATACCTGTACTGTATATTTTGTCAGTGTAGGGTACAATATTTAGTTTAGCAGTAAGTATTCTATATCAGTTTTATACAAGAATTTTCAAGTGTTCAAAACTTTAAAGCGTTTTCCCCACAGCTCACGTTTTCAAAGTCGGTGCCCCCTCATAACTTCCAAACTACAGCACCGATCCATTTGAAATTTTGAACTCTATTTCTGTACATAATTTACGAGGTAACGCTGGAGAGTTTTTTTCAAATTTGGAAATAATTTTTATTTTACAATAACAAATTAGCCAATTTTTTTCGCAAAAAATCGTGTTTTCCCGTTCTAAGTGTTCCAAAAAGGTGAAAAATTGAAATTTCGAAAAATCGTCCCAGCATTACCAGCGTTATCTAACGATTGAACTTTAATTTTTTTTATTTCGGATGATCCAGCACCAAGTTATGAGGGGCAACGCAATTCTACTTTTTTCCGAGACACGTTCGAATAATTGCTGCCATTACTGTTTTTTTAATATTTCTTCGTGAAAATTTTATACAATATTCTTCGACTGTTATACTTTAATGTACCACTGGTTTTAATAAAGAGATTTTAACTGTGTCGTCACAAAAAAATAACAAAAACCTGCCCTTTTTTGTACGAATTAACCTTACCCTCTCCTTAACTGTTTTATTGATGCTTTGGACAACTAAAATAACAATAATAATTGTTCGTAACAAGTACATTTACTTTTATAAAACATTGTTGATTATTATTTTCATAAAGTTTGGGTTTTTTCATATAAATTGCCGTCTGCCCGTTGCAATAGACATGATGGTTCCGATTGATAAATAAGTGTTAACCGCACCTTATATGCAAATACTATAAATAATTGTCATGTCAAAAAAGTGAAACTCTGCATGTACGCGTATATTTTGTTGCTTTAACTAATTTTTTTCATTTTTATCAAACCGTTTTAAAATGTTCAAACTGTGAAATTATTCACACCTATGCGTTACAATAAGTATAAAACAAAATCTAAAACACTACCTATGTTATAACTTTACTATATATACAATGGACATTCAATATTTTATAAATACGCCTTTATGGAATATAAATAAAATACTGGTGGTTTGATTTGGTTCGGTGGCATTTTAATACCTACTAGGTACAACATACGAAATGCAGGAAATTAAATAAATTTATTTGAAGTAAATACTGACTGTGCCATACGTCCTTGCCAAACAGGCTACAGACTATCCTATGCAGCAGAGGTGGGCAAACGGTCGATCGCAGACATTTTAATTAATTTATTAGATTAATTTAAAATCTTTTAATTTAAAAAATGTACTTAAAATTTAGCAGACAATGAAACATAAATTCAAATCAAAATCTTAAACGAGGGAACGACAATCTGCAAAACTGTGGGCAAGATCAAAATGGAATTTAGAAGTAGCTGCTCGACATGTTTCGATTATTTAAATCAGGGGTTCTCAACCTTCCAGACTCTGAGCCCCCCTTCATACTTTGGTGTGAGGTCACGCTTCCCTTTTCGGATTAAGTTAATTTAGACTCATATATTATGATAAATTTACTTACATTATCTTTGAGTAAAATGACTTTAAACTTAGGCTAGACATACTCTGGTAAGGAATATAAAATTATATTTCTTCAAATACAAATTTTTATTACACAAATCATCGAAAAAATCACAAGTCAGCTAGTTTCTCACGCTTGGCCGAACGCTCACTTTACAATTTTACATTTTATTGAGTTAATAGTTATAAAGAAATTTCAATGATTGTGTGTTGGTGCCTAGCATCAAATGCAAAAATTCAAATTTTTGTTGTTGTAAATATACATGCAAAAACAACTGTTTCAAAAACTATAAACTTATTTAATTTTTTTTAATTTGTTGACGCCTCCCCTGGAATTCTTCCACGCCCCCCGGGGGTTGCGCGCCTCCGGGTTGAGAACCGCTGATTTAAATAATCATTTTTAAGAGCGAAAAAGACAAGCAAAAATCAAAATGAACAAAAACTAAATATAAGTTTCGATAACACCATAAAATGGTCCAAAAAATGAATATAAATCAGCAAAAAAGTGAAATAAATAAAAGAAAGTAGAAGAACTCGTCTGGATAACGGGAACAGTTAAAAAATATACCTAAAACATATAGAAAATCAAAAAGAAAGCAAAAAAAGTTTTTCTTTCTTCTTGACTTTCTATATTTTTATTTTTCGACTATTCCCGTTTTACAAACTTTCGGAAAGACGAAAATAAAAAAGTAAATTAAAAAAAAAGAATGGAAAACTCGACTGCGGAAAAAATGAACTAAAAAGATGGAAACTAGAAGAAATAGAAAAACAGAAATTTCCACACTTTAAAACTGGTTCTTCTCCTTTCTTTTATTGTTAATTTCACTTTTTACTGATTTTTATTCATTCTTTAGGCATCGACACTTATATTTAGTTTTTGTCCATTTTGATTTTTGCTTGTATTTTTCGCCCATGAAAATGATTATTTAAATAATCGAAACATGTCGACCCGCTACTTCTAAATTCCATTTTGACCTTACCCAGGTTTCGCAGGTTGTCGTTTCCTCGTTTAAGATTTTGATTTTTCTCTACCTGAAGTTGAAATAATTATAATTATACATGAATTTAAAATTAAACACGTATCTACTATACACTTGACATGACTAATTAGAAAGTACCACTAGCAAAAAAGAAGAAAAATTAAAAATTTTATCCCAGAAATTTATTAATCATTGCACATTACATTCCGTATTAAATTATTATTACAATAAAAATTTGGAATTATGGTAACGATTAAATTCCCCTAGTGGGCGTTTCACATGAAAGATACTTTACTTGTTTTTAGTTTAACTCATTTTTTGGAGTCGATCGCGCATAAATAAGAAAAAAAATTAATGTCGATCATAAGAGTATTAAGTTTACCCACCCCTGCTACCACACATCACAGGCAGTCCCAACAATTCGTATTTCATATTAGTACAGTAAATCCGTTGAATTTTTCATCGTCAAACATGCATTTTTGAGTAAACAGGGAAATTTTTGAAATTTGTTTAGAAAGTTATTGCAATGGTCCCGATTTTGGCCACGTCCTGAGAGTCCTACAGTCGTATACTATCCTATTTAAAATGATGTTTCCTTATGTGTTTATGCACGTAAAGTGGTTTCATTCGATGCATAATTAGATAATGAACAGCTGACTAAATTTTCATCAAATTCGTATGGTTAAATCTTTATTTATAACAAAACAACTAAAAAATACGCTGTCAATGGAGTGATGCACACAGCTTCCTCGCACTCGTAACAGACTTTTATATAAAGTGTAAAAAATATATTTATAAAAAGTAAAGAATTACATTGTATAAAGTGTAAAAAAGGGTACAGATGACGCCTGTTTTTGAGAAAATGGCCCAAAAGTAACCATGAAATCTGATCGTTGTCATAAACTTTGTTTAAATCATACGCGTAAAAAATTTAGCACAATCCCAAATTAGTAACAATTTACTTCAAAAATTTTAGAACTAAAAAGGTGTTTTCCATCAGAAAAGTTTGGCAAACACTGACGTAGATAACTGACTAATTATTTTCGACCTTCAATCCAAAAAGCTGGTTAACTTACAGCATATTTAGTCTCGAGATTAGAGATTTAGAGATTCTTACACTTTCAAAAAAAGTCGTTATCTACTCGAAATGCATGGTCTTACTGCCTTTTTACTGGGGTATAGTTACTGAAGATGATAAGTGGCAGCTCGAAGAGTATCGTGACTATTAGGCACGTGTTACTGTATTGATACTGCAGGTGTGCAATGTGAATTTGGTTTTAAGCCGCTGCTACACGATGCTACGAACACCTTCCAACATTCGACGTTGGATGGTTCATAGCATCGTGTAGCCGTTGTTCGAACCTACGAGTGTCCAATGTCGAGCGTCAAACATTTGGTCGTGTCCCGTTCGATGTCGGTATTTTTGCACCGAGTCAAAGGGGTGCTTCGAACGTTTGAAGGTCAATGTTGGTTGCGTTGGTTGCTTCGACTCAGCAGCTGCACGACTCGTTCATGTGAAGAGAGACAACATCAGTGTATAACATTAGAGATAACATCAGACAGATAACAGCGTCGTCCACTGAGTACCAACACATCATCATTCGTATTGGATCAAACATTCGATTCACCGTGTAGCAGATACATTCGTCGCACCAACTATCGAACTTAATTGCCTCAAACGTTCGATCGAATGTTGGAAGGAACGTTCGTAGCATCGTGTAGAACCCGCTTTATACACTTAGTCTGTACAGATAACACGCGGTTTGTTTAAACTGATTATAAAAAGAAATTAAAATAAAAAATAAAATAAAAAAATAAAAATTTGTTGAAATTAACAGTGAAGGCAGTGGGTAGCAGTGAATTTATTTTAAAATCATAGACATACTTATCAGGCTTTAGTTTCTCAGAGACTGTAGCCAAAACCTTTAATAATTAATATATTTCACAGTACGATAGTATGCTAATAATTTAAGCACATTTGCTTCCAGAGAAATGAAATACTTGGCAAAATTTATCTACTGTAGAAGTCGGTTTTTGTTAATTACATCATTTTGATTTGATCAAAAAATAAAATAATGTTTGAATTTATTTAAAAAAAAAAAAATTCTTCAAGTTTCAAGCATTTCAAGCCTAAAAATCCAGATACAAATTAAACATACGGATAGTTTCTAATTCCAAAACATATCCCTTCATACATTTTCTTTATTTGACAGGAGAAAATTTGGTTGTCAATATTTTCGAGAGTTCCAGTAGACCTTAACGATATTCCATACGATATGATACGCAAACAAATTTCATCCCGACTTGTTAACACGGGACAGTAACTGCCTCAAAAAATTAGGATAGTTGTTTTTACTAGATCCGCGAAATTTTATTTTCATAGGCCGAAAGATGTGGAAAATGTGGGGTATGATAAACAGACAGACAGACGTGGCTAAATTATAAGTTTTAAAGATTCTAAAGGCCGGGTAATTAAATCAGATAGAGTTCGCTTCAAATTTCAGATCTTTCACGGAGAGAATAATATCGAATATTTAGTGTGCAGTACATTAAAATGATCAGAAACCAAATATTGTGAGTGTCAGCACTAAAAAAAAGTATTTTATTATTTAAATGCTTGGACTCTCATCTTTACTGTTGTAAGTTAACAATAATTTTGGCAAATTTTGTCTCTGATCACTCTATAATGTGCTACATACTAAATATTCGATATTTATTCTTTCCGTACAGTCTTTAAAAATTTCAGTAAGTATACCATATAACGTAATCAAGTTCAAATTTTGATTCTTGTTACATTTACAATACATTTATGCATTAGTATTTTCTAAATGTGTTCTTCTATATATATATATATATATATATATATATATATATATATATATATATATATATATATATATATATATATAGTAGAACCTCTGATTACAGACACCTCTCCTAATCGAGTCCCTCCTATAGCCGGATAAATTTTTAATGACGATGGAATGTTATAGGTACTAAACCAATGCATTCAGTATTCTTTTAAGCGAACGTTCTGTTAACCGGACACGGACGCAATATTTTTTGACGAAGGCATATTATTTAGTACATTATTAACCTCTATTAACCGGACCGAGTAGGTACGTTTAATGCGTATGTAAAAGTATCCTTATGAGTTAGGTATAACTGCTCATGTTTTAACTTGTTAACAGTGATTCTAATGTAACGATGCATTTGTAAACCTAAATTCGTTCATGAAATTGATTTGAATTAAAAAATTAGTTACGAATACACACATTATTTAATACTATTATTTACTCTGCCCCTGTTAAGCGGACATCTCTGTCAGCCAGATAAATTTTTGCATGATACTGCTGTCCGGTTAACAGACGTTCTACTGTATATTAAAAAGTCTATTCTAAACTTATTTTAAAAAGTAGTTTTACAGGACTGGCACAACTAAATCACGCTACTTCTTTTATGTTGCTAGATATATGATAATGACATAAAATTTATTAATTATATTTTGTGTATGTATCCAACCCCTCTTCACTTGTTGTTACGCACCCCTCGGATCCTAGTTGCAAAAATGTTTAAAATCTAGAAGTGAAACTTCTATAAAACAACTCGTATACCTACCTATCTACCGGATAATGATCGTAAAGTAAATATAATATATAAATTTCCGTGTTTGTTTACTTGGTCTTGTGTGTTGTTAGTCCTTCAATATACATGCCGTCTATAGTGTTGCACTTGTCATACTTTACCTTACCGCACGTAAGTTACATTACGTAGACTACTCTTACTATAGCAACACACTTTCCCCCCTGTTTTCCTAGTCTATTGCCTGTTTGCTCTATATTTTCTTTTCGCCACTTATTTTGTAATTTATCGTAAAGATAAAACACGTTAATATATTTGCGTAGGACCATACAGGATAGCGGAATAGTGCAGTATAACATACCGTTGTTGTAGTAAGTAGCATGTGTGCTGGTAACTACATATAACAATTTTTTTTTTACTTGCGTTTCTTGACATGAACATGTAATACGGTGTAGTGTATTTATAGTTGCTTTTTATTATAATCTATGGTTGCAGATGATTATAAATATTTATGGTCATCTTCGAATATTGTTCTTAAGAGGGACCACTAGTGTGACCGCCTGAAAAAAAGGTAATTTTTGGGATTTTTTTTAAAGAAAACTACTCTATGGAATATTTTAATATTTTAAGGACCAAAAAATTGAAAATTCAGTGACTTATTCGCGATTTCCCAAGGCTCCAAAAAAATTCCGCCCACTGCTGCAGTGATAGCGACCTTCACAGTGCCTGAAATCAAAAAAAAGTCTATTAAACTAGAAGGTATTGTCCGTGCCATGAACCTCAGTCGAAAATAAAGGTAAAATTTAACAAAATGGCGGAGTTTTTAAAAAAAAGTTTCAAATTTTGTGGGAAAGTTTGATGATTTTTGGCTAGCAAAAATTACATTTCTTATTCGATCGGACAACTGGAGGTTCATGGTACGAAGATACATATATAAAAGAATCTCCAATAAGAATGAAATCGATCGAATGATTTGTGTTCGAGTTATAACTGCAGCAAATTTGAAAAATGTAGTTATTCTTTACCTTACCTCTTAGTTTTAATCACTGAGAATTTTTACTAAAATTGTTTACGATGTACTCACTATAACGGTCATAGTAAAACTAGATATGAGTCGTTTAAATGTGCCAGGTGCTTACTCCACAACATGTGACTGGCAGCCACATCCAGAAACTCCCGAACTATCAACTTTCATACATTTCTCAATACCTCAAAGTTAACAATGAAAATCAGAATCCGCTCTTCAGATGGCTGTAACTCAAAAACTATTTGAGATATGCACTTGAAATTTTAGTGTGTTATTTTTAAAGGTATAGAGTTATAGACTATCGAAACATGCAAAAAAAATTTACCAATCTTTTCAAAATGTCACACTAGTGGTCCCCCTAAAGGTGTATGTGGCGTTAAACTCCTGCGTTAAAGTTTTTCGTAAATAATTTTACTTCTATCGTAAATAATATTACTAAATCAGTATTTTCTACCTGCGCAGGTATGTATATCGGAGCGGGTATGTGAGTCAAACAACATTTGCACAGGTTTGATTTCAGTTGTTAATAGGTTTTCATAGGAAAGAAGTTTCTTTTTTGTCGCGCTGATTGATTTTAAATTTTTATACAAAATTTTAAACTGCAAGCGCAATCAAGTTATGGAAGAATTTAAGAATTATACAATTGTAAACCCTATCTCTGGCAAGGAGTATCATGATCGCGCAGAACGAGATGCTGCTTATTGCAAAATTAGTAACAAAATTAATGGAATCGGTGCCTGATGCTGTCAAGAATAGCTACAGTTATAAAAATTTTTCACCATGTTTTAAGACTTTCCCTTCGTTTTTACTACTATATAGTAGCTAAAAATGACGTATGTGAGCTCGTTGCCAATGCAGGTAAACCTGTGCAGTTTACCTATACAGGGATACTTCCCCGGTATATACCGCAACGTGTATGCCCGGCCTAAGCAGTGCTGGTGAAGAAGAGACAAACACAATTTGCTGTGTATCTATATTAATTTTTATTATTAAAGCAAATTATTGGATTTCAAAACTGTTTTTACTTAAGGGGTTACATCTGTTTGAATGTTCGAAAAATAGACATAGGTTTTTTGAGGATTTTTTTCTCAGAATATAATAAAAGAATGAGGGTCTGTTACACATATAATGAGGCGTAGAAAACAATTTTTTTTGATAGCGGAATTGCAAAATGGCGGCAGTACAGACGTTTATAGCAGCATGTGTTATTTGGGGGAGGTTTGCAGCATGACAAATAACTTTTGCAAAAGTTTTAATCGATTGATTCAGCTGTTGAGGCGTGAAAACCAGACAAACGAACAAACAAGCAAGCAGACTCACTTTCGCTCAGTTCTGATGACTGATAGCTTCATGATGAGTGGTTATCATTGTATTCAGGACTCTAGGAACTGTATCTGTGAAAACTGCATCGATCTCTATCCAGCGTTGTCATGTGATGAAGTAACAAACAAACAGAAATACTGAAAGCTGTTGTTTCGGCTTTTACTCGACTCCTAATATACAGACACGACGAATTTACAAATTTATATATGTAATACTATTGTGTGAATGTTGATATATTAAAAATATAAAATTTTTGACAACTAGTGCTGGCATCCGGGCAGAAATTTTTCGAGGCACAGTTATTCTTAGCGAAGTCTATATAATTATAGCAGTTGAACATAAATTAATTCATAAAAAAATCATTATAGGCATTTGGCTTTTAATGGTCCATATTTCCTTATCTTGCCTTTTTATTACCATTAACCCTTTGCACTTATCATAACAATAATATTTATTCACGTCCGCTACAAAAACAGGACTCATCAAGCCGCAAAATTTAATTGTGTTTTCTTTCAATAATACACTGCACTGGTATTATTATTGTTACTTTACTTTTCGCAATGTACATATACAATTCCGTATAATATGTTCGAATGTTACACACACATAAAAAAAATAAGTAACGAAAAAAAAAAAGAATTGACCACTGATATATCAGATATCTTCCTTTCTACTTGACAGCTTAATACGTTAATCTTTTTTCATAATTGTATTACCGAAATCCTTTTTGAGGGATATATGTAGGTACCTACATAAGAAAGAACATGGGATGAAAAAAAAACCATTCAACAATAGAGGGCGTCCAAAATGATATCTATTATCTGACAGTAGATGGCTGGTTTATTTCATTTAATAGTTAGGGAGCTGATGGTGACAATTTCGGTATATGATTTCGTCGTCATGATAAATATGTTACGTAGTTTACTACTATGCGAATAAGAAAAAATTTGTGTAGAGTTCAGATGGTGCTGACTTTTCCTGAAAATGAATTTTGAAAAAGTGTCTCCCATTGGATATATTGTGTTAAGGACGCTAAATATATAGTAAATTTGTGGAAGGTAGACGCCGCTCATTGCTGCATTTTTTCAAATAATTACAAATTTATTTTTAAAATCTAATTTAAAATAATGCAGCAGTGTGGAAATTTGTCTTTTACAAATTTATCAGGTCAATTTTTAAGTTCGTGCGTATTAATAGTATGCATGGAATTCACTATGACTCATTTACTAAACCAATACAATTTGGAACCTGTCGAAACTTGTCATCGTTTGACTAACATATTATTCAGTTCATCACCAACTTTCGTAAATATCGAACGCATTTTAGTACCCATAGAAGATGAATATAGATAATCAGTACAAACGTGCTGTGCTACATTTTTTATTTTCGTGTGGTGAATCTGCCAGGTATGCAGCGATAAAAATTAATAGTGTACATGGTGAACATACTATCAGTGTAAGGACTGCCCAGAAATGGTTTCAAAAATTTAAAGTTGGAGAAAGCAGCATTTATGATGAACCCCGTTCAGGACGTCCTGTTAGTTTTGATGATGACATTCTTCGAAATGTTGTGGAGTCAAAGCCATAATTAACAGTGGATCAGATCGCAGAAAGGATGAATTCTGTTTAATTGTGTTTTTTATATTATTTAAAAATTTACCAAAGAAATACGTACGAACTTATGGACTGACCTGATATTTACAAACCTTAAGGCAATATATCAATAGGAAACACGATAATATAATTTAAGGGAACTTTTCTTCAAATTTTCCAAAGTTCGTTTTCAGGAAAAGTCAGCACTATTTTGACTCCACTCAATTTTTTTCTTATTCACACAGTAGTAAACTACATAACGTACGAGTATTCATTAATGACGATGAAATCATATACCGAAATTGCCACCAGCCCCCTAACTACGTGTTCCAAATGTTAAATATAAACTGGACATAAGTATATTTGAAATTTGATAAACTAACGTTTTCTCTGTGATTGGCGATTGCTCAACTTTCTTCTACTAGAGACTAACGTTTTCTCTGTGATTGCTCAACTTGGTTCTACTAGAGGACAATTTTTGTTCTATTAATACAAAAAAAATTTCATTTGGATTTTGAAAAACATTTTTTACTTTTTTCTTTTACATTATCACAAAAAACAAAAAGAAAACGCAAATACCGGAAATTAAAATCGGCACAAAAAAATATAGAACAAATTAAACGGAAGTGAAATATTCTACTACCATAAAACGTTTATATATGTATATTTAATAAGTATTGTATTATGTATTCCATCCCTACAAGATGAGTCAATTAAACTTTTTAAACAAGTAAAACCTACGACTATATTTTACGTAATTACCGATATAGCGTGACCCAATTACAAAATTGGTCACGCCAACTTATGATTTACTAGCTCTCATGTTACGAGAACATTTAAAAATTCGTTGAAAAATTCTTAACTGCAAATTTCACTCCACCCTCAAAAACGGGCCATATTATTTACTACGTTCTGTATGTGAGAATTCTACTAAATCCATTTTTTGTTTACTCGAAAGCAAACTAAATTACTACTGGAAGTGGCACATTCGTTTATTTACCGTTGCAAAATTAGCACTTTTGTAATTATCCAGCTGTGAAATGCAAACAGAAAATTTTAATGATATTAATGATTTTAAGAACTTATTCATATTATAAAGTCATTTAATTCTATATATACTTGCATTAAATACGAGTAGTTCTAATCATTAAAGCTAGTCATGATTTTGAATTATGTTAATTAAAGCTAAAATTGGTAAGAAATAAAATAACAACTGCTTTTCATACGTTTACAGCACATGCAATATTTTGTACGTATTTTATACTAGTGTTTTACAATATTCGTATTTTATACTAGTGTTGCTGTTTTATATAAATATAAACTAAACGATATGGACGTATGAATAACGAAATTCTGTCAAAATTTTTTTTGTAGAATTTTGTTTTAGATAATAGTACAAACTAACGGCCCTGTCCTGGTTCGCTCTTTTGTTTTCATTTTAATTTCCTGCAACGAAATACATTCGTATACCGTATAGTTCTAGCTCATAACATTGACAAAATCAAAGCCGGATTTACATAAGAACATTTAGGGCTCGTGCCTCGAGGCCTTCACACAATAGGGGCCACCATAAAACTTAAAAGTAAAGGAATAAAATAGAAAGAATAAGAGAATAAAAGAATAAAATGGTTTTTCGTTGTTTTATTTTTGGTCGTCAACCCTATTTTTTGGAAAAATTTTAAAAATTCTCCAGGGAGGCTTGCACAAAAGTACATATTTAAGGATTCTCACATGCGAAGTACACAATGTTGATCGAAAGTTTCTATTACTGTTACAAGAAGTAATTTTAATTTTACTGAGTGCATAAATCGTTCTGTGATTTCGAGAATTTTTGTAATACATTGTTTTTCTTTACATCACTTTTTTAACCTTTTTGATGTTCTGTAAGGCCAAGTATTTATCAAACCTTTTTTGATACATTTTTTGAACTAGAGCTGCGTATTATCGAAATTTGATCCAATTGGGCGATGTGCCAAAGTAATTGCCTCACATTCGGGGCTGCTTTAACAATTGGAACAAATAATAACATAAAACAGAGGGTCTAGAAGTGCTCTATGTCAATTAAATATTCAGTTAATGGATCAAATATTCTGGTTAGAAACAAAAAACTTTCATTCCAGGATATAAAAAAAAATTAGCCCAAATTTGTTTAGAATTATATCAAAGTAGTTTCGATTAATTTTCGAAACGGGCATTTAGAAAAACAATATATTGATCGATGAAAATTACCGGAAAAATTTATCCATAATGAGAGACATTCAATAAATTTTTTTAAGATGCTTACAATCATATAAGAAATAAATGAGCAAAAGTTTTCAATAGTCCTAAAAATATAAATAAATACAGTGAACTTTCTTTTTTAAAAAAAAAAAAAAAAAAAAAAAAAAAAAAAAACTTTATTGAATCGTAGTTAACGCAAAAGTTGTATGAAAGGTTTCCGATCATTCAAAACTTTCCCTCTTGACTTGTGTGGACGTCACAATGAAACTGGTGTGATATTGTGTGAATCGTATACGATAATGTAGTTCGAGCGGTATTCTTATTACGGTCAATAAATAAAAACTATACAAAGCACTTCCTCTACACGATTGTAATAAGTATTAAAGTTTAAAATTTCCATTAAAAAGCTTTACACGTTAGTGTTCTATGATCAGTTTATGTGCAGACGTTATTTTCCAAGATTAATATAAATCTGTTACAAGTTTTTAATGTAGAATGCTTCTATCGTTTCAAAACTTGGATACCTACTAGATAGGTTCGATTTCTGATCACTGATCAGTGTCGAAATTTAGCCACGAGCGCTTATGAATCCAGGCTCAGATCGACAAAATTTAGGAAGCGGAAGGTCAGTGATTTCGTAATGATAAACCTTCATAAAAGTTGTTCGATTTTTTGGGGACCGCTTTGTGATCATCTTGAATTCAATCTTGGTCCATATTTTCCAGATTATTTGAAGGCCAACATTCAACTTATTTTTTTTTTAATAGAAACGTCTATTTTTCACTTCAGAAATGAAAAGAGAAGAAAATTTCACCCCAGAATGCTTAGCTTGAAGGTCATCCCAAGGTCACTTTTGCGTTTCGTTCATATTTAAGAAAAGAAAAAATTATTAAGAGTGATTCTGGAGAGATTTACCTGCTTTAGAAGTTGGGTTATTGGGTTATGACTTTGGATTTGACCATGACCCATAACTTCAAGGTAATTTTTAACGTCAGCTCATATTTTTGTAACAGAAATAACTATTTTTATTTCAAAAATAAAAATAAAAGGAAAATCACAGTTTACAACACAGTTTAGTCAACACAGTTTATTATGTTCCGAACTACCTTCGTGTAAGTTCGGAACATTATAAGATTGGTGAGTAACCGAAAATTTGAGAGAAGTGGTAAATCAGAGAATAAATCAGAGAACAAATGGTAAATAATAATAGAGTTTTACATTCATATATTGAATATACGCAAGAGGACTATGTATTGTATGTATTTCATGTACCTGTGAATTCTATGGTTTGGTGGCCAATGCACAATCAAGTTTACTTGATTGTACACAAAATTGCAATAAAAAAAAAAAATTTCTCTTTCTATTTCTATTTTATAGAAGCGTGTATATATTTATCTCTTTCTTTCGCTGTTTTTTCTTAAAATTATTAATAATGGAACAGATTCTAAAAATTGTTATCTTTGTCTAATAACTTATTTTAATACACAGAGAGCCATCTTTACGTATTTGTGATAATTACCGACCAGTCCACATAATTCATAGAAAACTTGTCTAATAACTTATTTTAATACACAGAGAGCCATCTTTACGTATTTGTGATAATTGCCGACCAGTCCACATAATTCATAGAAAAAATTATATACATATAGAATCCTATCAAAAATAGGGCCATATTTAGAGATGTGCACTGGTCTCGTGACGAGTAATTTTACCCAGTTTGACCGTCACAAAACGGTTTTGTGACCGATATAGTTATGACAAGACTGTCACAATTACCGCCATCTGGGAGAATACATTTAAATTAATGAATATTTTAGCGGGAAATTTGCATGCTTTAGCGGGAAATTACTGTAACATAGTGTCATTCGTCTTATGTTTATTTACTGTATATTGTGTTCATGAACATGTAATAAATCGAAATACTATTTCATTTTTTAATAAATAAATAAAAATATTTTATTATCTCAAAAATATCTAAAAATGAATAAAAAGATCTTCGTTTTATTATAATATATACTTATGTTATAATGTAAATCATATATTTAAGATATTGAAATAATAATTAGCCAAATTCTTTTTACAAACTATTATATTTTTCAAAAAAAAATCCGGTAAGTACATGCACTTAAAAACATTGATTTATTTCAGTAAATTATATAAGCATACTGGGATCAGACTTTACTATCAAGATCATAAAATAACGAAAAAAAACCTAGAAAAATTGTTATAACTTAACTAGGTAATCAATTTTCTGGAAAAAAAACCGTCACAAAACGTCTTAGGCTGCCTTTACACGATCAGTAATACTGTCAGCTGTGAACTAAAAAGATAGCGCTGTAGGTTTACAGACGGTGTTACTAACTTCATTAGCCTCCTACCTTTCGTCACAGTCTCGAAATCTTTCCATCAGGAGTGGTTTTACTTTTACTGTTAACTCAATTTTCACGTAAAATTAATCTCTTTGTTGTCTGTCGTTGTTATGATCCCTAACTTAGGATAGTTGAATATTTCCTCAAAACTGATAACAACCGTTGATCGCAGTTGACTAGAAAAATTTTAGTAAAATAAAAAATAAAATAAAAAAAATGTTTTTTAAGAAAAAGCTTTTATTTAAAAATGGGCTAAAAAAAAAGCTTTTATTTAAAAATGGGCTAAAAAAAAATAAAATAACTTTTGAGTGAAGTTTGAAACAATATGCAACATAATTTATGAATGCTTGAGGCGTTATCATTAATTATTTCTGTTTTGGATATAAATGTAGCTATTTTACTTTTCAGTAGTTACCAAATTTAATTAAACGCCTCAAGCTTTTATAAATTTTGTTGCATATTGCTTCAAACTTCACTCAAAAGTTATTTTATTTTTTTTTTAGCCCATTTCTAAATAAAAGCTTTTTCTTAAAAAACATTTTTTTACTTTATTTTATTTTCTACATTTTAGTGTGATTACAATTAATTTAAAAAAAAAATTAAAGAAGTAATTTTTTTACCTATATCTTAATCGGTTAATTTACCCTAATCAGACATAACTATGGAAACAAAAAATTGCAATGTAAAATCAATGGACAATATTTGACAATTCGAAATGTCAAAAAGTTGCATAGGACTAAAAATCAACAATTTTGGTTTGGGACGAACTAGGGAAAAACTAATTATACAATATTGCATTGTCATCAAGGTTAGACACGTATGCAAAATTTGAAACCTCTAGCTCAATTAGAACCTGTCTAAATTTTGATTCCAAGATTTGATCTAAACCAACATACTAACATATCAAGTTAAATAAAAGCTTTTAAAAAGAAACTTAAAATAACGCTTATAATACGTTTAAAGAAAGTGGTTCTAATAATAATTTTTATACTCAAACTTTCTTCTTTGTTAATCCAGATGCATGTCAACCATTCAGAAAAATGTTTTGAAAAGGCTAGCAGAAAGTGAACTAATATTTAAGATTATTAATTAGACAAATTTGATATTAGATATTATAAAATAATTTACATTTATGTGAAAATTATAAACAATTTTTATTTCTTGTTTTATATGTACATAGGTACATATGTCTGAAGTCTGAAATAATAAAAACAACAGTAACATTTACACATTATGTGAAATTTAAACAAACACTCATACATGTACGATTAAAATTGTACAATACGAGTGGACTGGTTGATGATATGTACGTCACACTATAAACATGAAAACACCACAAACAAACAAACAAACAAACAAACAAAAAACATCCATTTCTACCTTACTCAAATGAATATAGCATTTGTCTGAAATCGTTAACTTGAAACATAACATGTATGGCTTTGATTATTTCATTTATTTTGTCCTTGTATAAATAAGTATACATAGGTTGATTCATTCATATCTGGAATCAGCGACAGAGTCATTGTACAGAGATGCATGTACACGATCAGTAATACTGCCAGTACTTACTGAAACAAATAATGAATGATTATTTTTATAATATAAATTCTATACGTAGTTATTTCACTGCTATCAAACCACGATCTACAGTACTGTTAGTATTTCGACACGTTGTGTTGTCCTGTAACGTATTACTTGAAGAAAGGAGACTTAACAGACGGACTAGAAGGTGGGCATTGTTATCTCTAAATGGATGTTATTGTTCTTTATCTGAACGACTCGTGTAGCCGTTGAGTCGAACCAACGAAGATTATCCTTCAAACGTTGGAAACATGCCTTTGACTCGATGCAAGAATACCTATGTCGGCCGAAACATGGTCAAATGTGAACGTTCGACGCATGTCATTGGACTCTTTTGATTTTGAACAAAGGCCGCACGATGTGTAGGACCATCATATGTGCAACGTTGAAAGATGTTCGTAGCTTCGCATAGAATCGGCTTAAAATTAGGAGCCGGAGAATCACTGTTGCTTTAAACACTCCTATGAGAAAATAAATGTTCAAAAAGTGAATTTTGCTAAGTTTTGATATGCAACTTTAGATGAAGTTTCTTGTGAAAGGGAGGAAAATAGGCCCAATATAGTACATAAAGAAAGATTTATTATCTTTAAAATGGTTTTATTTCAACCTTTTAGGATGAACGGCTTATGAAATATTATGTGCATTGATATTATTAGTATAATTTATAATAGCGCCCCTACTTTCGCTCCTTTCCATTGTTGTCCGATAGACTGTAATAGTCAAATTTTTCCGATCAAAAAATATGACTAAAAATTAGAATTAAAGCTTATTTACACGGTGATAGTTTTTGTGATAGTTGCTATCATGCAAGCTACTACCACAAGAACTATCATCGTGTAAACAGCGTGATAGTCACTATTGAACTATCATGATAGGACTATCACACTATCAGGTTTGACCTGATAGTTTAGGGACTATCATGATAGAGATTGCAACTATCATCGTCACTATCATCGTGTAAACGGGTTTTAAGTACCTACTATCGCCACTACTGACGCCATGATGCCACCGCGCTGAATTACAAATTGTTTAACTCCAACAGAACATATTTTATATTGTTGATTGTTGCTATTTAAAATTAACAAAACAGTTTTGACAATAATAAACATTTAAATATTAATAAAAAATTATTAAATAATGTCGGAGAAGCTTGATATTATTGCAATTCTGGAAGAATGCCAACATTTTGAATGTTTACGAAAAAAAGCTCTCCTGATTATAAAAAGAGGGCAAAAAGAGATCATACAGAAGAAATTTTGAAACATTTTTTTGGAAAAAATATTATCAAGCATAAGTTTCCACATTGTACACATAATAACAATGCATAAAATGCGTAATGTATGGTAATATCTAATGTTTTTCACATTGCTTTTAGTAGTTTCAAAATTCCACCACTAGAGGTGCACGCATAATACCCATAAAACTATCACCGAATTATCACAACTGTTATTTACGTGTAAACAGACACTATCATAATGATGACTATCACGATTCCTGTCATGATAGTACTATCACAAAAATACTATCATCGTGTAAATAAGTTTTTACTCTAATAGTATCAAAGATCATTATTATTAGTCTCATATAAAATATTCTATATTAGTCTTTAAAATTTAAGATCAACCCATATTACAATATGTTGTATTTCGTATACACAAAATAAATACAAAATATGTATATTTAATTATTATTTAACAAAATTTAATTAAAATATATAGTTATTGTGTATTTATATATAGCTGTAGATATTAGTAACAAATCTTTTGTTTGCTTTAGTTAATGAAAATTTCCAATAAAATTATTTAAATACGTACATACACGTGTATACGCGGGTGCGTAGATATATATATATATATATATATATATATATATATATATATATATATATATATATATATATATATATATATATATATATATGTATATATATATATATATATATGTTATATATATATATATATATATATATATATATATATATATATATATATATATATATATATATATATGAGGAGTCAGATTGAATCGTCGTAGTAGGGTAATTAAAATGAAATCCAATTTTCATTAAATTCGATATTGATAAAATATTGTCAATAATGGACACACATGAAAATTAAAAAAATTGGAGATATTTTCCAAATTTTTCACCGCATATGATATTATTATACAAAAAACACTATAAAAAATTAAACAACAAAAGCGCAGTAAATTTTTTTTAATGTATACTTACCTCCTGTTCATAAGTACTTCCTCTGTTCAGTCTTCACTATTAAGATAAAGTGACAAGTCAAATCACGTAATAAGTGATAGCAATTGCGCTGATGACTCAAAAACAATAGTTGGATTGACTGTGATTTTGATTTATTCATGCTTATTCTCGCCACTATTACCGCGAAAAATCGAGAGGTGACTGTATTTGTATTATGATTTTTTTTAGTATAGGATTAACTGTAAATATAATTTAGGACTACAGATAAGAAGTAATGCAAATTAAAATTCGGGCTACAAAGCATACCATTTTTCATAGCTGTTTGCGTAGTACACGCTAACGCTATACATAGGAATAAACTTACTCTTATATCACAGTATTCCTACGCCATACGATGCGACGTTGAATATATTTAGTGATTATTTTATAGACAAAAGATTTTCTAAATAAAAATCTGTTCAATATTCTTAAGAAAAAACGAAACTATATAATCCCTCTATCTGTCCCTATTCCCCTATCCCTTTATCATCAACATAAATGTATAATACTTGTAAATAAATATTCCATTTTTCTTTAGGGAACACGATCGGAACTGTTTGTTGTATTTACTTTTTTATTATGTATGGATAAAAGTTTATACTGATACATACAAAAAATTTTGTGAAAAATAATTTTTAATATTACATAAAAAAAAGTTTTTCGGCTCGAAAATTTCCCGGAAGTTTTTAACCGTATGGAAAAAGGACGCACCATTAGAAACGAATAAATAGATTCAACATAGCCCTAAATTTTCGCAATTACCCACAACGATTTCAACTGACGGAAACTTTTAGCTTTTACCATTTTTAAATCCAGTAAGCTTTTTCAGAGTGAAACGTTGATTGTATAAAACCAAATATGCATACGTAGACGTGAATACTGGTTACCGGATGGTACTGTATGTGGTGGTGGGGGGTGGTTAATTTTGAGGAGGTGGTAATATTACACACATACACACAATACTTCAATATTTTAACTTGTTCGTTCCATTAACGATGCATTTCACTTACCGCTTCGGCGGTTACGTCATGACACACTTAAATAGCAATTACAGTTTCAGCACACAAAAATTACATGAAATAAATTATGTTAAAATATAAATTATATCACCACTGCGCATATGCGAAACATGTTCGTGTACAGGGTGGCAACTTTATGTTTACAGTTACGGGTTAAAAGTGTTAAAGTGCTGATTTGTCATGACATCAGTTATCAGAGAATAATTTTTGTGTTGTTATGTATGCCGAATGACCTACCCACACTATATAGTAAATCAGACATTCTTGGTTACCGACAATTGTTCCACAGAACAACTGCGGTTGGTTTGTAGCAATATTATACTTTGAATTTTTTTTTATAAAACTTATATAATTTATTATGATTTATTCTATCTATGACAAAAAATTTTTCTTCAAAAACCCAATTGTACACTATGTTGAGTTCTAACTGGGTAAGAACTAAGAATATTAAATTCAGATAATTCTTTGGTAACAAGAACCACCCGAAAAACTCACAGTTTTAAGTTTCGATGATTTTTCTATTTTTATTATCTAAAAATGTTGGGTAGTTAGTTGTGCTGGGCTATAAATTATGAAATATCTTCTAATTTATATAGATCCGAGATGTAACCCATGTGTAAACCTGCCTTAATTAATTTTTCCTATTTTCTCTTAGCTAATTACAACACAAATCAGCTAATGGTTCTTCCAATAGCCAAATATCATACCTAAATTGGGCGTCTAAGATTTTTATTGATAATGCTATCTACTCAAAATACAATTCAGCTATGAAAACAAATCAAGGATGCTTTTGCTTCTACAAAGTTTTACAGCCAATAATGCAAATTTCGCCCTCTAAAATTTAAACCCTAGCTACTCCTACTTGCGAAATTTTGAAAAAATTTATATTATTATGTAGGTAGTTATAAAAACAAAAATATAAAAGTTTCAATCTTTTATTTTTTGAAGATAATACTTATAGAAAAATTTCATAAGATACCAATTATTTCCAAAATAACAAAAAATTGAGAAAAGTGAGATTTACGGACAAAGCAACTTTTTGCATATTTTTATATTTTTTTTATTATTAAAGATCTTATTTTTTCGATTGTTCGATAAATATTCTATTCGGTAATATACAAACTAGTTATTTATTGAAGCCGTTAGCTTTAGCAGAATATACTTAATATTTACTGTCATTGTCTAAATTAGTTTTAAACTAATTGTGGTTTGTAGTTCTGCTAACTGGCGAACTATTCAAGCTATTTAAAAGGATAAAAATTTAAATTTACCGTTGGCCATTACTCGTAAACGCCATAAGATATAAGTCTGTAATTCGACTACTTAAGCTATTCTGCGGATACCACGGCACAGATACCTGTTTTTGGCTAATTTGTAATTGTAACGGAATATTTCCACCCTGTACATGTTTATGTGTGGACTAATGTTATTACGTTGATTATAAAATATGATATAACCATTTTCAAGAATTTTACTTACGTAAAACTCGTTCAATTAAGGATATTAAAGAATATAATTACGTGAAAAATCTGTTACGGTACGACGTTTCCTGGTTTCTTTTTTCTCTTTGTGATGTGGCAGGAATTACGTACGGGAATGTGATTTACAGGAACGTCCAGATAATTTCGTTTTGAAAATTGTTCAGACATTTTTCTCGAATACGTATTCGTCGGTTTATAGAACCAGCAATACACTTTTTAAATATTAAAATAATATATTCATTTTGGTCTGATTGGTTGATATGATATTCTTACGATCTCTTTCCAGGCGAAAGGAAGAAGCATTTGATTCTCAGAGAAGGAAATGTCTCAGACATGTCTTGCTTTATAATTCTCATTTCTTTATAAATTTGTTTATCAATTTTACCCTTTTGAAATATTTGGCAGCGACGTCTAAGCGAATGTCGATTAACTTTGGCTTCATGCATCTGGTCGTTTCTGACACATTTGAATGGTGTCAAATGGTGTTTTAGATAGGTAAGGGTTTTTGCAAGATTTGTTACTTATTAAATTTTTAAATAATCTACATACCTACTTAATAAAACTCTAACACTCACTGACTAACAGAAAACGCTCAGCATAAACCGATCTGTCCAGAAGCATAAAATTTCATACAGGAGTCCTTTTGAAAATGTAGGTATCCAGGAGAATTTTTGAAAATTTGACCTCTGAAATTTGTCATTTTTATCATGTTATTAAAAATATGAAAACTGGTCGTTATGCTTTAAAGGGGTAAAATTAGAGACGAAAGTTTATATGGGAGATACGTCATTTTTGAAGTTAGAAACGTAGAAGTATAAATTGTTCAAATTGTACTTTCAGGAAGAATTGTTCAAATTGTACTTTCAATTTCAATATACCTAAATCAATTATTATAATTGTTTTTAAGCTAATTTTACTTCTCGCACTATTGTTTATTTATCGCATTGTTATTTCATGTCTACCGTGGGCATAAACAAACATTCGGAAAATGTAACCTTATGCGCACACGGGCGACATTTGATCTGTGTGTTAAAAAGAGAGCTAAAAAGAATTAACTCTCTCTCCAATACACAGATAAGATAGGAGTGACGAAAATGTCATGATAAGAAAAGTCGCCCGTGCTCTGGGGATAACGTACCAGTATTGTCAAAATCATCGGTAAATACATAAAAATACACGAACTTGCTAAAAGGATTTATGAGCCCAGTGTGGTACTGAAGAAATAATTTTAAATGATCTTCCTTCGAAAATATCTTTCCAAGAAACTTTTACAAGACAAATTTAATTTATACATTGTCAATTTTATTCTTTCTTTAACAAAATTAAGAAAAGTTAACAAAATATTTTCATTACAACTTTCCAAATACTAATTAATTGACACACACACACACACAGCAAGATGGCGGAACGGGGGAGCTTGAAAACTGTGAAATTTAATTGCCCTTTGTGTATAATATTTGTATGAAACTAAAATAAAATGTAAATTAAGATTATGTTTGAATTTTAAAATTTTTCACTCAAATTAAAATCGTACACGGCTAATATTGTTTCATTATTATTAAAATCTTGAGAAGTTTGTTTAAATTATGTATTCTCATCAAAAAGATGTAGGTAGTAATCCAATATTTATAAAAGTTGTAAATTTATTTTATTTCTTAATAATTGAAAGTTAAGGTAAATTGATCCCTACTTTAGAGAAAATTAAGTAAACAAACTCATACGAATTCGTTTATTATCTTTGAAGCTAAAACAAGCTCTTTTGTAATTTCATTGTTAAAAATTACCATATTTGAAAGTGTAAGCTTTTTTTTTTTTTTTGGGGGGGGGGGGGTAATAAATTTAACCCTAAATTGATACATTTGTCTACGCGGCACATAAATCATACCCAGGCACTGTAAATTTTATGAATTGGTTAATAAGTAGGTACTCCATGGCTTACTAGCGAGTACCAATGTTGGTATTAATCGACTGAATTCTTAATCGATTAATAAATCTGATTTACTTTTTAATCGATTAAATTATTCACGATTAAAAAAGACTGGGGCAGGTCGGGGGGGGCAAAACGAGGTAGGGGAGCGGGGCAAAATGGGGAGAGGTGGGGCAAAATGGGGTACCCCAAAAATTTGGTAAAAATTTTTATATTTTCAAATTTGATAATATTGAAAACCAAATAAATATATTATATTATATTATAAATATATTATATCAATATTTACAAAAAATATTGATAATATAACTTTATGTAGTAAGAATTATTAAAAAAATAATTATTTTTCACTTCTGGATCCACTACTAATATAAATGGTGATTCGTTTTACGTAAATTACTCCTAAAAAGATATTATTATTTAGTAGCTTCGTTTTCTTATGAATATATTTATAATCTTACATTATTAAGGGGTACCCCATTTTGCCTGCAAAAAAAAAAAATTTCTTACGGCAGCTCGAAATTTTATTATTTTACTTTAATTACGACTGAAAATAATAAGATTCAGCATATTTCAGTCCTTAAAATCATAACGGTTTCTTAAGTACCCCGTTTTGCCCCCCCCCCTAGTAAATCACGTTAATCATTAATTGGTATTATTAATAAATTGAGAAACATGATTAAAAACAAATATGTAATATTTAATAAATTTTATAATATATATAATAAAAGTGCAATACCAGTTGTACTTCGTTATATCCTTATTATAATATAGGTGAATACAAAAATTTATTAGGAAATTAACTTTCCAAAATTATTAATTTTTATGTTGAAAATTGTGAAAAATTAACTATTGACAACCCCGAGTTGATCTAGTGATTAGCAACTCCGCTTCTTGTCTGGTAGATCGTGAGTTCGAAACCAACCGGGGGAGAAGAGATACATCATCTACATTACCATACCTCATTATCTGTCAATAATTCACACCTACATTAAAATCAATAGACCTACACTACGACGGTGCATATGACCTTAGCTGTTGCGCACTTAACCAATAGAAAAAAAAAACTATTGAGTAAGGAACCCTAACTCAATGCATTTCGAATTAATACTTGGTAATTTTTACATTAAAATATTATAATGGATAGGTGAATTTTCAAATATGAATTATTTTGAAAAATCATTTTCTATAAAATAATGAATGTATATGTATTTGTAATCGATTGTATGTTCAACAGCAATAAAATATTGATAGACGGATGCAATTCGTGTGTTTCCTTTATTCCCATAAGACGAAATATTAAGGATGAGTCGACCATTTCCAACTGGGATGCAGTTTTGGGTAGTAGTAGAGTAACGGTCGAAGTTTTTTAAATTAAATAATAATAGGATGAATTACATAATAAGTAATTGTTTCTACATCATTTAATTTTTTTAAAAAATTTTAAAGAATTCCATACAAGAAATGAGGTTTGAATGGCAATCGTATCAATCGTATCAAATGTTCAACTAATTGTAAATCGTACAACGGATCGTTACTTCTATAGACCACATTACATGCTTTGGGTGTATAAAAGGTTAAATTACGACTATATAAAAAGCCATTACCCTGATTGGATCACTAGTTTCTACATCCACAATTCTTTTCTTAAAAGTCGTAAAGCTTATTTATGTAACATTGATAAAATTAAAAATATTTAAAAAAAATATATAATATTTGATTGACATATATGTACTATTGAAAATATTTAAATGTTTATGTAGATATATACATAAGTATCTACATATTTCCGATATTTCTAATTTAAATCAATATTTTGAATTCGAAAAGTTAATATGTAATTTGATTTGAATAAATGTAAATACATTGTATGATTGCTTGAATTTAAATAAATGTTTATTTAATATATTTATACATACATTTAAAAACATAATATATGTACGTATCTATATACATACGAACACGTATAAAAATGGAATTTTCCGAAATTTGCTAACATTAACATATCTTATATTACGTTATGGAAGTTTTATGCAATTCAGGCAGAATTTCTTTAAAAAAAATTCCTTAAAAGATTATTTTAATTTTTGATTGGTTCTGTATTCAGTGGAACAAGATAATTTTAACGTCACTTTCATCGTCTTTAAGATCTCTTGAGTAAAATTTTGTCAAGATCTTTTCAGTTTCTTTTTTTTAATTTAAGCCCTATTTGGTGTCATTGATGGACAATTTTGACATAACGTCCATTTAAATTTTATATTCTAAATATTTGTACAAAATCAATTCCTTGTAACATTTCATTTCTCTTGCTCAACGACTCTAAAGTAGTCATATTTATATTTCGGTAGTAAATCTAATTTTCAAAAAATTTTGTCAAGGTCGGTGAAGTTGTTTAATTATAATTCTATTCGATAAACGTGGGGATTAATTTCAAACTCTCCTTACTTTTAAACCAGATATTGTGAAATTCTTTGCTACATTTATATTTCAAAAGCATTTTTAATTTTCATACCTTGAGATTTTATCATAAATATGTAAGTATTCATTTTAGTATATTGGTATTCTAAAATAGTTAATGACAAGCGTTGTATATGCTAGGGAGGGTCTCTTAGGATTTTGAAAATGAAATTAAAAACATATAATACTCGTATATTAACAATAATCTTTAAGATAATAATTAACAATTACTGATTTAATGTGAATATATTTCTTCTAAAATCTTCGAAAACTACCAAATTTACTTCCTGCTCAGTTCGATAGTTATTCCATTGGCGATACGTTTTGACACATGAATGCCATTTATAACAACCAAATTTCTATTAAGTTTTCACCAGATGAAACAATTTCATAACCGCAATAAGCAAGGTGACAGAAATAAATGAAAAATTAACTCACCTTATCACCGAGTGAAGATAACAAAAATATAAATCATCCAGAATCATCTCGTTCAAGGATTACTTATTCCACCTTTTTTTGTCATTTACCTTGCGCCTGTTTATTCACCAACCAAGAGAAAACATTCTATACAATATCTATTTTCATGTAACTTTTTTTTTTTCAAATAGATTTTTTATTAAAAAAAAGTTTCATAAGGACTTATTAGATTATCTACAGAGTATAGAACGGACGCGATATTTTAACGTAATGCAGATTGTGTGATCTGAGTAGATGAGTCGACCGTATTGAAAGTAGTCTAAGTCAATTTCTTAAAGAAAAAAGTAAGCTGGTTTTTCTTTTACCTTTTCATATTTAAACAAACTGTAAACCAATATTTCCAAAAAAAAATAATAAGATCTTGTACACAAAAAATTAACTAGATTGAAATTATAAAAATTTAATTTGAAACCGTCCCAAATTCCATTTTAAGAGTTCCAGATTGATATATAAAGTATACAAAAATTTATTGTTTGTTCTCCAGATATATTAAAGTTAGTATAAAATAACGTGAAAAATTACCGTCATTTTAAATGGAGTCTTGAAACTTGAATACTAACAATTTAGAATACTAATGGGAAAAGGACACATTGCTTAAAATTATGTTAAGTGCGATTTTTAATAACTGAATCCTAAAAGATGTTTTATAAAACATCTAAAAAACATGTAAAATAGACAACTTTAAATATAATACAATCACTACATGGAGAGGAAATTCATAGAAAAATTACTGTGCTCAACACTACAATCGACGTGTAAAAGGCGAACATATTCAATTTTGTACGGTAAAAATATGAAAATTATAATTAATCATAGAAAATTTAAAGGATAGAATATTGTTTCCGTAATATTAGCTCCGTAAAATTTGTAAAACAGCACAGTAAAAAGTTCCATTGCCGACAAAAAAATATTTTTTAATTATTTTTCTTACAAAAATTACCATGCTGTATTATAATATTTGAAATGCAGTGAGGAATACACTATTCGAAGAAATATTGGATATACTACCTCATTGGTGGGATCGAGAAATTGAATACTGAATTGGCGCATTTTTTCTTTAAAATTATCTTACTGAATTATCCTTGAACTTTGTATTTATTCTGAATAAGATAAAATATTGTGATTTCTACAACACAAATGTGAATTGCGATTGCTACTTAAAAGCAGTTTAACATAAAGAACTGTCAACCGAAAAATACTTCAGCTGTGCAGTTATATTTTTGCTAGTTAACAGTTTTCTTTGTTAAAGTGAAATTTAAATTGATGAATTCTATCTTGAAACCAAACTGCATTATTTCTGGTTATATCATTAAAAACAATTGAATAGTTGAATAGTTGTACCACTTTGTGCGATCTGACGACACACAAACGGACCACCAAACAGACACAAAACTTAGATTGTCCAGAAAGTTCTAAAACGTAAAATGTGCGTGAAAATTTTCATTTCGTGGAGAAGAAATTTTTATATTTCAAAAGTGATCACAATGCTTCAGCTTCTTTACTTTTGGAAGCAAAATACAAACCTCTCGTGTAATAATGAGTGAATAAAAGTTGCACTTTTTCAATTACATAAGGAAAATTTGTATGCGTATTTTTTAAAGAAAATCTTATTCCTTGAATGGCACTTACTCCTCTTCACAAATTAAAGATGTTATTTTATTAATTTTGAAAGTGACTTAAATTATTTATGGTCATCAAAAACGTATTATTCTTTTAATAATCTTGGAAAAACCATACATTTTTGGAATTAGTTACCAATATTTTTAAAATTAGAGTGCAAATCTTAAAATATTTCAATTCAAAAATAAATGGCCAGTTTCAAAATAAGCGGCTCCTAAAAGCGTGCTAGAACAAACAGGACGAAGGAATAATAACTAGCTATCGATGTGTGTGTGTGCCGGGTATATTCATGTTTACTAATACTTTATAATAGCTTTCTTTTATCCACTGGGTTACTACTATTACGCCTGTAACATAATTTGTCGGTATCCAATGTGTTGGTTGTTAATGGGAAATTTGTATTATGAGACGTTACTACCTAGCCCGAATGTTTATCTAGAAAATTACTAGATTTTTTCGTTTTTTCGGGACATCGTTTTTTCCATCGTTTTCATTAATGGAAAAGTAACGTTACCTGTCTCGTTATATCTAGCTAACGATGAGCAAAGTGTACGGATGGCCAAACCGAGTGGATTTTCGTCACGTACTTTAATAGGATTTGACACCTCGTTATTTGATTATCCCTGTGTCTTTATTTAGGTTTTTTTTTTTACATTATATTGCGGTATAATGTGTGAGAAATCTCTTCACGTTGCGCTTAATTATTACATGCTGATGTGAAGATAAGATGCTTTACGTTTGTGCTATGGAAAACTTGTGTTTAACAGAAAGGGATAATCCTACAGATGTGTTTGGTATTAATGAAAATAATAGATGAAAGAATTAGTTTTTTGGTTTCAAATCGAAATAACGATATAATTAATTTTTATTGCGAGTGCTTCAGAGAATTTTAATTGTAAGTAGATAATAATATTTTCAGTTTAAATACAATTGAGCCCTTGAATCTTTGTATCGCAAGTGGTCTCTGTTGACTTACTCTTAGACTTTTCTCTCATACGTATGGATCCGGCCGGAAAGTAAGGTAGGCCTATACTATACGTAGATTAAAAATTTAAGATTTGACCCTTACTGTGATTTTTATAAATTAGATCACATGGAAGCATTTTCTAAAATTAGTCTCTGTTTTAAAAAATTATTATAGACAACGTTAGTATTTTATATAGAATAAATCTCATCTTTAATCCAATACTTCAAGAGAAGTTTTGTAAAAAATGAATTAAAATCAAATATCACTCTGAGTTGGTCTTGGTCAGGGCAGTAGCTCAGTAGGAAGTTCAGACAGTTCGAAGGACCACAGAAAATAGTATAAATAAAAGAAAACACTATAATTGTTTAAAATTATTTTAATGATGAAAATGTTACACATTTATTTTAATTAGTAATGTTTTTTATTTGATTAATTATTGTTTTAATTTATTGTAGTTTGAATAATTTTTTAAATATATAAAAATATTAAATATAAAAATATTTAAAATTTGATACACATAAATATTAATATAAAAAAAGAAGGAAAATTTTAGGAAACTTGTTAACAATCAGACAGTAAACAGACACCCGTTCAGTTGGGTGGTTATTTCAGAACATCTCTCCGCAGACTGTGTCAGATTAGATTTTTTGTGTGTTGCTTTTTTGTGAAGCACACAACCAAGGTCCGTTTGATCGGTTTTTGTAGCGTAAGCAGTAATAAGTCATGCAAGGCATTACGTACGTATAAGACAACTAACAGTTTATATAAATTAATTCTTTGGTAAGAATTTACCATTTCTCCCCGCCAGCGAAAAAGTCAAAAAATTATAAGAATCAGAGACAGAAATTTTCAGTATTCAGATATCAGTTAATTCACAGGCAGAGGACACAGTTTGTGAATTGCACGTTTATAAGTGCCAGATGAAGTTTTGACTAAAGCAGATCGCACTTTATTATCACGCCCAGGATAAACTTCTAAAATTCTCCCTAGTTGCCAAACCTGTGGAGGCAGATTGTCATCTTTGACAAGAACAAGAGTATTTGGCTTCAGATTTTCAGTTTCAGTTTGCCATTTATTTCTTTTTTGAAGTTCAGTTAGGTACATAGTTGACCATTGTTTCCAGAATTGTTGTACAATGTACGTCATATGTTGATACGTTTTTAAACGGTTTACAGAAAGATCAGTTAAGTCAGGTTCAGGAATACTAAACATAGCACGTCCGATCAGAAAGTGGGACGGAGTCAAGACCTGAAAATCATTCACGTCATCAGACATTCCACATAAAGGACGTGAATTCAGAATTGATTCAATCTGAATCAGACAAGTGGACAGTTCCTCGTATGTGAGGTGTGTATTTTTAACAGAACGATGCAAATAATACTTAATTTGCTTAATCAGACTTTCCCAACTTCCTCCCATGTGGGGTGAATTTGGAGTAATAAATTTCCAGTGTATTCCTCTTTGAGCCACAAAGTCATGAATACCTTTCAGATTTTCAGAATTCTTAAAGAATGAGTACAACTCATGCAGTTGATTGTCAGCACCCCTATAATTTGAGGCATTATCAGAATAAATTGTGTGTGGTAGCCCACGCCGCCCTATGAATCTTTTTAAGGCAGCCAGATAAGATTCAGTTGACAGATCAGTGACAAGTTCAATGTGTACAGCACGAACTTTCATGCACACAAACAGTGCAATATAAGTCTTCACTAATGGAGCTTTCCTCAAGCGTGAAGATTTAATAAATACAGGCCCGGCGTAATCTTGGCCAGTAACCTCAAATGGATATCCAGGATTCAGTCTATCAGAGGGTAAATTTCCCATTATTTGTTCAGCGTTTCTCTTTTTGAAACGAATACAAGTGACACATTTATTTATTATCTTTTTTATTTGATTTTTGCCATTTATTGGCCAGAATAACAAACGAATGTTTGCCAGAACAGTTGCAGCACCTGCATGCAGAAGTTTTTTATGATAACTCTCGAAAATTAGAGTTGTTACATAATTTTCAGAAGGCAGTATCAACGGATGCTGTTGATCAAAAGGCCGTTTTGCATTTTCTAGACGACCTCCAACCCTCAACAAACCTTGTTCATCAAGAAAAGGTGTTAGAGAACGTAATTTACTAGTTTTAAAGGAAGAGTGAGAATAAAACAGATTATTTCTCAGCAGTTGAATTTCTTCATGAAATTCAATGTTTTGGACAGTTTTTACAATGAACAACATTGCATTTTTAAGTTCAGTAACAGTCAGTGGGCCTAATTGCCGATTGTCTTTCAGACGAGCATTGTGGACAAATCTCAGAACATAAGCATACGTTCGTTGAAGCTTATGAAAGTTTGAAAAGTTTTTGAAACTTTCCATTAAGTCGTTTTTTACTATTAACGAACATTTTACAGTTTGCCGTCTTATTTCAGGCAGTTCAGATAAGTAATCAGTCTTATGAGGAATTTTAAAGTCTTCCTCATCAAATTCAGAGGACAGAAAATCAGGACCAGACCACCATGTGTGGATATTTTTTAGTTCAGCAGCATTAGTTCCGCGTGATATATAATCAGCTGGATTATTTTTAGAATTTACATGCAGCCATATAAAGTTTTTAGTCAATTCTTGAATTTGACTTACTCGATTGGCAACGAATACTTGCCACCTTGTAGGAGATTCTTTCATCCATGACAAGGCAATTGTAGAGTCAGTAAACAGAAATACCCTTGAAACAGGTAAATTTACAGTATTGTGCACTCTATGCATTAATTTTGACAGAAGTAAACAGGCATTTAGTTCCAAACGAGGTATAGTTACAGTTTTTATTGGACAGATTTTTGATTTTGCAGTCAGTAATTTACAGGAAAAAGATTCGTTGTTGTATTTAACACGAATATAAATACAGCAGCCATATGCTTTGGAACTAGCATCAGAAAACCCAATCAGTTCAATGGATTTAAATTCAGTTGAGTTGAAACACCACCGAGGTATTTCAAAAACACTGTTCAGTTTCAGATTCTCAATAAATGTAGACCATTTATCTTGAATCTTCAGAGGGACAATTTCATCCCAATCAGTGTCAGAAAGCCATATTTGTTGCATTATTAACTTTCCAGTAACAATTAATGGACTTATGAATCCTAAAGGGTCAAAAAATGATGCAATACATGCCAGAATTTTTCTTTTTGTGAAGTCAGATTTTTCAGTAAAGTTTTCAGTTTTTAGAATTATTCTGAAAATATCAGTGTTAGGTTCCCAGAGTATACCTAAAGCTTTAATTAAAACATTTTCAGAACTTTTTGACAAAAGTTTATTTTCAGGAATAACGTTAGTCAGTTGTGGATTGTTGATTCCCCACTTATGAAGATACAGTTTGCCACTTTGCAACAGTGAAGTTAATTCAGATATTAACTTTTTAACAGTTTCTAGGTCATTGTGACCGCTCAGAACGTCATCCACATAGAAACTATTAAGTACACATTCAGATCCCAAAGGATATTTATTTTGCTCATCTTGAGCCAGTTTATTCAGAGCCCTTGTAGCTAAGTATGGAGCAGAACTTGTTCCATATGTGACAGTGTTCAGTTTAAGACAGTTCAGTTTTTCATCAGGATTATTACGCCAGAGTACTTTCTGGTACTCCTGATCAGTAGAATGAACTTTAATCATTCTATACATTTGCTTGATATCAGCAGTAAAGGCATATTTATACATTCTAAATCGTAAAATGATATCAAACAGTTCAGGTTGTACTGACGGACCAACCATCAGACAATCATTCAGAGACAGACCAGATGTTGATCTAGCAGAGCCATCAAACACCACACGCACCTTCGTGGTAGTGCTTGCCTCATTCACAACAGAAAAGTGTGGAAGCCAGAAATCTTCCCCAGTACTAAACTTAGCTTTTGTAAAATCAGATTCAGTATATTCTGCATGACCCAGTTCTAAATATTCATACATGAATTTTTTGTATTCAGAATACAATTTTTCATTTTTTATTAATTTCCGTTCCAGATTATAGAATCTACTGAGTGCAACAGAAAAGGATGCCCCTAAACCTTGAGTAGGTTCAATCTTAAAAGGCAATTTTACAGTCAACCGTCCATCTTCAGAACGAGTTGTATTTTTCAGAAAGTGTTCTTCAATCTGCTTTTCCTCAGCAGATGACACTTTTGTTGTTGGAATTGATTCCAACTCCCAGAATTTTGGTATTAATAAATTTACATTGTTATCAATGTTTTCAGATTCAGTTTCAGACAAAAAAATGTTTCGTGTAACAGTATTGCATACCACAACTGGCAATGCAGCAGTTGAATTACATGTAGGTGATTCGCCACCAAAAACATACCCAAAGTGAGTATTTTGTAGTGAAGGAAGACCTTTTCCTAACACTATATGACCAGTCAGTAGTATTTTCATAAATACATCAGTACCTAATAAAAGGTCAATTTCAGAGGGTTCAAAATATTTTGTATCAGCCAAATTACTTTGAATTCCAGCAGGCAGTTTTATTTTTGAACAGTCCACCAATTTTTGGGGTAATTTACAGGTTATTTTTGGTAATACAGCACAGGAAATATCTGAACAGAAATTGTTTACAGCAGACTTAATATGAACATTTGCAACTTCGTTCACATAAGTTAAACCGCTAGAAATACCTTGTACTTCTATACGTTGTTTATCCGTTTTACATTTTAAACGGTTACAGAGTGCCTTTGTCATAAAGTTTGATTCCGATGCACTATCCAGCAGACATCTTACAGAAATGAATTTGTTGTCAGAGTTTTTAACTAAAACCGTAGCAGTAGGCAGAAGCATTTGTTTATTTTTATCACATTTTTCAGACAATACATAAGTAGATAATATCTTAGTTGCATTAGCATTCGAATTTTTATTATTACACAGTAATACATTATGCATTCTATTGCAATTGGAACAGGCATTTGCATGACAGTTTTTTATTAAGTGCAATTTAAAACATTTAAAACAGAGCTTATGCTTTTTCAGTAAATCATACTTTGATTGAATGTCCATTTTTAGAAATTTATCACACTCATTCAAAGCATGAAATTCAGTGTGACAACAAAAACATTTTCTTTCAGATTTTGATTCAGTTTTTCTAACATTTTCAGAAAAATAAGATACCTTTCTAGAAGGTTTTAATTCAGTTTTCCTAAAGGAATGAGGTTTTTCAGTACGTTCAGTTACATTTTCTAATGCATTAGCACGTTTTTCCAGAAAGTCCAACAGATTTTCTACAGTTGGCAGTTCAGTGGTCGTATTGTTTTCTAATTCATACGCCCTAAGTGTGCCATAATCTAATTTCTCTTTCAATATATAGCACAATAACAGATTCCAGTCAGAAGGTTTTGCACCTAATGATTGCAGACAGTTAATTTGCTGTTTAATATGAACAACAAATTCTCTCAGTGCTTGAGCAGTACCCTTACTTAAAGATCTATATTCCAAAATAGATTTAATATGTGAATTAATAATAGTCAGTTTTTTATCATATCTGTCAGTCAGTGTTTTAAATGCAATGGCATAATTTTCGTCAGTTGTAGCCACTGTCATTTATCAGTTGTAAAGGTTCTTTACTCAGGCAAGATTTCAAATAAATCAGTTTTTGAACAGGAGTCAACTGTTTAGACTCATGAACAGCACTTCTAAACAGATCAAGAAATGATTGAAAATCTTGATAATTACCACTAAAGGTAGGCAGAGATACAGGAGGTAACCTAATATTTGTTACCGCAGTATTAATTTCAGTTTCAGAATGCTTATTTGCATTTTTAGGTTCAGATTGCGATTTCAGATCCAATTTAATTCTTTGAATGTTCGCAATAGTTGAGAAATACCTATCCTCAATATCAGTTCTATCAGATTCCTGACTCACATCTATTAATTCAATTTTTTCTTGAATGTCTAAGTATTTATTATAAGTGTCATTCAGAACAGTTTCTCTTGCAGTAATTTCATAAGTATCAAGTTTTTCAGTCAGAGATTTCAGTACAGCATTTTCAATGCGAGTCAGAGAACGTTTCAGTATAGTACGTCTTTTCAGTAAAACGTCTATATTTTCAGAATCAGACATTTCAGTCATTTTTCAGTGTGTTAACAAATTTCCTTTTACAATACAAGTAAATATTTAAAAATAAATGAATGAATAACCCAAATACTTTAAAGTGAACAAGAAAATAATTTAAATATTTTAAAGTGAATAAATAAATGATTTAAATATTTCAAAGTGAATAAGTAATTTATACATATATAAGTACATGTAAAAATATGCCAATATATGCAAATAAGATTATAAAGAAATATAATTTAATTTTATATTTTATATTTTTCTTTTTTTTTTTTACGTTTTATTTTAATTATTTTTTGAATAATAATTTAATATAATAAGAAATATAATGTTTATTTATCATTAGATATGAAATTAAAATGAAAAAATATGAAATATAACAGATAAAGTACAGAAAAGAGAAAATCTTATCTTTTTGACAGTTGTGACATTTAACAGCCACGTGTAGCAGAAAACAGAGTTTCAGTGATGTCACCACAACGCACTTTCATTGGTTGGTTGAGAATGACACGTCATCGCACCAAGCTAAGTAGCTGTGACGAGCATAGCACACAGCCAGAGAACAGGAGACCAACATATCAGAGCAGGAATGAGCGGACACACCAAAGCAGGGAGCGAACGCACTTGTGTCGATCTTTGTCAGTTGCACCAATTTTAATATGATGCTTTCTTTCTTCAGCACACTGGTGTGTTGTACTTTCAGTTAACAGCTTAAACACGCAGAAAGACCGTTAAGAAAACGCCCTTGTTTCAACAGTTTTTCAACAAAGAAATATGTATTTTTTACACAATTTTTCAGATAATGTTCAGAGTTTTTCAGTAGCAATTTTAGCTTTTAATTTACACAGTTTTTACAGCTTTTAACAGTTCACAGAATACAGTAAACCAGTTCAGAATCCACAGTTTTGCACTGATTCAGATCACTCGAACACCAAATTGTCCAGAAAATTCGATGATCGGGCTCGAAGTGGCCAAAAAATGTGTGGTCAGGGCAGTAGCTCAGTAGGAAGTTCAGACAGTTCGAAGGACCACAGAAAATAGTATAAATAAAAGAAAACACTATAATTGTTTAAAATTATTTTAATGATGAAAATGTTACACATTTATTTTAATTAGTAATGTTTTTTATTTGATTAATTATTGTTTTAATTTATTGTAGTTTGAATAATTTTTTAAATATATAAAAATATTAAATATAAAAATATTTAAAATTTGATACACATAAATATTAATATAAAAAAAGAAGGAAAATTTTAGGAAACTTGTTAACAATCAGACAGTAAACAGACACCCGTTCAGTTGGGTGGTTATTTCAGAACATCTCTCCGCAGACTGTGTCAGATTAGATTTTTTGTGTGTTGCTTTTTTGTGAAGCACACAACCAAGGTCCGTTTGATCGGTTTTTGTAGCGTAAGCAGTAATAAGTCATGCAAGGCATTACGTACGTATAAGACAACTAACAGTTTATATAAATTAATTCTTTGGTAAGAATTTACCAGGTCTTGTGGTTATTACTTCCGATTCTTGTCTAGTAGATCGTGATACGTCTTAAACATTACGAATACCTTATTACCTTAAATTTTCACTTATATATAATAATAATTATTCAACATTAAACAACACAGAGAATAGCAATTAAATCGCATGGCTTAATCATCAAAAAGTTTAGATTAAAAACTGTTTATTTCAATATTAATAGTTTTACTTGATTTGAAACTTAAATAAATAACTAAGCAGGCTTCAACTTGCCAAATACATCTGTAGATTATAGAAGAATTGATAAATTCCGAATGTGGAACTTTATAAAAATTAAATTACAATTCAACTTTAAAAGTTTTTAATGTCTCACATTATATATTCAAAGCGTAATATATATATATATATATATATATATATATATATATATATATATATATATATATATATATATATATAAATGTGTGGTGCAAACATTTTTAAACATCTTAACTTCGTTTTCTTGTGATTGAACATGTTATTTAAACATTAATCATTAGTAGCAAATACATAGTTTCGAAACGTAATAAACATACATCAATAATTTTAAATCTTATAACATGTCAGTTACGTTACAAGTAAATGTGCAGGTACACTACCGTTCATAAGTATGTGGACACAATAATTTTTTTATTGAGAACATTACCGAAATTGGGTTTCATTAATTAATTTTCTAGTATTGGTGGTGTTTTATCAATGATTACATCTCGTTTTCGTATTCCCAGCACACAAGAACGGTTTTCTCTATATCTCAATTCTGTCTCGAGATAAAAAGTAGCTTTTTCGTCCCTTCTGTTAACGATATACAAAGTTTAAAATTAATCATTCGTTTTTTAATAGTCAACCGTTGTAATTTAATACATTTTTCCTCGGTAATGAAATATTTTCCTGATATATAAAATTGCCTATAACCGTTCCTGCCTCGCAAGCTATGTCCGTGTAAAGTTTCAAGTTGATTGGTTAAGCTATTAAGGCGTGGAAGCAAGTCAAACAAATAAACTCACTTTATAATATTAGTTAGGATTCATAAACCATTCCTATACTTTTGCACGATAGTGTAGATATCGATACTAAACTATGTGTTATACTCTCCCATTCTGTGCCAGTAACAGTTCAAAAGTTTTCAATATGAAGACAGCTGTCTGTGTGAAATATTACCATTTAAATATTACGTACGTGGAGTCTGCTACTGTGAAGACATACAGTGAAGTCATATCGTATGTTATTCATATAAATGTTTGCATGCATTATAGACGTCGTGTCGTAAGTGAGGAATCACAATTTAAACTCAGTGAACTTCGATTATTTCTAGAGTTATAGTTGTATATAATTTATATATAACTATTGAAAAGTTTTAATCGGCTATATAGTCATATTACTCTCAATTGCCAGTTTATAATTTTAATTTTCTATTAAAGTATGTATTTAAAACATATTGAGCTAGCTGAGTATCCTTATACATTACGATTGATATTCACAAGTATCCTTTGTTTTCCATTCTTAGGAGATGTTTAGCCCAAGGTAGGGAGCAACGTAGGGACTGCTGGACAATACTAAGCTTGAAAACCATCTAATCTAAAAACGCCAAGCCTAGATATATCGATCGCCATATCGTCAATTAACCTAATAATTTCCATCAATGAGCAAAAATATATCAAACTTAAACAGTATATTATATTGTATGAAACCACTACATCTTTTCTACGAAAACATTATTCCGGAAAAAATTTTAATGACTGCCTCATCATTATATAATTTTGACAGCTTTCTCTTTCACAAAAATCTTTCAGCCGCTAAATAATTACATGTTCTTATCATTTTTCTTTATTCCTCTTTATAAATAAATTTTTAAACATTAACATAAATAATGATAATTTAAAATGTTGAAAGGAATAATATAATGACAAGAAAAAAATTTTAATGACTTATGCTCTCTTTATATTTACTCCTGTCCTGTGTATATGTATGATAATGTGAGGAGCGTACACTGTAAGTATATACATAGCAAAAGAATAACAAAATTAACTTAAGTGGTTTTTGTTGGTTAGTACCTATATACCGCGGTGATGGTAGCTGGATGAATACTGTGAAGTGAAGGGTAGGTAATTAGGAAAGAAAGTTTTACAACAAAAACATCTTTTACTTTTACAAACAAAAGAAAGTCAAACAATACGAACTGTTTTTCTTTTTGATGCTTTTTTTGTGCTTTTTCTACGACTAAAACAAAACACAAACATTATAAATTGCGCTCTTCATAAACAAATGAAATATTGATTTATAGTTAAGTGTTATTGTTTCAAAAGTTGGATTAATTTGCGCTTGGTGCAGTGATTCTTACAAGATATAGCGACAATTTTTTTTTGTCTAGTTAGTGTGGGTAGCTTTATTGTATTACTGGTTATTTGTTTAATATTATGAAACGTATGGAATAGTATACTTAATTAATTTACTTAATTTACTTAATTATTGTTTGTATTGTGGCATTGTTTGCCCATAATAGGTACATGGCACCATTGTATATATGCATGTAGGGACGTAATAGATACAATAAGGATTACAGATTATAGTGTATAGTAGATTCTCGCTAAATGAAACTATCAAGGGTATAGGCGCGGTGGGAATATACGTATTTTAAAAATTCATTTAGAAATTATCAAATAGAAAACTTGTTCAAAAGAATTTCATTTTTTATAATTTTTCACTTTAAAAATGTCCTCTATTCAAAATATTATACATACTACTACAGGGTTGGGTTTCGACAATTATATATGTATCAATAGTTTATTAATTGTAGATATAAAGTCCGCTCACATTGTTGAAGTTTATATTTTAAAAATTTAAGTCCTAAAGCGCCCCAGTTAAAGAGAATGGCTTAGACAGAAAAATATAATATACACTGAGAAAAAAATATGGTAATTTTTACGGAAATTTCTAGTGAAAAATTACGGAGCTCTCTGGTAATGGGGGCATAAGTGACAGGCAAAGGAAAAAGTACGATGAGTATATTAAGAATTACCCTATGCCTCCGCAAAAATTTCGGCGCTGTACAGGAAAAATTCTACTCTCTTACCGTATTATTTATAAGGTTTTTGTTTTTTAATTATTAATAAATAATTGAATTAAAATAATTTAAAAAGATATTGATAGAATGGTAAGGAATAAAATCAAATTATTAATATTGAAAAAATGTTATGTGGTTTTTTATTATTTGTGGAAAAACATTGTTGAATCACGTCCTGTTCACCAAAATTATGTTCAAGTACATTCTGGTCACCAAAATTATGTTGTGATTTTGTCGGTTTCACTACTGTGATTAATGTTAAAATAAAATAATAAAAAACCACAGAACATTTCTTCAATATTTGAAATGAATATAGGAAAAACACAATGATGTATTTATTATTTGATAACAATATAAATTGTTTATTTGAAGTTAAAATTATAATGTTTGTAATTATGAAAGTAAAAAAAGCACATGTATTAAGGATATATTCTCAAAAAATAAAACAGCAAATTGAGGATTTTAACATTTTGATGCTATCTCTACCGCACACAGAATTCAGGAAAATTATTTTTAAATTCTGACATACACTTTAAAAAAAGAACAGACTTATTAAAACTTCCGTAAATATAGTATTGCTTGTCTTATTTAAAATTTTATTTCCGCCAATAACAATATTCTAATGATACTGAAAATATTTAAGGAAAAAAGATGTAAATATAAAAGTTTAAGGTGACAGTATATCTTATTCTTTTTTACATGTGCATATACAATGAATCTTAGAAGGATGTGAAATTTAATACATATACATATTTATGTGGTATTCTCCTACACAATAGTCCCTCACAGCATGATATAAGTTTTAGTTCAAGCATTGGGTATTTTTAATTTTTGTAATCTTAAGTATTATCTCAACCGGTACGGTCTCTCGTATCATTGCTCGCAATACTTGTGGAATTATAAAATAATTATATTATGGTGTTTGACATAAAAAGAAAAGGTGATATTATCCTAAACTCATATGAAATTATTTTTGTAGAAACCCAATATCTACTTAACTATTACTGGTCAGAAATTATGAACCACTTAAGTTTGAATTTGAGTTAAGTAGTGCAATTAAATTTTACAGTCATTATGAGGCATGATACGTTCGCTCGCAGGTTGGGCGAAGCTTTACTTGACTGAAAATACGAGTAAATCGTTTATAATCAATGTCAAAGATAGAAATGGCAAAAGATATAACAGAAAAAAAAACCCACTTGTCCAGTAAAAAGAAGTTTAATATTGTGTATGCAATTTTTATTATTCTGTAGCTTGAATATGCACCAAATAAAAGTTGAATTTAATTTTTTTTAGCAAAAAAAGCCAATGAAAAAAACCATTTCTAAGAAAGTTGTTCCAAATTAAAATTTCTACAAATTATATTTAATAAAATTTTTCGAAATTTTGCGCCTGGTTCCTCCCAGGGCAAAAAGTTTCTATTTCAAGTCACCTCCAGCCACTGTGATGCCAATCTAAGAAAAATCGACTGCCGACTAGATGTATCCTACGACTCCCACCTTGCTAGAAAATTTCAAAAATTTTTCATTTCTAATAAGAAACTTAGAAAAAAAATTAAAATTGTTCTAAATAACGTGACTTGCGAAAAAAATTTTACCCAGTGGCGGATTTACTCTAAGTGCCGCTCTAGGCTCAGTAAAAAATGCCGCCCCTGAAAAGCTAAAAAAAAATTTTTGCTACCCCTTTTGCCAAATTTGCCGCCCCTAAAATCGGCCGCCTTTCTTAAAAAACGTAAGTGACGAACAAAAAGAAAAACAAAAAACAAATTCTACATTTTGCCGCCCTTTTTGGCCCAAATTTTCCGCCATTAAAATCTGCCGCTCTAGGCTCCAGCCTACTCAGCCTGCTGGTAAATCCGTCACTAATTTTACCCTTTAAATTTCCGAGACTGTCTATTATACTTTTCTTCACAAATTTCATAAAAAGTTTCAATTTTTATAGACAAGGTACCGAAAAATCAAAAAATCCAGGGAAATTGTTGTGCTATGGTATAAATTTTTAAAATTAAAATATTACAATTTACGGGTCCCTACAATTATATAACATTGTCTACTTATTCATAAAACGTATTGCATGTATTTTTATAACGTTTTTCTCAACAAGGCCTTCAAGGTCCTTTATTATATTTTTACTATTGTCACATTTGTTTGAAATTTAGACAGAAAATAAAAAGATGACTACCCCATTTAAAGAAAGTTTAAATATATCTGTTCCGATTTCAATTATATTTGGTATAACGAAAATAAAGAGAAGACATATTTTTAAATATAAATAGATCAGAAAAATGTCCACAAATGTTAAGTTTACTTTTCTATTTACGCGGTAATGGGTAGCTCAAGAGTAATTTTTATTTCAAAATTACATTCTTAAAACATATAAAATATGTTATTAGGAATCAGATTTTTTTTAAAATTTTCCAATCGTTGGTAAATTTCACTGAAACTAAGGCTATATTTGATGCTTTTCACACTCGTTTTTCACCCACTTAAAAATGTAAATTTGAAATTCTACTTCCTAATAACATTTTTTATTACCTTTATCTTTACTCACTGAAAATTTGAAGTTCATACGTTAATTCTACGCCGAGAAAATAGAAAAGTAAAATCGCCTATTTTTGATGTTTTTTTTCATTGGTAAATATCCCCTTAATATGAAAAAATGAATGTATGCTGTTGTGTTGTATGACCGTTGACTTGGCGGTATTATTGGACTGTTGCGACCGACTCTTATGTACAACTTGATATCTTGTGTACAACTGAACAAGTGATGCGGTGCTCGAACAGGGTACCGATTGACGTTGGTATCATAGCTACTGCTCGCTACTGCTGGTGAGTTATTCAAAATGACCTTGTGTGATGATTCAAGTGATACTTGTGTGAGAGAGATGCTTGAAGACAGGTTTCAAAAAGAAAATAGAGATAACAAATACCGTTTAAACAAAAATTAAGTAAATTTTCCTGGTATTCAATTGAAATTTTACTAGTCCATCGAATTTTACGGGGCTGTATAGGAAAAATTCTTAAGCTGTACAGGAAAGATTTTCGAATGAATCTTAAAAAATAATGTTTGAAAGGCATTTCTTGTATATTTGCTTGATAATTTCCTACCGACTGGTCACTTGAGCCTGGTTTACCGGAGGCAGCTCCGTAATTTTTACTGTAATTTTTTCTCAGTGTATGGCCTTTACATACATATCAGTGAATGTAAACTAGGGATATTACCCTAATACCCATATTAATATTTAAAGATATTTTTTCGCTACAAGTTCGTTTACGAGTGTATAGTAATATTGGATAATATTCCGGATATGGTTACGATTAAGATTAAATGTTTCTGCTAAATTTTCGTTTTTAGAAAAAAATGAAAAATTACACCAAATTGGTGAACACCAAACAGGAATCAACGACAAGTTCATCAGGGCTTATCTGATGATGATCATATGGATTGAAACATGCCAAAAATTAATTGAAGAAACAAATTGTATTCATGCAAAATACCAAATACTATGTAGAATACTGTTGTATTAGAGAATAAATATTTAAATCTATCCAACAACATTCACTTTGCGAGGCTGAGGTGTAATTAGAAGTAAATAATGATGATTATTCGACTGTAACAATAGTTAGGCGACTATAATATAATATGTACGTATGGCAGTTACATATTGAAAACAATAGCATATGTAATAATAATACAAGATAAATAGCATTCTGTGCTTGAATGCTGACGCCTATATGTATATATGTAGATCTCTCTCTGTGTGTCTGTGTTATTCTCGGATATGGCGTCGGATAACCGATAGGATATGTAAATTTGTTAATCACAACGTAATTAATAGGTGAATTATTTAGGATAATTGCTGTATGTAGTAAAAGGATTAACAGTTAAATTTCGATACGTACAGTATTGCTTAAAGACAATTAAGTATTTGTTGTGTAGAAAATCAAAGATTATTTGGTGGTATAAACAGAAAAATACACTAACTATAGGGTAAAAGCCCCTATACTGGAACGCCATCATATGTCCGAACAGTTTTAACATTTATATATTAATAATAACCTCTGATAACAAAAATTTTTATTAATAGAATGATTATTTTTCAATTTAAATCCACCTGGCATTTAATGTATCCTTACTAACCATTCTATGTTTCCTACTTTGACGTCTAGATGTCACTCTATGTGTCATATTACTCATATTACACGTCTGTTTGTATATCGGTTCCCAACTCCTAGTGTCATTAATATTTCTTTGTTTGGATATAGATGTCGACATTTTGTAAATATGCATTGATCAATACGTATTGAAAGGCTATATTGATCGTTTAGGAGAGCTTCAAACATATTGATAGCATATTGAAGCATATTGATAGAAATTTATTTAAAATTGATAGAAAAAACTCCGCCATTTTGTTAAATTTCAACTATTTTTTTTCAATTGAGGTTCACGGCACGGACCATACCTTCTAGTTTAATAGACTTTTTGATTTTTTTGATTTCAGGCAGTGTGAAGGCTGCTATCACTGCAGCAGTGGGGGAATTTTTTTTGAAGCTTTGGGAGATCTCGAATAAGTCACTGAATTTTCAACTTTTTGGTCCAAAAATTTTATCATGAATTTATTATATATCAACAAATATTATGAAAATGTTAAAACATTTCATATAGTAGTTTTCTTTTAAAAAATTCCCAAAAATCACCATTTTTCAGGCGGTCACACTAGTGGTCCCCCTTAATCGCATGAAATACATTATGCGAATATTGCGAATAACAGTTCATTATGTGAACATCACTATACCAGAGACTGTTTGAATTTTGCTTGGTATACAGTCGCTAAACTTTGTTATTTTCCAATTTTTAGAAATTTGAAATTTGATACTAAATATGCATATACATAATTGTCAGATTCGATAAATATCGATAAAATACCAAATTACTGTCGGCAATTCATATATCGACAAATAATTCTGTATTTCAGAATTGGACACGTATGTAGTAATATAAAAAATGAATCAACGTGAACTTGTCAAACACGGACAGAGTAGAGTTGAGACAAATTTGATGAAGACCTAGTAAAAGAAATAACGATGTTCTTAGTGTTTCCGTTTTAGAAAAAAGCCAGTGTGTAAAATATCATAAAGTGTAAAATATCATATCATAAAGCCAGTGTAAAAAAGCCAAAGTGTAAAAAGCCAAAGTGTAAAATGCACAATAATTATTTATTTTTTTTTTTTTTATATTTTATAAAGTGTAAAAAAAAATCTAAAAAATATACAGTGCGGCTTAGCACAGCATTTCGGATCCAGCTAGATAGACTTAAGTTAGATAAATTTTGCAGCAGCACCAGACGCCTCAAATACTATCTCTAAACTTTCCAAATTCCACATAGTTTAGGAGCTAAATATAACTAATAATTCAAAATTTATTTCTTTTCAACAACCTCTTACTGGTAAAAACTATGTATTTTATCTGCACATTCTTACCCAACATAGCAATTTTTTACGTAGAATTTAAACACTTTCTTACAATTTGATTTTTCTGTGATTACCCACTCTCGCGGTCTGGCCCCGAACTTCTTTTATTTTTATTATAGGACGTGAAGTCCCATATGAAAAATATTAACGTTATTATTTTTCTAAGAAATTACATGATACAGTCGGCACTATGAAAGTGTTAATACCATAGTTTCATAGGATTAATATCATAGTTTCATAGTGAGATAAAAAAATATGTAGACGCCAGTAATTAGTTTACTGCTAGGTACCTGTACTACGACAATACCAAAACTAACATTCTGCGTGTACTTACATGCAGCGTTTGATTGTGTTTGTCACACCAGAGTCGTGAAAGTAGTATTGGTTGTAACACTTTGGTAGTACACAGTTTCATAGTGGCTACTGTAGATATTTAATTAAGCATAAACTCTTACAATGAAAATATCACGTTTGCTGCCATTAAAAGAGTAAAAATTTCGAAAAGAAATTGAGATTTGATAGCAGTAACTAAAATTTTTTAAAAACATTTCTAATAATTTAAAAAATCACTTAGAGCATAGCAAACAATATATTTTAGAAAAACCCGTTTTTGTGATTTTTGACTTTGAATATCTTGACTCGCCTAGATGCGATTCTATGAGAATTTTGAGACAATATATAAATTGCAAAAACAAAGATTTATACAGATTTGCAGCTTATTATCTTTCATTGCGAGATTAAATCCTTATTTGACTAGGCTATAATAATAGACAAGTATGCTACATACATTCTATTTTCAACAACCAAATAGATTAGACAGAAATGTAACATATTCATAAGTCTCTATTATATTATAATGATTCGTAATATCGTACGAGTACTTACTCCACAAATAATTTATTAGTTAAAACATAATTACTCTTGAGTAATATACATTCATAGAGCAATGTAAATCATAAATCATACAAACTTCAATGAGACCATATACCACTTCAACAAATTCAATAAACAACAACCGTAAATTAAATAATAAAAAATTTATAATTCGAAAACCATTTTACAAAAATTTGTAGGTGCTCATTCCAACCCCGAAACTATACAAGTACCTATCCATGATAGCTTTTAATTGAATGTTTGTTGTAAAGTGCAATTTAAATATATTACATAAAATTCAAGTGGCCACTTTTTACTGAGTGGGCCCAATTCTGTACCAATATAAATATTTATCTGTACAATATTTTTTTGTTTTAATTGTAATATAACAATACAAATATTTCAGTTAGAAATTATTATTCTAATAAACAGATTTAGTTATAAGAAATCATGTAAGCTTACTTGAGATTTTATATTATAATATTATAATACACAATCTCAAGTAAGGTTACATGATTTTTTTTAAATTAAATCTGTAACAAAATATTCGTCAGTAGTAGGAATATAGCGGTTCTGGGCCCACCATCCCACCATCCAACTTTTTGAGCGACCTCGGCAGGAGGTAGGTAACCTATGTGGGTTCTAGAAGCCTGCGGCGGTGGGTGGAGCAAAATTTTTTTCTAGCCTAGCGGAACTTGATCCAGCCTAAGAGAACCTAAGGAAATTTGGTGTAACCTAAACAAAATTTTTTCTAACCTAAGAATTTCCCTAATAGATGGTGCAACCACCTTCGAGCTTTGTAAATTCACTGCTAGATGGCGCAGCCACCTTTGATAGCGTTGTTAGTCTGGATTCCTGTGTGTAAAGTTTGAAAAATTGTTAATAGATGATGCTGAAAATCCTTTTTGATAGTTAAAAGATGGCGTTGCTAGTAGGAACCACCGCGAATTCTGTACCTAGATTCAAAATTTTATCATATTTTTATCTGAAAACAGGTTTAAAGTTGTATAAATTGTCAGCTGACGTCATTAGAAGATTTCTGTCTAATATGCAAAAAAATGAATTTTATCATATGATTGTATATTTTTATCTGAAAACAGGTTTATACAGGTTTTTCTCTAAATAAAAACACATTTTTTTTAAATTTTTAATTTTTATTTTTTTATTAAATAAGAACACATTTTTTTTTTTATTTTTAATTTTTTTTAATTTTTTCTTATTTTAATAAATTTATTTTAAAAGAAATATTTTACAATAAAATATTTAAATGTTATTACGATAATATTTGTATATGGATATGACATTTTCCATGGCGCAAGTTGCTCCGGAATGATGGCCGCATCGAGGACTAGTATATATCGATTTATACATATTTTGTAACAATATTCGTCAATGGATTATATTGAACCACACGGTCATGTAGTAGAAGACAGAATGGTGATGTATTCTCCGGCACCTCCTTCAACGTTTTAAATTCAATTCGAATATCCGCCGGTCAACTTTTCAATGATTCGTTATCGTGTTATTTTATTGTGTAAAATCAATTAGTTTGTCGACCCCGAGTTGGTGTAGTGGTTAGCAACTCCGCTCTTATCTGGTAGATTGTGAGTTCGAAACCAACCGGGGGAGATTCGTCATCTACATTACTACGCCGCTCATTAGTTTATCGTAGAATTGTTGGTATTTCAGAGTTTTCAACGAGTTGTTTAATAATTTCCTCTCGACGCTTCGCTTTACTTAGTTCTCTTAATTCTGCGTTAGAACATTGAAGAAGATTGATGTAATGATCCGTAAATTACATACAACAGAAATATTCCGATATTTCAATATTTCGTCTATAATTGAACTTGAAAAGTCTACAAACCACCTCTATAAATTCAATGGTGTTTGTTGAATAATTTTTTACTATTTTAATACACAAGTCGACCAATTGGTGATCTTTGATTCCTCACAGAACACTTTCTTGCATATGCACAAATTTTTAATATAATTATAAATTTTACAAGTTAAAAAAGTGATCATTGTGTACCTATTTTTGTTTAAAACTATACTTAATAAAATAAATTTAAAGAAAAAAACCGATCTTTTGATTTACACCGATCCCCTAAAAAGAAATCAAACTAATTTTTGATATTATACCTTAAACTTGATGTATATATAAAAATTCCATTTACAATTATGGTACACCATATATACTCGTAAATTTTACAAAAATGTATCACTCTGTACATTTTTTTTTTACAATTTACAATTTTACAATTTTACAATCTTACAATTTTTTACATTTCATTACAAATCTGTGTGCATATTCTTTGATGTTATTTAATCAGCTAAATCTTTAATCAACTAAATCAGCTAAAATTGTTACATACTTACGTTATAAATATCTAAGTGTGTATTTTTCTTTTAAATATATAACTTATAAATACTCATGATTACTTTATTATAACTGTAATCACGCGATATCATGTTATAAAATACATAAGAATTTACTCATTTAATGTAAAAATATTTGGTCATCAACAATTAAATAAAAACGAATTTTTTAAAATATATATAGTAATATAATATTTCGCATATATACAGTACTCTGTTAAAAGTATGGGTTTCTACACCGTTAAAAAACATATATTTTACAATATCAATATATTGTAAAAAATCATATTTCTTAATATTTTTTAAAACTGAATATGTAATATCAAGAATTTAAAACAGTTTTGAAACATTAATTTCTCCTCATAATATTTTTTTAGTCTTAAATTAATAGCACAATGTTCCATATATTTTAAGAAAATTTTTCTTTTAATATTTTATAACTTATCTAAAAAAATTTATAGCTATTTTTATCAAAAAATTATTACTTGCTATTGTTAAAAAATTAGTTAAATATATCTATAGGTATTAAATGACCTCTAGTTTTTGTAAATAACGGTAGTAATAGCAATTCATCTTAAATACGAAATTATTTTATCAATGCTAAATAAGCGTCTTTTTTTTTTCTCATATTATCATACTCCAATATATTGTATATTATTATAATTTATAAAAATGTGTTTTATTTATTAAAAAATTTAGCAAAATTTTAAATAATATCGCGTCAAAATAATATTCAGAAGTCAATAAAAGACAATAGCAGTAAATTTATTAAGATAACTATAAATAAATATTAATCTAATGTTGAAATATTTATTAACAAATAGTACTGCTTAGTAGAAAATTAGGCACCTATTGTTTTGTTTTTCAAATTTACCTTTTTTGCAATTAAAGAAAATTTTAGTAACTATCGATGCCTATATAAAACGATACCCATAAAAGACAAGCATGCTCTGATCTCAACAATTTTTTCCCATGTTAAATTTGTATGTTCTTACTTCGCTGAAACTTATTATGTTTATATATTCCCCGCAATATTTTCTACCATAAACAATAGTTATAGCAAGCTAGGTAGGTATTGAATAAGTATTTTTTGTTTGTTAATTTATTGATGATAGAGAAAAAAAATTTATGATTTTATAGACAGTGAAATACATTTAAACTATTTTTTTGCAGTTTAATTTTGTAAAAACACCTAAAAATTATCAGTCACAGACAAATATTTCTAAGCAAACGAATTGAAAATGTAGTTTTATATCATAAGAATAAATGCGTATATATAGGGTGGACAGTAAATAACTCTCATAATTTTTAAAGAGCGGATGAAAACTTTAATTTTGGATTACGAAATTTTATTTTTTTTTCCGGAGTTAAGCTGCATTCAATTAATTAACCCTTTCCTGCACAGCAGTTTTAGATCATTACTGTGCAAACGATACTTCAAATTAGCAAATCATTAATAACATGGGTAAATACTTATTAGCAAGAATTACATAGTTTACACATATGTTCTATCGCACCAGAATGTTAATAGGACAATGCGATTTAATTGCCTATATTCAGGAGTAAGCAAAAACATTACCTATTTTAATAGCTTAGAAAATACACATTACATAGTTCGTTGTAAGAACAATCATTTCGGTGATCTTTTTTAACGAATTACTAAAATTGCTTAAGGACTGTGGTATGTAAGAAATAACAACACTCACATAATTTTAAAATAATTAACATATAGCTATTGGAAAAGTTACAAAGATTTTTTTTAACAACTTATTAAATGCCGATAGCTTATTTTAATATCTCCTATAGGGCCTTAAGTATAACCCTTCACCCGAAATTTTTTCATCACCATCGTTGGCGACTGTATTCTCGTCATCATCAGCTTCTCCTTCGCTCGCAGTATCTTCGCTATCGCTAGCAGATGTTTTTTCATCATTTGATATATACTTTAACACTGGCTCAATAATATCATGCTTTTCCAATTCCCTAGTTATTGAGATAATCCGCTTTCCAATGTCACTTTCCTTTAAATTATTAAAATGACTTCGTTTTTTCTCGTTTTCGATATAATCCGCGAAGCTGGGATTTATAATATGACTCCTTTCCATTAAATTGCACACAGTATTAACCATTTCTTCTCCAATTTGCGTCTGAGTCGCTAAACTTCTTAGTTCATCAACTAAATGGTTCGGGTCATCAAAATATTCTTCTTCTTCATCAACAGGTTTCGAATGGCCATTATGAAGGCTAGCATTTTCATCATCATATTTGAAACGTTTAGCTCCGCCATTTGTTGAGTTAGATGTCGAAGGTTGTTCCTTTTCTCCTGAATTTTTATTTTCTTGCTCTTCATCCTTTGCGCATGCGTTCTGAAGCTCTTTGACCATTAATATGTCTAGAGCAGTTTGTAAGAGACCAGCCATCTTTGGAGTAAAACTTGTTTCTTTGTAGTTATCAGGCGATGGTAAATGCTTTTGTTCATCAGATCGATTATCTTCATCATTCGCCGATTGTAGAATATTATGCGAGTTTTTTAAAGCGTGGAATTTACGTCTGATTGCTTCTGCTGCAGCCATCATACTTTGATTAAAAGTATTCAAGTTTCTTGTAGATAGATCTGTATCATCTTCCTGCTGATTTTGAAATACTGGTGCTTTATCTTCCTTTTCTTCATTTCTTGCTTCAAAGCTATAATTGGTTCCACCATCATCATCATCTTCATCATTCGATTTTGACGATTCACTTTGTATTGAAAGTCTCCTCTTCTCCGCTCTGTTCACGTGTGTCCCATTATTTACTGACCGATTCGTGGAATTTTCAAATTGACTTATTCCATTTTCATCATTTTTTTTATCATTCTCAGACGAATTATGTTTAGTTCTTAAATGACGCGAGAGATTAAACTTCCGCGAAAATTTCTTACCACAAAATTCACAACTATGCATAGCTTAACAGTATTACGATTGCAACGTGTTTACGAATAGCTGAACTGAACTCGACTGACTAAAGATTCCGCGGGTTGAGCCTTATATACCTATGGAGTGATTCTTTTTTTTTGGGAGTGACTCTTTTTTAGGAGTGACTCTTTTTTGGAGTGACTATTTTTGTTTTGGGAGTGACTCTTTTTTTTGGGAGTGACTCTTTTTTGGGAGTGACTCTTTTTTGGGAGTGACTCTTTTTTGGGAGTGACTCTTTTTTAGGAGTGATTCTTTTTTTTTGGAGTGACTCTTTTTTCGGGAGTGACTCTTTTTTTGGGAGTGACTCTTTTTTGGGAGTGACTCTTTTTTGGGAGTGACACCTAAAAAAAGAGTCACTCCCAAAAAAGAGTCACTCCCGAAAAAAGAGTCACTTCCAAAAAAGAGTCACTCCCAAAAAAAAGAATCACTCCTAAAAAAGAGTCACTCCTAAAAAAGAGTCACTCCCAAAAAAGAGTCACTCCCAAAAAAGAGTCACTCCCAAAAAAAAGAGTCACTCCCAAAACAAAAAGAGTCACTCCAAAAAAGAGTCACTCCTAAAAAAGAGTCACTCCCAAAAAAAAAGAATCACTCCCAAAAAAAAAGAGTGACTCTTTTTTGGGAGTGACTCTTTTTTAGGAGTGACTCTTTTTTAGGAGTGATTCTTTTTTTTGGGAGTGACTCTTTTTTGGAAGTGACTCTTTTTTCGGGAGTGACTCTTTTTTGGGAGTGACTCCTTTTTGGAAGTCACTCCCAAAAAAGAGTCACTCCCAAAAAAAGAGTCACTCCCGAAAAAAGAGTCACTCCAAAAAAAAAGAATCACTCCTAAAAAAGAGTCACTCCCAAAAAAGAGTCACTCCCAAAAAAGAGTCACTCCCAAAAAAGAGTCACTCCCAAAAAAAAGAGTCACTCCCAAAACAAAAAGAGTCACTCCAAAAAAGAGTCACTCCCAAAAAAAAAGAATCACTCCATAGGTATATAAGGCTCAACCCGCGGAATCTTTAGTCAGTCGAGTTCAGTTCAGCTATTCGTAAACACGTTGCAATCGTAATACTGTTAAGCTATGCATAGTTGTGAATTTTGTGGTAAGAAATTTTCGCGGAAGTTTAATCTCTCGCGTCATTTAAGAACTAAACATAATTCGTCTGAGAATGATAAAAAAAATGATGAAAATGGAATAAGTCAATTTGAAAATTCCACGAATCGGTCAGTAAATAATGGGACACACGTGAACAGAGCGGAGAAGAGGAGACTTTCAATACAAAGTGAATCGTCAAAATCGAATGATGAAGATGATGATGATGGTGGAACCAATTATAGCTTTGAAGCAAGAAATGAAGAAAAGGAAGATAAAGCACCAGTATTTCAAAATCAGCAGGAGGATGATACAGATCTATCTACAAGAAACTTGAATACTTTTAATCAAAGTATGATGGCTGCAGCAGAAGCAATCAGACGTAAATTCCACGCTTTAAAAAACTCGCATAATATTCTACAATCGGCGAATGATGAAGATAATCGATCTGATGAACAAAAGCATTTACCATCGCCTGATAACTACAAAGAAACAAGTTTTACTCCAAAGATGGCTGGTCTCTTACAAACTGCTCTAGACATATTAATGGTCAAAGAGCTTCAGAACGCATGCGCAAAGGATGAAGAGCAAGAAAATAAAAATTCAGGAGAAAAGGAACAACCTTCGACATCTAACTCAACAAATGGCGGAGCTAAACGTTTCAAATATGATGATGAAAATGCTAGCCTTCATAATGGCCATTCGAAACCTGTTGATGAAGAAGAAGAATATTTTGATGACCCGAACCATTTAGTTGATGAACTAAGAAGTTTAGCGACTCAGACGCAAATTGGAGAAGAAATGGTTAATACTGTGTGCAATTTAATGGAAAGGAGTCATATTATAAATCCCAGCTTCGCGGATTATATCGAAAACGAGAAAAAACGAAGTCATTTTAATAATTTAAAGGAAAGTGACATTGGAAAGCGGATTATCTCAATAACTAGGGAATTGGAAAAGCATGATATTATTGAGCCAGTGTTAAAGTATATATCAAATGATGAAAAAACATCTGCTAGCGATAGCGAAGATACTGCGAGCGAAGGAGAAGCTGATGATGACGAGAATACAGTCGCCAACGATGGTGATGAAAAAATTTCGGGTGAAGGGTTATACTTAAGGCCCTATAGGAGATATTAAAATAAGCTATCGGCATTTAATAAGTTGTTAAAAAAAATCTTTGTAACTTTTCCAATAGCTATATGTTAATTATTTTAAAATTATGTGAGTGTTGTTATTTCTTACATACCACAGTCCTTAAGCAATTTTAGTAATTCGTTAAAAAAGATCACCGAAATGATTGTTCTTACAACGAACTATGTAATGTGTATTTTCTAAGCTATTAAAATAGGTAATGTTTTTGCTTACTCCTGAATATAGGCAATTAAATCGCATTGTCCTATTAACATTCTGGTGCGATAGAACATATGTGTAAACTATGTAATTCTTGCTAATAAGTATTTACCCATGTTATTAATGATTTGCTAATTTGAAGTATCGTTTGCACAGTAATGATCTAAAACTGCTGTGCAGGAAAGGGTTAATTAATTGAATGCAGCTTAACTCCGGAAAAAAAAATAAAATTTCGTAATCCAAAATTAAAGTTTTCATCCGCTCTTTAAAAATTATGAGAGTTATTTACTGTCCACCCTATATATACGCATTTATTCTTATGATATAAAACTACATTTTCAATTCGTTTGCTTAGAAATATTTGTCTGTGACTGATAATTTTTAGGTGTTTTTACAAAATTAAACTGCAAAAAAATAGTTTAAATGTATTTCACTGTCTATAAAATCATAAATTTTTTTTCTCTATCATCAATAAATTAACAAACAAAAAATACTTATTCAATACCTACCTAGCTTGCTATAACTATTGTTTATGGTAGAAAATATTGCGGGGAATATATAAACATAATAAGTTTCAGCGAAGTAAGAACATACAAATTTAACATGGGAAAAAATTGTTGAGATCAGAGCATGCTTGTCTTTTATGGGTATCGTTTTATATAGGCATCGATAGTTACTAAAATTTTCTTTAATTGCAAAAAAGGTAAATTTGAAAAACAAAACAATAGGTGCCTAATTTTCTACTAAGCAGTACTATTTGTTAATAAATATTTCAACATTAGATTAATATTTATTTATAGTTATCTTAATAAATTTACTGCTATTGTCTTTTATTGACTTCTGAATATTATTTTGACGCGATATTATTTAAAATTTTGCTAAATTTTTTAATAAATAAAACACATTTTTATAAATTATAATAATATACAATATATTGGAGTATGATAATATGAGAAAAAAAAAAGACGCTTATTTAGCATTGATAAAATAATTTCGTATTTAAGATGAATTGCTATTACTACCGTTATTTACAAAAACTAGAGGTCATTTAATACCTATAGATATATTTAACTAATTTTTTAACAATAGCAAGTAATAATTTTTTGATAAAAATAGCTATAAATTTTTTTAGATAAGTTATAAAATATTAAAAGAAAAATTTTCTTAAAATATATGGAACATTGTGCTATTAATTTAAGACTAAAAAAATATTATGAGGAGAAATTAATGTTTCAAAACTGTTTTAAATTCTTGATATTACATATTCAGTTTTAAAAAATATTAAGAAATATGATTTTTTACAATATATTGATATTGTAAAATATATGTTTTTTAACGGTGTAGAAACCCATACTTTTAACAGAGTACTGTATATATGCGAAATATTATATTACTATATATATTTTAAAAAATTCGTTTTTATTTAATTGTTGATGACCAAATATTTTTACATTAAATGAGTAAATTCTTATGTATTTTATAACATGATATCGCGTGATTACAGTTATAATAAAGTAATCATGAGTATTTATAAGTTATATATTTAAAAGAAAAATACACACTTAGATATTTATAACGTAAGTATGTAACAATTTTAGCTGATTTAGTTGATTAAAGATTTAGCTGATTAAATAACATCAAAGAATATGCACACAGATTTGTAATGAAATGTAAAAAATTGTAAGATTGTAAAATTGTAAAATTGTAAATTGTAAAAAAAAAATGTACAGAGTGATACATTTTTGTAAAATTTACGAGTATATATGGTGTACCATAATTGTAAATGGAATTTTTATATATACATCAAGTTTAAGGTATAATATCAAAAATTAGTTTGATTTCTTTTTAGGGGATCGGTGTAAATCAAAAGATCGGTTTTTTTCTTTAAATTTATTTTATTAAGTATAGTTTTAAACAAAAATAGGTACACAATGATCACTTTTTTAACTTGTAAAATTTATAATTATATTAAAAATTTGTGCATATGCAAGAAAGTGTTCTGTGAGGAATCAAAGATCACCAATTGGTCGACTTGTGTATTAAAATAGTAAAAAATTATTCAACAAACACCATTGAATTTATAGAGGTGGTTTGTAGACTTTTCAAGTTCAATTATAGACGAAATATTGAAATATCGGAATATTTCTGTTGTATGTAATTTACGGATCATTACATCAATCTTCTTCAATGTTCTAACGCAGAATTAAGAGAACTAAGTAAAGCGAAGCGTCGAGAGGAAATTATTAAACAACTCGTTGAAAACTCTGAAATACCAACAATTCTACGATAAACTAATGAGCGGCGTAGTAATGTAGATGACGAATCTCCCCCGGTTGGTTTCGAACTCACAATCTACCAGATAAGAGCGGAGTTGCTAACCACTACACCAACTCGGGGTCGACAAACTAATTGATTTTACACAATAAAATAACACGATAACGAATCATTGAAAAGTTGACCGGCGGATATTCGAATTGAATTTAAAACGTTGAAGGAGGTGCCGGAGAATACATCACCATTCTGTCTTCTACTACATGACCGTGTGGTTCAATATAATCCATTGACGAATATTGTTACAAAATATGTATAAATCGATATATACTAGTCCTCGATGCGGCCATCATTCCGGAGCAACTTGCGCCATGGAAAATGTCATATCCATATACAAATATTATCGTAATAACATTTAAATATTTTATTGTAAAATATTTCTTTTAAAATAAATTTATTAAAATAAGAAAAAATTAAAAAAAATTAAAAATAAAAAAAAAATGTGTTCTTATTTAATAAAAAAATAAAAATTAAAAATTTAAAAAAAATGTGTTTTTATTTAGAGGAAAACCTGTATAAACCTGTTTTCAGATAAAAATATACAATCATATGATAAAATTCATTTTTTTGCATATTAGACAGAAATCTTCTAATGACGTCAGCTGACAATTTATACAACTTTAAACCTGTTTTCAGATAAAAATATGATAAAATTTTGAATCTAGGTACAGAATTCGCGGTGGTTCCTACTAGCAACGCCATCTTTTAACTATCAAAAAGGATTTTCAGCATCATCTTTTAACAATTTTTCAAACTTTACACACAGGAATCCAGACTAACAACGCTATCAAAGGTGGCTGCGCCATCTAGCAGTGAATTTACAAAGCTCGAAGGTGGTTGCACCATCTATTAGGGAAATTCTTAGGTTAGAAAAAATTTTGTTTAGGTTACACCAAATTTCCTTAGGTTCTCTTAGGCTGGATTAAGTTCCGCTAGGCTAGAAAAAAATTTTGCTCCACCCACCGCCGCAGGCTTCTAGAACCCACATAGGTTACCTACCTCCTGCCGAGGTCGCTCAAAAAGTTGGATGGTGGGATGGTGGGCCCAGAACCGCTATATTCCTACTACTTTCGTCAATAACTGAAACAACTTATAATTTTTCGGTTTTGTTTCATAATAAGAACTACTCTCATCTTTTTTTATTATATATGTTTTGGTAGATGTATATGGAAACAAGTAAGAATTTTTACAAAGCACTTTGCTTTCTTTGAGTCTCATTTGTAATAATATATGAACAAAATCATTATAATTTTTGACGACTTTCAAATATCTTAAGCTGCAGTCGATGTTAAATATTGAATAAAAAAGTTTAACAACTAACTCTGATAAATCTGAAAAATTAACACAAAATGTATGTCCTCTTGTGTGTTAAATCATTGACACAAACCTTGTGTAAAGATTTGACACATATGTTTTGTGTTAAAATAACACAAAAAATTGAGTAGACCGTTCTGGACATGTAAATTGTGTTAATTTTGACACAAATTTTTTGACTGTGTATAAGGTAGGTACCTGCAGTGTTACCTAAACTACAACATAGTTATCGATTTGATTTCTTTCAGGAGCAGATCCCTTGCATCTGATTATACCCATTTTCGATTTTCCCTGATTATCTCACAATTTATAGGAAATAGAAAAAAAACACTTTATTAGACACAATACTTTATTTTTAAAGAATTTTCGATTGATATGCTTAATTACAGGATCGGAACTACTGAAGGGGCTATTCGACAGATTAGGAGTGAACAGTATTTTTAACTTCCCATAGGAAGTTATTGTCCGATTTTACGAATCGCTAATTTTAACATATCTCCACGTTTCAAGGTCAGTAGAATCCGAATCCATCGTTTTTAGCTTGATATCTGTGTGTACGTTCGTTCATTCGTTCGTTTGTTCGTTCGTTCGTGAATTTTTTTTCGTCTCACATATCTCGAGAACAAATGATGATATCAACTCCGAAGTAATTTCATTAAATGCGTAATCAAAAAATGAAGACAGGATAAAGTTTTCAGGAAATTCGGATGAGCGGTTTGTTCTTTGTGATAAAAAAACGGAATTAACTTTATTAACATATAACGTAGATTATGTGGATTTTTTACCATGTCTTTATTATACAATGACCTAAAAACCTCCCGTGATGTTAAAAACGCATGCAGTAAATTATTGTAAAATATAATAAAATTTAAAAAAAAAAGAAAAAAAAAATAAAAAACTAAACGGAAAAACGAAATAAGAAACTTTTTGTGAAATATTTTTTGCTCCGCGTATCTTGAGAACAAATGTATCATTTGTTTGATAAGGGTGGAGCCCCCACCCTTAGGTACAGAAGGCGAAGCCCCCGGTGTGGTGCAAGGGGCAAAGCCTCTATCGGGGGTCCAGAGGAGGAGTCCTCTGAATTAAAAAAAAAAGTTATTCATTTGCAATAGTCTTTAAGGCATCCAATGGGAAGTTGACAGTGTGGGTAAACCTGTCCCCCAAATTTTTTTTATTATGTTGCACCCCTTGAATTTGGATGAAACTTTGTATGGTTATATAAGGTACATTAAGACACAATTACTGTATTTTTTTGGAAGTGGTTACTTAATAGGAACCCTATAAAAATAACAATGGATCGAATTTTTCCATTTTTAATATATTAACTAATATTTGCTTACGAGGGATTGTAAACTACAAAAATCATACAATTCCACAATTTATTGAACGAAAAAAAGACGAAAACAACATTAATCATGGACGAAATATGACGACCATAACCGAACAGACTGAAAGAGAAATTATATAAATATGTATTAGTATTACTCTAACAAAACATAATGAAATTGGCACTGAACCAAATTATAATAATCGACTGAAGTAATACAAACACAGCGAATTAAAAACTACATGCCCAGATACTTTATGAAATCAATTACAGATAAGTATATATGTTACTGTAAATGTCCGAAATTGGTGAATGTTAAAATACACCGGTGTATGTCGACAGCCACTAATTTCGATGGTGTATGTTCGAAATTGTTAAATAAATATTTTTAAATCGGACATACACCGGTGGATGTTAACATACACCAAGACGATTCTGTGGATCTTAGATATAGCGATTTAAAAATTAGGTGAATGTTAAAACACGTCATTGTTTGCTTAAAAAGAAGTTATGTTGTAACGAACAGATTATGTTTGTTTAAAAATAATTCATTTTGCAAGATTTAGTCTGTGTATTGCACAGACTAAATGTTGTAAGATTTAGTCTGTGTATTGTAAATTCAAAAACAAATAATAAACGGTAAACAGACAGAAAAAATTTAAAAAATGGCCGGCGCTCAAAATTCGATTATTTTAATTTTATTAGTATCCTTTGGTAGGAATTCGCTTGTACCTCTTTGTATCTCCATTATTTTCGTTTGTACCTCAAAAGATTCGGAGATTCACGGGACCCGAAATTCTAGATAGAACCAACTTGACTGTTTTTTAAAATATTCCAATTTTGAAAACAGAATTCGACAGTGATCCGTTTGTACCTCTTTTATTTTTGTTTGTATCTCAAAGGGTTCGGAAAAATAAGGTACTCGAACTTCTAGATAGAATGAATTTGGCTGTTTTTAGAAACATTCAAAATTTGTAAACGGCATTCGATAAAGATTCGATTGTACCCGTTTATGAATCCTTTCTCTTCGATTTTACTTCAAAGAGTTGAGAGATACACGATACTCGAAATTCTAGGTAGAATGAACTTGGATTTTTTTTTTTAGAAGCACTCAAAATTTGTAAACGGAATTCGATAAAAAATTGTTTGTACCCGTTTGTAGTTCTTTTCTTTTCATTTGTGCATTAAAAAGTTAAGAGATACATAATGCTCAAAATTCTAGGTAGAACAAAATTTACTGTTTTTGTAGATATTGAAATTATTGAAAATTGCATTCGAAAGAGTATGATGTGTACCCGTTATAGATTTTTTAATTTCGTTTGTACCGTTCTTTCAGTTTTCAATCCGTTAGGAGATACGCAGTATTAGATATTCTAGGTAGAATAAATTCCGTAGTTTCTAGGGATACTCAAGACTTGAAAACAGTATTGGAAAGACTATTGTTTGCACCCGTTTGTACAAATAATTTTTAAACTTTTAAAAATCTCCAGATTATCCGTTAAGTCGAAAATTAGGCAGTACTTTCAAAATGGTTGTGATACAAACGAAAAGTAGTACAAACTAGTATAAAGGAATCTTTGTCGAATGCTGTTTTCAAAATTTTATTAAAATATCTCAAAATACTCAAGTTCTTTCTACCTATAACTTCGAATACCATGTTCAGAGTGGACTCAGAAACGACTATTAGTAATTTTACTTACTGTAACCTTTTTTTGTATAATAATAACAGGTCTTTTTATATCACTAATAGCCATAATTTTACTCATAACGAACATAAACCAAGTCATCGTGGTCTGTGTTAACATTCACTGGTGTATGGCCGAAGTCGTCATGAAGAGAATAAATAACGGTCATTCACCAGCTAGAGTGGTGGTTGTTAACATACACCAGCGTATCTTAAAATACACTGCATTTCGGACATTCATAGTAACATATACACAACGATTACACTAATGTAATATATGTTGTATGAAACACTTCAAAACATAGACACCATTTTAAACGTATTGCTGTGTCTATTGCATAAACGACGTGAAAATGTAGACAAATTCACACCATGAATGCTATGTAAATTGCCGAAATTGTAGACAAAATACATGAAAATTAATTATATTTCATTCTGCCATTATTTACGACCATTTCCTTTTTTCGCCTTTTTCTTTTATTCATGTTAATTTCGTTATGAATTTCCGGTGGTAATCGGTCAACGGAAAAAATGTCACACGCAAAACGCGTGCCAGAACGACCGTGGCTGCTTGTGCCTACTTATTTATTCATAATATAAAGAGAAATGATTACCTGAAGAGATAAATCAACAAAGTTTTTTTGTTTGCAAACACAAATCTCTTTAGAGTCGTTTTATGAAAAAAATATGGATCTATCGTATGAATCTATGTTGAGTGTACGGATGTGTGTTTAGGTGTGTATACAGGTTCGCCTTGTACACATATTTAATCATTATGTCTCAATTGACAAAGGATGTAATAAATTGTCGATAAAAAATTGTTGTTCAACGTGAAAAATATTATACTTTTAAGAAAATTTCGGCAATGAATCAAGTTAGTTAATAATTTTAGATGGATACGCAAGAAAAATGGGTTTTATTTCAGGGCATTTGTTTAGTTTTGGTGGAAGGAATGTTTTATTTTGAAAAGATGTTTTGAATATTTATGTTTTTGATCAAAATTTGATATGTCAATACATTTTTCTGAATTCGTATTATTGATAAGAACTATTTGAACGGTAGAATGAGACATCGCTATACTTGAAAGTTAAGCACGGTCTTCAATTGACTTGTTATTGGAATTGTAAAAAGTCCTTTAACCAAGAAAATTATCAATAATTTTCTGAAAAAGAGGAAAAAAAAATTTCTTATAAAATGTGAAAGAATAAAAGATAACAGGAAAAACAAAAGAAAATTATTTTTTCGGAAAATATTGTCAATTTAAAATGAAATATCAGAAACTTTTCCATACTATAATGAAGTTAAGAGTTGTATTTTGTTGTATATAATATACTGAATATGTCAAAATGTTCCAACTTTATAATAGTTCACTTGTTTGCCGCATGGTAGAAAAAAATATAAACGGTCAAATCATTCTAATAAAATAAGAAAAAAGTTTCCGTTTTTCTTTGGAGAAGGGAGAGGGAAGTAAATTCTATTAAAAACAATTTTGAAATAAAAAAAGTAAATTAGCAAGTTTTTGTGGTAGTAGTAATTGAAAGTTTTTTTTTTCAGTTTCTTTTTTTCGGTGTAGTGTTGTGGTGTTTTAGAAAAATTAAATTTGTAGTTGACTATATTATTAGTCTAAATTATAGGTCAGCTATTTCTAAACAAAATAGTTTTATTTTAAAAGAATTTAACATTAGACACATGCTTACTAGACGCTTTAAGCTCAGAGGCTTTTTTAGCACCGAAATTTTAAATTGTAGCCTTGACTCAATGCTACATTTTAATTAAGCAAACTGAAATATATTCTTTTAGATAACGGGCCAATTATAACTCACATAACAGATACCTTATTAAAACTTGTGACAAAACCTCTGGGAGGTGCCGGAACGTCGATCTTCCGGTCGAAATTAAGCCCTGATTTAAAGGTTATAGAAACAACATATTTTGAAGATATCATTGTTTAAAATTGCTATCCAACTTGTAGGTACTCGAAAGTTGAATATTAATCATGAAGTTTGACGTGATTAGTAACGTTTTATATTAAATAAACGAATTCTAATAAGAGAACATCCAAAGATTCTTTAAAAAAAATTGAGGATGTTATGTAAAGTCTGTTTGTTAAAAATAGAGGTTAATCTAAAAGGGTCTATCAGACATTAATTGTCAAAAAATTTCTGCTTCCTTAGTAAAACAGAGATAATTTGAAATAAAATAAGTAAATTTCAGCACATAATAAAACATGAAAAATATTGTTTAATGTTTTTGTGTTTAGTTAAAAAAAATGTTTCTGTGTCTTTAAATACTGTATATACCTATAACCATGCATATAAAAACACAATATAATTTTTTAAAAATATTTATTGCCATAAATTGAATTGTATATTCCATTTTTTGCCTTCGTTTTTTTTCTTTTTTATTAAAAAACACGAGCAAATATACAATTATTGTTATATATTTTTTTTAAATTAAAATCAATATTTTAATTTATTTTATATATTGAAAGGAAAATTGCGATCGCTACAACTACTTGTATATTTTTTCATAAATGGCAAGGTCTTGCTCCGTTCCTCATTCTTGCATATTATCAAAGAAGTAATAAATTTTCAATTTCATGTCCGTCCGTCCACCCTTATAATTTTCACATCTTTACGAAGACCAAATTTTGTACATAAATGCTAGGGAGGAGACATCGCAATTAACTCCGTACTGGAAAGTGAGAAATCATGTCAGATATCATTGGATTAGGGTGGGGCAGTGGCATAGTGGACATAACTTGCCCCCGGGGTACGACACTTTATTGGCGACCCCTTCTCTTGCCAGAAACATTAAAGTAATATTTGGCACTCTTTGACGCACATTTTGCGTAATTTTTTGCGAATTTTGAGCTATTTCGTTAAAACCACTGGACCAAAAATTCTAGAAAAGAATATTTTTAGAATCCAATGAGGTAGCAGTTAACTGATACCTCACACGATATATTAGTTAAAACTTTTTTTGGACCAAACTGGCCGCTCCCTATTTTAATTCTAATTTTTTTTTCTAATTGCTGACTAGCGATATATAGGTATGTACCTACATCATCAAGATCTAACATTATGCCAAAATTCAAATTTCGAAATTATACAGTTTTTGAGACAAATATCTGTGACGGACAGACAGACGGATACTATAGTGACTTAATGGTTCCGTTTTTTTCCTTTCAAGGTACGGAACCATAAAAAAAAATTGGGGGGACAGGTCTACCCACACTGTCAACTTCCCATTGGGGGTTCTTAAAGATTAGAGACTACTGTACTTCCATTTCACGGAGCTCCTCCTCTGGGCCCCCGATACAGGCTTCGCCCCTTGCACTATACCAGGTGCTGGCCCTTATCCAACAAGTATCATTATTTATTCTCAAGACATACAAGACAAAAAATATTTCATAAATAGTTTCTAATTTTTTTTTTTCTTTTTTTTTTAATTTTATAATAAAATACTGGCATTTTTGACATTAAGGAAGGTTATAATAATGTTATGGTAAAAAATCTATATAATCTATGCTATGTTAATAAAATTAATTCCGCTTTTTACCACAAAAAAAAGAAAAAAAACAAACAAACCGCTAATCCGAATTTGCTGAAAACTTTATCCGGTCTTCATCTTTTGATTACGCATCTAAAGAAATTAGCCCGGAGTTGAAATTATCTTTTGTTCTGGAGATATGCGAGACAAAAACAAATTCACGAACGAATGAACGAACTAACGAATGCACACACAAATATCAAGCTAAAAACAATGGGTTCGGATTCCAGTGACCTTGAAACGTGGAGATATGTCAAAATTAACGATTCGTAAAATCGGACCCATTACAATAATTTCCAATGGGAAGTTAAAATAAGTTGAATTAGACAACAAAGTCTTAGGTATCTATTGTTTTACAGTTCCATTACAAAGCTCTTCGTAGATTTTCATTACGGAATATTCACATTATTATTTTACCTTTGAAAATTAATATTAGGACAAAAGCTTTTCTAATGTTTTAGTAAAATTGAGTAATTATTTCTTACATCACTCCAACATAAGAAATTTATAAAAAAAATAAATAAATAAATAAATTATATATATATATATATATATATATATATATATATATATATATATATATATATATATATATATATATATATATATATATATATATTTGGTAATGTACGAATATTATTATTTTATCATATGACACACTTACACAGAAATGTAGACATAATAAACAAAATATTTAACATCTCTAATCTATTTGTATATAATTCCAAATTATTCGATACTTCATATCAGTATAAATATTTAAAATTTGCAAAAAAAAACCATCAGTAATTTTTTTTGATTTGTTATTTTCAGTTAAATTGAATCAGTTTATTTTTTCAGCACAATTAAATTACTCATACTGATTCAGTTGAACTGAATCAGAGTGAGTTATTCAATGGATTAATATTACACTTTTCTGGGTGTTGACATTACTATATAAGTGTGTAAAATTACATTTTCAGGTGTACAGGCGTGGTTTAAAAATACACTAATATGATGTAATTTTACGTTTAGCTGCGTACTATTACGAACTGAATGTGTAAAATTACATCTTATTGTGTAGCTAATACACAAATAAAACGTAATCTCTTACACACTTGGATCGTAACTTTACGCATGACATGTGTAAAAGTACACATGGTGTAATTTTCATCTCCGTACACTACGGTTGTTTTACTGCTACTTTAGAAGGCATTTAATTGCCTCCTATAATAGTAGCAAAACAGTACATTTTTCTCTTATAGTGTATCTTAAACTAACATCAATTTAATGACTGATAACAGTAATATCATGGTGAAGACGTCGGAGAGAATAAATTCGTATTTAATATCGTATTTCGAATCAACTGAAAACACATGATTTAAAATTAATATCACTATAGTAATTACCAAGTTGGTATTTACTTTCAGTCCCAATATTCATAATTACTTGCATCCATTGCAAGATTTATTTTTGGTATTGTAAGTACAGCTATTGGAAAAGCAATTATAACACTAGTGAAAAGATATTACGTTTGTTTTTAGGAATAAGTTTGTACAACACAAACTTAAATGGTTTTATTTATTGTAGTCGACCAAAAAAACTATAAATTTCCGGAATCAGCTATTGATGTTCATGAAAATAACTTTTATTTATTTATTTATTTAAGTTTAAAAATTACAAAACAAGTTCAATAGTTTATACAATTTTTAGTGAACATGTTTAAAACAAAAAACTTATTAAATCAAAAATCTAAAATCATATTTAGGTACAATCTGTTTACAATAAGGCATGTATACCTTAGCTCCTTTACTTGTTATAACTTTTTAGCGAATTTCCAGAATGGAAATTCAGCTTTTTAATATTCTTCAAATCAATGTATGAAAATTTCAGGGACAAATAAAAGCATAAATTATTTATTAAAATAAAAAAAGGTCATTGCAAATTCCCCAACATTTTTGTGGCGTAATCTTTTAAAATCGTTTTATAGGCTTTTTCGAAAAAAATAACAAGAATTTTCTTTCTCAATCACATAATATGTATCAGTTATTATTTACACAACTGTGTATGATTTTGCATTACCACAGATAAATGGATATGATGTGATAACATAGCTGGATATGGGAAGAGTACAAAAGCATTATGTCAAATAAAATATCCCGGTAACATTATCTCGCTATGAGCACCTATTCCTATTGATCTACTTATAACTCACTCTTAACTATCTCTATACTCATACTTACGTACTCATGCTCAAATTTGTGCGCATTATATTACATAGTTATAGTAAGAGTTGAGTGCATTTTAGGCCAAACGTCCAAAAACTACTCAAGCTATTGAGTTGAAATTTACAGGGAATATAGTTATTAGCCTCCCGATCAATCTTAACCACATTTTTTTGTGATCTTCCAAATGGTTATGTACAGGTGATTAAAAAAGAATCTCCATTAAAAGTTTATGATCCTCTAAATAAAGTAGATTTTTGAAAATTTGGTTTTAGAAGCTTCCAAATATGAAGATTTTAATTAAAATCTTTTTAACTTGCTGTCACTTCCGGTTATACCGGAAGTTGACACCAACTTTGCTATTTTAAGTGTTTTTAAGAACAAATTTGAATTCGCTGGGAATTGTTATTAATATTCTATCTGACATTTCAGCTACCTTGGCATGATACAGGATGATCACATACATAAAACATTTCTTAAATATTTTTTTGTTTATTGTGAAAAACTTTTTTTTTAAATGAACCACCTATATTTTTTATTATAACTATGTACAAAAATGTAAACTCTATCCATTAATATCAGATTTCTTACACCTAAAACTGATATTTTTGAAGTTACATCGAATTTATATAATAAAATGATAAGTTAGGATTTCCATGGGCACGGATGACACAAAAACCACTCGATAGATTTTAGTGAAACATTGTAAATTTATTCCTTAGATGCTTCATCAGCTCAAAATCTCCAGTCAGAATCTTCACGATATTCTTTATGGAGGTTGATATATTCACGACAAAAATTGATATACCTATCAAAAATACTCATTTAATAATAAACGGAAACAAAAGAAAGAAAAACAATAGATTACCAAGGTTACGATAAAAATAATATTCAAAAATTTAAGCATTAGCTTCAGAACTTTTTTATTAAAATTTCACTTTACAAAAGGATTGTAGTAAAGCCTAATTACGAAGGAACAGAACGTAATTTTGAAAAATCCACTAGGGTTTTCGGATCTCGAAAAGAATCCAAAATTCAATTAATTCTAATACCATAAGTATGGGAATATATGAAAGGATTTCAAAGTCTGAAAATTAAGTATATTAATATGGTTGTTTTCGAGTCGTTTGCCGAGCGGAGCGAAGCATTACATGGAATTAACCTTTTAAAGAACTAATTTTGAATTAAATTTGTCTGGTCTGTTTCGGAATAACTAATTTAAAGTAGCTTATTACTCACAGTTAACATAATTTTACACGAATGAAACAGATGGGCATAGTTGTCAGGAATAAATTAATGAATACATGTTTCAACACTTTTTGAAAATTAATCCTGTAAAGAGTAAAACAGCGAATAAACGCAAAAAAATGGAGGGAGGTCAAAGTTTATATTTTTAACGCCTACTGTTCTGGCGCCTCCAACAATGAGTAAGCTATTTTAAAAATATATAATATTTGAGTATTTTAAGTCAACATCCTTTTTTTACTTCTGTACCAAATTCTTTGACATCTCCTTGATAGGCTTGCTTTAGATTTTTAGCCTATTTTATATCTATGTTTGAAGAAATGACAAATTAGTTTTTGAGAATTTCCAGTTGTTCGTAGATAACTAGCCAAAGGTAATTCTCAATAAATAAAGCTTATCAAGGCTTATCATAAGAAAATAGGGGCAAAAATTTTAGCGAACTACCCACTAGGAATTACCTTTACTAAATTACGAAATTCACGCCAGTGAAGCCGCCGGTAACGGCTAGTTTTTGATAAAATACAACTTTTAATCGGTCATTTACATTACACCCTTTTGGTCACTTATACATTACAGTCACTTTAAAAAAAGTTTTATTAAAAAGTAAGTAGTTTATTAGTTTGATTTTTTTTGGAAAATATGATAGATAACAAAGATGAAAGTTTATTTTTAGCAATTAAAAAAACTTCTGTCGGTTTCGATAGCCTCCATTACTCAGATTCGTAGATTAACAAAAAATCAATATAATATTCAAAACGAATATAATAATTATTTCAGCAGAAAGAAAAAGGTAAATTTGGCTGCATTTTATTAATATTCACTTGAAAAAAATCACAAGTTACAGTATTTTTTTAGCGAATTTCGAAAATTCGAAATTCAGCTATTACGGCAGGTGTCATGACGCGACCTAAGCCCGGGACCATAACAGAAATATGTTTTGAGGCCCCTAAAATACGAAAATGATATTCACTAAAATTTATATATATATATATATATATTTATATCTATATTTTTATATATATATATATATATATATATATATATATATATATATATATATATATATATATATGTGTGTGTGTGTGTGTGTGTATTTGTGTGTGTCTTTCGCCACGATAACTTTTGAACAAAACGTTTAATGCTTATGAAATTTTATGTGCGGATTAGAATCCGGATTGGCTCGGCTAAGTTCGTCTGCCAGACACGTCGGATGCCCAGAAGTAAGTTTTCTTGCCATTTTTTATCATTCGACCCTATCATAAGACAGTTCGATTTTTACATCGTTGAAATGACGAAAAGAAATTATGAAGAAATTGTTCTTATAATTTTCTTTCTATGGTAAGTATTTTTCGAGAAAATTGTAATTTTTCACATTTGTACCACTTTGCTCTTTCTGTCAGTGTAATAAGTAATTTATATTTCTCTCTCAACTCATGATAAAATATATAAAAATCGTTTTTTTTTTTTAAGATTTTTAATGCAACTAGTGATATCTATTCACACATATGTATTAATTGTATTATAATAAATAAAGTTCTGTCTCTCTGTTAATTGCATTATACCTTATTAACGTAGCTCTGTCTCAAGTTGAAAAATTAAAGTTAAGCAGATTTTTCAAGTTTATGTAATGAAGATTTTTTTTATTAAATTTTAAATAAACAAGAAGCTGAAATCTATGTTATTAAATCATATAATATTATTAAATATAAAACAAAAAACATATTATGTTTGTACGCACGGAAAAAATTTTTAAATGGATCGAGTTTGAAAATTTTTTCACTAATAATCATTAATGTCAGAAAGTTAAACAATTTTAAATGGATTTGAGGTACTTTATGTGAGATCCGTCAAGGTTTTGAGGACCTAAAAACGCCAAAAATTAATTACCCAATCGATTTTAAAAATTTTTTCACCGTTAGTAAGTTAAAATATTTGAATTAATTAAGTAATTAAAGGATGTCCGCAAGAACCTTACGAACTATCATAAGTTATATGAGATCCCCAGGACCCTTTTCTTACTGTTAGAGAGATAAACTTTTTATTTAGGACCCAAAAGTGTCAAAAATAAATCAACTGGTTTATTTTGAAAATTGGTTCACTGTTATGGAGCTAAGCTATTTTAGATAGATATAGATTACGTTAGGCAAGGTCTGCTAGGGTCTATGGGACCCAGAAGTGTCAAAAATAAACTAACTGACCGTTTTTGAAAATTTTTTCACTGTTAGAGAGCATAAATATTTTATATAGATATAGGTTACGTTATGTAAGATCCGGCAGAGTTTATGGGATCCAAATGTGTCAAAAATGAAATAAGTGACTGATTTGGAAAATTTTTTCACTGCTACAGATGTGAAATATTTTAGATGGATATAGCTTATATGTCGTATGAGGTCGGCTAGGGTCCTGGGATCTTAAAAGCGCCAAAAATAAACAAACCGACCGATTTTGAAAATTTTTTCACTATTAGAGAGCTAAACTATTTTAGATAGATATAGATTACGTTATGTAAGATCCGACCTCTTTAGTCCATTTTCTTTGTGGGTTTTAAAACTTTTTTATGCTAAACTAAGTTTTATTTTTTTTTTGCAGTTTTTTACTTATAATGGACATCAACAGACAACAAAGATTTAATAAATTTATCAATATGACATAAATTAATGTTTGTGTAAATGCTTGCCTAATATATTCGTTGTTATTTTCGTAGATTATTATTTGCCTATAAATACCCATCCAATAGAAACCATTCTGTTGGGCATATATTTAATTTTATTAATGGTTATGGTAACGAACATAATTAGTATCGAAGTGTTTTCTCTCCTTTTTCAAATATTTAAATCAAAAAAATTATTAAAATTGGTGGCAAATAAAGAAGAAAGACTTAGATAAGATCTTCAAAAACGTTTCAAAATCTATTTAAAATATATCAGGAGCTTTAAGATAAAACACTTTTGTTATTTTTTCTCAGCATAGTGCGGTTAACCTTAATCCTATTTATATATTTTAATTGGCTACTTGTGAGTTCAGAGTTGAGTGTAAATAATGCCCCAGTTCTAACACAAATTACAGTTTTTGATATATTGTCAATACTTGAAACTTAACATTGATAATTCGATTTGTCGAAAATAAAAATATTGCTCAATTACAAAAGAAAAATTTCGAAACACTGAATTAATTCATTTTTCTTAGCAACATTCATGCTTAGCGAGTATTTAAATCTGACAATGAAAGTCTTCTTCACAGACCAGGAAGTATTTCTGGGTTCTACAAACTATTTTTAATGATTATAATTGAATTTTTGAATAAGGAAATAAGGAGACAATTTCAAATTCACTTTTCTAAATAATGTAGTATTAAATTATGTACTAACCTAAATTTTCTATATGATTTTATTTAGTAAATACATCACTGAAACTTTTGTTTCCAAAACTTTTTAGATTTATTCTTCGTTAGTACAAGTTTCACGTTGATTATTTTTCTTCTAATGTTGCACAAACACTTTGTAACTATTTTAAAATAATTTATGGCGTCGAGTGTTGTGTCAACCAATTTAAATGACATTTCATACCTACTTTACACATCTACTAGCTGTTTATCGAAGTACAGAACTGTGAGTTTCCATTCACGAGTTCATGTGGCGATGAAGTTGATATTGTTCTTTTGAGCACTAGACACGCTGTTTTGCACGTCGTTTTAATCGTTTGTAAACAATGTTTACTTATTTACATGGCAATAGTAGGTATAGACTTACTTCAAGTTGCGCAGATGAAATAGAAATAAAATACGTACCTAGGTATCAAATAAGCTCACAAAAATTGAAATTTAGCCAAACTTTTAAAAATCATATATACTTTCAGTCTAATATAACAATTTTATTTTATTATTTAAAAGACCAGATATATCGGGTCTTAGATTACTTTAAAATTATTCCGGATCATTAATTTGATTTTTACGCAAAACATCCAATCTTCGAATCAGTCGTTCTTTTCTAAAAAAAAAAATATTGCACTGCAGCCTTTCTCAACGTAAGACAAACATTTGACCAAATATGGCATCCTGGTTTATTATATAAATTAAGGAAAAATATTCCTGAATCAGTTTATTTAATACTGAAATCTTGTTTATCAAATCGTCATTTTCATATGAAATTTCAGAATGAAATATCAGAACTGTTTCCAGTTCATTCCGGTGTAGGTACCGCAAGAAAATGTTCTAGTGCCTGTTTTTTTTTTTTTAATCTTATATATACTGCAGAACTGTCATTTGATAAAATCATTGCTAATTTTAATATGTAATATATAATTTATTATGAGTAATTACCAGTAAGTAATCACCATTTATGGTAATCTCTATCATCGTTCAATTTAAAACGTTCAAAGAACCAAAATTTATTTTTGGATTCTAGTGACTCTTAATAACTATGACTTTACCACCCAGTCGTCTATAATCGCTATGACTTTACTACCCAATGGTCCATAATCACTATGATCTTACTACCCAAGTTCCCTCTAGTTATTTATTTTAAGTTCTTTTGGGTCTCTAAAACTCGGACGGATATTTTTCATCTCACGTTAACTTCTCTCATAATTCAATAGTATTTGAGAAAAAATTTCTCCAGAGCCGTGCGCAATCGAATCCTCCTCTTTTTAGTTTGTAACAACTTTATTATCAACTACTCTCCTTAAAAGTACACCCATCTAGCCTTATAGTATTGCAAAATAAATTTTGGTTCCTTTTAACCTTGACTAAACGGAATGATCTTTTGCATTGAAGTTTTTTAGTTATTATTCATACATTTTAATAATATTTTACTCCCTTATCGGTTACTGCGTTGTCAATTTTCTTACAATATGTACAAATACGATTGTAATATTAATTGATCGTTGTTTCAATTCCAAATGTTATTCGCATTTAGTAGTCAGCGGTACTGTTATTCTTGTCAACGTATACAATGTTGAAACTTGTACAACAGCAGACAACAATATTCTTCATCGTTTAAAGTTCATTTATGGGGGGTTAAAATGTTATTGTTTTCTTATTGACTTTAAAATTAGATGCAACAATATACATTATACTACAAGTAATACAATATAACAGATAACTGTATGCTTTTCTAAGCGATGATAATTACTTTCAGAATAATTAGTAGTTCTTTTTCCAGCGATTTAATTACTAAAGTTATAATTTTAAATCCACTTTATTATTATAGACTCTGATTTGTAAAAGAGATTTTATTGATTGAAAGAGAATAATATTATAGGTACTTATAAAAAAAATAAAAGATTCTCAGAAGATTTTTAAAATTGTCTTTTTTCAAGGAATTAATCTCAGTCTGTCAAACACTATCAATTGACAAGGCTTTGTAAAAGATCATTTTAAAAGCTTGATCTATCCACTTTTTAAAACTGAAATAAAACAAATTTTGTGGGAATCACCGAAGAAAATTCAAACTTTTTTTCTCACTTTAAAGATTTGTACACAAAGTACTTACAGGATGATGATTTACAGTTAAAAAAATCTAAGCAATTTAATAAATTGCACATGTTTTAAGGATAATTTGAACTTGAAAGAAAATAGTCAACTTAGTAACTTCATAATTACTGACTACTGAGTTTTAAACACAATGACGTTTTAAAAAAAAATTAAAAGTTCCCTTTTATAGAAACATCTTAAAATTGATCTTACTTATAGCAGGTAATGTTTTTTCAAATAATCGATATTTCTACTTTAAGAGGAATAGTCTGAGTTTTGCCAAGTCTTACTCTTATCTGTTTTAGCATCTTTATAGTCGAAGATATGAGGAGTCAAAGACACCGCTTCAGATAACGCTGAAAAAATTTCATTAAAAATTTCACCCTGTAAAAAGAATTTTTGGAATTAGGTACAATATCATAAAGTAGACAGTTCAGGTTTTGAAATTTTATTTATAATTCAATATCGGATCATTTCTGACTAACAAAAAGGGGTCCAGGTATGGTCATCACCGATATTGATCAAATTTCGTCTACTAGTAGAGCATAATGCCTATATCAAAAATCTAAAAGATTAAGGTCCACCTCTCAAAAATAACAAAAATATTTCAATTTAAAGTTTCAACAATTTTATAATATATATATATATATATATATATATATATATATATATATATATATATATATATATATATATATATATATATATATATATATATATTTATATATGTATACCTGTTGTTAAGTGGTATTGATAAGAACGTGAAACGGCTCGGTGGTAACGCATCTGGTATGGTGTGGATGTTTTAGTACTGGCTTCAAATCCCATTTCATACATTGCACTTTTTTTAAATTTTAATATTTTTTTTTTTGATTTTATTAATTATATTGCTAAAATTATGGTATCAAATATAATTAATATTTTAATTAAAAGCAATATAATTAATAAATTTAAAAAAAAAAAAATATTAAAATTAAAAAAAATTGTTAACAAAACAAACAGACATATTAAATGTTTGAACTGGTATTTGAACCCATTACCAAAGCATCCATACCATACCAGATGCGTTAAGACCAAACCATTTCACGTTCTTATCAATGCCACTTAATAACAGGTATATATATTATATTACAAAATTGTTTAAACATTAAATTGAAATATTTTTTTATTTTTGAGAGGTGGACCTTAATTTTTTAGATTTTCGATATAGGTATTATGCTCTACTAGTAGACGAAATTTGATCGAAATCGGTGACGACCATACCTGGACCCCTCTTTGTAAAATGCCGTCCCTTGTAAAAATATAAAAATTTTTAAAAATTTTGCTTTTTCTTAATTTTTATGAGTATAATTGAAACTATACAGATTCTTACAATTATTTTATATTATTCATTTGTTTTGAGTAATTAGATAAAAACTTACAGTACATTCCAAAACAAGATGAAAAACAATTAATCAAATTTTTATATGGTCCCGTCAAAAAGTCATTAATTCTTTTCGTTTTTTATTTAAAAAAAATAAGTAATACCACTTTTTTATGTCATTTATCACGAATCATTTTGCGCCGCTCTCGTCCTCGTGTTACGATGGACCAACAAAATATTGTTGACAAGATATAAGTGAGCAATTTTTATTGTCTTTATTGTCTTGGTTAAATAACCTTTAACAGCCTGGAGCTTTACAAAAAACAAGCAAAAAAAATATATATTTATAAATAAAAATAGAACCCGTCAATGTATATGAAATGGTAGTTGATGAAAATGTCATCAAGCTTTTTTTATAATTTATTTTACTACAGCGTACGTTAAGTATTACAATGTTACGTAACTGGTATCATTTACCTATGTGATGACAGAAAACTTCAGTAAGAATAAGTTTTTCGTAACCGCAATTACGTGTCAAATGTTCCACACCTTTCATTTTACCATAATAAAGACTAAAACCTTTTATCCATAGTATAAATATAAACAGCCTATTCGTAAACAAGCAAGAATTATATCTCTCTGTCCACTGTATAAGAAGTAAACTTATATTACCGTTCCTTGTACCATCTGATGTATCATATAAACTAAAAAAAGCTAATGATTCAAAGAGATGACAACTGGTACTGTCAGAATAGTAATTTTCGATACATATGCGCAAAGAGATGTATTCTACTAGGCTTAAATTGGGGCATGAGTCAAGGCGGGTTCTACACGATGCTACGAACGTTCCTTCCAACGTTCGATCGAACGTTTGAGGCAATTAAGTTCGATAGTTGGTACGACGAATGTATCTGCTACACGGTGAATCGAATGTTTGATCCAATACGAATGATGATGTGTTGGTACTCAGTGGACGAGGCTGTTATCTGTCTGTTGTTATCTCTAATGTTATACACTGATGTTGTCTCTCTTCACATGAACGAGTCGTGCAGCTGCTGAGTCGAACCAACCAACGCAACCAACATTGACCTTCAAACGTTCGAAGCATCCCTTTGACTCGGTGCAAGAATACCGACTGGCCAAATGCGAATGTTTGACGCTCTTCATTGGACACTCGTAGGTTCGAACAACGGCCACACGATGCGATGAACCATCGATCGTCCAATGTTGGAAGGTGTTCGTAGCATCGTGTAGAACCCGCTTAAGGAACTGATGTAAACACAATGAGATCGAGTGCGCTGTGTACCTCCACGAGCCATAATGCGAGTGTGGGTAAGCGCACGAGATTTAAGCATATTGGAGCATACTGGATACCTCACTTTAAGCGTACGTATCGAACATAATTTTTTATAATGACGGCTTTTAAAGTTTAATAGAGAGAAAGAAATTAATTATTTCTAAACAATTTTAGAAAATAGTAGGGTTAATTTTATTTTATAATAAGATTGAGTATTTAAATTTTTTTTTTTATTAATTTGTAGACCATTTTTGTTTTTATTATTCCATGTTTAATTTCAATAAATGAATATCATTATTTTATCGCACGGTCTGCCATTTTTACGCACGATATTGTACTATCACGCACACTTACTATCGTTTGTTTTACCATGATGTAAATACTGCTTTTTACGCCCGCCACACAGACTCGAATATTGAACTTTAGAAGCGGGAGTTATAAAAAAATTTATAGAACACTAGTATTTTTATTAGAAATAGGTGTGTCACAAAAAAAAGTGTTATAGGTTATGTAAGCCCTCAAACTTAATTTTTTTTAACACAAAGTGTGGTGTGGTAAAGTTAATTTCAATAGATAAATTTAGGTGGTTTTATTGTATACGGCTACAACACTTTTTTGTATTGTTAAAAAGAGCACTCAGATGTTTGTGAGGAATATAAAATTATTGTTGTTGACTTTGGTTAAATTTTGGGAACTTGTATAGGGAAACGGAAAACTATGGCAAGTGGTCTACAAGACAAAAAGGTTTGGGAACCACTGTTCTAAAGGAACTACACACTTGTTAATTAGTGTTCTAAAGATATTCAATCGATTTCTAAAATACTACCCTTTCACATAATAAATATTCCCGCTTACACATACGCCGAACGCATCCATTCAGTATTGTCATAGTCTATAATATAACAACTAAACAATATTTTTATTGAATCATGTAACGTCGGAAATAATTGGTTCGCTTTGTACTTTCAAGTTCATTAATTAAAATGACAAAATATTAATCAAAAATGTGAAACAAAAGGGCATGTAAAATAAAATAAAATAAAATGAAACAAAATACTAAAAAAGTAGAGTTGTATGATATAATGAGTCTGCTTAACATGACACATAAAAATGAGTATGTAATCATTTGTATATTTTGATAATTACGAAATACAGAAGTTTGTTTCTTGTTGCTTTTTAAAGTCAAATTTCTGATATTGTGTGACTCCTAGAGTGTATTTGAATATTAAACCGAATATTTTAGATAGTTATCTGTTGTTGTTGATTTTAATTAGAATTGTTAGCATAATTTTGATCAGAATGAAACAAAAAAGGAACAAGTGGGCCATGTTCGGGTTTCTAGTTTTGTTTATTTATGTATATTTATTATAATTTATGAAATTTAATATGTTTTCTCATTCATTAAAATTTTGAAATATTATGTTAATGTTATATTTCAAATCGATTAATGTAACTAAATTCTGATGTTTGTGATGGTAAAATGAAAGTTGAAAAATTTCACTGTTGAAAAATTTACTTTGTTTTTTTGTTTTAAATATTAAAAAAAAAATTCGGGATTACCTACCTACTTGATTTTTGATTACTATGCGCCTAATTTCACTATCAAAATAATTTTATCGTATGGCTCATTTTAAATTCAGTTTTTGGATATCTTAAATTTCAGTTTTTGTAAACTGATATCGAAATTAATAATAATCATAGGAAAATATTCAGCTATAAATTCGTAATTTATCGAATATTAAAATAAAGATTTTCCTAATTATTTCTTATATAATGTTAATTTCCTTTTTTGATTTTACTTATTTACCTATAACATTCAATATTCAATAGATAAATAATCATCTTTCGAAAATACTCCCAATCACCGTTCATTTTCGTTTTCTAAAATTGATTCTCTCTCAATTCCCCGACAGCGAAATTGTATAGACGAAATAAATAATACTAGAATTCTATATGTGCCAACATCTGATATGCTCCAGAGATGAACATCTCTAAGTAGTCTCAATTTGTTTTAGTACATTTCCCGTGGGAGATTGTGATGTTTGTGCAAAGCTTAATGTAAGAGGTAGATATCCTGTATACATATTTATATGTTTGTACACTTAGAACTTATATAGATGTAAATAATATAAATTAAAACAAATAATGTGCCCTGGGTAAACATTGACGAATATTTGTTGATGAAAATAAAATAAAGATTATTTTTCGAACTAAAGCAACGAATTTTCATTAAATGTCTACATTTCTGAAACGAATTTTGCCGTTCTCAGAATTACTGTCTACTGAATATTTTTATCAACGACAACCATGAAATTAATATTTATCCTACAAAATGTAGGTAGGCTATGTTTTACGTATACCTCTGCGAAACTTTGTACTTTACACACGCCTATGCATACAGGAACACATCACATTACACATTTTTTGTGAATTTTTATACTGTGTATTATTATATTAAAATCTGTACAAAAATTTACGTAGCAACCACATTTTGTAAAGGATTTATTGGTTTAAGTTTAAGACTTAAAAAATTAACCAGGATTCGAAGTAGGGGGGGGGGGGGCTGAAGCGCATAACGTCAATAGACAGTGTTACTAATTTATTTATTACATGAGTAGGTGGCCTAGGGTAACCGAAATATCTAATTTTTGGGTTTATCAACATTTTTGCAGCGATGAAATCATTCAACAATTACTACCACCAGCTCCCTGACTAATATCTGCCAAACTTTCAATGTTCATAACCCGCAACAGATTTGTTCAGTGGAGTGTTAAAACCAATTCTTATAAACTGTGATAAATGTGACATATAAAATACAATTTTTGTTTTAATTTTTTCAATTTTCAATCCGTGCTGCAATTTTTATCGCATTTTGTACGTATTTAGTTTTTGAAAAATTATTTTTCTATACCATTCTTATTTGAATATAAATAAATAATCTCATAAATAAACTTTGTATATTTACTACGAGTTTGTGATTTCGTAAGCGAGAAGATGGGTTTTATTTGTACGTATATATATATTGTTATCTAAAAATAAATTTTATATACAATATTTTCAACAATACTTCATTATAAAACTAAAGAGGAGATAGTCTTTACTTTTCCAGGCACAGATAAAGCATGTTTTTAACGAGATGCAAAGTTGTAAGACCGACTTTTGATCATTTCAAGACCGGATTTTTGATCACTTCTTTTTAAAAAATGTAACTTAATGATTATTTGCAATTTTTTAAAGGCAGATAAAAAGGCTGAACTTTAAGAAAAAATTTAGAGATGAGATTTATTAGCAAATAGAAAAGCCTTCCATTATGTGTTTTAAAATATTAATCAGTCTCTCAACATTTCTCGCGTTTCTCAACACTTTTTCAATCACGGTCTTTTCGTGTACACAAAATTTATTCTACACAAAACGTATTTGACCCATACGAAAGTAGATATTTGGTTCTATGGCTGAAAAAGTTTTTCTTCACAACTTCTTGAAACCCATTTTGCCTTCTGTCAGTGTTATCTTTGTAGGACAAACAGTTTTGAGATAGAAAACTCTGACATACGTTAACAAAAAACCACCTTATTTCGAACCTGTAGACGAACACTTTTCCAATCTTTAACCATATACCTATATACAACTCTTCTATCAATACAGTTAATTAAATCAAACGATATAGAATTTAAATAAATTCACATAAATCTTGTTTGAGTTTGTTATGTAAATTACATATTTCCGTTGTGCAGATATTTTACTATTATTTTTCCGTAAAACACTATAAAATCTTGTGTTTATAGTTCTGTAAATAACTGTATTTTTCAAAAATACTTTTGTTCGTTTTATCATAATTTTGTTTGTGTGATTTTCTTTAGTTGAAAGTGTATAGTTCTTTATAGTAGAAAACTAAAATGAAAAATATCGGTATAAAGTTTATATTATAAATGTGTATTTAAGACGAAAAGTTAAAAGTTAAAGAAGTGGCACTCAGTGAATAGAGAGAAATACATATTTTCATCTGCAAAAGAGACTTAAAATGTAATTTTTTAAAATTTTATAAAACTTTCGTCAATTTTATTCTGTCTCTCGAACATAAGCTACAAGTGAAATATTCAGATACAGTCAGTCATAAGTATTACTTGTAGTTTTTTGCTAGGTAGAAAAAAGTGATATTTTTTTTAACCGTGACAAGAATAAATTGCTTTCTAGGATGCACAAATCTTATACAGAAAGTATGAATTTTACAAATAAATTTCACTTATTATTACACCAGAGGTTTGTAATTTTTCGAATAAATTTGGGTTTGTCTAACGAAAATTTGTTGCCTAGCAATTTATCGAGAAAAACTGTCAACTAACAAAAACGTGACAGCGAAGCTGAAGCGTTTTTGGGTTGACAGTTCTTCGAGTTAAATTTATAGGCAACAAATTTTCGTTAGACAAACCCAAATTTATTCTGAAAAAATATAAAACTCTAGTGTAATATCGTAAGGCAATTTAACGAATATAATAAATTAGTATTATTCATATTATTTGTATTTAATACATTGCTACTATGGTTCTGAACTCAGTTAAATTTACCAATACGAATTTTTGTTTCATTTTTATCGTGTTTACCTACAGTGAAATGGCCAATGAAATGTTTCGTACCATTTTTTCGTTGTAAAAGTCTATCCTGCCTTTTTTCCATGGTAAAAATGAAAAAACTACAATATTCTTATGGGACTTGATACATATGAGTTAAATTATCAATATAAATTTTAAGAGTTTGTTTCATTTTTAGGATTCTTAGGCTGTGGGTACATATGACGCTTAAACTTGCGTGTAAATTTTTATATTGAATGCCGTACCTACGTAACCACAATATACAAATTCAAGCTAACAATTTGCAAGCGCGTGCATGCGCTCGTAGTATTAAGCGTCCTACATAACCGAAGCCTTACAGTGAAACTATTTCTTAGTAATTACTATTGATATCGAATTGAAATTTGGTACAATTTGGTACAAGAATTCGTTTACATTATAGGTGAAAATTCAATGATAAAGTTTTGAAGAAAATTAATCTACAGTTACTGATATAAAATAACTATTTATTTGCGACGTTTCGAAAATATGTAATTTTCATCATCAGGCAAAATTTTTTAAAACTAAATACATATTATAAAGAGAAATTACAAAAATGGAAAATTTATATTCAAAATTTAATACTTGCATGTATTCTGATTGTCATGATTAAACGTAAAATAAAAATTGATAAAAATTTTTATCAATTTTTAACAGTAAAAATAATAAGGTACCTAAGCCAATTAAGGCCCACCTAAGCAAAATATGCTTATTATTTATATATCTTATAAAATATCAAAAATATAGTATTTAATTATAAAAATTTACTTATTTTTTGATAAAAATTCCTAAAAAAATTAATGAATTTGTAATTATACAAGTCAAAAATTTGATTCTAAAAAGTGTCTGCAATTGGGCCTTATTTCCGACTGGTGTAGAAAATAAGGCCCACCTATTACAACTGCCTGAAATAGTACATTTATTATTTTTTTTTTAATTAATTGGGGGATTTTAATTACTTTAAGAATAACTTGAACTTGAAAATACTTTAAGAATAACTTGAACTTATATATCAAAATATTTTGTTATTTTCACGCGTTCAAAAAATTTGATCAAAAATTCTTAAATCCAGCTTGACTGCGTAACTGTTATTGAAAACAACAATAAAGAAAATTACCTAAGTCATTATTTTTAATTTTTAATTTTTTTATCATATTTTTCGAATAAGTCAAGTACTAGGTGTTTGAATATATTAAGCCGAAATAAATAAATATTAAATCTAAGAGTTCTTCTTAGAATTCCGAATCTCCTTGCATAGGAGCTAGCTTAAGGCTAAGGACATAGCTTAAGGCTGATGCCAGTGCTTCCTCAGACGACAACGCTCTCTTCTTTTTATCAGCCATACTTCCAAACACTAAGGAATAAAAATAAAAATTCGACCAACCCAACTAAAACTGATCTGGCATCATTAAACAAATGCAACAAATAAATCAAAATTAAATGTACTTAGTTTTTTGTCCTTTTTCCTTTTTGTTATTTTTATATTAGAGTAAATATAGTAATTTAAGGTTGTGCGTCTAATTTTGCTTCATTTGTTAATGACTTCAGACCTGTTTTAATTGATTTGACTTTGTAGTGTTTGATTTTAATTGTGTTGTTAATAAAGCCCAAACAAAATTTGCATGGGCCTTATTATCAACATGTCAATATTTATGCTCATATACATTTTATATAAATACTTTAGAAATAAACTAAATTAATTGATGTAAAACTTAAAGAATATTAATTTTTTTCAATTTTGATAACAATTTGAAAGAAACATACCTTTAAAAAATCATTAATATAACACTCACAATGTGCACAATTTTTATATCAACGAACGAAAATGTAGCCTCTAAATTTGTTTGTTAAAATATGACATGAGTTTGTTACTCTGTGTAGCTCAACTTTTGTATCTGGTTTTGAAATGATTGAAAGTTCATTTTAAACTTGTTGATAAGTTAGAGAATTTCTCTTGGTAAGAAATATAGCTAATGGGCCTTATTACCCGCTGGGCCTTAAATGCCTTAGGTACCTTAGTATTAGACCTAAAAGTACGTTTTAAAAAATATGACACACAGTTAAATCAAAAATATTTGCTGCAGTTTCTGTATAAATTTAAAACAAAAAAACTACAATAATGTTTTCGGTGATTACCCTTAAAAAAAAAAATTTATCCTGCAAAAAGAAAATTTCTATCATCATTAAAAAGTAGACATTTTAACCTTGCAAGTAGCTTCTTAAAATTTGTTGTAGGAATGTTTTTAACTGAGATACAATCTCTCGAAAAGTAGGCAAAAAAATTTCAAAATTTTTGAGTATCATCTTTAATTGTTTTCAAAAGAATATGTAAATTTCAATTTTTAAGAAAAAAGATTAGGGTCAGGTGGAGTAATTGCAATAGCGGGGTAAATGTAATAGATTTTTCATTCATTTCTTTATTAACACTTCAGTCCCATGGCTTCGGCAGCCGAAACCAAGCAAAACATCCACAGAGGCCGACCGCGATATTTAGAATAATAAACAAAACACTTAAAAATATTTTTAAAAAAGATTTTATATTATTCAAATAAAAATAATTTATTATAGCCAAAAGATTTTGAAGTAAGAGACCTATCTTCGTTTGCGCAGGTGGAGTGGGTAAAATAATTCAACTCACTGGCCTATGGTTCATAAGACACATGTATTTGACAGATATCGACCTTACCTTCATGATGACATAGACTGATCCATTTTAAAATGCGTTTCTGCGCATCTCTCAGTTCATTTTCTGTTGCGTATACTACGTACCGGACACTTTTCATTTTTTGTACATATAAATATACATAATATGTTTTATCATCAAAATATCTAGGCTTCATCTTTTATTTACAATAATATTTTTATCCACATATGTATGTATGTGTGTATTGTATGCTTGTATGTATATGTGTATTTTATCAAAATAATAATAACTATGTACTCATCTTTTATTACTCGGGTAAATTTTATTACTCGGGGTAAATGTACAAACAAAGCTTGGGGCAAATGTAATAATTTATTATATTTGCCCTAAGTTTTTGAATTTATTTGTTTGTCTGATAATTTATTTGTTTCAGTGTTAGAAAGCAGTATGAGCATAATTATATTTTGATGAAATTGTTAGATTTAATTTGAGAGTCTCTATTACATTTGTCCCTGAAATTTTATTACTCGGGGTAAATGTACAAACAAAGCTTGGGGCAAATGTAATAATTTATTATATTTGCTCTATTTCTCTTTGTTTGTTTCAGATGGTGAATTTGTGATGGTAATTCAGAAATTATGTTAAAAAAGCCGCAGAGCCCAAATACACAAAAAAAAAAAAAATTACAAAGAGCTCTCGATGAAGTACGGGCTAATACAATGACAATACAATGCTGATGTCTTGTATTTGATTTTTACGAAAAATTTTATATTGTTACAGGTTGATGTTGGATCTCATAAAAATAAAAAAATTCGCCAAGTGCGTGCCGGACACGCATTATCATAGTTACGCGGTCAATAGCTAATTTTTCGACGGATTACTACTGGAACCACGTATGTCGATTTTTCACTGTTTTGAGATAATTGACCGAAACATTATTTTCAACCGGTTTGGAAAAGTTTTATTGCTTAGTTGCCCCCCACCACCCCTTTAAAGGTTAGGTCGGATCCAAAATTTGACCCTACTTTTATAGTATTGTTGCCCCATTTTGTCAGCCCCACTGACCACAACATACCATTAAATTATGACATAATTTGAAATTTGGAAATATGAGGTTTTGTTATTGTTAAATAACTTTCATTCTGATAAATAAAATAAAATGAGATTTTTATTAGCCTATGATCAGTATAAGATGATTCTAAACATTTATATATTTAATTATCTCAAAACAGTGCAAAATTGATGTACGTGTTTCTAGCAGTAAGCCGTCGATACGTACTATTAAATTTGCTACATTTGATCCTAAAAATTGTAAAAAATTAGCTGTTGACCACGTAACTTTGATAATGCATGTCCGGCACGCACTTGGCGAATTTATTATTATTATTATTATTATTATAATACCAATTTATAAAAAAAAGAAAGATAATTGTAACCAAACTCTTTTGTATAAGCGGATGCTTAAAACAAAATAAAAATTCTAATTCTAGTTCTATTAATTTTTTTATTGAATTATTGAATTAATTTATTCATTCATAAGTATTACTACCACTGTAATTATGAAAACTTTTAAAGTAACAGAGAATTATCTAATTTTGTCAGATACGAGGTACTGCATTCAATTATGTCAAGATAGTATTTCTAACAGATGGTAGGGATGGTAGTACTGCCGTCTACCGTGGAAGACCATTAGATAACGACACAAAAATAGACTGATATAATACAGGTATCTATATTGTATACATATAGTGCCATCTCGTTGCGTCGGTATGTAGGTCTAATTGTGTCGGTATAATATCGATTTAGGTATGTTGGTATGTATGGATTTTAATGAGATATATCTTTCCATCACGTGCTGCCACCAAAATCCGTCCAAAAACGATGGGTCATTTTTTTAACTAAAAATAATTCAAGAGCAAACATACTACAATGATTTAGTGGTGCACTGATAATGTACGTTTGAATGAAAAATATGCCACCGCAAAGAAGCGCCACCGATGTGTATAGGAAATTAATGATCACTTATGAAGACTTGTGAGTGAATGCATAAGTTACGTGGTTTTTCAGGACCATGTAACTAAAAACAAAGATAACTTTTAATATTTTATTACAGTTATTTTTGTTTCTAATATACCTAACAGCAAAAAAATTACAAGTGATTATCACATTTGCCCCTATAGACCGGGCAAGTATAATTCACGTTATTCAAAATTGGATTCCTATCTTGAACTTCTATTACTTTATTTCTGGCGCAGAAATTCGCTTTCAGTGAAAACGAAAACACATTTCCGTGCCAATTTTACGAACAAGAAAAAAAGTGCATTTCTACTACTTTTCTGCTACTCACCATATTTTCGTTAAATAAATTAGCAGAAGATAAAAAAAGCTCCTTTTTACCATAATACACAAATGTATATAATGTAAAATCAGTAAAAAATGTGAATATTTATGTAAACATGTCCTGTAGATGTGTATATGTTAACGTTTGTATGTGTGTGGGGAAGAAAGAAGCAACTAGAACAACTGCTTTGTTTGTAGTTCTATTGAAAAAAGCAAGGATATTCTATGCTCTTAAAAAGAAATAAATTTTTATAATAAAAAGATTGAAACTGAAAGAAAACCCGTCTATTCCTATACGTAGTTTTTACTTCTTCCTTTAGCTATATCTACCATTTATATATATATATATATATATATATATATATATATATATATATATATATATATATATATATATATATATATATATATATATATATATATATATATACATTTTACTAAATTTGATATTCAATTGATTTGACTGAATAAAAATCAATTGTAATCCTAACATAATTTTGATATTGATTTTCCGTGACCATTTCTAGTTTTTTTTTTCATCTGCAGGCGCACGTCATTTTTATTTTATTTTAACAGAACATTGTTTAAATTTGTGAATTGTATTTTATTGTTCTATTTCATTAATTTTTTTGTTGCTTTTTTTGTTTGCTTTGTATGTTTTCTTTTTTCAGGAGCGAATTATCAATGAACTGTCAAATTGTTTTACTGGCAATAAATTTTATTTTTTTGCTTGATGAAGAGAAATAATTTTTTTTGTATCAAAATGTGAAATTAGACTGAGACGCTTTAATGTGTTGATAAATGTTTTTGTGAAATATAAAATTTCAGAATGTAGGAAACAAACATAGTAAATTCATTGGATATATGGAAAATTTGCATTTTGTCCTTCCGAATTAACAATTATCCATTATAAGAAAGTTAACAAAAATGGTACAAAGGTCGAACGATTATTGGAAAGAAAAGTTTCACTTATTATTGCACGAGAGGTTTGTATTTTTTCGAATAAATTTGGGTTTGTGGCCTAGTTGAAAATTTGTTGCCTAGAAATTTAACGAGAAGAACTGTCAACTAACAAAAACGCGACAGCGAAGCTAAAGCGTTCTTGAGTTGACAGTTCTTCCAGTTAAATTGCTTTTAAGCAAGAAATTTGAATTGTAGAAAACACAAATTTATTCAGAAAAAATATAGAACTCAAGTGTAATACGGTAAGATAATTTAACGAATAAAATAAATTAGTATAACTCATATTATTATTTAATACATTTTTACCATGGTTCTGAAATCATTTACCAATAGGAATTTTTGTTTCGTTTTTATCGTGTTTACCTACATTGAAATGACCAATGAAATGTTTTGTACCATTTTTTTCGCTGTAAAAATTTGTTCTAACTTTTTTTCCATGGTAAAAGTGAAAAAACTACAATATTTTTATAGGTCTTGATACACATGGGTTAAATTATCATTATAAAACAAATTTAGCTACCTACTTACTTTCTAATCGACTTATTTCACTCAAAGTAAAACTTTCTTGTACTATTTAACATGGAAGTTTCAAAAATATTTAGGTATTTATTTTTGTAGAAACAAACAGGGCCCGACTTACAATTATTATGAGGGAAGGTAAATTTTGTGTTGGCGCCCTTTCCGAAAAAAACTTTGCTGGTTTGGCACACCAAAATTTTAGCATTTTCCCTGCAAAAAGCAAGTGACGAACAAAAGAAAAGAAAGAAAAAAACGTCGAATTCAACATTTTGCCGCTCCTGGAACCCGCTGCCCTCCCTCTAGATCTGGCCCTGGAAGCAAATAAACAATTGTTATCAGATAACTGTAGTATTACCACATGAGTACACGAAGGACTTTTGTTATCGTAACATTTTTGTCATTCCTATCTTATCTGTGCGTTTGAAAGAAAGCTAACTCTATTAGCTCTCTTATTCACACACAGATCAGATAATAGTGACAAAAACGTCACCGTGGCAAAAGTCGCTCGTATATGCATAGGGTTAATGTAATATTCAAAATAATAAAGGAAAGTGATAAGGCCTATTTACTGCTTAAAACCCTGTGCCGAAGACACATCAATCTCAAAATAATTAATCAGTAAAATAACGTAAAATTACGTTTTTGGCTCTGGAACGTTCAAGTGGCAGAATAGTGCTGCTACCACGTCTTCCACTTCTCCATCTTACCCTATCTTACCCTACTTAGTCCTTAATATTAATATTTGTCATAAATTTTTAATTGCTAACTAGCAAAGAAAAAATACTGTACATAAACGCATCTAGAAATTCATGTTTTTCGGCCACGTTTCCGGGCATCAATCGTCCAGTTAAAAATAATTTTTCAGACTTGTTACGAATTTAAATAATCGACACTGAAACGTCCTTTTTTTAAATTAGTAGGAATTTTATGTAATTTATCTAGGTACTATATATTTTAAATACAAACATTTAAAACTGTGATTTGAAAATTTTTGATTTTGGAATTGAAAGTCTGATACGGAAACATTTTTTGATTTCAGGTTTTTCTTTATGTTTAAACAATGAAAAAAGTGGATCGAATACTATGGTTCAACACTGGTTTCAACATACTATTCACAGTGGTGACACTATGCGGTAAGTTTTGGTCGTTGGTGTACTTTTTTTGAATGTAGGTATATAAAATAATGATAATAATTAGTTAAATTTTAGCTAGAAGATAATTTAATTAAATTAATTACAGTATGTTTGTTTATTATGGATTACTTTTAATTATAATTATATGGTACAAAAACAAATTTAACACTTATGCGAGTAGGTACACGTTATGTATTACGTTTTGTATATATGTTACTACCTCCGCAATTTATATCCCCGTTGAAAATTGAAGATTTATTAAATTAAATAAACTTGTAAGTAGTATTTTCTTGCACTGATAATTTTGAACTGATGAAATAATGAATTTCTCGGAATTGGTAATTTGAATAAAATAATTAATTGTATTGTCACAAGTAATTTGATTATGTAACAGAATTTTCTTGCATAAACAATTGTAGCTGCTTAGAATTCTAGGAAAGGATCCTGACAGTAACATTACTGTATTGTAAATATCAGTGATACTTCGGCTAAATAATAATTAATCAGAGGCAAATTTAAAATGTTTGTTTTGGATGGGCCTTTTTTTTTTTAAGTTAGAGACAAGTGAGATATCTGCACTTGGTTTTTAAATAAGTGTTTCTAAAATAATATAGTTTGGTCATACTTATGTAAACAAATTGTCTTTATTTCTATTTATAAAATTTTAATAATTGTTAATAAAATAACATTTCTGTTACTAATTCTTATAAATACTAATTATTATAATTAACATATGATATACTTACAATTATCAGATGCCCTCTTTTTCTTTGATTTTCAAATTTTACTTGCTTTCTGATCTTTTTATTTTTCTTCTAGTTCTCGTTTTCTTCTTTTTGTTTTCTCAAAGTGTGAATACATATGGTAGTGTTTGAAATAACAGTAAAAACGGAAGGTGAATGGAAATGCTGTCAACAGTTTTAATTATGCTGGCTGTAGCTATATTTGACTCACTTCATATTTTAAATCACAATTCACGAAATAAAGATTACTGACGAACAAAAGTCTACTGCCAATTGAAAATATGCTACGACTCCCACTATGTTGCAAACTTTCAAAAATTTTTCAATCCTGATAAGAAAGACTATTCTCAAATTTTTGAAAAAAACACAAAAATATCAAAGTTCTCACAAGTCATGAGATTTATGAAAAAAATTTCCCCCTAAAAAATTTAAATCTTTTTATACCCTTCTTCAAAAGTTCATCGATTTTAATAAATAAGCTCCACAGAAAATCGAAAGAAACAAAATTTTTCAATTTTTCCCAAAAAAATTGGTAACGACAATATTTTTAGAACTTGTAACAAAAATGTGTCAAAATATTATGCCATATATGAAATTATTTTGAACTTGACTTCATTTGTCTAATCCCAGTATAGATGTGGAGACATTCATTAATTTAGACGTACCAACAGACGTCTAAAAGATTCGGAAAATTTACATCGGGACTTTTAGTTTTCTCGATCATTTAACTCCAAAACCTCAAGAATAGGTGAAAACCATATATGCTCAAATTCGTCTGATTATCATACTTTTCGTTTTTATAGCTAATAGCTATATAGCCTATATGGAAGAGAAAACTTCTCTTAGCCCTAGTCGGGCGATTGTCTAGGACTCACAGACAGCCCCTCCCTCTGCCATACGATGTCTCTCTCGATGACTATGGCCGGTCGCCATTAGGACAAGCGACCTTTATTTCCTCTGTTGACTACTACTGTCTACTGGTGACTGTCTTATTTATGGGCGATTCTCACGTGACGCACGGGACATTTTTGCAACAAAAATATTTTTTTATAAAAAATGCAATTAATACTAAACAAAACAAAATGTCTATACTACGCAAAAAATGAATTAAAATTTTTTGAGCATATTCTAATTTTTATCTGCAGTCCAGTACTCAAGATATAAGGCATAAACTCACGTGACGCACCGGACATCGTACGAAACGAAGTTTATGTCTTATATTTGGAGTACTGCATTTCAGATGTAAATTAAAATATGCTCAAAAAATTTTAAACCAGTTGCCCCGTGTTATAAACTTTTTGTTTTGTTTGTTATTAATTTCATTGTTTTTTTTAAATGTTTTCTTTTGCAAAAATGTCCCGTCCGTCACGCGAGAATCGCCCTTATGCGAAATTGATCCGTTCGATTCGTTGAGCCAACCGGTTTTATAACCCTGATATTTTACAAAACGTACACTCGCTGTTTAAGTTGTAATGCATATTTACAATTTCGTAATGCACGTTTTTAGAACATCAGCGGTTCTTTACAAATGTATATGAAAAATATTTATATACATAGTTAAATGATACTAGAATTATTTTAATGGAAGTAAATGTTTTATAATCATGATAAAAATTTCGATCGAATTCATCGTATGTTGTAGCCATAAGAAAATCATAAAAATTTCAGTGATAATAGAGTAAAAGTGAATGAGTTATTTTCCTACTCTAACTCCCTATTTCTATTTCCTTATTGCTCACTACTCACACTTAATGTCATATAGATATTCAGTCGGCTGATGCTCTAGCTTGACAGATACATGTAAGAATTATATGAGTATAAACGAGTAGGGGATAGAGCGAGGAATTTTACATTATAGAAATACCATACATATCCGCAGACATTGATGAAATTCTTTATATAATTAACTTGCGCGTAACTAACAATGAAGAGAATAAAAGATGAGATGCGATATAAGAGACATCTTTTGTATACTTATCATAATAATGTATGATAAGTACTTAGCCGTCGTGATGAGTTTTAACCTATTTGTTTTTGTTAAGTTCAATAATAATAGAATTACAAATGTGTTGGTGTTAAAGGAATAAACGGAACGAGTGCTAATGTGTGTTTTTAATTACGCTCTGTCAACAAAATATGAGTATATTTCGAATGTATATTAGACTAGTATGAAAATAACGAAGTAAGTAAGTATATACTATCAAAACTTGCATAGTTTCTGTCAATAAAAGCGTTTCAGATAGTATAATTTCCAGGATTTATTACTAGTCCAAGCAAACTAAATTTTTACGTGTCAAAATCAGTACCTGGAACGGAAAATATAGAAAAAATAGGAAAAATTCCGTAGAAGTCGATTAACAGCGGGCAAAAAAGGGCAAACACTTTTTGGCACTGCGTTTAAAAAAAAAAAAAAAACTAAATTTTATACAAAAAAGGTTTCATACAAAAGTTTTAAGACTATTTAATATCAACAGAATGAAACCAATTTAATGCAAATTATTGCATAAACCAATTAGTTATTGCAAAAAGAAAACCGCCAAAAATCGTGATTTTTTCAATTGCTCATTTCTTAAAGGGGGAAACCAAAAAGTGCCACAAAGAGTATATTTTCGACGGCACCAACAAATTCTTGATAAACTCCAATACAATATTTTACATCGATTTATGCCTGCTTCGCCTGTTTCCCGTTTCGCCTGACCAATTAAAATTTCCCGATTTGCCTGACGATTCAAATTGTGGTATCGCTTCGCCTGACCATAAATTGGCCGATGGCTGCCTTTTTTTATTATAATGTTAAAATAACACCATAAGAGATTTTAAGGAAAATTCAAAGAAAATCTAGCAACTTTACTTCCTACTTTTTCCAGACTTAGGACTAGCAGTAATTTTTGATAGGTGTAAAAACTGCTACTGTAATTATTAAAAGTTTATTCGCTTTATGTTTCGTCAATTTAAAAAAAAAAATTTTAAATACTATACCTATACATATATATATATATATATATATATATATATATATATATATATATATATATATATATATATATATTTACATTAATTTGAACTAATAAAATTAATTTATCTTAAGCTAAACAATGCAAGCGATTTTTTCTAAACATCGTCCTACTGTTATTTCATTATTTAAGTAGCTTTCTTAAATTTGTCTTATTCGTTTATTTAGCTATAGAGTAGATCAAGCGAATCACAACTATTTATTTCCGTCTAACATGTGGCCAGGCAAAACGCAACCAAGGAGAACCAAATTTTAATTTCAGGCGAAACGAAAACAGGCGAAACAGGAATATACCCTTACATCTTACGTCCATAACAAATGAGAGAAAAAGTTCATTAAAGTAATAAAAAAACAACTTTAAAAATAAAAGAAAGTTTTGAAAATTCCATAAAGAAAACTTTATACACAAGTATGTGATAATTTCTACCTGTCTGCGAAATACATTGTCTCTTCGGTCTCATGAAAATTTTTACGTATCATGATTACATTAATGGTATCTCATCCTCTAAGCTTTCATTGTTCTAGTCAGTCACACGGAACCACAAAACAACACGACAGATGAGAGTTCAGTTCATTTGAAACGACCAACTTCATCCGACAAAAATTGTTGGTAGTTTAATGCTGCTGTTGACATATTTACATGAACACCTATTCAAACAACAAACAGCATTTGTTCATATTCATACAGTATTTAAATAATGTGAAAATTTTTTAAAAATTATAAAAATAAATACAGAGAAATTTTACTAATGTTAATAACGATGAGATTTTATATAGGATGATCACTGCTAAATTAGATTGGATTTACAATAGGGTACACTGGGCATCGATCTGGAGCACAACCACAGAGGGGGTACCATAAAAAGTATTTACATTTTTTTCCTAGTTCGAACTATTTCGATTATTAGACTTTTTATTAAAAATTAGATATATGTTTGCACAGAACTTAAAGTATTTATGATCCGTAAGGGGAGTTCGTATTTTTCGATTAGAAAAACGGCAGTTTTCAATAAATTTTTTCTCAGTGATTTTATACGTATTAGTTAGTGGTACATTTATTTTTCTTGTATTAAAGAAAAATTCAAGATTACCGAAAAAAAAACTTTTTTGTTCCTTTATATTATTTTTATTATGAAAGGCGTCAAAGTGGAAGGCCGTAAAAAAGAGGGGTCAAACAACAACACCGATAACTCTGGTCTAGGACACAGCCCCGGATCTACAATTTTTTAGAACTGGGGTAGAAACTTAAAAATGGCGCCCCCCTTCTCCAACGTTTGACATAAATTGTCAAAAAAACTCATAGGTATATAAGTCCTTTATAAAACTCCAATTTTTCCCGTTGCGGTAATAATAAAAATTAAGAGTTTTGTAAAGGATCAATATAGGTACAAGTTGATTTTTTATTTTAATAAATCTACTCCGAAAGCGCTTACAAATTGTGCAAGTTTCAAATTTTTATCACCAGCCCATCAAAGATACAGGGGCGGAAAATTCCAAAATTTGGAAAAAAGTCAGTTTTCGGAAGTTTGTAAAAATTAAAGGATACAAGTTTAACAATTGAAATAGTGTTATTTGTTTCATAATGGATAGTTGTATCCGTATACCTATTCTCATAGAAAATACTAAGCGAGATTTAAAACATTCCTTCTATAAGAAAAAAAATTTTCAAAAAGTGAATTTTGCTAAATTTTGGTATCCAACTTTAGGTGAAGTTTTCTTATGGAAGGGACGAACATAGGTTAAATATGGACATCACTTAAAAAAGAGACATTTATTACGTTTCAAATGGTTTTTACGTTTAAAATGGTATTTCAACCTTTTAGGATGAACAGTTTATGAAATATGTGCATTGGCATAAATGGCTACAAACACAACAATCAGTGCAAATTGGAAAACAAAAATGTCTACCACGGTTAAACGGTTAAAGATAATTTTTTTTAAGAATTGTTCACAAAACTTTAAATATAATAGAAACAACCGGAAGGATTTTAATATTTTCTAAAATGGTCGAGCAACCCACTTTTTTTTTGACCATTTGATATAGATCTACCTAGTATGATTTTAGCGCCCCCTGAAACTGACGCCCGGGGCAGAGGCCCCGGTTTGCTACCCCCCTTAGATCCGGGCCTGCTGGGACATCTGAAATTAAAAAATCAAATGGCAAGGTATTACGTTCTCCTGCGTTCAAAATAGAATAAGGTCAAAATTTTTGAAAATTTTAGGCGTTATGCGCTTTTTAAAAAAATCTGAGTGTTTTGGGCACTAAAATGCAGCTACGGGGAACAATAAATAATGAAAAGGTGCATGTTAAGCCACGATTTTAATTTACATACTGTGCAATACATTAATGAAGACAAATAATAAAAATTTCAGCGGAAAAGTTTATTTTTTTGAGGTATTGCGGGCGCAAATGAAACACTCCCTTTTCTTACTTTCTTTACAAATTATAAATATGTAAATATCTCCGGAACTTTTAGGAATTTGTATTCAATTTTAATTTTAGGTTTTCCATTAAAAATATGAAAAAATAAAAATCGATTTCTTAATAGTAAGTAAGTAAATTTAAAAAATCAATAGTAAGTAAATATATCGAACGACAAATTGAGAAAAGGTAGGGCACCATTCACTATAAAATCCTGGGGCACCAAAAAATTAAATCCGGCATTGGACGTAACCGACAAGTGTATTCAGGACCCAGCGTTTTATTCGAACCAAAATTTTTACAGGTGCCTTAATCAATACAAAAAAAAAAAAAGTAATGCGGTTTAATAAGTAGTTCAACAATAGATAATTCAAATTTTAGACAAAAACTGAGACCTTTAAAAATAAACACTACCGAGTTTTATTGCTGACTAGCTGTACCCGCAACATAGTTCGCGCATAAAATCAATGAGAAATATATAAGTACAATAATTATAAAGCATTTGCATAAAACAATAGTTTTGTGTAATGCATGCACATCTTCAAAATGGTTTTTGTATTTTCCCGTGGGAAGGAAACACTTTCCCGTTATAAAAAGTTTCCTAAGTGTTGACGCAGGTAATCATTTATCAAGACACCAAATTTCATCAACATCCGTTCACTAGTTTTTGTGTAATGTATGCACATGCTCAAAATGGTTTTTCTCTTGTCCCATGGGAATGAAACATTTTGTCGGAGTAAAAAGTATCTTAGATGTTGACTCAGGTAATAAGTTATCACCACATCAAATGTCATTAAAATCCGGTCACTAGTTTTTGCGTAATGTATGCATATGCTCAAAATGGTTTTTCTATTGTCCCATGGGAATGAGGCAGTTTTCCGGAGTAAAAAGTGTCTTAGATGTTGGTTCCAGTAATAAGGTATCATTACAGCAAATTTCATTAAAATCCGTCCAGTAGTTTTTGCGTGATGCGTGAACACACAGACAGACGGACAGAAAAAATTTTCAAAAATCGCTGTTTTGATATCTACATCGATAACTTTACATTACCGGTACAATTTTCAAAAAATATTCAATGTACAGAAACGGTCTCGTTACAGCTTTATTATATGTATAGATTTGGTTGCTGGTGAATGTGTAAAATAGTTTCAGGTGTAAAATAAATTAAAGAATCTGAAACCTATAAAATTTACTAGAAAATTTTCAGATTTATTTAAGCTTTTTAAGAAAAAATGGTCAATTTTCTTAATAGAAAACATTCAATTTCCAGACGAAAAAAATCGATTATTAACTCAAGGCGATCCAACTGACCGTTCAGTTAGTCTTTATCGTACCAAAGTACAAATATTGCTGAAAAGCAATTTTTATAATCCAAAACATATAACTTGAAATGAGCTTACTTTATCTCTATCGGTATTCCACACTAAATGTTCACTTGCTGGTAATATAAATGTAACATATGGATCATAAATATATCTATATGTATACATTGGAGCTACAACGGAGAGCTATGGAGAGCTATAGTACACAGCTACATTATAGTAAACCATTCTATACAGTATTCTCTGTAGCATGTAATACTAATATAGTTATCATTATATTATGTTCTTTAACTATCTGCCATAGAGCATAGTGTGCGAATGATACTTGCCAGTTTAATATTATAATTTATAGTGGTGGTTGAGGGCGGTTAGAGGTAGCTTGGAGGTGGTTGCTTGCTGATACAATTGTCGGTGACAGACATATAATTTTATATATCTATACAGTTCCATTTTGGTACTCAGAAAGGGACTATAAGTAAATTTCATATATAAGAGACTAATCAACAAACATTTGTGAAGAAAATATCTTTTTCTACTTCTGTTGAAGAATGGGTTCATCATATATCCATTAATTATTGAAAAAGTTATACGTATATTCAAAGGTGTGGGGGAATGACCCCCACACATATTTAATACATATGTTTCGACTAATGAAACTACCGTATTAACCATTATTCAATGGGTTGCACATGTTTTATGAAGAATTAAATCTATCAAGTTTTAATTTCATATATGTTGCATTATATCACACATTATATATGTGTGTGTATATTTAACTTTATTTAAAACAAAAACGGAAAAGGTCGTAGAAAAAGTATAGTGCTCTACTCGCGTGCAATTGTTATTACTCACTTCGTTGCAACACTCTCGCAACAATATTTGTATCGGTGCAACATGGAGACTTTTTCTGCACAATATGAAACACGTGTTGCAAGTAGGTTGTGTTACAATGTTGCACTACAGTTTTATCTGGTGGACTCAATCATTTATGAGCTACAGAAACTATAGTTACAAATTTTTGTTATTGCGCTTTCCATCTTTACTAAAATAAACTTAGCAGGTTTTTCGAAATTAAGGTTTGAAGGAATGCCTGAAAGGTAGCCAGTAAAGTGTTATTTAGGCAGTACCTATAATATACATTTAAATCTTTTTGCAGTGTAAAGCGGAACTTATTTTAAAAAAAGACATAATATACATTGTCAGCATTAAGTGTACTGAGTCCTTTTTTTGCAAAAAGAATCCTTTTATTGAGTGACAGAAATTTAATATTAACTGTTGCCCCAATGACTGTCTATTTTATATGAACCAAAGTTATGAGATTAAAGAAAAATTTTGAAGGACTCATTCATAATTTAATCAGAAGCTTTACCTTTCAGTTGCTAAAATGAACAATTTTGCTAATTCTACACTTCTTGTCTTTTTCCTATGTATCATAACTATCGATAACTTCACTGTATACATACGTGTTTACGGTGTGAAGATAATAACATTAATATCCCCACCGGTCGTCCCTCCATTATAGCCAGCCCTGTTGTCCCGTATGTACGTAGGTATGTGTGAGACTATCAGTTATGATTTATATTCAAATTGTCCCCCATTTATGATGAATTTATATTTTTATGTGTTCGTTACGTTTCGATAGATAAATAAATACGTTCCTGAGAGACAGCAGGACAACCAAGTGAGACAACTTGTAAGTAAGACACCCGAAAATAGGTATGTTCTGAGTACCTGCCACACTAAAAAATATAATTTTATTTCACTAGAATCGTTCGTTCGACGACATAATAAAATTTTATATCTCAATATATTTATATAGATAGTTGTACATTTCATAGAGAATTTGTGCAAAGTGTGATAACATGTTTATTAATCCATATTATGGATTACTCTTCGTATAGGTATACCTAGGTGTTTTATATTTAATTACTTTAGTTTCATATATTTCGTAATACATATAAAGCGGTGTTGATATTTTGTTAAAATGCACTAATGGTACTTGAGTTTTACTCAATTTGACCCACTCGAATTTAGTAAATCTAATTCGCTTGAATCGAATTCTGAATAATTTGAGTTTCCATACCACTCGAGATGTAGCTATCGCTTCTGATTCTGTAACTAGATTCGAAAAAAACTGACAACATAGTTCTATTGTATGACGGTCTCGTTTTTAAATAAATAATAGCTAAAGAAAAAATCCCAAAGAAAAAGACCATCCTGTTCCCAAAAGTTATAAAGAATCAAAACCTATTTTGCGTTTTTAGAGATATATGATTATTAGAAGCAAATAGAAAATGAAAGTTATTATACCCTGTTTCAGATACAATTGATCAAGAGTGAATGTTAAAAAATTAAATAATTCTTATATTCAAAACAAATCAGTGTTCTATTCTTTTCTAAAAACAAACTGCAATATTAAAATTTACGTAAGTGCAATAATGAAAGAGATAAGGCCAAGAAAACGGAAATTATTTGAATTCATAAGTCGTGAAGCATGGTTAAATTTAAGTGAAATATACCATAGAAACAAAGCTATTACAAATTGGAATTTCTAAAAATTATGTTTTATAAAACTTTTTAAAAATTTTGCTACAGTTTTCCCCGCAGAGGGGAAAGTTTATATTTCCCCCTTCAAATTCAATTCCACCCTACCCAATGCCGATTGGAAGTTTACTACAATTTCTACCGTTTATTACTAATTGTTTAGAGTACTTATTTTTTTTTTTACATTTTTGAAAAACCCTCGTTTGGCGTCACAGCAATAATTTAATGGCAGATAATTTTATATTGTCTATTACTCAAATCTTTCTATGAACTTTTGCCAAACGATGAAATCATTTAAAAAAATTACTGTCATCAGCTCCCTAGCTATAAGTTTTTTATTTTAATATTAGGAGTTGGAATGACGAGAAGGTTCAATCACAGGAATGTGTATAAAATCCAAATCTTTTACATTCGAACATTTTACAAACTGAATTATTTTCACTGAATCCAAAATCTTTTCATATTCCACCAAATTTATTGATATAAAACCAACAACGAAATGTTTTCATTAAAATCCAAATACTGTCCAAATAAAATATAAAAAAAAAATAAAATAAAATAAAAAGAAATAATTACTGTCAAAGGATAGATAGAATGATATCCTGTCGTAATGATATTTGATCCTGTATGTTGATAAACTAATATACTTGCACAACAACAAAAATAATATTGTTTTCATTGACTGTACTTTATCCTTTGACAAATTCCTTCTATTTTCCTTTTTCACATTTTCCGTTCGTTTTTGTTGGTTACCAATGGAGAAAACACAGGTTCTCACTTTGTCTCATTAGGATTGACACAAACCTTTTTTTATCAAATTTGTATGTCAACATGTAAAGTATCTTCTACACATCTGTTCACGTGACAGCAAGTGGTGGGGGGAAGACAGATGGGTACCTACATGAATCATGTTATGTTGAGGCCTTTTTTAGGCCTTCGAAGAAGAGCCTTATAATTTTGGTCTAAAAAATTGAAAAAGAGGGGGAATCGGTAATAATAATAATAAAATTTAAAAAAATAATTAATGAGTTGCACATGCATATACTAGAGGGATGTCACTGTCCTTAAAAAAAAAAAAAAAATAAATAAATAAAAACCAGCCAAAAATCATAAATTAACACTTTCACCATTATATGTGACAAATACATAAAGAAAAAATGACTACAGCAATTTTACGTTTTCATAAAAGAAAGCTAATTTTTTTTTTGGCATCAATTATATTGTGCTCTACTTTAGTCTTTTTGTTGTATATTAACTCTATCGACGATCTATCAACGATATCACCAAAAGGAATGTACATTTTTCTTCTTTTTTATTTTTATACAAACATGTATATATTTTACCTTTTTTATCTTGTGTCACTTTTACAAACTACTGGAACTTTTTTTCTGACTGGTAATATATACTGCCACCTATTATTCATATTTGTGAACTAAATTTAAAAATATACACTGTGTCTTTTTATGTTGGTATCATATAGAAAACTTTTCTTATTAACTCCAAGAAAAAAGTAGTTCTTCCTAAAAAGTTCTGCATGGTTTAAGATCTAAAATGTAAATTGCAATCATCAGTATACATTTTTTCAGTTGTTTGTTTATAATGTTTGTCAGAAATATGTATTTTGCTCAATATGTATATAATATGTATTTTGACAATATCAAAAATTGTTATGATCAGAATTAGAAAGCTATATATTTAGATACGTAATTATATTGAACTAGATGTACCTGCGACATCGTTCGCGCAACGCATTGTTATAAAATCAATGAGAAGTATATAAGTGTAATAATAGTGTACTGTCAAAATAGTGTACTAGTTGGGCGTTTTGTTAGGAAAGGTTATAACCATCATGGTGTTAATAAACAAAGGAGACAAATTTCCAAAATTAGAACTTAAAATTGTAAAAAGCAACAAAACGTGATTTTTCTTGTAATTCGATATAATTCCATATTCGAGTATAGTTTTAAATTCTGATCAACTTTGTTTATAACAATTTTTGGTATTAATAAAAATAAAAGTACTTTATAATATTAATAGATTTGAGCGTTACTTTACGGTATTCCATATTTGTAAATAATAAACAAATATTTTACTTCGCAAAATACCACTTTTATTTTGAAACTGTGACAATATTGTTTCGAACCGTCAGTTCATTTTCAAACCGAATATTCGAAACAATATTGTCACAGCTTCAAAATAAAAGTGGTATTTTGCGAAGTAAAATATTTGTTTATTATTTATAAAAGTACTTTACTTTTGAGCAAAGTTCATAATTTTTGATAAATCGAGTAAACGAACGAAAAAATTTGATAACTGATGATGTAAGTAAAATAATTAATGTACTTAACTCAATATTAGCAAATTTAAAAAAAAAAGTAGTTTGTAAGTTAAAAAATAGGTATGGCTTGTTTTCAAATTGACACCTGGTTTTTGTTATACAGGTACAACAAGTGTCAGTCAATATTATTGTTTTGAATAAATTAACCTAAAAAAAACTTTTATATGAACAGAATTTAAATGTTCAGAATATGATGATCATGATAATTGATAATAACATGGTAAGTAGATAAAGAATTAGATACATTCAGTTCAAAAATTGTTGATTATTTTTTTTTTTTTTGGTTTCGGTGAATTTGCAGTCGATTTGTCAAACATGGTTATGTTACTTTTATAATCGTTGTAAATTATTAAGAAAACATAAACCAATTCGTGATTTTATAAAGAAGAGCGTTCCACACTTTGACTAGTCTACTTAAAATGTTCTGTGAGTCTACTAACAATAAATCTACTAAGTACTACCTACCCACGCACTACTATTCTGAAAAAGTTTATATATAAGCTACCTGTAGCTGAAAAAGTTTATAAAAATTGCAAGAAGTTATATTATGTAAGTAGAAAAATAATAATTAGTTAAAAAATTTTAACTATAATGAAAACTAAATTTACTTTTTGTCCCCATAGCAGAAGTACGCGCAACACGGCGACATTGTCGCAGAAGGAGAACGGGCTCCTGCAGAAAGATTACTAATCTTAGATTAGCTATCATAAAACCAACTAGAATGTAGTTTGCAGAATGTAGTTTGTTGTGAATTTGACCGTAAAAGGGAAGGAAAAAACTTTATTTATAGTATAGTAAAAATAACTAGAACGTGAAAATATCCTTCTTTAAATCGAAGACAAGTGACTTAAGACTCCGCGAGCGCTGGCGGCTGCTAGCAGGCTGCGCCGTATTGGATATAGACGAATTAATATCGAGAAACAAGCGGTTTATATTTATAGTATAGTAAAAATAACTAGAACGTAAAAACGTCCTTTTAGTAGCGGAAGCATTGTGATCACTTTTGAAAAATAAAAAATTGTTTCTCTCCAAAATTAAATTTTTTACGCACATTTTACGTTTTAGAGCTTCCTGAACAATTTTGGTTTGGTGTCTGTCTGTCCGTCTGTGTATCTCCAATTTTGCACCAAGTGGCATAACTTCCGAACTATTCGATTGTTTTTAATGAAATTTTCAGAAATTATGCAGTTTGGCTCCGCGATGGTCCCCTATGAATTTAATCAAAATCGGAGTAACGGTAGCAATTCCGCTACCATGTAATTCCAAAATTGCACCAAGTGGCATAACTTCTGAACCACTCAATTCTTTTTTATGAAATTTTCAGAAATTATGTAGTTTGGTTCCTATATGGCCCCCTATGAATTTAATCGAAATCGGAGTAACGGTAGCTACGCCGCTACCATGAAATCCCATTAAATGTCAATATCTTATTTACTGCTAGTCCTATCTCGCTCAAATTAGGGTATTTTGGGGGTTAGTTTCTAAAATATTTTTGCTATTATTTTATAATTTAGCCTTTAAGTCTTTTGAGTTACAACAGTTTTTTATAAACTTCAAGGCGAAAATATAATTTCAGGGTATATAATACTATTTTAGAAGACTATTTTAAAGTAGAATACTATTTTAGAGTCTTTTACGACTCAATGGGGTGTGCCCACCCCATTGACAGCGTATTTATGTTTGAAACACGTACATAAACTTCTTCATTGTTTACAAATCAAATACTGGTATAAATCAATTATTCAATTTTTGTGAAAATGGAGATTAAATTAAGCTTTGACGTGCATTTGATTTTGGAATGAAGGAACATTTAATGCTTCCGCAACCTCTAAGCAAAGTTTTTTTACAAATTTCTCTGTTATAGTACTCTTTTTCTCTTTGGTTTCAAATACGAGAATTATTAATTTTTCCATATCCATTTAAATGTATCCTTAATTTATCAAATAATAAGTTTTATAGAATTGTAGTTTGGTACTACAAAAATTGTAACAAATGAAAATATCCGTTAATGGCCAATATTTAATATTTTCCTAGTTACCTAAATCAATTTTTTTTAAAAAAATAATAAGTATTGATTGTGACAAGTTACAAAATATTTTTAAATATTCAAAAATTAATTTTTATTCTATTTGATATGTTTTCCTATCAGTGACAAAGTTTATAAAGTGTATCCTATTATTTATGGTACTCTATGTTATACCTTCAGTGCATATTTCATTCAGTATATATATCTGGCATATTTGGTGAAACTTTACATTACACGTCACAACCAATAGGATCGCTCGTTGCTCAAATGTACCGTTTTGGCGGAATTTTTATTTAAGGTAGATAATTTACATTAATTTCGTTATGAAAACTAAAATTAATCAAACAAAAAGAACTGTCCTAAGAATTTGTGACATGTATAGAATATTCTAAAAAATGTTTCATAATATTCTAAAAAAACATGCATATTCCCTATTATAATTTAATGCCAGATTTGCACTAAATTTAATATTAAACAGTAATTGTATTGTATTTAATAATATATTAAATGTCGAAGTTAACGTTCGATTTACAGTAAACTTACAGAAAGTTTTTGGGTTTTACACATGCCGTCGCAGAAAGGTTGAAAATGTTCTGCTTTGGGGCTTTTTGTAAAAATATGCATTTTTAGAATTTCGTAGTTTTGACAACAAGAAATTCTTATGGTTTGTATAGTCGAAACATCCGTTCCTTGCGAAAGACTTTTCCGTTCCACCAAATATTGCGTCCGACGAAAGGGGTCGCCTAAATCCTGAGCGATTAGATAAATTAATATTTTTAAAGTTAATTGACATGAAATATTGGGAAATGTAATTTTTTTATTAATTTGATTCAATAAACGCATATAATTAACTTATAGTTTCATTTCCTGATTTCTTGAATAAGTTTAATTTATTGATATAAAAAATACTTCTACCTCTACTAATTCGTTATCAATAATGTTTTCTGTTTTTATTAAGCATATTTCAAAATAATCGACTACCGAATCGAATAATTAAATATCGATCTTTTAATCATCGATTTAATCGAGAACCGATTCCAGCCCACTCGATTCCAATCGAATCGGAAATCGATTTTTTTTTAATGAATCGACATGCCTACTCCACCGGAAAAATTTGCTTTAACCTTAAGGGGATGGTAATGAATTTAATTTTTTTTCTCTTTTTTATACTTTCATATGATTGGACAACATTTTAAGATTGTTGTGTCAAAATTTGAAACAAATCGGAGTAAAACTAACTAAGATATAGAATTTTGAGCGTTTGTTGCGCCAATAGGTTTTTGTATTCCAGCCCAGCAGGTACGTGGGAATCCCTGAATTCTTTTATTCATCGATAGGTCTTTGGAAGTATATTAATATATACTATAATCAATGACGTAGTTATGAATAAATTTTTCATATTTAATATTGCATTTGGTAATTATGTACCAATTTTTGGCTCCAAAAGAAAAACTAATATTCCGATTTTAATGATTTTTTTAAATGTTCATTGCTATGGCGGATTAGTTAAAAAAATACTACAACTCGATATTGTTATTGAAAATGCTGGGAAACTGTTGTTAAATTTAAAAAAAATCTATTTTTTAAGATTTCTTTTTTTATTTTGTATGCATGTATGTCAAAGTCGAAGTATATTGTCAAAACTACCTAAACTAACCTAACCTTAACTAATCTCACCATCTAGTTTTTATATCAAAGTCGAAGTATATTGTCAAAACTAACTAAACTTACCTAACTTTAACTAACCTCACCACCTAGTTTTTATAATAAAGTCGAAGTATATGTAGAAGCACGGCTCCACCTATTCTTAGCTCTAAAAGAAAAACTAATGATCCGATTTTAATGATTTTTTCTTTTAATGTTCATTGCTACGGCAGATTAATTAAAAAAATACTACAACTCGATATCGTTACTGATGTCGTTACTCGATATCGTTACTATGTTATTTTGTATGCATGTATGTCAAAGTCGAAGTATATTGTCAAAACTACCTAAACTAACCTAACCTTAACTAATTTCACCATCTAGTTTTTATATAAAAGTCGAAGTATATTGTCAAAACTAACTAAACTAACCTAACTTTAACTAACCTCACCACCTACTCTTGCCTCGACCTTTTGGTCTATTGTTTATTTTGGTCTATTTTATCGAAATATGCACTCAAAAGTTCATACAAACGCAGACACACAAAATGATAAAAAAAAATTTGAAAAAATTGAATTTTTTCAAATTTTAAAAGTTTCCCAGCCTTTCCATTATCGATATCGAATTGTGTTTCGCTGGTATCTATGATTTAAGGTAACAAAATATTTTAAAATAATGAAAAAAATTCGTCAAGTCCTCTGAGAAGGCCTAACTTAGTGCGTGTCAAAAAACACGCACTTGACGAATTTTATTACCTAATGGAGACGTGTGTATATTTCATAAAGGATAAACAGAAACCAACGAAGCAAAAAAATATGAACAAAAAGAAAAAAAAGGAATCGAAGACGCCTTTATTCAATTTTAAATTATCCCGTCCAATTTTTGCGTGAAATTGAAAAAATGCATCTTTTTGATTTTTTTTTAAATTGTGGCTTATTATATCACATGTGGAACAGGTACGCCACTGCTGATACTTTAATCAGAGAAGTTATTAAAATGTTTAAATTGTGCTAGTGACTGTTTGTCCACTGCAGGTGAGGTGGTTTCCGATCGTGGTTTTCGATGTACGCTACGATGAAAAGAATTAATTAAATTTTCGTAGCTGTCGACCGTAAACGGTAATTCGATTTACAATAACTACTCGTTCGAGTTACTGAAAAAAAAGAGTTAATGTTGTATACTGCAAACAAGATTTTAATTTAATGAGATGGCAAATTTAGCTCAGAGACTCGATCCAGTGTACTATATGCTACGAGATTTGCTGTTTATATTTCGGGAATAGCGAACAAAAACAATTATTTACCACTGAAATTGGCTTTATTGTTTTTCAAAATACTCTTCTAGATGACTGATATATTTTTGCATGCGCTTTAACCAATTTTCGTACCTCTTCCTCCACGCCGATTGAAGTACTTCCACAAAAAAAATGTGTCAAATCTTTACACAAGATTTGTGTCAATGATTTAACACACAAGAGGACATACATTTTCTGTTAATTTTTCAGATTTAGCAGAGTTAGTTGCTAAACTTTTTTATTCAATATTTTACTTCCACTGCAGCTTAAAATATTTGAAAATCGTCAAAAATTATAACGATTTTGTTCATATATTATTATAAATAAGACTCAAAGAACGCAAAGAAAGTCACTCCTTTGTAAAAATTCTTACTTGTTTCTATATATATCTACCAATATATATATATATATATATATATATATATATATATATATATATATATATATATATCTACCAATATATATATATATATATATATATATATATATATATATATATATATATATATATATATATATATATATATAATAAAAAAGATGAGAGTAGTTCTTATTATTAAACAAAATCGAAAAATTATAAGATTTTTCAATTATTGACGAATACAGTTTTATTAAACGTTTAGAAATGAAACAATTTTCTTACATTTTAAGATTATTTTGTTACAGATTCAGTTACAAAGAATCATATAAGCTTACTTGAGATTGTATATTATAATATTATAATATACAAGAACTACTCTTACCTTTTTTATTATATATATTTTGGTAGATACATATTCTAATGTAACTTACGTACTTATAACATTCTTTTGCTTTACACAAAGATTATGTAATTTCTTTGTTGTTCAAAACAGGTTAACATTTTTATTCTGTTAAATCGAAATTTGTGTTAATATTTTCATTTAGCACAAACACGAAATGTTACATTAACGCAGGGTTGTGTTACTTGTTTAACACAAAAATTTTAACCACTAGTTTTTTTTTTTACGCAGAACACAAATTTTTTTACTGTGCTCCGTCAAAAAAATCATGACGGAATTTATTTTTGATGTGTAAGAATAGAATCGATCACCCTTTGCCCGAAACTTCATTTCCGGAGCTAATTTAACACGTGCAAAATTAGAAAAATTTATGTTAATTACGCGAGCAGAAATTATAACACACTGCCCAAAATCTAGTACGTGCCTTGAAGTAATTATCAAAACTTCCTTTACACACCCTTGAGACACTACACTTGTTAAATTTAAAAATGTTTGCATGTATTGCACATATTTAACAAGTGAATATACCCAGTATGGTGCTATCGCACGGCTCAAATTTTTGTAAGTTCCAATTTTAATTTAATTATTGAACACTTTGAAAATATTAAAAGTGTTAGATATAATCCATTTACTAACTATATACTGGCATTCTACCCTGCATCATATAGCATTACACATCAAACGAGTCATCGTAATTAAATTTACACGGATAGGAAAAGGCATACATTTAAAAGTGAATTAAAAACGACTCAATATAGGTACATGCACATTTTAAATATAATATTACCATAGATAAAAAAAATCTAAATTTCCTATTTCATAACTACCGCCGGCAAATGACGTGGACACCGCTACCCCTACCAAACGACTATGATACATACAACAAAACACATCATTTGTATCTACACAAACATGCGAATGTGTTAGTGCAATATGATGAATGACTACGCACCTTACATATAGGTATATAGTGTATACTGTAATGGACGAACTATGTGACTAACAAGCAACAATTAAAAATAAATTTATTGATTTTAAGAAAGATATCCCTCTATTTTGAGAATTTTTTTGTTTAATAGAATTTTTACACTTAAATACGACACACTTCATAATTTTTTCTGTTTAAATTTTACGAGTTGATTAAAAAAACAATGATACTATTTACGACATGAACCTTATGAGGAACAGTAACAGACTAAATCAGAAGCGGTGTAAATTGACACAACATTGCACCTTACGAACGACAGAATTTTAAATGTAGGTACACTGCTTCTATAATGTTCTGTGTATATTACGATTACCCATGCACACATACGAGTACAGTTGCAATGTAGGTATTTATGGAAATATTTTCAATAAAATTTCTTGCCATAGAAAAACTTAGAAAGGGAATTTCAAGAAAACCCTCACCGCTTGATATCACTGGTATCGAGAAATTTAATAAATGTCAAATATTTTATTTTTTTACCGACCTACGTACAATCAGTTCAAAATTCAAAACAAACTTCCGGTTTTTATAAAATCAATTTCCCTTTATCATCTGTCAAAGTTGCTTTTCATTTCAATTGGATCATCAATTCGTGGAAATTTAATATATTGTCAGTTGGATCATAAAAATATTTTGACGACATACCTAGTTACACATACTTACGTATCAATACCTACAGAGATTTTCATTAGACTGGATGTATAGAAGTAGTTTCTTCTACCTTAAAGTCTGATATTACAATTCGCATGGCGCAAATGCAACTGACAATTTGCCAAATATAAAAAGATTTGATTCCTATCAGCTCTGTTCCATTTCAGTTTTCACTGAAAGAATTTTATTGGTGGTGTATTTAACAAGACAGTAAAATAGGCCGTCCTTGAATTTAATGAAAGGTGATTTATTCCTTGATTTGAATTTAAATATAGATTATGATACTATAGCTATCAAGAAAACCATAGCTTGTGTCGAAAGAACAAAAAATATGATGAATTGAACTATACTAAGGCAACGAAAATTAAAATTTGGAAAATAAGTTCTTTTCTTTCAATCCTTATTAGTTTCGTTTTTTAGAGAAAATTTGTGCTTCATCGTTCAAAAAAAAAGTTGACAACCCTATTTTCAAACTTTAATTTTATATTATATGTATTAAATTGTATGGTTGATCTTGTATAATTCCAAGTAAACTTACAGATAAACCAGTTTTCTTTCGACAAACATATTTTTCAACTCAAAGAACAGTAGGAAGTGTTTGCTAGCTTTACTAAACTTTTTTCACCCTGTGATTTCTAATAAACGTTCTCCGATAGAAGCCCAACAGTTCTTTTCAGCTAGAAATAATTTTAAATATCAACATAAAAATTCTTAAAAAAACAACCTTATAAAAAATGAATTGATGTGCGTTATGCCTTATTCTCGACGTTTAAGTTAAAAACTTCCATAAAAATATTTCTCTTACAAAAATATAATAAAAACAGCAAAAATTTAATTAAAAATTATTTCAATCACCCCCAAGTAATTGTATATGTCATAAAGTAATTAAAACGATGTATGAACATGTATTTCATACTCATGTAAAAATAAAATTTAAAAATAAAAAACCTGTCGCAGCATCTCGTATAATAATATATAACGAATTTCGATTTACAAAAGTTAGTGTTTCTCGGAGACTATAGTTTAAAAAAAAAATTGTCGCAAAAACTTTTGCAATTTGGGAAATTTTGATAAAAAATTTATTTTTTTCACGAAAGAATGCCTAAAAAATCATGTTCTGGGCATCGGACATGTCTTGATGAAGCAGTTATCTAATTTGGAGAAAATGTTTATCTAATTTGGAGAAAATGTTAGAAGTTTCTAACATTTTCTCCAAATTAGATAAAAATAGAATCTTTCACTCGAGAGTTATCATGTTAATACATATACATATACATATACATGTCATTGTCCCGGACTCAAGCCCCGTCATGAAAGTGGCTGTAATAGGTGAATTTTCAGTTCGGAAATTCGCTAGAAGAGGTTGCGAAACAAGCCGGCAAGCTTGTTGACCATATAGCACGTCAGTTTTTGCCAGTTTTTTTTTTCATTTTTTTCAAACAATATTAAAAAGATTTTGAACTCAATGATCTGTAAAGGGTTAAATCGTAAATATAGAAACACCTAATATTTCATTCAATTATAATTTCACGGTAACAATGGCAACAATTTTGCCGTCATCTAAATCATATTAAATACTTTTCACACCATAAATCTTAATTACGTAAGATTAACTTTCTTCTTATTGCGGTTTTAGTAGGTACGTACACACACCTACAACTAACCAAGCACAGCTCAGATAACCTTTATACGTTGGTTTGGTAAACAAACCATACGACAAGCATATGAATCCAGTAAGATGGATCACTTGGCTTCCGTTTTCATTTAGGGAACATGGTGGTGATATTTTTATTTTGGTGTTATTATAATATACTTATTACTATTATATACAAGTTATTTTTCGTATTCCTTATTTGGTATGTGTACCTGACTTAAGACGCAGGTGATAAAAAAATTCCCAATGATTATTTTCTGATATTATTTCCCCTCCTTTACTTCCTCTTTCTAGAAAGTATATTGCATAAAATAATGTAAATTAAAAAAAAAAAAAGATGATGAAATGACTTAGTAAGCTACTTTTTTTACATGGTCGGAATTATTCCAAGAAAATGCAGCAATGTGGACATTTACCTTCCACAAATTAATAAATTATACACTTACTGTCTCTAATAAAATATATCAGTGTAATATTGCATTTTGTTTCAATATTAACAAATCCGTTAAAATACAATATATTTATCTGCCATATGGCATTAAAAATCTAGTGCGCACCTGACCTTATTCTGATAGATAAATGGTAACGGCGCCATTTACTTTTGGTGATCCAGTTATGATTACGATTACTGAAAATATATTAGTAATTTCAAAAACATCGACATGTTCGTTACGCCTAGGTTACATTCATATTTTATTTGAATATATTATCCTCGAGCGAAATTAGACGGCATACAAAGAACTTGAGGGGTGACGGGGAAGAGTTGAAATTACTTAATTAATTTCAAGTAGTGAATAATGAAGACTTTTAATTAATATTACAAATATAAACTCATCCCCTTGACGTTCTACCTTCATCAGTTTTTTGTAACCTAAGGTTATAAATTTGAACATGATTTTGAAAGGTTCATCGACGGTGTCTTGTTTTTCTTTTACATCTTGTAGATGGCTTGTAAAAAAATAATAAAAATTATATGAGAAAAGAAAACTTACAACAACCTCCAATACAAATAGAAAATCCAAGAATTTCTCTCTTGTATATAAGAATAATTTTTCTAATTTTTCAGATAACACACTGCCTACGAAAACTTATAAGAATCAAGATAATTATAAAGCCCAAGAAAAATACCCATATTTATTTCTGTTTATTACCTAATTTATTTTTCTTTCTTTTTTCTTATTTTATTCCTTATGTCTAAATAAGAACAAATTTAATCTTGCCAAATTCAAACAGTTTAGGTAAGTGAGAAAAATAGATTATAATAATCGATTCAATATATCCTTTTATTTAAGGATAAGCATCGTGTAATCCTCTTAGAAGATAAAAATCATCATAAAGTTAACGAAAACATTAATAGGATTTTGTTCTAAAAGGATATACTGTAATGAATGCTGAGAGGACTGGAATAGGTGAAAGAGCCAGTAGAAAAGCAATATTATTCGGTGTTAATTGTCAGTAAAATTTTAGATATGACTAGTTTACCATATTATGTAATAATAAGGACTGAAAATAAATAAATAAAATGTTGGCGTATATACAATTTTTTTGCAATTCCGGATAATTTAAAATTATAAAAATTAAAAAATGACTTAAATGTCATTCAAATTGTATGTAATAATATTTCATCAAGTAGGTACACTTTGGATAAATCAATTGAACTGTACAATACAATATAACTGTTTGTCTTTATCTACAAGTTTGAATTTGTTTATTATTTTAGGTTACGCAACAACGCTATTTAATTTAAGTTAAACTTCTGTAAATTGTGCTTTGCTGATTAGTTTAAAAGCGGGAGTAAAATAATTTGTTAGTCCCTTGGGACTAAAAGTGGCATTTTGCTCCCTATTATGTGGGACTAAGTCATGTCTTTTAGTCCCGGAATTGCAAAAAATATATATTTTTACTAATGGGGGTTTTAGGTGGATATGTGATAATTTTTTATATGGGAGATAAGAGTATTTACCACCAAGCAAGAGCCACACGAGCAATGTTCAGATTTCTGCTCTGCTATTTTTAAATACACTTTATGTTTATTACAATTTTCAATTAAAATTTTTCTTTTTTAATAGGTACGTATACATTGATTTGTATTCGACGTATTTAGTTGGCCGGAAAAGTATACAAGATCAAAAAATACCACGAACTAACTGAACATTGAACAAAATCAACGAGGCGACCGAAGCTTTCGAGCGAACTTTGCCCTCTTCTTCAAGCTTGTTTATTCGAGTATCAATAATGGTTCTTGCAATATATATGTACACACAAATATACATATATATATATATATATATATATATATATATATATTATGGGGCATTCTTTCTAATTTCTTGCCACTAATATTTGAAAAGTAGAGTTCCGTTAATTTGAGCTATTGTACACCTATTTTAAGCAACACAAATTTTGGACAGCAGGGGATCTCCCGTTGATACCCCATATATATATATATATATATATATATATATATATATATATATATATATATATATATATAGGGTGGGCCATTTTAATCTTTGCATCTAAATATCTCGCCAGAGGCGCCACCTATGAAAAAATGACCTTTACAAAAGTTGTTAGGTACGAAGGGGGACATTAAACGGCGACCTTAAATTTGACCTTGAGTTTCATTTTCAAGGTCATTTTGAGGTCAAGTCGCATTTTCAAATGGAACGACCTACTTTTTATTTCGGATTCTGAAAGAGCGTGAAATTTTCACGCTCTTTCCGAGTCCGAAATAAAAAGTAGGTCGTTCCATTTGTAAAATACGACTTGACCTCAAAATGACCTTGAAAATGAAACTCAAGGTCAAATTTAAGGTCGCCGTTTAATGTCCCCCTTCGTACCTAACAACTTTTGTAAAGGTCATTTTTTCATAGGTGACGCCTCTGGCGAGATATTTAGATGCAAAGATTAAAATGGCCCACCCTATATATATATATATATATATATATATATATATATATATATATATATATATACATATATATATATATATATATATATATATATATATATATATATATATATATATATATATATATATATATATATATAGTTTAAGAGTCTCTTGAAAAACAAACAAGATATTAGACATTAGATTATCCTACCCGTTACTATTTGTTATAACTATCGTTGTACAACAGTGCTTTAGATTGCTAAGGTATTTATATTGCTCACTGTATATAATCAGTGACGGTATCATTCAAAAACCTTCTGTAATTTGTCGAAACATTCATATTTTAAATGTTGTCTCAGTTTTACAATATTTTATCAATTAACTTTTTAATTTCTGAAAATTAAAAAAGGCATTAACTTAAAAAGTAATTCCTCCATAGGAAAAAATCATTAGAATTTTCTGTAGTATTCCTGAAATGCTACCTGCTAAAACTCCTGACACAAAATTTTTTTTACTCCAAAACCTTAAAAAGATTATTTTATTGTTATATAATATGGACTTTAAAAATTTATTTTTTATTCGTAGTTAGCGATATTGTTAATATATTTGACAAAAAATTTAGAAAAAAAATTTTCAGGTAGGTATCTAATCATTGGAAATATTTAAAATTTGCATTGGGAACTCAAATTGTCATTAAAACAGAAAGTACTTTTACTAAGAAAATGTATATTATTGAGACAAAATGTAATTCATTAAACGAATAATTTTACATAATATATTTCAGGATTTTCAAAAGAATTTTTGTGAAATCATTTTGCAGAAACCGCCACTGCACGCACCATCACATAACCTGCCTTCTGTTGAACGGTAATAATGACAACGATGATGGTGACAGTAGTGACGATCAGGCAAACAGATAGCGATAATCACAAACCTGGCCACCGTTGTTAACCGACGTAACCGCATCAAGCTAGCTGCAGAAGATGGTAGAGTGGCAGAAGGCAATATAATATTTCTACGCACAAATATCCATCCAGTAGCACTGGTGACACCAGCATTGTACATTTTGTTAGTGCTTTTGGTTCTCTTAGTGTCACCGTTGTTACCGTTCCACGTGACAATATTAACGTGACTACGTTTCATAAAAGGATTAGATAAATAATATAGGTTACATGTTTACGTTGGTATTTTTTCATGTTCTTGCAATAAAAAAAAATATGACTTTGTCTTATTTTTATGGAGGTGCACATCACTGGACGGAAATTTTCTTTTTATCATGACCGCTAATATAGAGATGAAAAAAAAATTAAAATTTCAATTTTTTAAATTGTTTTTAAAAGAAACGATGCGGTGGATACCGAGAAAAGCTGGTAACAAAAGATTTGTGTGCAAAGAAATTACTTGTAGTAAATGTATGTTTTTCAACAAGGACTACATAATACAACCATTATTATCCTTTCTGTTCCTCTGCTCGTTTTTCCATTAGTAAACAACGAATGTAATTTATTTTAAATTATCCGTTTTCATATATCGACTACGAGAGATGTCGAATACATTCGAGGTTGTACTAGGTTTCTTGTCGGTGTACATCTCTCATCTGTTTCAATTCGCTGATATGGAAATTTATTTTTATTTTTCTTCCAACATACACACATCGAAATATGTATAATTTTCCATGTATAGGTAGAAAATTTGATAGGGATGGATTTGGAAAATTATTGAAATAAAGACAAGACACAAAAAAAATAAATAAAATTAAAATTTTTTGAAAATTTTCTTGTGTCTCATTACACACGTTGTATAATTTTCGTAAGTACTTATTCTTAAAGCTTCAGGGAAACATCTCGGAATTCTAGTAAGTCCGCCTATGCAGTGGCGTAGTGAACATAACCGGCGCCCGGGGCACGACACTTTATTAGCGCCCCTCAGAGCCGGACCTAGCCTAAGTAGCGCCCGAGGCAGAGTCAAAAAATGGCGTGCCTGTAGAAAAAATATTGCCTTTTTCCTCCCAAAAAACAAGTGACGAGCAAAAAAACCTCACATACCCCATTTTTTTGGCGCCCCCAAAGACCTACCACCCTTTGGGGCACATTTGACACCCCTCTTTGGCGCACATTTGGCGCCCCTTTACGAGTGGCGCCCGGTGCATGATAGACCCCTTTGCACCCCCGTCGCTACGCCTCTGCGCCTATGTGTCCATCTGTCACATCCTTAGAATTTCTACATCTTTAGGTCTATGAACATGAAATTTCATGAGATTTTTTCCCGTATTGGCAAGTGTGGTGAATTTTTTTTTAACACCGATTAATTCTACATCGTATGGAACAGTGACGTGCGAAAAATGAAACTGAGATTCCTTTTACCCTTTTCCATTTTTAAATCCTATTTGCGAAATACTGATTGTAAGTCTGAAAATGAAATTTTTTTGCTTTACTATCTGTAACTTTTAAACTGGTAATCCAAAACATTTAAAAAAAATACAGATACACGGACTTGCTAAATTATTTCTACTAACATAAGTTATATCGATAACTTTCGGAAATCAAATTTCTGGCAACTAAATTTCTGGAAAATCAAAAATTACATTGAGGTGTCTTTTAGTATTATGGAACATAATTAAAAAATTTGGTTCTAGTCCAGTCCGGGAAATATGAAAACAAAAAATTTCCGCTTCCTAAATAACATAAGAAATTATATATATATATATATATATATATATATATATATATATATATATATATATATATATATATATATAGGGTTGTTAAAATGCTGATTTTTACTGTAATTTTAATTGAAAATTCTACTGTAGTTTTTTAATTTTAACGTTCGGCAGTAGGTGCAGACAGGATGTAGACATGCGCAGTAAGTGAAGTAGGTAGGAATGAAGTTGTAGGAAGAGTAAAAAAATGAAATATTTCAATATTAACACATAAAATTGTAACCCTACAACATATTATACGAACAAGTTAGCCTATAGGGTGCAATATCTTAAGGTTACAATTTTATGGAGTTTTTTTTTAGATACTTCATTTTTTTTTCTTCCTTCAACCTCATTCCTACCTACTTCACTTACTGCGTATGTCTACATCCTACCTGCTCCTAGTGCGCACGTCTACATTCTGGCTACACCTACTGCGCAGGTCTATATCCTGTCTACACTTACTATGGAAGGTCAAAATTAAAAAAGAATACAATAGAAATTTCAGTTAAAAATTACATACAGTAAAAATCAGCATATGACCTTAATTTGACCTTGATCACTGACTTCAAGGTGATATTCTGATGCAGAATTTTTCGCTCTTTCCATTTCCGAGGTCGAAAAGGGGGGTTGGTATTTAAAAAGAAACGGAGGTAACCTTGATATGATCTTGATCCTTGAACTTGAGTTCAAAGTCAAGGTCACCATCGGATGCGCCGTAGGAAATGTTGGAACTTTGGTCACCATCATTTATATTACCATCATTTATATCACCACCATATATATATTTTGAGTGAATTATTTCCATTGAAGTATTTCCATTTTCGCCTGAAAATATAAGGGGTGAAACTGAGTCTCAAAATTGGGGTAAAAATTAAATTTTATAAAACTACTCGAAAACTATAGCAGCTAGAAGAAAAGTTTAATTTGACACAAGCCTTTATTTTTAGAGGTCTTCCTATTAGCGTAGTCAAATCCAGGGTTGGACCTATTGGAGGGGCCTAAACAATAAAATTGGGGGTAAAATTTGAAATAGAGTGAATATGGTTTGACCAAAATTTGAAATAGAGTGAATATGGTTGGACCAAAATTTGAAATAGAGTGAATATGGTTTGACCAATCAAAATATTAATATTAAATATGAAAACTGCATCAAAATACTAGTTCACCTGTTTTTGTTAAAAGCCGTAGCGCTACAATTAAAAACTTAAATCTTAATGTAAAATCTTACATGTACAGTCTATATTTTACCTATAATATTTTTAGAAATAACTATTTAAACCGTTTCTATTCGTTGTAATTATACACCACAATCAATATTTAAACAAAAGTATTGAATTAATTTAAAGAAAGTGTCCATTAAGGGGCTTATATCGATTCCAAAATCTCTGGTTAATATTGGAAATGGTTGAATTATTTTAAAAACAAAACCGACACAAGCAAAATCTAAATTGTCAGCATTATTGTTTAAGCTGTTTTTTTTAGGATATATGGTAAAAATTTTAAATTCAAAATCGGGAATTATCACTTCAAAATCTTTCCTTGTAAGGGGTTCAGGGTCACTTAGAGGGAAAAATAAACCCTTCTAGATAAATAAAGAAAAAGAAATAAAATAAACCGACTTCAAAATATATAATAATAAGAGCACTGAAAAATATAAACGCAATTATATAATAACTACGCAGTTAATTAAGGCATAAATTAATATAAAAATAAATTTTTCCAGTTTTTGAAGTTGGTGCCAATTGCCAGTTTGATCATTTAGAGATAGTAAAAGTCGTAACAATGTTTCTGTAAGAGAACCTGCCGAGGCGCCAACTTCAAAAACTGGAAAATTTTATTTTTATATTTATGCCTTGATTAACTGCGTAATTATTTTATATTTTTCAGTGCTAATATTATTATATATTTTAAAGTCGATTTTATTTTTTTTCTTAAAAAGCGTTTATGTACAATAAATAAAAAATTTTACGGTACTGTTATAAACAAAACATTTTATTTGCAAAAACTTACTACTTCTGTTTCATAAACACATGTTTCGATCTATATCATTATCATCGAACAAGTGACAATTACACTACATTTCATGAATTATATGCTAAATGCCTTATAAAAAAAGTGTACGGTGAGCAGTAGTGTGAAGGTTCAAAGCAAAAAGAGCAAATTGAAGTTGGTTAAGCAGTAAGCACACGCGACACACGTAATAAGGGGCAAACGTTCATGGAATAACAAGTCAAAGTAAGACAGTGCAGTCGTATATAAAAAAAATATAACAGTATTAAAATTATAATAATGAAAATTATTGAATGAGTTACAAAGTCAATAGCAACTGAGCTATTAAACAAAATTCACATGTAAGACTGCGCACTGAGTTCGGTAAGATTGCGTACTTATTAAGAAACTTTAAACTTAACGTAAGTGAATCATATTTAAACAATTTGCCATCCACCCAAGAGGTGAATACGTCATGTCATCACTCTTCACATTTTTTGTTTTTTTAAACTTTAATCGTAAGTACTTATATCGGTGTGTGGTACAAAAAATAAACGAAAATTTTGAAAGGTTAAGCGAAGTAAGCTGTAGGCATTGTAAACATATTACGCCTACTACAATGTAAGTTTTCGTTATCGTAACTTACCAATGACGAAATATTTAATAATATTAACGACATTTCGTTGAAATAACGTTATTTTAACAATATGTTCGGATTATATAAATCTCACTTTACTTAGGCTTTCAAAAATTTCGTTACTTTTTGACTACTATACATTGCTTACGAGATATTTATCACTAAAAGTTGACGATAAGGAAATGTATACTTTAACAACTATCATTATAAAAGACTGTACATTATGATGTCCTGTTATTTAGGTTAAATACTTTTTACCGTTGATTAAATATTTGTAAAGATAGAGGAAAATTTATTTTTTATTACCAATTTTTTGGAAAATTAATCCCCAAATATTATTTCCGAACCATCCTTGTTCAAAAATTTAAGCAAATTTCATATCGAAATAATTCGATTCCTGCAATTTAAATTTAGTCCATATGACTCTTGACATCCAGATAAAACATTCTTTGGTGTGTTGATTATATGAAGAGGTCGAAAAATCTTTGGGGCCTTATACGAATTCATGTTGTACGAATTTGCATTGTACCGAAGTTTTTTTCCTACAATTTAACACCCTAATTTTCACTCTTTTAGCCAGTAGAAAACTTCTGTGAAATTTTCTCGATGGGTATTATTGCACCATCTATTTTATGTAACGACAGGAAAAAAGAAAAAATTAAAAATCCTCAAAAATGTACAATACATTTCTCGTTTCCACGTTGCCGGGGTCACGGTGAATACATTGCTTATCTTCATTGGCACGTTGAAATCCGACACTCCTTAAAGATCAAAAAAATTACAACCTTTCACCTGTCGTTGGCTCACGGTCTATAATGTACGTTATGTCATTTCTAAAGTACACAGCCTTAATAGCTGACCAATATTTCGATATTTCGATAGTCAACAATTTGGTCACGGCTTAGACCACTTTTGAAACTCATATCTACGTTTAGGGTACAATATCTTATGTCAGCTAAACTTCATATTCTGCTTGCGATACTATCGTTTAATCGGTGACAAATCAATAGGTACCTTTCTCAGGAAACTGCATCAAATAATTCTTAATCTTGTTTCATCCCGACTTATGTAAATTACGTATAGATAATTAAAACAATAATCACAAAGACGACAAAGTCACAACTAAAGCGCAAAAAGAAAAAAAGGAATAAATGCGATTTGCATGGGAAAGGAAAATTGACACCCGTTATACTTATCCCATTTCACATACAACAGGATAACAGTTAGGATAACGTCTGTTTGATATAACAATAGATGGTGAATTACGCCGGTTTTTTGTGTACGCTAATATCGTTCGCAAGGGATTTCAATAACGACATAAGTGGAGAGAGAAATTCTATGTTGTTTTTTTTTATACCATTTACTAACATTGAATTGGATAGAATTTGACACAAACATCTGTAAAATGTTGTTGGTAATTTTGTTATTTTTCGAAGTTTCGGTACACATTTGTAAAAATAAACATACTTAATTTTGTAGCAAAAATAAAACTTTGAAAGAAAAAATAAAAATTAAACCGACTTCAAAATAATAAAAACACTGAAAAATTTTTGAAATTGATCCTAAGTCAACTGAATTACAAGTGATGTTACCAGAAACCCCCGACTACTAATGTTGGCTTAGCCAAATTATTTTTTCATACTTTTCAGTATTTTAAAGTCAATTTTATTTTTTCCTTAAAAAGTTTTATTTTACATTTTTAAGTAGCCTTGGCTTTAGTAAACGTAATGAATTGACTACCGGTTTGCTATTCGCCAGTGAGGACTACCGCTGTGTGACACTGAAGTATACCCGGAAAGATCCTGATCAAAATATGGGAACACCTTAAAAAGATACTGTTTCGAACCAAAAATGATCCAAATCGGTATATACTTACTATCGGAGTTTTGCCCCAATATAAATAAAAAGACCACTGATAAAAGCTAAGTGTCCCGGGAAGGTGGGGTGAGACTGGGTCGCTAAACTTTGCTGATGAATAAAACTCAGATTTTCTGAGATCAAGACTTTTTAAAATTACTTCAAAAATCTTTAATAACTTAATTCGCTAAACTGCTCGAATGATTACTTTCCTATGAAATATTCATATAGTAGATAGTTTGAATTGTTAGTCACTATATCACTTCTAATAATTTACAAATTTTCTTAAATTAAAAATCAATACGCATTTCAGTGATAGAGTTACTCCACTTACAAGATATTATATTCTCGATATCATTAATATTATTATGAAAATCTTATGTACCTAATGCACAGGCAGTCACATCTAGTGAACACTAATGAACTCTAATATTTACTCATGTATGTCAAAAATGAATATTTATCATGTTTTTTACCGTATCTCTCCCGCCACGTTCCGTTCTATTATTGGATGGATAAAAAGTGTTGTATTTTTTGTAATTTTATTTCCTTCCAATAAATTCACTGAGCAGAATTTTAATATTAAGTTTCATGTAAGAAAAAAAATACGTTTATTTTATAAAAAAAAAGTTACTAGTAGAAGTTTTATAATAATTGTTTTATATTTTTTTGCTTTTAATTTTAAAATTTCAAGAAATTTATCTTTAACTGTGAACCATTGACAAAAAATTGTAATCGTAAACTTGTTTAGTTTTAAGTTTTAGGATTATTTGAAAGTGTATTTGAGTGTTGATTATATTTTTTCAAGCAGAAAATTTTGTTCCGAGTTCGAAACGACATTCACTTATCTCAATTTCGAACCGACATTATGCTTATTTTGTTTGAGATTGAATTAACGAGTGCGACAGAGACTTAAAATTAGTTAATAGTATAGTAAAAACCACAGAATAAACAGAAGCCAAGTAGCTATCTCTGCACTAGTGATCCCAGTGTAGACAAAAAATCCCCTCTACTTCCCACCACTACGTTGTGTAGATACACACTCTTTGTAGTGGTGTTGGTTTGATGTTTGCAACTGTGTCAGTCGTCACACACACCTATAAAACACGCATATGTGGACAGACCAACGTGCTTGTTCAAGCAACAATGGTCTAAAAATACATTGCAATGTGTTGTGCATTCGGTGACCGACACCGACCAACTAAATGCCTCAAGCGGTATCAACCACAATCAGGCACATCGCTATCCACAATTTTTTACACATAAAGTTAGGGCTTGGTAAAAACAAATTTTTGATAGGGCTGTTTAAAAATAAAATTAAAACTAGGTAGAAGAAGGCCGGTTTGAAATCGTATTCTACGATGTAGGTAATATTTTTTAATTGTACTTGCACATATTATATAATTATGGAAACACAAAATGAATTTCTAAATTAATAAAATTTCATCAACCAAAAATTTTTGAGAAGGCATTTGGATAACATAATTCATTTGATCAAATAAAAATTTAACTTCAGTCAATAATAAATTCTCTTAGGTAGAACATATATTATAATTACACAAAATTCAACAAATTCACTGACGTGAAAATAAATCAAATTCACAAATACTTATAGTTTTTTATTTAATGCAATCAAAATAAATTTTCATTGAAATCTCCAAAAAAAAAAATGTTACAAGGACAGTAATTAAAACGAAAATGAAATAGAAATAAAAAACTCGGTCAAATCAAATCGTCAAAATCATGCAACAGTACGATTAAAAATCAGTTTTTACTGCATCAATCAACCCACTTACCCACTAAGAAAGAAGTACCTACCAGCAATACTTGCTTCATCGCATTACCTACCTACGTTAGAGAAGTATACTGTGAGCTAGTAGCTCCTAGCTAGCACAAACTACACGCTACAAAACATTAATAAGCTTCTCCATAGAGAAACAAAAGGTATAATAATTGACACAAATCTTATTGTAACTATATGCTATTCGTTATAATTATAGTGCAAAAAAAAGAAATGAATGAGAGAAATAAGTAGAAATTAGACGAAGAAGGCAAATGAATGAATCGTCTTTTTTATTTGATCATTTCATTTAGTACAATAACGACCGAATTGTAGAATTTCTAATTTTTCCGTTTAAGAAAAATTATTTTTAATGTAGTTGGTCGATAAAACAAGTTTTTCAATGGATTTTAACGAAACTTCTCTAGATATTTTTTTAATTCAATATAAATAATACGGGCTCTTATCGAAAAAAAAATTGACCATTCCAATTTTGAGAAAAACGATTTCAAAGTTTTGTAATTTTAACACAGGCTCTTATGGGAAAACTCTTTTTTTTTTAAATAAAATGAAAACGTGTCAACAGAATTTGATAAAAATTTAATATGTTATAAAATTCAAAGTTAAAAACCATATTTAATAAGAAATAAAAATGATTCACCACGCATTTATATTTGAAATATAATTTATAAACATCATTTTACAACGTTTTTACAACGCTTTTTCAACAATATTTTTATATTGCTACAACATAAGCGCGCGGAAATTAAAAAAAAAACAAGTGGTATACAAATATAATCACTGACGAATATTAATACATTATTTAATTTTTGATAAAAATTAAATTTTTTTGAGATATACTTTTGTAGGTACCTGACTATCTCATAGCAACCACGTTAACAAATCAAACAACATTGTCCGAACTTTGCACAAATTTTATTATTTTATTCCATAAAACGCAATTCAAAATTACCTAATGTTCTTCCATCTTTTCATCAAATCGTTTACACTAGTCTATGGTACTCCCTAAGGAATTTTTGCTTTTAGTTTTGTTTAAAAAGTGATTTGCACCTATTTTGGTAAGGAGTTATTTATGAATTTGAAGTCTCTTCAAAAAAAGATAAGATATATAAGATTAGGTAAAATTAAATATTTATTGTAAGAATTTCATGGAATTTTCTTGAAATAATATCCAGTCTTTACGGCTATTGACGATCAGTTGAGTCTTTCAAGATACAGTACACAACTTTAAAGATTCAAACAACGAAGTTCCTTGCCATTAGTTTTCATATCTTTCATCCACTTCGTTTGAGAACCGCTTTCATTCCTATATGTATTTTTAAGCTTTTGAAACTATAGTATCTATTTATATTTTCTGAGGTTGCATACAAAGAGACATAGGTAGTTCCATATCAACCAATAACTTTTGTGTTATCTAATCGTAAGTCTTGATAGTTGTGTTACACCGGTTACCACTAAAAAGACTTTTAATAGTAATTGAACCTAAAACGAATAATTCTAAACGCTATACATATCACTGAATGTACGGAAAAGTTTATGTTCAACATTGTCTATCTACTTCTGCAAACACTGTTTGTTTACAAACTAGTTCAGTAAAGAGTGGAACTCAGTAAAGACTGGTTTTTTTCCGATTACTTAGTTGTTGTGTATTACAAAATACCCCTGTTGCAGCATCCTGCATAACATAGCGAATTTACGTTTATAAAAGTTAGTTTTTCTTGGAAACTAGTTGTCACAGAATAATCTCCTCTTTCCAATGGTGTAAAAAAATTTCACAAAAGTTTTTGAATAAGGGAAAATTTTGACAAAAAACTAATTTTTTCACGAAAATTGCCGGAAAAACCATGTTACGGGCATCGGACGTGTCTGGATAACGAACTCGTTCAACGGTTTGAGACTTCCAATATTTTCACCAAATTTAATAAACATAAGACTTTTCGTTCGAGAGTTATCGCGCGGACAAATATATATATATATATATATATATATATATATATATATATATATATATATATATATATATATATATATATATATATATATATATATATATATATATATATATAAATTTTAGTGAATATTATTTTTGGTTTCTAGCGACCTCAAAACAAATTTCTGTCATAGTCCCGGGCTCAAGTCGCGTCATGACAGTGGCTGTAATAGCTGACTTACATTCTGGAAATTCGCTAAAAGGAGTGATCCAGGCGACTAAACCAACAAATAGTTCTAATTGGCAGTTGAATCCATATCGAACTTACCATACCAATATCTTTTACTATCATTTCACTTAAGTATATGTGGAAGAAATAAAAAAAAAGTATAGCAGGCATTACATCATCATGATCTTCAAATACTGCGACGTAGCGCGGACTTGGACACCGTGAGAGAACATTGAGGGACGAAGACGTAAGACGTACAAAATGATGATGGTTGTAGTACAATGTTGCCAGTGGGGAATGAGGGGGTAGTGAGGGGGTACGTTTCCCAAGCTTTTATAACGTTAACCTAAATAAAATATTACTCTTACAGTCACACACAAAAAATAAATGTGGAAACATGCATGCTCGTAAACACAGATTATAATACATACGTTTTAGTTTGGACCGTAACGGTTCTTCTGTGTTAAGACAATGATCGACGAAAAATGCAAAGAAAAATTTAACAAAGATTAAACAAAATGTTTGCACAAAAGGCATATTAAATTAAAATAATGTTGTTCAAGATTGTATTTAGTGGGCTTTGATTGTTTTGGGAATACTTGTATTTACTGTCGGTTTGCCCACGGGGAAAAAAGTGCAGAATATTTAGTGTAGAGCACATTGGAGTGATCACAGTCCAAATATTCTAAGATTATTGTCAATTTACACAGTAAAGATTAGAGTGCCAGTACTAAAAATAGGATCATTTGTTTTTACATTAGAATATTTGTACAAAGATGTAACTAGAAATTTTCACCCCTGGAGCGATTTTGACTCAAGCGCCATTCTCCAAAAAATTCACTTATCCCAGAAAATCTAACCGACGAGCAAAAAAAAAAAAAAACAGAATGGTTGCGCTTTTTTTCGTTATACATCCTGGAACGACTGCTCCATCTTGCGCTTGATATAACCTTGAACCTTGACCTCAATCTCTGGGTTAAGTTCACCATTGGATGCGCCGTAAAAAATGCTGAAACTTTTAGCATCACCAATTATCCACAAAACTGCTTATATTTATATACATAAAAGTGGAAAAAGGAAATAAGAAGTTAACAAATCATAAATTATAACCAGCTACGTCGATAATAACTCCGTTCGAATGATAGTGGGAGAAAACAAACGAATAAATATAAAATATCCTGAATTGTCCTAACAAGGATAATGAAAATATTATTTTATAGTTCGGCCGTATATGGAAGTATACAATGTAACAATTTATTTTAGTAAAAGGGATCAGGATAAAGACAATTTGTGATAATTTATTGAGCTATAAATATAAGATATATTCCCACTTAATGTTAATTTGGTTGATTTCTTAAGAAAAAACCATTTCCGTAACGGAAATATCATTTTCTTTCTAGTCAACTCATACCGTTTTGTATCTGATTTTGAAAATTTATTTACATCAAATGTAAAGAGTCGCTTTTAACGTAGAATTTTATAACATTAATACAGTAACAAGGAAATTAGTATATTACGTAATTAAGTGTATACCTTATAACTTAGTTACATATTATACTTTATCTATGAATAACATTAAATTTAAAATAATTATATCGATTTGATACGAATACATTATATTACAATTATATGTCAGCTTTGAAATTTATTGAAAACATATGCCAACTTTCAGTTATAGTAAGAACTTTGTCTACCTAAAGGGCAATGGGCAAAATTGTTCCCCCCAGCGCCCACTGGTAAGATATGTATTTTCTGAAAGCCCCTTCCTAGTAGGTCACAAATATACCCATCTTAGGTATGGAGAACCTGACCTTCAAAAGTTCTGACGTGCAGTAGGGTTTGTATACTCCACGTGGCCATTTCTTAAGGAAACGATGTGTATTGACCTGCAGAGGGCATTAGAGTCCCCTTCAGGAGGGTGCACTTCGGACTAGCTTATTTCGGCAATCTACCAAGGGACCTACCAGAAATCGCCACCGGTAGGACTCCCAAACTTCTCTTCGAAGACTCCCAATGTACAAGTTTGAAGCCGCTCGGTACGTCTTCTGCCATAGGCCACGTGAAAAAACGAGGTTAGGCCACTTGCCAAAAAAGTGGTTTTACACAGTGATAGGCCGGCTCACGACATGTCTTATAACCCATCTGTACCTATACAGAGTATCCCGTTTGGATATGGCCACGTTTGTATATTTGACGCCCTATAAATTTTGATCGCCACATTCTCCATGAACGTGCCCATTGACAAAGTTGGACTACCTGACCAGGGCTATCGATCGGCACCTGTCTCAATCTTGGACGCTAGGGGGCAGCTCCCCATAAAGCCCATAGAGGCCATTGTCCTTTTAACACATTAATTTTTTTGTGTGAAAGGGTTTACAAATATATTATTACTGTAATTATTGGTCATGAAAAATTATGACGAACTAACCAACTGATATATTGTTTTGAAAACTAATTTGTCAACAATACTTACAAGTAAAGGTCTCGAGGCCGGACTTATCGATTTTGATGTTACTTGCAATTGTTAAAACTTATAGCACACATTGTGGGCTAAAAAGCATGTTTATAAGGTTATAAAAGATAGATGATTGACCAGAACATAAAATGATTAAAAGTTGTTAATGATGAGTTTGACCATAAAAAGCTTCCAGCGCCTATCGTAAATTTTAAAGTTAATCTCTCTGAAGTCGTCAAAATTCATGTATCCTTGGTTAAGCTAAATGTTCCACATCTTTAGACTAGTTGTTCAGAGTCTATACAAGTTATGTAGAAGGACTCTAAATCGCTTTTATAGTAAAGTCAATTTTTTACAAATATTTGTAAAGGGAAAATATACGCTTTATTTTTACAGATTTTATTCAAAGAATAAAAATAGGAATACACCATTTCTTTGCCAATGTGTTGTTATTCTTAAATATTATATTTTTTTTATTACTAATAAAAAGTATGTATAAAAAGTAAATTCCTTAAGAAATTCTTTCGTGAATAATCCCTTGTTTTTATAACATTTGCTAAGAGTATCCTTGTAAATTGATTAATAAATATTATACAAAGAACGACATAAACACACTAAAAATAAGAACAATGTTTTCGGAGAAAATATAATATTTATTATTATTTTTATTTTCAATTTTCTTTTTATTTTTATATTTTACAATTTGGCACTGAATGTTGGAATGTATTTAAACAAATAATCAAATTTTACATCCCAACACAAATGTATTTCTTTGAATTTTTATTGAAAGGAGAAAACAACAATGGCTGACGGAATGTTTTCTTTTGATCACAGCCTTCGTTGTTTTTTATTAGTGCCCAAGTTGTGCTAAATGGCTAAGTTGAGTGTTACTAATAAACCAGTTTTATCATCTTTCCGTCAACATTAAAAAAACAAATATTTCAAGTAGGGAAAGTCTATTGGGCTAAAGGTCAAGCTAAAGTTCGAAGCTCGATTGTAGTCCGGATTGATTCCCTTGGATTATATTTGACGAATAAGACTCAAAGGAGCTAATAATTTTAAAAATAGGCAAATTTTGAACAAAACTAAAAAAAATTATGGACTTTGGACTCAAGGTAGCCAGACAATTATCTACACAGTATAAAAAGTATTTATAAAAACTTAAAATACGTACTCATTAAAATCTCCTTATAGATCTTTATCCTTTGTTTCCTCACTGCACTCTTACGCGTATGATGCAGTCATGATTATTACCTTACTTTTTTAATATTGCTGACATTAGATTTCGCTTGCCGCTTAGAGCAATCATAAATCCATCAATATTTCTTCCTATTACAACAAACTACTGTAAAATAAATTTTATTAATTAATTAAAACTCTGCATCACGCCAGTAACAAAATTTAAAAACCTTTATAATATTACCTAATTTTAATCAAGCATACATGCCATCTACTTATGTGTCGAAAAAGAAAAATAAATATTTTTTATTTATTTAATTTCATCTAGTCCATTACGATATATTGAATATGTGGTGGAAAGTTTTCATTGAACATATCGCATCGCATAAAGTTTTTCATACAATTGGAACAAAGTTTTCTCTTTGAAACGTTCAGTAGTAACGTTAGGAATTGATACGATGAATCATAAATAAATTTAATTAAAGATAATATTTTTTATATTGTTTTTGTTCGTACAGTTTTATTGACGCCCTGTGCACTCATACTGCAATAAGTTATTTCTTTAATTAGTTTTATTCTGTTAAAATATATTTTTCAATAAATCCACATCGAATCTACTATCTCCGTACACAAGCTCTGTGAAGTTGGTCTGCCCGTGCCAGCACCAACTACGAAAATTTTATAGTTGTTAGTACCGTAAAACCATCTAGACCCGGACACTTGTTTACATTTTTTGGTATAATTTTATGTTTATACATGTTTCCTTCATAGATATCACCAATAAAAGTATTACCATTAGAAAGAGCGTATATTATTTGTTATATCCCTGACCCATCTGTTTCATTATAAGTAAAAATAAAAAAAAAGATAATAATAATTAGTAAGTGTCCGGGTCTACACCCCAAATCCGTCTTGACCCGGACACTTACATACTTAAATAATGTAATAACATGCAAACTAACCTCTCTCGTCAGGGTTAGGACAGTGTTTTATATCGTCTGATGTCTTTGAACCTGTCAAAGGCTTCAAAACATTTTGTGGAAAGGGAGAGGGGTCAATACATAGTATGCCCCTCTATGAAGTAAATATGCGATATGGCACCAGAAGGAGGCACAAACCGCGTAATTCTGGCGGGAACGTATGGATAGTGGAAGTTGCAGCTAGTGCGAATCGCGGCCATAGTGTAATAAACTGATGTGTCTGGGTCTAAACGGATATATGTATATAGCATGTATTTTTTTATATATACATCGAATATAACTTCAAACATCATTAAATGATGCGCGATACAATTCTTAAGACATACATATCAAAATTATACATGTCTAATGTAAGTTATACACACATTTTATTTCTTTGAAAAACTGGAGAATAGTAATCCTGTAAAATGAGATAGTAAAAGTGGAAATCCGTAGTTTTTATTGGTACAGTTGTTTAAAGGATGTTTTTCTCTCTCTAATGACGTCAAGAATAAATGTGTATTGTAGCAGGTTAATGTAGAAACTACTTACTTTGAAGATTGGTACAAAGTGTCCGGGTCTAGACGGTTTTACAGTACTACGTTAATGCTGATTAGTACTCGAATTTTAGTGCTAGTGTACTATAAAAAAGCAATTCTGAAGGGTCTTTATTTACGGATTTACTTCTTGGACTCCCCGTTCAAATTTATTATTTTTAAATGCTACTAGGAAAATCAATTGAATGTGTGTATTCTGACATAATTGAAACTATGTATAATTGTAGGTATATCATTTGGGGATGAAAATTTAACAAAATTCCTTTACTAATTTAGCATAATTCATTTATTAAATCAATGATTATTTGAACATTTTAGTGATTCTATTTGTTGTCATATTTGTTCACTTATTTCATTTCAACGAAAAATTCGCCGAATATGATTTCCAGTATTTTAACAATTATTGTTAAATATTTCATTGCTTATTACATGATTTCGTTTGTTCACAAGTTCACTCTGACTGAAGGATTTAAATTTGAAAACATTCATGTAATTGTTAAAATTCTGCTTTCAACAATAATACTTCTGAAAAGTTGGGTCGTGAGAGTACATAAGGGCCAACAAACCAAGCCTCTCTTTCAATTTGTTTTAGTTCGTTATCAAAAGCTATATGGGACTTTTAGTTATGTACAGGGGCTTCCTAAATGGATCCATTCTTAGTGATTTTACAGTTCAAAATAAAACTTTTAAATAAAAATTTGTTAAGTATTCATGTAATCTATACCTTATATATATATATATATATATATATATATATATATATATATATATATATCTATACCTTATTTAATATAAGCATGTAAACAGGACTTATATATAATCTATGAAGTGCTAAGGACTAAGGTGTGATTGGTTTTATTCAAATATAACATAACAGGAAGTGAAATTTATTGCACCACCACCGGCAGTGGAAATAGGGTGCAACGTGTGAGATTGTGTCCTTTGAGGCCTCACACTGTGAAGATTTAATTCTTCTTGTGTTCGCTACTTGAATTTTGGAGAGAAATCTGAAAAATTGAGAGATTTTGAGAAGGGACGACATCAGCGCACCACATTTTGGTGATCTGAGGGAGCATGGGGCATACTACCTCTTGTTCTCTGTACTATCGTAAAAAAAGTAAATAGATACCTGGACCTGGTTACTCACTGTAGTGATCCTTACTCAACAGAACCCTGTCTACGATACAGTATCTAATACGTGATGTAAGAAATCTCAAACTTACCTTAATTCTTGCACATTATTTCAAAACTCTGATTAATTCTTTTTCTTACTCCCGTAACAAATTACATTGAACATCCGATACAACAAGCTCGTTCAATTATAACTACCATAATTCCTCTGAATTAATATATTGTAAACAAGGTGCCTTTCAGAGACCCAAGCAATAATAATTCTCTACGTTCTAAGACCTGCAGGCTCTATTCATATACTGTTGATCGTATACAGAGATGCATCTACACGTGTGGAGGAAACAGTAATACCTCGGTATCTCACATAGGTACCGAGGTACACGTTTATTACAGTCTATTTTTATATACAATATGAAATATAAGGTTTTATTCTGTGGATTTATTTAATACACTCCAAGCGAGTTATATATACGAGGGTTTTTTTGAGTACAGTAACCAAGCAAGTGTAAAATTACAAATTTTTAAATGCTTGCACACAGTCATACAAGTATTACACAACTTATTTCTTTTAAAATATGTTGACCAAATAACTGAACAATTTTTGCTAACTGATGGATATCTTTTCAAGATTTTCAAAATTGGACACTCAGTAGTTCTTTGGGTTTAGATTTTTATAGTAACTTAGAAATATTTGTTTCGAGAAAAATGCTTTTAAATGTCTTGTTAATGCCCAGGATTATTTTCACTAGTTTCGCATTGTAAAATACCCATGCATGGTCAAAATGTTCGACAGTATCTACAAAATAAAAAGAATTTTTTCACTTTAAAATGGAATACCATAAAGTAACGCAAATATCTATCAAATATATGCCAATTTCTGCTGCCGTAATTGGTCAAATTTTTGTCTATGCCCATAAATCATTATAGTACAATACCTTCAAAATTCTTGAATAGTTTTTGATCTAAATTAGTACCGAAAACCTCTTTCTGTTGAATATTGAACGAGCGCCTTCCATTTGAATGAAATTTTATAGGTCAGTATTTGCCTTAATTGAAAAGTAACAGGCTAGATATTTGTTAAACATGATGTAGATATATTTGTAATTTTACGTTATTTTTCCTTTTCGTTTATTTGTTATTTTGATATTAAATATTATATTTAAGCGCAGAATCAACGTGGATTAAGATGGATTATATCGCCTCGTTTATAATTAACTAGAACGTTCGTTGGAAAATAAGGGGGTTGATCATGTTTTCACACGATGGAGAGTAGATTACATACATGCCATTTGCTTTACTTCCATTTTTAAGAAAGTGACCAATAATTCGAAGTTCCATTTTGATTTCTTCTAGCCTTCCTCCTCTAAGATGTAGACTACAGATGACTTTCGCTATCCCCTTCTCCTTTCGCTATATTTCCCCTTTTTTGATACTTCCTTTCACTGCTTTTTTATGCCTTCCCTTCCTTTTTTACCTCATATACCGCTCTACGAATAGCGACAAATATAACATTAAGTACAATTTGAAGATATTTTATGAAGTCAAGTTTTGAATTGGTTAAAAGACATACTCATGGAAAGGACAAAAAACTGTCCATGATTAGTACTTTTTAAAAATTCGCAATCACATCCGTATCTATAGATGTTGCTCTTAAAGAATCCGCATCTGTAAATATCATTAAGACCATCGTCATTTTAAGACCATCTTCTTAAGCACAGACAAGATTTTCTACCCAAATTTACCATATACATACGACTTTGTTATTTGACAACAATATATGTATGATATAACATAATACTTACCCACGTCGAGTAGAGAATATACAATAAATAGATTCTGTTGTAAAATGCATCCATATTCCTCTATTGCATTGCCTTGGCGAATGCAACAAACCCTGCAGGATAAAATTATGCATATATTCATATTTCAGATCAAAAAGATATCTAACACCACATTTATATAGTTAGGTAAATAAGCGTCAACATGGTGAGATATTATTTATCATATATAGGTATAGAGAGATTGGTAATTTTTCATTCAGGTAACATCATATCAGTACCACTCGTTCTGGAATAATATTCTCCAACATACATAGGTACATATTTATATTTAAATAGACTATTGTTGACGGTAATATCTATCATCTCTGCATGCGAAACCGAGAGCGAAGTATCCACCTACAGAACACATGTAAATAAATCTACCAATTGTATGAATATCAATTTATTAACGGAAGAGAAACCAAGAAAAATTGATGGAAATTCAGTTTGTTTTCATATATTTTGATTTTATTGCCAATAGATAGATGCAGAGTTACAAGCTGAGGGGTGTGTTTGTGGAAATGGAGAGACTCTGTGTTGATTTCATGCTCTGAGTCACAAACTTTAATAGTATACGTGCACAAGTTCTGAACGCTTATTTTAGATATGGTAATACTTACTATTAACAGGGTAATCACGGGTTCCTTTAATTTTTTTTTATATGTTCTAGGATAGATTCTGCCTAGGGCGCCTTAAAATTTGGTGACGTAAAAATTATAAATTTTGCAAGCACTGTACGTATTTTTGTTAGATAAATTCACTGTCTAAACGATTTTAATATTTATGTATTTCTATGTCAAAAAGGTTGATCGGATGTATTGTATCTAGATCAGATGGTCACATACAAACTGAATGGTGTTTCTTTAGAGAAGTATATTAAGAAAGAGGTCAGTCAACCTTATTTTAATAACCCCTTTTTATTATTTCTTATTAAAATATTTCTTAATGCTCAAAAAAGTGTCGATGTTTATTTACATCACATGGTTGGCCAAGTGGTTGGAAAACGACATTTCATATTACACGACCTAAAATTATCCCAGTTAATGACGGAAATTATTTCAGTCTACAAGAATGACGCAGTCTATGGCGCAGGAAAGATTGGTAAGCTTGACGGCAATATCAATTGTGCAAGAATTAGCGCAAACTATCGTCTATAATGAACTGGTTATTATATTTTCTAAGCTTAAGGCTAGGAAAAGAAAAATATAATCTTTAGTTTTTTGTTTTATCTTGTTATTAGTTGTTTTTTCTATTCTTTTGTTTTCTTAATTTTTTTTTATTATGTATTAATCAATAATAAAATTTGTTTTAAATAAATAAGCACTAAGTGTACTGATTTAATTGTATTTAATATACTTTAACTTTTAACTATTGTTATGTCTAGATAAGTGTTTATCAAATTGGGGAACGCCAAAAGATATTTAACCTAGGGCGTCAAATAACCTAGCGCCGGTCCTGCCGAGATATAGATATGATGTATTTTGTGTAATTCTGTTTTATACCTAGTTATGTTTCTAATTTTATTTTTAATCGTTCTGATTTAATTTACTTTGCCAGAACAATTTTTTGTTTTGCTTTATAGGTTGAATTTCTTTCTTTATTATTGGTTTACTTTACCATCTGAGGATTATTCTGATCGTCAACAAGAATTCCGTCTTATTTTATATTCACACATAATTTTGTGCCCTATTTACAAAAACCATTTACAAATAACTTCATTTCATATTATTTAGTTACTTAATACAAAACTAATCTTGTAAATTTTATACAAGCAACTTCACTCGCGCCACTCTCAACGCTGCTGTCATCATAATAATATTTAAAGTTCTTTGCGTTGTAGCACATCCCTTCTATGATCCCTTCAGCCGCCTGCCGCATTTAAAACGAAATGAATATTGTATAAACACAACAAGGAAAAGGATAGGAGCATCCTGTTGTCCTTTGTATGCGTATATTTATGTTGTTGTCGCTAAATATACATAATATTAAGTTATTCTACGTTTACTGGATATTTTTTTTTACATCTATTTAAGCCCGTAATGTAAGGTTGCGGGTGTAATTAATGACTGAAATCTGTCAACGTGGTAATCGATGATATTTGTAAGAAAATTCTTCTCTCTAATATGATTAATGTTAGTAGGTATATATAGTAAATAAACACTTATACCCTTGAATGTTAGAAGCAAAAATATAGAATGTGTCATAACAAATAAGGTAAAATTTAATGTAATTTAACGTGTTTTTATCGACTTAAGGGGGGCCACAAGTGTGAAAGGAGATTTTGGGAATTTTTTTAAACAAAAATACTATATGGAATGTTTTAATATTTTAAGGATATATTCGTTGCTCTATAGGTATAATAAATTCATAATAAAATTTTTGGACAAAAAAATTTAAAATTCAGTGAATTATTCGTGATCTCCCAAGGCTCCAAAAAAAAAATTCCCCCACTGCTGCAGTGATAGCGGCCTTCACAGTGCCTGAAATCAAAAAAACCAAAAAGTCTATTAAAAAGTTGAAATTTAACAAAATGGTGGAGTTCTTAAAAAAAAAAGTTTCAAAATTTGCGCGAAAATTTGATGATTTTTGGCCTGCAAAAATTGCATTTTTTATTCGATCAGAAAACAGGAGGTTCAGGGCACGAAGAAATATATATAAAAGAAGCTGCAATACGAATCAAATCGATTGGATGATTTGTCTTCGACTTATAGCTGCAGCAAACTTGAAAAATGTAGTTTTTCTTTACCTTACTTTTAGTTTTAATCACTGAGAATTTTTACTAAAATTATTTACGATGTACTCACTATAACGGTCATAGTAAAACTAGATGAGTCGTATAAATGTGCCAGGGTCTAGCTTCTCCACAACATGTGACTGGCAGCCACGTCCAGAAACTCCCGAACTATCAATCGTCATACATTTCTCAATACCTCAAAGTTAACAATGAAAATCAGAATCCACTCTTCGGATGGCTGTAACTCAAAAACTATTTGCACTTGAAATTTTAGTATGTTATTTCTAAAGGTATCGACTATCGAAACATGCAAATGTCACACTAGTGGTCCCCCTGAAACAGAAAATAACCACCGAAAATATTTTACCGAAATACCTATACTGATCAAATTACATTTCCTGGAAATTTATAAATAGAAATCTACTCTCTAAATTTTTAGCCAATTGTCTTCTTCAGTATATTTTCTAGCGATTTAATCCATCAAAATATCTCTAAAAATTCGATAGTATAATAATGATTTCTTCCAAATTCCCACAAAAAATATTTAATAGCAATCCTGATTATGTACAGCCTTAGTATATTCAAAATGCAATTAAATGATTAATACCAAAAAATTAATTTCCTTGACCTACTACTATGAGGGTATCTACTAAAATAAGTATTTGAAGTAGCTCGGTGCTACTATAGTACGCCCTTTACTAAGCTGTTTCTTTTCCAAAACTATAACTTGCTTATAAATAAGTTCAAATAAAAATTATCTAATAACGTTCTAGAAAAATATTTGAAAAAAATTTTATAATGCAGTTTCAGTTCTTGAAATTTTTTACTGTAATATCATTGAGCCGTAATATTTAGGATAGAAATTCCTAAAGTTTTTCGTCAGCAGGTCAAACTGTAAGTATTAAAATATTTGACCAGTCAAAGAAAAAACATAAAAATAAAAAATAAAATGAAAAAAAATAAAAGAGAATAGACGAATACGCAGAAATTGAAGATTGTCTATGTAACTGGCAGAAATTATTATTTTTGTTACTGTAACAAAATCACTAATCTATACTTAATGTTTTAATTATATTAATAACAATTAACAGTTACAGTATCTAAGAAAATTTATTTGATGCCGTATTTTATTACAAAATTTAACAGTTTTTCACACTTTGGGAACTACTGATTTAGGATATTTTTATAACTTATAAGAAATTGTCAATATTGATAGGCATAATATATGTATTGCAGTTGATATTTTCAACATAATTATTTAAAATTTTGCACAACTTGCTTTTTTTTATTTGCTCCCTAGCAAGGACTACTTACAAAGTATTTACTGTCGGAACTTTTCAGTATCGACAAAAGTACATATATTTTTTTCGTTCGTTATCATTTACAACTGATAAATATTTATAGACTAGTATAAATTCTTAAAAAATCGGCACACTATAGCAGTACACCAATACCTCGCTTTGCGTCGTTTCGGTTTGCGTTTTTTTAAAGTTGCGTCGCTGCTGAATTAATACTAATTTTCACTGTGCGTCGTTAGATTTTCAAAGTTGCGTTGTTTTGGGTTCGAGTCTTTAATTTTTTTTTTCGAAATGTTTTGAAATTTTCTTTTTTTTTCTAAAAGATGGCACGACTTTGTTGTAATATGATGGATATGTATCTATTGATGTTGTAATAAAGTTGATAATAGATGGCAACTACTTTGAACATGGAAATGTTAAATTAAGTTAAATAGACGAAATCCATACTGCCGGATTATATGGTGGTTATCACATGCTAAATGTATTGCACGTAGTTTTAAATTTTGAAACAAACTGATATACAAATATGGAACGTATTACGCGTGTGATGTATGTTGAATCAATTTCTGTATTGCGTGTACGACGTGCATTGAAATTTTTTGAATTTTTTTTTTTTTTTTTTCGTATGTATGTAATAAAGTTTTGTATTATTTTTGTTTTTTAAATGTTTACTTTGTTCAATTTTCTTTTTAAAAAGTAGTATTTTCGTAACCCTGAAACCTATCTTCGATCTTTACATGGTTTGCTATAGAAAATCATAATTCACTTTGCGTCGTTTCAATTTGCGTCGTGTTTTTTTTTTTTGGAACGTAACCACGACGCGAATTGAGGTATTGGTGTATCAGATTTTCCCCCTGGTCAAGTTTCAATTAGCATCATATTCGTACGTTCACCCTATATATATATATCAAGAAAAACAGAAACAACTTTAAATAAAGTATAGGTATTATTATACATAGAGGCGGACAGGTGGCGTTGGCGGAGGCAGCCAGCGTTGTGACTACAACGGTAACGGTAGGTACTGTGCTTATGCACATAGGTTGTGTTGTGTAGGTTGTGTATATGGTAGGTACGAAACACCAGGTACGTATATTCGAACAACGAACGGTCGTATTCATATGTGTAATAAGAGAAAATGTTGTGGATCGATACACCCCATCCATTTGCCCTCTTATTCCTCTGCAACTCCTCGAGCAATGTACATACACTACCGTCCAAAAGTTTGAAAGTGAACAGATTTTTGCTAAATTACAAAATGCTCTTTCCTGACATTTTAACAAATTATTTTGTACTTCAGATAAATCCGTATCATAATCTATTCATATAATAAAACTGTAACGAGACCGTTTCGGTACAGGGAATATTTTTTGAAAATTGTACTGGTAGTGTAAATAGTTGTTATCGATGTAGATATCAAAACAACGATTTTTAAAATTTTTTATCTGTCTGTCTGTTTGTTCACACATCACGCGAAAACTACTGGACGGATTTTAATAAAATTTGGTGCGATGATAACTTATTACCTGGATCAACGTCTAAGATGCATTTTACTCCGCGAAAATGTCCCATTCCCACGGGAAAATAGAAAAACCATTTGGAGTATGTGCCCACATTACACGAAAACTATTGAACGGATTTTTATGAAATTTGGTGTGGTGATAACCTATTACAGTGGCCATCCAATGGTACGTACTCCGATTTTACGTAGTGACTGACGTCAGCGATTTAGTGGGGTTCTCCTCTCACAGATATGTTGTTGTTTGTCTGTGTTGGTGAAGATTTATGTACCAAGCTAGAGTCAGGGCCGTAGGTAATATTGTCTGGGGGTCTCGTAGCCTTTAAAAATTTTAAAATTTCACCGCAGATATATATACATATATATATATATATATATATATATATATATATATATATATATATATATATATATACATATTCTGTATACGTAATATGCAAAATGCAAATGCAAAATGAGTCACGTAAAATTCTAGAATATTCTAATCATCAACTAGCAGAGATATCAAAAAACAAACTTCACCATTGAATTGGTCATCAAAAATGAGATTAGTGTAGTTCGACAAAAATTCCAGAATGTTCTATTTGTCAACTAGCAAAGATATTGAAAAATCAATTGTACCATTTAATTGTCCATTGAAAAAGAGGTCAAATTACACATTTTGACAAATGTCCTGGAATATTCTATTCGTCAGCTAGCAAAGATATTCAAAAACAAACGTCGCCATTGAATTGTGTACCAAAAAAGAGACCAAATAGCATATTTTGAGAAATGTTCTAGAATATTCTATTTGTCAACTAGCAAAGATATTGGAAAATCTACTGCACCACTTAATTGTCCAACCGAATTTAAACTAATGTAAACCAAATTTCCGATTTTGACAAACAATTTTTGCTATCTGACGAATAGAATATTCTAGAAGATTTATGAAAATGGGCTATTCCGTCTTTATTCGATGACCAATTAAAAGGTACAATCGATTTTTCGATATCTTTGTTAGTTGACGAATAGAACATTCTAGAATTTTTGTCAAAATGCGCTGCTTAATCTAATTTTTAGTGCGCAATTCAATAGTGAAGTTTGTTTTTTGGTATCTTTGCCAGTTCACGAGTAGAATATTCTAGAATTTTTGTCAGCTTCCGCTATTTGGCGTCTTTTACGCTGATGAATGCGATAGTGAAGTTGATTTTGCGACAGTTTTCTAAAAGTCGTCACTCATATTCATTAGTATAACATTCGATTTCCTTTGTCTACACAACCGAATTTTAGGTGTAAATTGTCTCTTAAGATAATATGGTTTTAAATAAATTCAGATAAATAAAATTTACCAAACCCCCAAAACAAAAGTTTACCGACGCCCCTGATCTTCCGATTTTACGTACTTCCCCTTAAATTTGCACCGACCACTACGTAAAATTGGATTTGTGGTGTACCTGGGTCAACATTTAGGATACATTTTACTCCCGGAAAATATCTTATTTCCACGGGAAAATAGAAAAATCATTTTTAGCATGTGCATTCATTACGCAAAACTATTGTTCTATGCAAATGTTTTATAATACTTACAAAATTATTATACTTATATGCTTCTCAATGATTTTATGCGTGAACGACGTCGCGGGAACAGCTAGTAATAACTAAATAAAATTTTAAAAGCTTTTACATCCTTTGTCGGTAGTCTCTTCTATTGTTGTTTTTCGCTAGCGCACGTGTTTTATTACCGCCTCCTTAATAACTCAACAGGCAACTTTTAGCGAATTTCCAAAAGTGAGACTGGAAATATGCTATTACAGCAGGTGTCATGACGGGACCTAAGCCCGGGATCATAACAGAAATGTGTTTTGAGGTCCCTAGAATACGAAAATGATATTCACTAAAATTTATATATATATATATATATATATATATATATATATGTGTGTGTGTATGTGTATGTGTGTGTATGTGTGTGTGTATGTATATATATATATATATATATATATATATATATATATGTGTCGCCACGATAACTCTCGAACGAAACGTCTAATGCTTATGAAATTTTGTGTGCGGACTGGATTCTGAAATGGCTCGGCTAAGTTCGTTAGCCAGACACGTCGGATGCCCAGAAGTAGGTTTTCTGGCCATTTTTTATCATTCGATCCTAAGATTCGATTTTTACATCGTTGAAAAGGAAAAAAAAATTATGAAGAAAATATTCTTATAATTTTCTTTCTATTTTAAGTATTTTTCGAGAAAATGTAAATTTTCACCATTATATTAGTTTTCTTTCTTTGTTAGTCTAATAAGTAATTTATATTTATATCTCAGTTCTTTATGAAGTATAAAAATATTTCACTTTTTTATTAAAGAATTTTGTGAGAACAAGTGAAGTCTATTCACATACATGTGTTATAACACATACATGTATAGAGTTTTGTTTCTCATTTATTGCATTATAATTAGCATGGTTCTATCTCAAGTTGAAAAATGAAAATTAAACAGATTTTCTAAGCTAATGTAATAAAGAATTTTTTTTTATTGAATTTTTAAGTAAACAAGAAATTGAAGATTATGTTATGATATAATATTATTAAATATGAAACAAAACAAAATATGTACAATGTACATATGTATGCACGGAAAAATATTTTGAATCGATTTTGAAAATTTTTTCACTAATAATTAATAATGTTTAAAAATTAAACCATTTCAAATGGATTTAAGGTATTTTATGTGAGGTCAAGGTTTTCGGGACCTAAAAAGGCCAGAAATTAGTTAACCAATCGATTTTAAAAATTTTTTCACAGTTAGTAAGTTAAAGTATTTGAATTAATTAATTAAATGATGTCCGCAAGAAGCTTACGGACTGCCATAAGTTATATGAGATCCTTAGAACCCTTTTCTTACTGTTAGAGTACTAGACTTGTTTGAGTTTCGCCAGGATTTACTGATCCCATAATTGTAAAAAATAAACCAAACGACCAATTTTAAAAATTTCTTCACTGTTACAGAGCTAAACTATTTTAGATAGATTTAGAATACATTATGTAAGGTCCGCCAGGGTCCACAGGACCCAAAAGGGTCAAAAATAAACTAACTGACCGATTTTGAAAATTTTTTCACTGTTACAGAGCTAAACTATTTTAGATAATAATAATAATAATAATAATAATAATAATAATAATAATAATAATAATAATAATAATAATATTTATTTGCATCGACCAATATAGGTATACAAAAGGTTTACATTTGGTATCGATTACGTTATGTAAGGTCCGCCTGGGTCCATAGGACCCAAAAGTGTCAAAAATAAACTGACTGATCGATTTTGAAAATTTTTTCACTGTTACAGAGCTAAACTGTTTTAGATAAATATAGATTCCGTTATGTAAGGTCTGCCAGGATCCATAGGATCCAGAAGTGTCAAAAATAAACTAACTGACCGATTTTGAAAATTTTTTCACTGTTACAGAACTAAACTATTTTAGATAAATATCGATTACGTTATGTAAAGTCCGCCTGGGTCCATAGGACCCAAAAGTGTCAAAAATAAACTGCCTGATCGATTTTGAAAATTTTTTCACTGTTACAGAGCTAAACTACTTTAGATAAATATAGATTACGTTATGTAAGGTCTGCCAGGGTCCATGGGATCCAAAAGTGTCAAAAATAAACTAACCGACCGATTTTGAAAATTTTTTCACTGTTGGGGAACTAAGCTATTTTAGATAGACATACATTACGTTATTTAGGGTCCGCCAGGGTCCATGGGACCCAAAAGTGGTAAAAATAAACTAACCGACCGATTTTGAAATATTTTTCACTGTTACAGAGCTAAACTATTTTAGATAAATATAGATTACGTTATGTAAAGTCTGCCAGGGTCCATCGGATCCAAAAGTGTCAAAAATAAACTAACCGACCGATTTTGAAAATTTTTTCACTGTTGCGGAGCTAAGCTATTCCAGATACATATAGATTACGTTATGTAAGGTCTGACAGTGTCAGTGGGACCTAAAAGTGTCAAAAATAAAATAACTGACCGATTTTGAAACTTTTTTACTATTACCGAGGTAAACTATTTTAGATAGGTACAGGTTGTGTTATCTGAGATCCACAACTGTCCTGCGGATGCAAATGCGGCGTAGAATGCTACACAACGGGTTTTGAATATATATATATATATATATATATATATATATATATATATATATATATATATATATATATATATATATATTACATAAAGTCCGCCTAGAATATACGGTCGAGCTGATTTTTTAATGAGGTCCACCGGGATCTTGCAGATCCGTAAACGCCAGTAATAAGCTATCGAACCGATGCTAAAAAATTTCTCACTGCTAGAGAACTAAATTATTTTAAATGGATACAACTATGCTGCACAAAATCCGTTAGGGTTCTTGGGTCCCCAAAAATACCAAAACTAATTACCCAGCCGATTTTAAAAATTCTTTTACTCTTAGAAAGCTAAACTATTTTAAATAGGTACAGGTCTTAGATGAGATCCGCCAGTGCCCAATATTTGAAAATTCGCTATGTTATGCAGATGCTGCGACAGGGGTATTCTCTTATTACAGTTGCTGCGTAGCTAGTGAAGATTCGTTCTCCATCTAGTGCAGCACAGCTCTGGACATTCTTAAAAGAAGAACAGAAAAATTGGAAATAGAATGTTTTGATAAACTTCTAAACAGGATGGGCATTTGTGAACAAGTCATCAAGAAAAGAGATGGTTACTTTGATGAATCCAGAATATTTAAGCCATAGATTTATGTTTTTTGTAGCAACATTAATATATAATCAAATATGATTAATATGTATGCCCAATTAAGTTTCATATTTTACACCAAATAAATATGATTACAATGTGTATCCACTGATGGTATTACTGAATTTTCTAAATGCTTCCAAACATTTGAACGGTAGTGTATATGATGAGAGAATGGGTTTCGAATGGCAATGGAAATAGACAGAGAGTGCGAGCTGAGCGAGAACTGAGTTGGTGTGAGCTTATGATAAAATACAAACAGAGCTTGTTTTCCTATTTCATTTTGTGTGTGTGTGTGTGTGTGTGTGTGTGTGTGTGTGTGTGTGTGTGTGTGTGTGTGTGTGTGTATGTACAGGATGCGTAACTTATTGCAAAAGGCTTGTTTGTTAGCTTTTCATTAGTCATCTAGTCGACGGTGGTAGGTACTTTTATCTTGCCGAGAACTGAAACCTTTTCTATTTTTACTGCCGTGTTTGATGTTTCGAGAGGTACCTACTAATTAGATGAATTTTTCGAGTTTGATTAAATGAATCCGAATAATTAATTAGAATGTTCATTTCTTAATTATTTATGAAAGACACGACGATATTTTCAAACTCAACTTTCGACCATTAAATTTAATTAATGCTGATAGGGACTACATTTTTAGACTACGGAACTAGAATTGAAAATGGCAAGATTAGTAAATTTCGGTGAAAAGTATTATTAGAAGGAATTGTCCTTCTAGTAACATTTTTCATACAGATTGTTTTGCCTTGGCTCTACTTGACTACAGAGGCGATTTTAAGATTTTTATTTGCGATAGGCTCGAATAAAAATAAAAGCTCAATATACTAAATAACAAACTATTTTTTACCTCAGATATATAGCCGGCAAAGAAATAAAATACGCCTGTCGCAGGATCCTGCATAACATAGCGAATTTCCGTTTATAAAAATTCGTTTTTCTCGGAAACCAGTTTACATAGGATGATGGTTTAAAAACCTTTCTTACGTAATTTTTTCTTCCTCTTTTTAATGGTGTAAAAAAAAGTCGGGAAAACTTTTGAATAAGTGGAAATTTTGGCAAAAAATAATTTTTTTGTAAATAATAAACAAATATTTTACTTCGCAAAAATACCACTTTTATTTTGAAACTGTGACAATATTGTTTCGAACCGTCAGTTAATTTTTAAACAGAAATTTTAAACAATATTGCCACAGTCTCAAAATAAAAGTGGTATTTTTGCGAAGTAAAATATTTGTCTATTATTTACAAATATGGAATACCATAACGTAACGCTCAAATCTATTAATACTAATTTTTTTCACAAACAAAAACCATGTTCCGGGCATCGGACGTGTCTGGGTAACGAACTTGTCCAACGGTTTGGGACTTCCAACATTTTCACCAAATTTCGTAAACCTAGGACATTTCGTTCGAGAGTTATCGTGCCGACACATATATACATATATACATATATAAATATATATAAATTTTAGTGAATACAGGACGAAGTCGAAGTTGGCAACGTCAAACATAGCATGTAGTACATAAATTATAGCATTGAAACATAAACAATATGTCATTGTGTGTGTGTGTTCGTGTGAGAGATAGTCCATTGGCGGTTTAAGAACTTTTTTTTTTATTTTTTGTAACCTTTTTTCAAGTAGTATTAAATTTCAAAATTATTACAAATTTGTTTGTAACATTGTTTCTTTACAAAAGTATATCATCACTCATGAAAGTTGTTATCTGAGTATGACTACGTCACTGTTCCTCCTTTTATTTTAAATTTAAAAAAATATTATCATTATTAGTATAAAATGTCTATTGATGAATGATTTATTTATTTTCTGTATACATATACCTAAACACTTGAAGGACTACATATTCTTGAGTCTTTTTTGTGAATCTTAAAAACATTTTTTTTTTTTTGGACACGGATATGTATAATACATTTTAGATAACATTTCGTTTATTTGTATGTTAAAATTTATTTGTATACTAAAATGAGATATTGACAGTTTTAAAACATAATCTAAACAATTTTGTTTTTTAATTTATATTAACAGAACACAAAAATTTACAGACCCATATTAAAGGATAGAACACTTGAAAAACCATTAAAAGATATATATCACAGTAAGAAAAGCAATTGGAAAGATATTTTAAATCATCTGCTGATTCACTTTTTTAATTTGGTATAAAGAGCTTTTTAAGAAATTAGATCAGTTTGTTTTTATCAGCGATTTGTTTCACACGTGCATGTGTTATTTCTTAGTGTTGTTATACCTAGTTACGTTTTAAATTTAGTTTTATATTTTAAAGACTTTTTAGTGTGTATTTAATAGATATTTGGACAACAGTTAACTTTTACGTAATATAATTCTGTAGTGTTTAGTGATAAATTTCAGAACTAAATAATAAATTAATAATAAAACAGTTTAAAATATATTCATATATAATGGCAACTAAAAAAAGAAAACATTTACTTTCGGTAGAAGAAAAAATTCAAATAATTAATTTATGCGAAAAAGAAAAAATGTCACAAAACCGTGTAGCAGAAATATATAATGTTGATCCGACAGTTGTCAGTAAGATTTTAAAAAATAAAGAAAAGATTATGGAATTTTTTGAAAGGGCTCAAGGTGGGCCTGAAATAAAAAAGAAAATTCTCCGAACTGCTCAAAATGTGAAACTAGAGGAAGCTCTTTACCTCTGGTTTAAACAAGCAAGAGAGCTAGGAGAAATGGTTAGTGGTCCCATTTTGCAAGAAAAAGCCATGGTTCTTGCAAACAAAATGGGGCACTCATCAAATTTCCAGGCTAGTAGTGGATGGTTAAAAAATTTCAAAAAACGCTATGGGATCAGACAACTATCCATTCATGGGGAGAAACTTTCTGCCGACGCTGACGCTGCGCAAAAATTTACTGTAGAATTTAAATCTATAATAGAAAAAGAAAAGTATACTGCTGACAGTATTTATAATGCCGATGAGACAGGTCTTTTTTGGAAATGCTTGCCGTCGAAAACTCTTGTATCAAGAGAAGAAACCGCCGCATATGGATTTAAAAAACCCAAGGAGAGGGTTACTGTATTACTTTGTGCGAATGCTAGTGGAAATCATAAATTAGTGCCGCTAGTCATCGGCAAATACAAACAGCCTCGGTGTCTCCAAAATATAAAACACCTACCAGTAATTTATGATTCCCAAAAAAATGCTTGGATTGATACCAACATTTTTTCAAACTGGCTAAAAGACATTTTTATTCCAGAAGTTAAAAAAGTTAATAATGGAAATGTTTTATTAATTATAGACAATGCACCCCCTCATATATTTCCGCACATCGAAACATTGGACACACGTATCAAAATTTTATATTTACCACCGAACGTATCGTCTTTAATTCAACCTTTAGACCAAGGCATTATTTCAACTTTTAAAAGTGTTTATCGAAGAAATTTACTTAGAGAATTGTTGCTAAAAGATGACAGTGAATCATTGGAGTATTTTTTAAAAAGTATTAATTTAAACACTTGTTTTAATATAATTAGTGATAGCTGGAATTATATTTCAAGTAAAACTATTCAGCAGTGCTGGAAAAATTTAATACCTCATTATATGTTGGACAATTTGGAAGTAACAAAGACTTGCTCCGAAATAATTAGTGATATTTTAGAAAATGTGCCGTCATTTTTACAAGTCAGCAGCACTGATGTAGAATCGTGGTTAACTTGTGATACTGGTGAAAAATGTTTTAATATTTTATCAGATGATGAAATAGTTGAACAAGTTCTTGGAAAAACAACCTCGGAGAATGACGAAAGTGAAAGTGATGAAGAGATAACAGTTCCGTCTGATCAAGAAGCTGCAAAATGTATAAAAACTTTGATACGTTATTGTGAACACCAACAAGACGTAGAGAAGTCACAGCTGGATAATTTAAAACTTTTAAAAGAAACCATTTTGTCTAAATTAAAAAAATGACTAAGTGCGGCATTTATACTTTTATATTTCTATGTATGTGTGTTGTACTTTTATATTTCTATGACATGTGTTTATGTATATAATATTATGTAAAGTGTATGTACTTATTATCTATTACCCAGTGATGTATCTCTATATTATTACCTCTTGCTATCATGGTAGTGTGAATGAAATTCAACACTTAGCTCCATTTCAGTTACGCAATGTTATAAGGTAGGTGCTAATTATTATTAAAAAAAAAAAATTATAAACCGCCACTGGTGGCTTAAACAAGGCATTTACGTAATAAAAAATAACAAACATCATGCTATCTTTGACGTTCAGCTGTATTATTTTCGGTTTCTAGGAACCCCAAAACAAATTTTTGCCATAGTCCCAGGCTCAAGTCGCGTCATGACAGTGGCTGTAATAGCTGAATCCATTCTGGAAATTTGCTAAAAACAGTCGGAAAGCAAACTTTTTTTTTTTGAAAATAGGTTTGGGCCTATTTTTTTTCCAAAGTATCATGCCTTTTTTATGACAATCTTCTGTGTCTAATTTCTTTATGTATTAGGAACAAATGAAAATCCTAAACGTGTAATATCGTATATTATTTTTGATACATTTTCGTCTGTAATTATGTTACCTATTTATTGGGAACTACAACAAAAAAATAAATAAATAAATAAATGTTAACAATAATTTACCTTGCATAAAAACCCAAAAGTTTTATTCTTTTTTTTTTATTTCACGATTATTCTGTCGGTCGATTATTTTTCCGTTGGATGACTTTGTCCACGGTTATCTTGTCACGCTTATTCTATCGGGTTTTTTTCATACGCATGTAAGTAATCACGATAATCAAAATTGTCTATGCACTCCTGTTACAATTGTTGTTTTAAATAATTAACATTAGAAAGGTTTACTTTGTGAAAATCCATATTCAAAACATGGGATCGTTGCTTTGTCACTTTTCACAACAAAAGTCGACTCGTGTTTTACGATTTTTGTTGTGAAGAGTGACAAAGCAACGATCCCATGTTTTTAATTATTGTTTTTCTTGTGATTGTATCATGTATTACCTCCTACCTGACTATTTGATAAAAAGTTTATATGTGAATAAAATTTGTAAGTGAGTATTGTAACATTAAAGGCAAATAAATTTTATTTATTGACATAAAAGTGCCAGTCTACTGCGCTATTGTTAGCCTGCCAGCCGGCTCTAAAATACAATGTGAAACGTAAAAATGGTATTACGGACAATTTTCCTTTATTTTATCCATTAGAATTGAATCATAAAAATCTGTTACAAAAATATATATAAAAAAAAATTACACGAGTGATCTGAGAAATACGAGGAAATAGATGAAAATGGAACGCCTAAATTTCTTAATAATATTTATGAGTTATAAACCGGTATTTGACCTTGTGCAAACGTGAAGATATGTAGGTATTTAGTACAAGTTATAATATTGGTATGAGATGTTTTTCCTTTTTTTCATAATATTTTTTGACGTAAAATACATTCATCGTTACGAAACAACTCCATATTTGATTAGTCAGTGTTATAAAAACGTGCTAATTAAAAACAAATAAATAAAAACAAAAATTTGGGGGGACAGGTCTACCCATACTGTCAACTTCCCATTGGGTGTCCTTAAAGACTAGAGACTACTGTACATAAATAATTCTTTTTTATTCTTTTTTCATTTCAGGCTACTCCCCCCCTGGGCCCCCAATTGAGGCTTTGCCTCTTGCACCATACCGGCGGCTTCGTCTTCCGTATCTAACGGTGGGGGCTCCACCCTTATCAAACAAATGATAGCATCATTTGTTCTTAAGATATGCGAGCCAAACTATATTTTGGCAAGAAACTAATTTTTTCAATTTTTCTCATTTCGTTTTTTTTTTTAAATTTTGTAATAAAATATTGGCGTTTCTAACATCAAGGAAGGTTATTAGGCCATTATATAATAGTGTTATGGTAAAAAATCCATATAATCTATGTTACGTTAATAAAATTTATTCCGTTTTTTTACCACAAAAAAGAAACCGCTAATCCGAATTTGCTGAAAACTTTATCCGGTCTTCATTTTTTGATTACGCATCTAATGAAATTAGTCCGGAGTTGATCATTTGTTTTCGAGATATTCGAGACGAAAAAAAATTCACGAACGAACGAACGAACGAACTAACGAACGCACACACAGACATCACGCTAAAAACGATGGATTCGGATTCTAATGACCTTGAAACGTGGAGATATGCCAAATTTGCGATTCGTAAAATCGGACCCATTACAATAACTTCCTATGGGAAGTTAAAAATATTAAATAATATGAAAATTCGATAGGTACGTGATCGATATATGAACGATATAGCATTGGAAAGAATAAGAAACAAAGTACTTGGTAGATGCTAACAGACTTTAAGTTGAGGGATATCGAAGCATGTAGTTGCAATGTCAAGTTAAACTACGAAAATTTACGCGGTTGTACAATTTACATAAATTAGCTTATGTAGTTCCGGACCCCATTGTCCGATCACGATATTTGAATATTATTCATTTTCGTATACAGTAGACTTCCAATTATCCGAAATTGTCGGGACCCTGACTACCTCGGATAATACGAAGGTTAAATATATTTTGAGGTTATAAATACCTAACCATACGCCAATATGACCAAACTAAAGTGTAATTCCTTGTATTAACAATTCACCAAAGTATACCCCGTTTCAAATACAATTGAGCATGAGTCATCGTTAAAAAATTAAATAATTTTTATATTTGAAACAAATCAATCTTCTATTCTTTCCTAAAATAAATCGCAAATTTAAAATTTACGTAAATGCAATAATGAAAGAGAAAGAAAAGAAAAGTCAAGTCAAGAAAACGGAAATAACAAAAGAAAAGTCAAGAAAACGGAAATTATTTAAATTCATAAGTGATGAATCATGGTAAAATTTAAGTGAAATAGATATTAATAGTACAAACGTAGCTATTTAATTTATGGGGAGAAAATTATAGTCCTTAAACACTCAACTACAATTTACAATTAATACCTGTAAAAGAAAGAACGGAACACCTAAGAGGCTCGGATAACCGTAAATATATTGTAATTTCATATTAATAAATTTCGGTCAATATGACCCTTCTCATATTGATCGAAACATGTCATAAAAGTTTTATATTCAATAAAAGTGGTATTTTGAAAAGAAATTTTTTTTAATTTACTAATATTAAATATGGAATACCATAAAGTAACGCTCAAATCTATTAAATTAATATTCAGCTGTTACTGTTATGACGCGACTTGATCCCGGGACTATGGCAGAAATTTGTTTTGAGGTCCCTAGAAACCAAAAATAATATTCACTAAAATTTATATATATATATATATATATATATATATATATATATATATATATATATATATATATATATATATATATATATATATATATATCCGCACGATAACTCTCGAACGAAATGACGTAGGTTTACGAAATTTGGTGAAAATGTTGGAAGTCCCAAACCGTTGGCCAAGTCCGTTAGCCAGACACGTCCGATGCCAGGAACATGGTTTTTGTTCTTGAAAAAAATTAGTTTTTTGCCAAAACTTCCACTTATTCAAAAATTTTTGCGAAATATTTTTACACCATTGGGAAGCGGAAAAAAACTCATATAAAATAGGTCTTCAAACTATTATTGTATGTGTGAAGAGCTATTGTATGTTTGAAGACCTATTTTCCAACTAGTTTCCAAGAAAGACTAATTTTTATAAACGGAAATTCGCTATGTTATGCAGAATGCTGCGACAGGGGTATTTTTAGTTAACTCCTCTTAACTACTCGGATTTGGCCAGGAAAGTTGTAGATATCAATTACTATGGGTTGCTATTGGTAGCACATTGCCGGCTATACCCTTTAATAATCGAAAAGTCCAACACAATTCTCATCCCATCTATGTTACACAATCCTACTATTTTGATTTGTATCGAAACAACAATTATTGAAAATAAAGTTTTCGAAAAAGTTTGAACTACTCCCCTATACAAAATGAATAATTGTTAGAAACAATTTGTAATAACGTTTTATTTATGTCGTATAAATCCCGCAAACATTTCAACGTCAGAATTAATTTAACACCGGCATAGAAAATAAAGGTGAAGGCAACGCGATCAAAACGAAATGATAAGATAGAAATGGTTACAGAAACACCAATATATAGAAGAACTGGTTTCGATTATATAAATACACGAACTTCTAGTACCAACAGACAACTAAACTTATATTTCCAACTTTTCTAAGTACCTGTGGATCTGTTGGAGATTGTACGACATACGTATTTATGTATATAAGTTGTAGGTCAGTTTTTTTCCTATTCAGCAATGTGGTACGGAAAATTGTTTGCGCAGAGAGTTTTATTATGTGACAATTACAATGAGAACAATATAATTTATGGTTAGTTATGCGTCTAACAATAAGCAAAAAGTAATGCGGGCGACTTTTCCGTAAGACTCATAGTAAACGACGCGACGTGAAAATGACTGAAATGATTCTTGAAGGAAAAAATTCATCGTCGTTTTCGAACTTTTTTTCGATTGTAGTCCGGTAAAATCTCAGATAATTTCATGCGAAATGTTCATTACGACAATTCATACAAAAACTCTAACTCTGACTGACAGACAACGAATAGCTAGTCTAAACTCTAAGCTAGTGAATTTAAGAGAATAAAATTTTGCACCGGAGTTCCTTGTGTTACGTAGGTAAAACTGATAGCATTAGGCTTCTCTTAATAAATAAATGCCAGTTGCATCAGTAAGGAAAGTTTATAATTATTGAAGTACTTCATATTTGAAGTTAGAAACGGGAAAGTTTATATTTGGGATTTGGAAGAAAACTTCGACAGTAAGTAGATACCTAATGAAAAGTACGTTTTGAGTGAGTTAAAGATTGATTTATCAAGAAAGAAATATCACGAATAGACCTGAAAATTAAAGTGTGCAACACACTTAGAAGCTAACGGGAGAGAAAGAAATTCAGAGATATCAAATGTTAAAAAAATGCCGTGAGCAGCGGGGCCCCATCACGGTAGTCGAATTTTCCCCTTCATCTTCGGTATTGAATGTCTACAAGCGAAATGTAATTGAAAGTCTACAACCGAATTGTCATTTTGTTGGTTTCAAAACTGGTGATGAGTGTTCGGCTGATCGAGGCTTTAAAAAAAGGTTTTAAATATTTAAGGGCTGTATCTCAGTAAATTTCGATTTTGTGCCGAAAACAGGTAGCAGAAAAAAAGCCAACACAATTCGTACGAGGACATTCCTGCCCATGTTTATCCGCTAATTGCCTTTATGTTTTAGTTTTAAAAATTAAAAAAGGACCTTAAATAGTAAACTGGAAGGCCTTTATAAAGATATTTTTTCTTTCCAAAAAAATCCAAAATTTCTATTTTATAAATACTAAAAATCCAAAATTCCTAATTTATAAATAAACAGTGACTTTAATAACATTTTTAAATTACTTAATATGTATGTATTTCATTTGTCATAAAAGTAAGTTCACTTTTTTTTAAATTTTTTAAAATTACTATTCGCCTACTTGTATTTAGAATAAACATAATGCTTTTAAAACACATTTAACAATAGCATTCAATTCCGATGTAAAAATGGGAGAAGTGGGGGGAAAAGTGATGCGGACTCCCTACAAGGTACTAGCTGGATACTAACTGAATACACGTACAAAATTTCAGCCCTCTAGGTTTCCTTATGGAGTCCCTAGACATGTTAGAAAACAAGCAAAAAAATTAAGGAAATATTGGCGTAAAAATCGTGGGGGTAAGGGTTAAAAGTTGAAACCTCCAAAAAACAGTGTCTGGCTATTAGCTTAACCTGTACACCAAATTTCAGCCCTCTAGGTTTATTTGGGGAGATTTTGACCCGAACGAAACTGTTAAAAAACAAGAAAAATCATGTTCTTTTGGGTATAAAAATGATGGGGGTAGGGGTTAAAAGTCGAGACCCCCAAAAGGCACCCCCTTGATACTAACTCAATCCGAATACAAAATTTCAGCCCTCTAGGTTTATTCGGGTGACCTGTGCGAGTGGTACAAACTTCGAAAACGTCGAAAATGCATGAAATTGTAGCTTAAAAATGAGGGGGGTGGGGGTAAAATATTAAAACCTCCAAAAAGCACAACCTAGGTACGAACTTTATCAACACATCAAATTTCAACCCTCTACGTTAATTCTGGGGGGCTGGGGGCCTCTTAGATCCAGCGAAAATCCTTTTTCCCCCCTCTACTCCCACCATATCATCCTAGGAAGCTGAATTTTGGATATGTTGTAGACAATTGACCGAAACATTATTTAAAACCGGTTTGGAAAAGTTTTATTGCTTTTCCGCCCCCCCCCCACCCCCTTAAAGATCGGGTCCGAAAAAAAATTTGCCCAAAATTTGACCCCACTTTGATAGTATTGTTGTGCATCGGAATAAGCCCCACTTACCAAATTTCATCTCTTAACTTCCATAGGGGGGCCCTACACATATTAAAAGGTTGCGGGAAAATATATATATATATATATATATATATATATATATATATATATATATATATATATATATATATATATATATATCAGACATCTTTTTTTTTTACATAATCGTGTTCTACGGGTCCGAAAACGGATAGCGCCCCTGGTCTCGCCTCTCGCAGCTCTTATAGTATAGACTGTATAAGTCTAATTTTTCGGAGAAAATTCGACTAAAAAGAAGACAGTTGCAGAGTAGTATACCCAAAAAAACTAACAAGTGAGAAAAGCTGATTGTTTTTGAGATTTTGCCGATGGAAAATGCCACTGGGTATACACAACTAGTAATTGAATGAATGTGTATGAGTTTTCCTAATTGAAGAATTATCAATCTCTGGTTTCCTATTAGACCCGCTTGACCCAAATTCGAGGTTACTTTGACACTTAAAAAAAAAATAAATAAATAAAATTGTGGATGAGTGGTGATGCTTGATTTATACATTTGTCAACGTTTGTTACTAAAAAAGTTTGTAATTTCAAGAATTCTTTTGTATTGGACCACCCCTCTAGTCTAAATACAGTTGGTTTTTCATTTTTAGTAGGTAGCTGTAAAATCGTAGCTTGAAGATGGATTTTCAGAATTTGAATTTTTAAATCAAATTTGGATCTCTTTGATAATAAAAACAAATTTCAACTCAAATCTCAACCATTTTTAATTTTTAAAAATTCGTCAGAAAACCGGCAAGAAAAAGAAAATTTTCGTCTCTTCTCTACTACGGAACTGAGAAAATAAAAATTCACCGAAACGCATAGAACAAATTTTCAGGTGCAAGTTCAACATTTGACTAGCATTGATAAAACTACACTCGGAGATTATTAACAAAAAATTTTAACAATGAAATTCATATTTCAAAACAAAATATGGAAAATATATGTCTGTGTATAGTGTGAAAATTAATCCTATCAGTTCTAACGATCTATTCAAAAACATACTCATTCATCCTTTCCATTTTCCCAAATATATAAGCCCTTTTTGTCTTTTATTATACAATTATTACCATCACCGTTATAACGTTAATAACGATCATGTATGTATATAAACGATAATGATAGAAATGTCAAAACATCACTGCTACAGTTTTCAGTTAAAAGCAAACATATTATAATTACAATTATGACTGAGATATAAAACTGTTGTAAAAGTATATATTTTCCATTGACACAACTTGACTACTCCCTCTCCTCCTCCCCCTCCTTCCACCACTCTCTCTCTCTCACTACCTTGTTCTTCGGTAGGCACGATGCTGATGTTGTGAGACGAGTTATAGAGTGTAAAATTAAATAACACTTCTGTTAATTAAAACAGGTTTCTCTGTTACTCCTTGAAAATTCAAGTGCTAGAGTGCTAACCACTTGCTCGCCCATATACGTACACACACATACATACATACATATATAAATACATGCATACATACATACATAAATATATATTCATCAAATAAACTGGCAGTTGTAGTCACTAGCAACTAACTTTCACTAGTTTGTTTGGGAAGCGGAGATAGCTACTGGGTATATAATGTAACCTGCCTTCTGAAGCTGGTTGGTTTTCCTATGTATATAGATAATGATACTACCTCTTGGTTTAGTCCTTATGGTAGATGAGATTAACGATGGGACTTAATCCGGGATTTAGGATGAAAAAACTAAAAGAAATTGTTTCTTTTCTTACCGTTCTTGGTTAGTAGTGTAATTGAAGTAAAATTCAAACCTATAAAGCATGGAACTCTAATAGTTTCATAATGCACGTCTGTTGTTAATTACTCAAATATGGAGGGGTCAGTGCAAAACTGAACCAAGTCCATAAAAAATTTTTCTTCTAAAAATGCGTTTAAAGTTTAAGAAATTACATAACCCTTTAGCGAAGAAGGCATATTTTTAAAAAAATTTTTATGGATTTGGTTCACTTTTACGCTGACCCCTCCATACATTACGTGGTAATTGTGTCCACATAAATTTTGGAATTCAGTATTACCTAAATAATGTGGCTTAAAAATAATCCCAGTTAATAAAATTTAAAGAATCTTTCTAATTATATCCCGCACGATTTACGTGGAATTATTTCTGATGGAGTTGTTAACCACAAATAAAAATTTTATCAATTTTCCACCATTTTCCTTAATGATTTGGACTTTAATTTTTTGGAGATGCTTTCTAATACTGCAAGATACCTTAGTGCAATGGTACACAATGCGGAAAAGAGCGTGCAAAATAATTTCCCACGGCTTAATATAATAAAATAGTTGGCTGTGTCCTTGATTGAATATATATCTTCCATATAAATAATACTAAAAATATACATATCGTCGGGGATAGTGCAAATACGCGTAACTAGCATTGGATAATTCCGCGTATCTGACAAATGCAGCCAATTGAAAAATTCGCAGGCAGTGAACGCAGGAACCTGATTAGTAGCTACCTCTTTGATAGATACTTTGTTCGACTAACGGAGAGTAAGGAATCGCCCAATAACCATACCGCAGATCTACTGCCGGCAAGTGGCGATCCCGCGTAGGTGGTCAGATCTAATGTAGATACGCACTCTTTACCTATGGTATATACGCGGATTTGCACTATCCCCGACGATATGTAAGTTGATTATTTATTATTGTTTCCATAGTTTCAAAAGTATGCTTTTGCAAATATTTGAACATCTTACCATTGACATTATAAATTTAAAAAATTTTTACTACTTATTAACTTCCCATTGGAAGTTATTGTAACGGGTCCGATTTTACGAATTGCTAATTTTGACATATCTCCATGTTTCAAGGTCACTAGAATCCGAATCCATCGTTTTTAGCGTGATGTCTGTGTGTGCGTTCGTTAGTTCGTTCGTTCGTTCGTGAACTTTTTTTGTCTCGCATATCTCGAGAACAAATGATGATATCAACTCCGGACATTAGATGCGTAATCAAAAAATGAAGACCGGATAAAGCTTTCAGTAAATTCGCATTAGCGGTTTGTCTTTTGTGATAAAAAAAAAAAAAAAAAAAACGGAATTAGCTTTATTAACATAACATAGATTATATGGATTTTTTACCATGTCTTTTTTATATAATGGTCTAAGAACCTTCTGTGATGTTAAAAACGCCAGTAAATTATTGTAAAATTTAATAAAATTAAAAAAGAAAAAAAATAAAAAAAAATAAATAAAAAACAAAAAACAAAAACTAGACGGAAAAACGAAATAAGAGAGTTTTTGTGAAATATTTTTTGTCTCCCGTATCTTGCGAACAAATGATGTTATTATTTATTTGATAAGGGTGGATCCTCCACCCTTGGGTACAGAAGGCGAAGCCCCCGATGTGGTGCAAGGGGCAAAGCCTCTATCAGGGGTCCAGAGGAGGAGTCCCCTGAATTTAAAAAAAAAAGTTATTCATTTGCAATAGCCTTTAAGGGCATCCAGTGGGAAGTTGACAGTGTGGGTAGACCTGGCCCCCAAATTTTTTAAATTTTATTTTAATTATTTATGTTAAATTTTACGAGAAAAAATGTTCTCGTAGAAAAAGTATAGTGTAAAATACGTGGGAAAAGCTTATTTCTCGCTCATATGAATTGTTACACTCGCCCTGCGGGCTCGCGCAACAAACTCATATTCGTGAGAAATAAGCCTCTTTTCCCACTTATTATACAATATACTATTTCCTGCTTTAAACTACTTTTTGAATTTTTAAAAATTTGGCTAAATTTTTGAAAGTTCTTGTTTTTTTTTCTATTTTATTTTCGGAACATTTCTTGCGACTATCTTTAGATGAATTTGTGATGAATTAATGTTCACGCAACCAACCGAGGCATGTAACACATCGGGTCCACTTTGGACTTTATATGGAAATACGATTTCAAACATTCTATGCATGTGTCTTCAACTTCATCAGTGTTAATTTTTTTGTCTAGTCACTGTACATCTTTCTACTGCTTTTTATAAATATTATTCGCTCCATTTCCGAGAATTTTTCTAATTTTTGCTTATTTTCTAAGAAAAATACGAAAAAATTATACCAATTACCTAAATTTAATTAATTAACAATATTTTTTAAAACCGAATTTTAAAAAATTGTATAAATCGTTTAAAAAAATCTTGATCTAAAATACTTTTATAAAATCACGTTTTATTTATCAACAAAGTTTAACTACCCCGTCTAACCCCACCTTTCACTACTATATTTTTTTTGTTCTTTTTTTTTTTTTTTAAATATATGATTAAACTTATGGAAGTCTCCGAGAACATTGTTAGAAAGTAAAGATCTCCTCCGTTGGATGAGTTTTTTTTTTATTTTACAGTGTACTAAGGGCCGTCTTAACCCTAAATGCCCTCCTAGGTCCCGTGAAAAACGACGCCCCTACCATTTGCCTAAAAAGAAGAAAATATTTTCCTACGTTTTTTTCGAACTTTTTTCTTAAAAAAAATTACTGACGAGGAAAATAAAAACGTCAATTACAACTTTTGCTACCAAAATCTGCCGCCCCTTAAAACTTGCCGCTCCTGAATGTTCTTTCTCGATTGATCATTTAAAATCATCACCCAACGTTATTTTATTCATATTTTATTACTTTATTTTCTAATTACACTGTAGGTGGCAACACCATCCAACAAACCATCCCGTCACTACTGACGATGCTTCACCATTTTCTGTCTGCATTACCCAGTTACTAGTTAGTCAGTGATACCAACTACTTATTTTACAATTATAACTGTTACTTATAATCAAATGTATAATATGTATACATGTCTTTAGTATATAGTATTATATTATAAATTACAGCTAGTTGTATAATAGTTAGCTGTATGCGGTAATTATCAGGGCTGGGAACTATTTAAAATGATTTCATTTTAAATATGTATTTAAAATACAAATTGGCATTTTGCATTTTCTATTTTAAATTAGTTTGGTCAAACCATTTTCCATTTTGTATTTAAAATGGAAATTTTAATCCATTTTGCATTTAAAATGAAAATGCATGTATATTCAAATTTATGTATATACAATACCAATTAATTATAGAACTTGAATTGAATGACTTGAAGTCTAACGAATTGTAAGTTAAATGTAAGTTGATTTAATTGACTCAAATTTTTTATAACTCGAGTTGCAATGTTAGCTTTCTTACTAGAGTTGCAATTCTCTTAAATGACACTTTTCTGACTCAAGTTGTGTACTATTATCTTTAAGACACGTCGATAAGAAATGTCTTCGTATTTCGAGTAGATGATTTTCATAATTTTATTTAGAAGTTGCAGTCGCAGCTTCGTCAAGTTTTGAATATGTCAAGGCTAAATTAAATTTTACAATATTTTTAAGTAACAATATTTGAAGAGTTAAGTTTCGTTTTCATATCATGAAAACTTTATAAAATTTTCCCAAAATACTGCCTTTATGTATTTAATTTCAGTACGTTTGATATTTTCTTAACTTTTTAAAATTTTTTAAATTAATATACCTAAATAATGATAAAAAATTTATAGAACCAATTTAATTCTTTAAATGGTTAAGGCGAGTTTATTCGTCCTGCAATATGGCAGCTCAAAATGCTGTGATATGTATATATTCACTGGTACAGGTGCCGCTATCCGTGACAGATTTTCCGAAATAGGATATAATTCTAAATAATGTTCAATTTTATAGTTTAGTATAATTTATATTTTGATTTTTTTCTTTTTCTATTTTTGTAACGATATATATTGTAATTATTACTGACAGTAAAAAGTCCGGCATTTTGAGACAAAAAAATTTTTCCATATGGTTTGTTTAAAAGGGTTAAAGCGAAAAAAAAGCAATTTGCATTTTATAATCCAATTTAAATAACTATTTTCCATTTTGAATTTTAAATATGTTCAGCAAAACCATTTTCCAGTTTGTATTTTAAATGCATTTTTGGAAATCATTTTCCATTTTCTATTTTAAATGGTTTCTATGAACCATTTTTCCCAGCCCTGGTAATTATATACATAGCATGGAGTGATTTAATTTAAAATTAATTTAATATAGAATACAATCTATTTATGTTAATTAAAGCTTATATTATTAACTTCAAGTAATAATTGTATTATTATATTATAATAGTAACATATTATATTGAAAGATAAATGTATTCATGTATCTATAGGTATGAATACTAGTCGATTATCTACATATACAAGAACGAAATAAATATTAAAAATCATTTAGAATGGAGGAAGAAGAAGGCCAAGAATAAAATGGATGAACGATGTTTAAAAAGATTTAGTGGAGTTTGGTGTTGCCTCTTGAAGTTAAAAATGGCAGATTGTGTAGGAGTGGCGAAAAATCATGACTAAAACCACGGAAACACGCGGAAATGAGAACTAATCCAGCCCATGAAACGAATCGTAAAGATTTCTTGATGAAGCGGATTTATTCTACTCGAAGTGCAGGTCCATAACAGCACAATTATTTGTTACATCTTTCTTGAAAATACTGAGATCATTTGTACGTAGGTATATTTAGTAAATAGAATAAACCATACAGAGGCATTTTTTGCTGTCAGGGAATCAAGCTTGCTTTTTCTAGTTTGAAGGGAAAAAAATTTATACCAGTTTCTTTAAGTCTTTCTTTATCTTAAATATTCTCATTCCAGTTAAACACACTCACATTCACATTCAGTAATGTACTGGTTATATTTCAATAACTCAGTACAGCATCTGCGATGTAGGTGTACTTTTTGAGAATCAGAAAACGTAAAATTATACTCATTCGAGAAGTGCACTTTGTGAAAATCTATATTAAAAAAAATAAGAGATCGTTGGTTGTATCACTTTTCGCTAAAAGCATATATAATATGATCACAAACCGACATTCAGTTTTTGAAACCCGATGATGGATTAGAAAATCCAAATTCGTCCCGTGGTCATCATTATGTTTCTACTGAAAAGTGACACAGCCATACTGATCTCATATTTTTAAAAGTATATCCGTCTTTTATTTAAGAGAGAACAATAATTATAATTTACCTAAATTAAAGTCCGTTTAATATTTATTTTCCTGTCTTAATAGTAAAACAAAACAAACATACAGTTACTTACCTCAATTTTCTAAATCAAATAAACAAAATACAGGTAAATTATACACTACATAACCTACACTTCAATTTAAACAAAACAACATTACGAATCGACAAATTACAACTACCAACTACAACATTCATTTTCTGTGAAAAACAAAAAATACACAATTACAGAATATAAAATATTAAGCACAGCTTCATTTTGTTGCTGTGCTTCTATACTACATATTTTTTTTAAAAAACTAGGTTTTGTGAAATGCACTTTTATGTAAACAAAACGTTTGAAATACTACATTTAAAAATAAATAAATGCACCATTTTTATTTACCTGTTTACTTACACACAAGTAGTACATAATTGTTGAAGTTACGTTTCAAAAACAACCTTTTCCGAAATCTACAAAAATTAAGTATTAAGACCGAATCAATTAATAAAAAATGCCACGCTGTGAGGGCTTAAAAGCGGCGACATAGATCACAAAACCATAAGAATTTCGTTGTTATCAGAACTAGAAAAATTCTAAAAATTTTTTTAAAAGACAGTCTTACAAAAGTTACAATTTTTATTATTAACATCTTGACGGTTATTGACGTCATAAGACGTGAAGTGTAAAGCATAATACATAAAACCGACTAAAAGTGTAACACATCGTACGACGTCAACAATTCGATATAAAGTGTATTTGGGCCAATAAAAATAATAATAATGTTTTGCAAAGTAATTAATTTTTATAACTGTTCGAACCATAGAGTAATAGAGACAACATATCTATCTCTATACTACTGGAACCTGCGTAACCACTAAGAGATAGAAAATATGTTATGTACATGCACGGTGTTTACTGTGTATTAGTGCGATATTGTGTATTTGTGTGAGTAAGGGAGATGTAGTGGCGGTCACGTGACTCATACATAGCTATGACACCACACGCATGTACTAGGGGATGTAACAATACCAACAATAATCAAGTCGTGATCAAGTCTATTGTCTTGTGATTGATCTACACTCATCGACTGCTACTGAGAGATTAACAACTAAGAAGCCTAATGTGCCCATAAATGCCCACTGGTGATTGCAGAAAAGAGATAGTTGCTTTCCCTCTGTACTCCGGGGTTCGAACGGTACTTTCAGTTTCAATATAAATATAATATTATTACAGTTATTTTCAAGACTTTACCTCTATTGTCAACAACATCGATAAGTAACTGAAAATACACAATCACTTAAAAATATTTTCTAACAAACTTAGTATAGTATAGAATATTTTTTGATAGGTTTGAGCGATACTTTATGGTATTCCATTTTAAAATAAGAAGACAATTTTTCTTTACGAATACCACTTTATTTAAAGTTTCAAATGTCTATGACATGTTTCGGCCCTGGTATGGCCATTAACGAAGAAAAATTTTTTTTTCTCTATATAGGTATATACAAATATGCCTGAGAATGAAACTTTATCTTTCGAAACGTCACTATTTATATACAGTCGGCACTATGAAAGTGTTACAGCACGGGACTAAAATCACAGTTTCATAGTGAGATAAAAAAAATATATAGACGCCAGTAACTAGTTTACTGCTATGTCCCTGTACTACGACAATAACAAAACAAACATTTTGCGTGTACTTACATGCAGCGTTTGCTTGCGTTTGTCACACCAGAGTGATGAAAGTAATATTGATTGTAACGCTTTGGTAGTGCACAGTTTCATAGTGGCTACTGTAATTAATTTTTGTTAGTAATTATTGGTGATTTTCTCTCCAAACCCTATCCCTTAAACTTAATATACGTAGCTACATATATTTGAAATTAATCTCCACATAAGAGTAATTATAATGAAACTTTCTACAAAAGTCAATCAGTTTCAGTGCTTTCATTAGTTTTATACAAATATTATACATATTGACTCACAGTTAAGTTCAATCACAAATTTTCGTATTAAATGTATTAAATATACATACGTAATAATAACGTTGTGATTAAATTATGTAAGTAATGCAGGGAAATCAAAAAGTAAGATGGTTTATTTTTTTCAAAACTTGTCGTTTTGTTTTGGTTCAGTGAAAAATTTGGTAAAAATTATTCATGAATGAAACACGTCAATGTTTATCACTGATAGTAATATCGAGTCAGAATATTGAATTAAACTATATTTACCGTAGTGGTTTTATTAAAACTCATGCTGTTTCTGGTGAAAATATTGTATTTACTCTTCTGCTGTAGATATATAATTTTTATTTTTTTAAAATTTTTGATGTAGTACATCTACTTAAATTTTGAAGTTATTTTATAACTTTGCAATGTATTTTAATATTCTACACCGGTAGATATTTGATCAAGATAAAAAGAAAATGGTTTTAAGTTTTTGTATCCATTTTTCACAAGGTAAGCATTCTAAGTTATTACTCTATAAAAGATAAATATATTTTAAAAACGTGATAAGAACATATAACACGAGATGTACTGAAACATGAATACTGAAGTCAATTTTGTACATACATTTATCTGTCTTATCTTTAAAGAAGACAAGAATTAAATAAGAAAACTGACATTGTACGAAAAAATTCAATCAATTTTTTTTTTTTTTTTTTTGCAATTTGTTAGAAATAGCTTAGAGAGCTAATTACCTAGAAAAAATGCAGATTATTGTCTTCAAAAATATAATTTTCAATTTCATTGAGTTTGGGATTCAATAAGCAAAAAAGTGCAAAAAGTTTTTGTCTCAACTAAAATTCATTTTTGGAGAATTTTTCTATTTCATATTGTTTAAAACATTATAAAATACGTGCTGTTCATAGACATAAATTAGGGCAAGCTTAAGTTGAACTTAGCGAAGTCAACATTAGAACTGAATTTCCCAATCATATTTGTGAAACCGTCATAAAACTTTCGTACCTCCCAAAGAAATTTGAAAAATACCAAAAAATTAGTAGATAAAAAATTGGTGTATTTTAGGTGTAAATTAGGTGTGCTAATGAATAATTAGGTGTTCATGTTCGGAAAAACATGAAAAACAAAAGGGACGGCTAGGTTTATCATATTCATAATATCATTATTATAGTGCTGGTGGGGGTGCTGGGAACGTTAAGAAAATTTTTAACATTTTTCTATTCAGTTACATAACAAAATATATGACACACAACTAACAATTGAAGGGCTGTGTATAACGTTTTTAACATTATTCACAGCGCTCCCATGGTTTAGAATATTTTATATGATTTTTCTTAAAATTTTCATTTTTCAAAATTTTTGTCAGCATGGTCGAAGGACATCTAATTTATACCTAATTCTCTATATTTTAAATTACCCAAAACACTTTAGGTTTACGGAAACCTAGCCCTGCCTTTTGTTTTTCACGTTTTCTTGAAAAGAGTAAAAACACCTAATTTTTTATTAGCACACCTTAGTTACACCTATTTTTTATCTACTAGTTTCTTGGAATTTTGCAAATTTTTTGGAGGGGGACAGCTGGCTTTATGGAGGATATTCGTGAACAGAGTTTAAACTTGTCCTAGTAATAAAATAGTTAATGAAAAAATGAAAAAACCCGACTGCGTAAAAAGTAAACTAAAACGGTGAAAACAAGATGAAAGAGAGAAAAAGAAAAATGAAAAACTCGGAGGCATCATACATTTCCGTTTTATTTAGTACAATATGTATGCCTCCGACTGCTTTAGTTTTTTATTCATTTTAATATAAAAGGGTACACAATTATGTTTTTTAATTTATAATAGTGTATTTTAATTTGGTTTAGTGGTCTTAATGACATTTAACTCAAAAGTTGCTAGAAATTACTTTTCCCATCTGATTTCCTAGGTTTATAAAGCTAATACTTTGATATTAATATAGTTAATAAATACATTCATAAATGACCACAAAAAACCTGGATTTTTTCGACAAAGTAGTTGTTGGTGAAAAAAATTTTAATAACATTTGAATAACAAGGTTAAACACCACAGATTACATACACATAACTTGGTATCTCATACGGTCTAATTTTTATGGACAAAAGATGACGTAAATCCCCACATATGTGTTATGTATGTACATTCAACTTCTGCGTGTGTATGTGTCATTTGTGTATGTATGTGTGCCTGTTTCGCATATATATCATATACCTGTCTACATACATATCTACTGTGATTAACAATCACAGTGCAGCAAGATAACAATCATCAGTAATTCAAATTAGTACGACTGAATGAATAGTGGTATAACATCCCACCAAAAGGCGCCAATCGATCCACAGATTCTTGTATTTAGACTGAATCCACTGATCCGTGGAAAATACAGTAAAAAGCAAAGGAATTTTAAGTACTAATGTTTCGGCACAATTTGGGACAATTTATGCGATTTCAAATTACCACAAGCAAACCTGAAAAGATTTAATTATATGTACCTTACATAAAAAAAAAGTTTAAAATGGTCTACTGACTGCGCACTCTTGATCAATCTTTTTGTATACATGTCAAAATAGTCTTGAAAGTGAGGCTTCTTGAACATATCGTCCGATTACATCACTACGAATCAAACCGTTCCGAAAGTGTTTCAAAATCATACAAATTACAACTGTATACTGATTAAACTCAAAAAACATGCTCCCATATAAAAACAAATTAGTTCATTTATCACTAACCCCAATTTTAGTGAGTTTTCGAATCGAAAACTCACTATTACGGCCGTTGTCATGCCGCGACTTGAGTCCGGGACTATGACAGAAATTTGTTTTGAGGTTCCTAGAACCCGAAAATAACATTCATTAAAATTTATATATATATATATATATATATATATATATATATATATATATATATATATATATATATATATAATTTATTTATTAATTAATTATTTTATTTGTTAATTAATTAATAATTTTTATTATTTTATTTTATTTTTTTATTTTATTAATTATTAATTATTTATTAACTGACACTATATTATTTAGAACATTATTAAAGAACTAGATTATTAAAGAACATTACAGTAGCTAGTGCACTATTTAATGTAGCTATTTAGCTACTGTATAGCTACAAACAATAGTTACTGTAGCTGGAGCGCTACAGTTAATGCAACAAAAAATATTAAAAAAACAAAAGAAAATTTTCAATCAATTATTATTTTCTGAAAATTGTTAATTATTATCTGTTCATCAAATTGATGATTTTAGCAATTTTTCAACTTAGGTACATATTCTAATTTTTTTTTTATTTAATAAAACCTACTAAGAAATTTTTTTCAAGATCTAAACAGTTTAACCTCCATAACACAAGTAATTATAGTCCTATGATGCAACGGGTCAGGGAACTAGATATTTAGTAAAATACAAGGTGTTACCGGTTCGAATTGTAAATGCTGCAATAACAATTTAATTTTAAATACGTAGTAAACATTGAGTATTATATATCTGGAAAAGATACAAAATAAATAATTAGAAGTAGTTTTAGGTTAGGTTAGGTTAGGTTAGGTTAGGTTCGGATCTGATCTGATCGAATCAGACCGGATCGGATCGGATCGGATCGGATCAGATCTATCGGCCGACAGTTGCAACTTGACAGTGCCTGTAATAGCTGAATTCCATTCTGGAAATTCGCTAAAAACACATAGAGTACATCGAGTACGGTGTAGGATCATTATCCCATGTGACGGGGGTTTTCGAGAAAAAATAAAATTTGTAAACGAAAACTCGCTATGTTATGAAGGATGCTGCGACAGGAATATTTAATTTTCATAAATTAACGTTCATAAATTGAATACGAAATGGCAAAATATTATGTCACTGTGTCCTGGTAGTTTGTACCCTAGAGTACTCCTCGTGCACCCCATGCTACGTTTATTATTGTGTCATAAATATTGTCAAACATTTTTTCGGTTATTTTCATTTACTCATTTACCATCACCAAAACCACAAAAACACATTTGCTCTAAAAACACAGAATACCCCTGTCACAGCATCCTGCATAACATAGCGAATTTCCGTTTATAAAGATCAGTTTTTCTCGGAAAGTAGTTGACATAGAATAATAGTTTACAGACCTTTTTTATATAATTTTTTTCCCTCTTTTAAACGGTGTAAAAAAATTTCACAAAAATTTTTGAGTAAGTGGAAATTTTGGTAAAAAACTAATTTTTTGCAAGAACAAAAACCATGTTCCAGGCATCCGATGTGTCTAGCTGAAGAACTCATCCAAGGGTTTGGGACTTCCAACATTTTCACCAAATTTCGTAAATCTAGGACATTTCGTTCGAGAGATATCGTGCGGACATATATATATATATATATATATATATATATATATATATATATATATATATATATATATATATATATATTATTTTTGGTTTCTAGGGACCTTAAAACAAATTTCTGCCATAGTCCCGGGCTCAAGTCGCGTCACGACAGTGGCTGTAATAGCTGAATTCCATTCTGGAAATTCGCTAAAAAGATTATATTTAAAATTACAAAACGTAGGTATTTAAAACTATAATAATTTTGTGGGGAATGAGATGGCAAAAAATTAGATTAAGCTTACGAGTTTGTGAATTTTAGACTGTACGTTTAAAATTTCATCATGGCTATTTTTTGTGTTTGTTGAATAAACGTAAATATGTTTAATGTTGACGTTAATAAATATAAATAAAAGAATATGGTCTCATTACATTGGTCAAACAGACAAAATATTTATCATGATTTTTATGGATCGGTGTAATTTAAACAACTTTTTTTCAGTTGTTTGTTTCTCTTTTGTTTTGTTTTGTTTTATTATTATTATTTTTTTTAATAAAATGTGAAAACAAAACAAATTACGGCTAACCGTTATTTGAAAAATTTTCGAATATTAAACTGAAATTATTTTTCTACGTTATTAGTTTTCACACAGCTTTTAAAATATAACTACTGAAATAATTCTAGCAATAAATTGTTTACATATTTTCAGGGCCCGCCCCGGTGGGGGGGGGGGGTTAATCCGGGCATTTGCCTGGGGCGGCAAATTTTAAGGGCAGCATTTTGTAAAATTCAAGGGAATTCAAGAGAAATTTTTACAACTGAGGAGAGCAAAAAATAAAAAAAGGTTTCGCTATGGCGGAAGACGAGCAAAAGAAAAAAAGATGTGGAATTTTTCTTTCGCAAGGGCGGAATTTTCTCTTTTTGCCCGGGTCGACGTAAGCACTTGAGCGGGCGCTGATATTTTGAATAAATAAAGTTTGTAAATACCTATAAATTATAAATGAAGGCAAATAGAAAGAAATCTTTCAAATTTAGAAATATTTATATTTTTTGAGTTACCTGAGGTATTAGCCTAAATCTCTAAACTTTACAAATCCAAAATCAAATTTAATAAGAATCTTAAATCAGTAAATAAGACAAGAAGTAAAGTGATAATAGAAAAAATTTTGTATTTCATGTTTCCTGATCTTTAATAAATATATATATATATATATAGTATATATATATATATATATATTATATATATATATATATATATATATATATATATAATTTATTTGATGGAAAAAAGTCATTTTTATATAAGAATCCCTTCGTATGTTGATTGAGTGACGTCTCACAGTCTAGACATGGATGGAGTCTCTCAGTTTATTGTTGTAATCAAATGAGAAAAATAAATAAATATCTTCACAATAAACGAAAAATTTTATATGAAATCCCTCCTTGTAAGAACTATTTGCATATAAATCAAAAGATTTTTTACTACTCTTCCGAAAATATATTATTCCTTTGATCCTTAAATTCAATAAGGGCCTAAGAACAAAAATCATATTTACTATTAAATTTGAACACCATATTGAATAGAGCTATAAATTAAGGACATTTATTCACCTAAATTCAAAAAATGTGGGGTAATTTTTATAAAAAATTGTCATAGGTATATTAAAGGAAAAAGTAATATCAATCAGTGAATGAACGTGGGACTACTGATCTTTTGCTCTCCCTTCTCCTTTCTTCAAAGCTCCGGAATATTCTTACACATCTTCATCAAATTCTTACTATTCAAATACGAGGCAATGTCAAGATATACGAAGTTTACTAGTGCTATTAGACCGCCGTGATGATACTCCAGCATCACAAATTGATATATTTTCGTTTTAGCGAGTTTCCAGAATGGAAACACCCTATTACGCTCTCCCTCATGGCGGAACTTCAGCCCGAAACTATGGCAGAAATTTGTTTTGAGGTACCTAGAACCCGAAATTACCATTCACTAAAATTTATATATATATATATACATATATATATATATATATATATATATATATATATATATATATATATATATATATATATATATATATAATATAGCAAATCTGAGTTGACAATATGGGCAATAAAATTTTACAAGTCAGTTTTACACTGGAACAAAATATTTAGTGAATATAGTTAAACGTCCTTTTTAAAGTTCCTACTTGAGTACATGTAAGTAAGATAGAAAAGTATGTACAAAATCATAATTTTGTACTTTCCCGTATTTTTTTTCATAAAACTGAATGCGTAAACTCGAACACGAAACTTATATCAAATTTCAGTATAGGTGAAATAATTGTAATATGCAGATAATTTATATAAGTAATAAACCTAATAATGAAATTGAGTTGTTGGTATGAATGGATGTTGGATGTTTTATTTTTTTTTTTTTTTTTTTCATTATATTGTGGTTTTCGATATGATAATGGGATCGATTAGCAAAAATAAAATAGGGTATGTGTTGTCAGGCATTACATTGTTCTTAACTGCTCTAAAATTACAGTCACTACGGTAACTGTTTTGCTACGATTTTGTATTTTGATTTTTCAGTTTATATTGAAATATACTTCAATTTTAAATGTGCTATTTTTTCTGTCATAATTCTACTTACCTTTAAGCTACATTTTTTAATTCAAATGTAAATATTTAACCAATACAGAAAAAAATGTATATTTAATTCCAATAAATCAATTTTTGTTCCTGTTTTGTGTTTATTTCAAATTTATGGTTAAATTTTAATTTATGCCACATAAGTGTCAAATGTATTGCACAAATTGTATGTATGTGTACAAATTTATTTTATTAATTATTTCTTATATTCTCGAAAAATTTGTTTTAAAAACTTTAAACATCAATTTTTGAATGTATTTCATTTCTGCACGATTTTTTTTTTTTTTTTTTTGTATGTGAATCCTACTTTGGAAATTAGGTCAGCTAGACAAAGATGAATTTATCTGATTTGCCATATTCGTTGTCCTTTATTAATAACAGCCAATCATAATTTTTAAAATTTTGTGGCCAGTCAACTTTCTTCTTGAAGTGTACACTGTATATACATGTTAATTTTTAACATTGGATTCCCATAAGGAAAAATTTATGTCACAAGAGTGCTTTGAACAAACTAATAATATCTACTAATTTAATATTATAACTACTGTTACTATAGCTTTAACAATACTAATGCAGTGAAATAAAGGAATGAATGTCGCAAGACACTGGAAAACACTGGAAAACACTGGAAATCCAAAATCTTGGATGAGTTTCTTCAGCCAGACGCGTCCGACGCCAGGAACATGGTCTTTCAATAAAGAGATATTTGATATGGATTATCTATATATTTCGTTACTGAAGTCAAATGACGATTTATAGAAATAGTATGTACATGTACTTTATACCTACATATTCGTCAAAGACCTATGCATGTATATAATTACTAAATTAAAAATTTGCCGAGTGCAAGTTGTACTTGCCCCAATAATGTTCCGTACAATCAGTGATTATTGTAGATTTAATGTAATATGTAGCATATAAAAGTAAAATAACCCTGTCGCAGCATCCTGCCAAACATAACGAATTTCCGTTTACAAAAATTAGTTTTTCTCGGAAATTAGTTGGCAGAATAATTATTGTTCAAAAACCATTTTTATGTGATTTTTTCCGCTTCTTTTCAATGCTCTTTTGCACAAATTAATTTTTTTCACGAAAAATGCCCAAAAGGCCATGTTTTGAGCATCGCATGTATGTCAAGATATTTAGCGAATTTCCAGAATGGAATTCAGCTATTAAAGCCACTGTCATGACGCGACTTGAACCCGGGACTATGACAGAAATTTACTTTGAGGTCCCTAGAAACCGAAAATAATATTCACATATATATATATATATATATATATATATATATATATATATATATATATATATATATATATATATATACATATATATATATATATATATATATGTATATATATATATATATGTATGTATATATATATATATATATATATATATATATATATATATATATATGTATATATATATGTATATATATATATATGTATATATATATATATATATATATATATGTATATATATATGTATATATATATATATGTATATATATATATATATATATATATATATATATATATATATATATATATATATATATATATATATATATATATATATATGTGTGTGTGTGTGTGTGTTTTCGCATGTATGTATATATTATATATATATATATGTATGTATATATATATATATATATATATATATGTATATATATATGTATATATATATATATATGTATATATATATATATATATATATATATATATATATATATATATATATATATATATATGTGTGTGTGTGTGTGTTTTCGCACGGTAACTCTCGAACGAAATGTCCTATTTTTACGAAATTTGGTGAAAATATTGGAAGTCCCAAACTCAAACCTTTGGACACCGTTGAACCGTTCATTAGCCAGACACGTCCGATGCCGGAAACATGTTTTTTTGGGCATTTTTCGTGAACAAAATTAGTTTTTGCTGAAATTTTCATAAGTTCAAAAATTTTTGCAACAATTTTTGACACCATTAGAAAGAGAAGAAAAAATCAGATAAAAAAGATTTGAAACCATCATTCTGTATAAATTGGTTACCGAGAAAAACTAATTTTTATAACCGGAAACTGGCTATGTTATGCAAGATGCTGCGACAGGGGTATTTTTTTATGTTCCCTGAGTTATATTATATTATTTATTTTTGTTAATTAAAAAAAAAATTATCTTTATTATATGCTAACGATAAAAATATTAAAAAATAACCATGTACATAAAGTATACAGAATGTTTACTTAGGCCCGATTTACATTAACGCTCCGCTCTCGGTACGATATCACTCCGCTCCAGGTTCGATAAAATATTCTTACACAATAAACAATGAGTGTATTCACATCATCGCTCTGATATCGGTCCGATATCAGTCACGGTCATAACGACGGTCACCAGTCTTACTACATAATTTTTAAATGACAGATGTAAGTTTAAAATCTATTTTTGGGGAAAAAATTGACGATATTTTTTCTTTGTTAATAGGGAAATATAATACCCCTGTCACAGCATCGGCATAACATAGCGAATTTCCTCCTGTTAACTTATTTTAGTTCAAAAAATAATTTTTAAAAGACTACAAGACATAATAATTAATAACAGTGAGATTCTACGTCGGTTTTTCAGACTTTTGTCTAATACAGACGCCACCTAGAATTTTTTTTTTATCTACAAAAACATCAGTCTACAGAATTCAATTTATTAGCTAGGAAAATAATCCAAATATCCGTAACAATAAATGTCTTAAATCAGTTTAAAAATCAAATCGATACTGTTTATTAAATTGCCTAAGATCTGATACTGACTATTTAAAAATCGTCAAGTGGGAGTAAGCTAGTAAATGCAATGACAAATATGATGAATTTATAAGGATTTTCTTGTACTACAAAATCTTAAAAACATAGGAACGTGTACTTTTTTTTCGTTGTGTTTTATTTTTTGCACAAAATTTTAAAAATACTTTATTTTCTTAAAAAACGGCGCAACTCTAGTCACAGTTATACCTATGAAAACTTAATTTACTAAAAAAAATAAATAAATTGATAAATAACAAAAACACCCATAAAACATATAAGTCTACCAAGTATTTAACACATAAATATTTTTTGTATATATCAACATCTAAAAACATTTCAGTCCCTTTTTGGTAACCTGGCAAAACGAAAACACTTTTTAAAATTTTTTTATTGTTGAAATCGAAATTTTCGTTTAAAGAGGGTTAAAATTACAATATTTTACATTAAAATGTCGACACCATCACTCCCTAGTTAACAAGCCTTAGATTTAATATTAGAAAATTGAGAAAAAACACGTCAGTTAGATTTTTTACACAGATTTTATTTGTAATGATTGAGTTAAAAAATTCAAAAGTATATTTTAAAAATGTGTATGTATGGCTTTCATTAAATAAATTTCAATATATTTTCCATTCATTTTAATAGTAGAATATCCTGATAAATTGTCAAATAATCATATATACGTGGCTATACTTTTGTCTTGAAGCGAATTAAACGAAGATTTTCTTCTAAAATCAAATTTAATAATTAATTAAAGAAATAAAAAAATTGGTGGATTCCCTACCTTTTAAATATCTTTGTTGTATGTAAAAATTTTATTACATTTTTTCAAAAATCTGTAAGTAAACTGTAAAATGTTCTTTACAAATGTGTTAAAATAGATAAATGTTTCCTTTTAATTTATTTTTAACTCTTTTTAAATGATTCACCGTAAAATTTTTTAATATTTCTTACACAAAATTTCATAAAAGAATGTATCAGAATTTAAAATTATTTTTGTCAAAAAAAAAAAAAAAAAAATTGAATGTGCAAATTTATTTTTATTAATTTTAGTAAGGTGTAAACGTAATCTAAATTCTGACCATATCACATAAAACAAATTTTCTTAGTAATTTTCCTATAAAAAATGGAATAGATCGATTATAAAAATTTATTCGTCTGAGAGAAATAGAATATAGCTGAATCGTTAAATTGGATTAAAAAATCATGACACGCCACTTATAAAGCCTTTTTTTCGAAAGTAGAATCGCAAAAAATTAGACCGAAAAGAAAAGAGTTTGTGACTGTGAGTGTAATGGAAAATGATTTCTTCCAGCATATTTTCTAACTTTTCTCAGAAAGTAATTAACTTAGAGCAATGGTGTAAAAACATTTTTTATGCATATTGCCTTTTACTTTGGCTTGGTGCAAAAAAAATTTTGAAAAATGGCTTAATTTTGGCAAAGAACTCATTTTGTAGACAAAAAGTGCCCGAAAAACCTACTTTGGGGCATCCGACGTGTCTGGCTAACGAACTTAGCCGAGTCAAACCAGATTCCAATGTACACACCAAATCTCATGTGCATTAAACGTTTCGTTCGAGAGTTATCGCGCGGATATATATATATATATATATATATATATATATATAATATATATATATATATATATATATATATATATATATATATATATATATATATATATGTATATATATATATATATATATTAGTGAATATCCTTTTCGTAATCTAGGGACCTCAAAACATATTTCTGTTATAGTCGCGGCCTCATATTGCGTCATGAGAGCGGCCGTAAAAGCTGAACTTCCAGTTTTGGAAATTCGCTAAAACAAAGAAATACACCAATTCAAACAACATTATTCTTAAAAGTTCGAGTATAAGAAAAAGGATATTTGCAGTCATGGAGACTGCCGACAGACAAAGCTAAAATTTAAAACTATAAATAACCGATATACACAGCACTAATGTTGCACAACACGTCACCATTATAGCAACATATATAATGCTATTACAACATGTCGGTTATGTGAACTCACAAGATTTTATCCATCCAAAAAGCGTCGAACGCGCATATCATACAGTCGGGTATATACAAGGTGTTGGTGTATATGTATACATGTATATAATTATGTCGCGTGTGGTTGACTCCGTATTTATCGATATTTATTAAGAGAAATAATAATCCGATTGTCAGTCAAAATCATGTATATTTCTCTGTTATCTGTTACCAAGATTATTCTCCCAGCATACTAACATTATTAATTTATAATTAATTTTATGCACGGCAAACTATGTAATTATGTGCCGGTACATTACTCCCTCCTGCGGAAAGAAAAAATCTTGGCACTTTTCAAAAAAAAAAAAAAATTCCTGCTGAAGGGAAAAATTTTCAGGACGCAAACTAAATTGTTCCCTGAAATGAAAAAACCCTCCAATATAACAATGCTAAATATTTACAAGTCATTGTTACACAAACAGTATTAAAAAATTACAATACATAATAATATGTATATTCACTTATGAATAATTTGAATTTTCTGCTTCTCCGATCCGGATGTCTTCTATAATTCAGAATATCCGAATCTAGAACAAAAAAAACATACGGCAGAAAAATATCCAAGTAAAATAATTAATTTTACATATGAGAATTCGTTGAAAAATAGAAATAAATTGAATAATTATTATCATTGCTTTATGAGAATTATTTTACGCAAGCTACTGTATGCTTTTTATTGGGACTTTTGTCCAAATTATTATTTAATTTAATTTTAAAATAATTCTCATCCTGTTCCATTATTTTAAAAGGATACTTGGAGAATAAATGACAATTGACTCTATCATTGCGAATATGCATTATTCTCGGAGTCGTTATATTTTCTATGAAAAAATTTCCATTTTTCGGATAACTCACAAATGGTTTTGAAAAACATTTATCACTTTTGTGATACATTTTCCGATTATGGAAATTGTTACCAAAAATTGAATTAATTCTGTGATGTCGTGATTGGAAATTACACTTTTTATCATCATTATTTATATGATAATTATCGTATTTTGAATTATTCCTCTTTTTCCAGGAATTATTATAAAAAATCTTCGTTTTTGAATCCCTATGACATTTTGTCATTTCGTAATTCTTTCGATTCAATTTATTTCCATTTATTATTTCATTTCTAAATAAAATGTACCAATAACATGGTTTATTGCACTTTCTTGCATTTTCTCCATATTTTATGTGATATTTACATATTTCTGAATGAAATTTAGAATTAAAAACATTTTTAGAATAGTCAAAATTTCCTTTTTTCTTTTTGTTTCTATGGAAATTTTGCCTTTTCTTTAAATTTTTCAATTTATTCTTTATGGCATGTATTTCATTATATAATTCTTCAAGTTTTTCATCTCTTAATTTAATTTCATTGATTTCAACTTTTCTTGAAGAATCATATATTTTGTCTGCCAATTTACCTAACTCATGCCATTCCATATTTTCATGCGCATACAAGAAAGGCAATATGTTCTGTGGTACATGTTTAAAAAATATATGCTTAAGGAATGAATCTTCCAAATTCAAGTCATATGCAAAATATTGCATTTTATTAATGATCTCTGAAGGTTTCAGATTCTGAAAATTCTCTGTTTTAAATAAGGAAGAAAATTTTTCTGTTTTTGACATAACATATTTATTTTGTAATTCATTCCTTATTCTTTCATATTTGTTTTCAATAGCCACGTCAGTAATTATGTGACGTACAGCTTGACTAGCCTCTGGATCGAGAGCGAGAGTAATTAAAAAATATTTATTGTCTTCATTGACAATATTCTTCAATTTAAATATAAGATCACATTTGTGAAACCATAAATCAACGTCACCTCTGTCAAATTCCGGTAGTTTTTCGAAAATGAAATTTACTCTACCGTTTTCTGAGGTGACTGGTACATGTGTCGTTTTCGTATTATTCTTTTTTGGCATAATTATATTTTACTTTTGAAAACAAATATGTCAAAATATAATTATAAATATTTTAATAATAAATAAATATTTAAACGAATTACCATCACGTCGTTGGTCACCAATTATATAATTATGGTGCGTGTGGTTGACTCCGTATTTATCGATATTTATTAAGAGAAATAATAATCCGATTGTCAGTCAAAATCATGTATATTTCTCTGTTATCTGTTACCAAGATTATTCTCCCAGCATACTAACATTATTAATTTATAATTAATTTTATGCACGGCAAACTATGTAATTATGTGCCGGTACACATGTACACGTCATACTCATAGCTACAGATAACATAAGCACGTCAGTGACGCGAAACCAAAAAATTTTCACTTACCAAAACTCGCTCAACAGGTACACGAGCTTAAAAAAGTTTTAACTTTAAAAAAAAAAAATAATTACCTAAAATAAAATAAAATAAAATAACTGTTTAACAATACCGTAGACCGGGGTGAATAGGGGCGAATTCAGACTTCACACCATATTTTTCTGTATTTATTTTATGAGTACCTAATCTTTAATATATTCCAAGTTTACCTGAGAATGGTTACTTTATCACAGTATCCAAAAAATTTTAAAAATATCGGTGGTTTTTGAAAAAATAACAAAAATCCTGTAATTTCTTCTCTATGATTAAAATATTGAGGTCAAAAGAGACGATAAAAGGGTGAATGGGGACAACCTGTAGGGTCGACCAAAATTGAAATTCTAATATAAAATAATTTCGAATTTTTTGTATTTTTACATTCAAAAAAGAAATAATACTTGATCATTTTCTGTAGAAATAAACGTAGAATCTAAAATAAAGTTTATAAATTATGGAAATGTTATGCTAAATGTGTTTATAAAAATATCGAATGACTTGATAACCTTAAAAGTGCTCTCTTCTATGTTCCCAAAACCTGTTTCATCCGTCCCTAATTACCCCACATTCGTCCCTTTATACTTTTATATAATGTCCCTATTATACCCTAACCTATATACTGTCCCTATTCACACCGTTTTCGTCCCTATTAACTTCCCACTTAGCCCAAATGTCAAGTCCCCATTATTTCCTCTTAAAAAAATAAAAACAACTAAAAGTCTGCAGTCTTCTTTTTTCAGAAATGTTCCAAAATAATTAAATTTTCGATTAAACAACAATTTATTCATAAGAACACTGAAATAAATAATTTTTAGATAAAGTTTTAAGGAACAAAAAATAGCACTGTTTGAAGACGTGAATCTAAACTCAATTTTTAATATTTTTTATTCAACTTCAAGTTTAGTCATTATTGTTATCCGATTGTACTATAATTTAAGTAAAATATTATGTTCGCATTTACATTTAGTGTTTTTAAAGCAAGTTCATGAATAACATTTTCCGTTTCGTCCCTATTCACCCGCCTGTCCCTATTCACTCCGTTCTACGGCACAGTGTTTTCTTAATTTTGAACTATATAGACTAAGCATTCGGTATACGTTTCGGAGGAAAGGGAGCAAAATAATTGCAATAAAAATTTTATGGGAGAAATGGGAATTGTAAAAAAAACATTTTAAAAGTAGATTTATTTTGTTAAATATAAAAAATAACATGGCTTACAATAAAAAAATTAGTATGAATTATTATATTTCGAGAGTCAAACGGTTTGGATATAAACATTGTTGTACATAACACATTTAAATATTTTAATGTTATATTCACAACTTAAATTATTCGTTAAAAATGGTAAGAATGATTTATATGGCACAAAATATTAAAAAAAAATGTTATAAAAACAGCATACCTTACTTCGTTTGTTTGAGTAAGTAATAAAATATATTCCTTCAAACTTTTTAAGGTATTCTCACTTACAATCTGTCTAGAACACGCGCGTTCAGTTTATTAAAAAATTTATTAAAATGACAATCTTTTCTAAGCAGTCACTGATTAACTGATCACGATTTTTTGAAACTTCAGTATAAAATTAGAAAAATTTGAAAAAAATTATTTGAATACTATTTAAATTATATGGAATAATATGACGTAAAGTACCTACCTATATAATTTGTTCATTTTAAATAAGTCGTAATTTATCATTTAGCAACGTTTTTTAAGTTAAATTTAATTTGCTGATTCGTGCTATTCGAATATTTAGAGACTAAAAATCATACTTTACTCCCTATTACTAGCTTATATATATTTATAATCACTTACGGAAAACGAATTTTAATTTATGATCCTTTAAAAGTCTCCATTAAAATTAAATCATTCATCAGATTCATCTCGATCTCGTTTTCAACAAAAGAGCCAAGGTTATCAGCCATGGCTCAAACATCACAAAACTCGCAGAATTGGTGAGACCAAAAGCATTGTTTGATATTTAAGTAGGTACTTATTTAAGTATTATTATCAAATGGATTTTTTGAAATGAAAATTTCTGTAGTGAGGGGAGCCCTTAGTGAAAGTGCAAAGAAATCATTTAGAGTGTAACGCTATAATTGAATCTTTCTACTTACTGATTAATATTTTGTATTGTTCTTTGATATACTTATTTACAACATTCTTGATCTCATATTATTTCAAATTATTTAAAATGATATTTGTAAATGTATTTTTTGGCAAAAAATGATAACATTTTTTGTTTGCCTTCCGGAGTCCTCGATTTGTCTCCACTGCCCTGTTACTATTTCCGTGAAAATATTGAATGACTATCTATTTTTAACGATAAAAAAATGATAAAGAAGCAATTACGGCTTCTACGTAAACATAACCGATTTAGATGTACAAGTCATTACCGTCAAGTACTCATACAAGGGAATTCTTTAAAATAAAAGTTGAAAAACATAATTAAGTCGAAAAAGAATTTTTAGAAAACAATCAAGTCAACAACCAAAGAAAAATGAGGAGAAATACAGCCTTGATATAAGAATACCCTTTTCAGAATATTCTAGACCATTTTCAAAAAAGTTTTACTGGAAAAATTGTCTTTTTAAATGTACTGTATATATTTTAAATAAAGTTAGAACATTTGATTTGAACTGGAAAATTTATTTCATCTCGTGTTGTTATTTATAATTTGAAAAAATAAATAAAAAAAAATTCAATAAACATTTTTCGATAAATGTTTTTTTTCTTTTTTTGTGTAGATTTATAAAATTGCTGCCGCTTTGTATTCAATACATTATGTATATATATAAGGTAAGAGCACCAGTAGCCGTCATTCACCCAATAACCGTCAAGTTTCAGTAAAATGATAAATATTAAGATATTAAGCAAGCATATATTTTTTGTCTTTCCTGCTACATGTTCTGGAAAGTATTCCCAATCATGATTCCATTTATGATAGCAGTCAGTTAGCATTAGATATAATAACTGCTCATCTGAAAGTTTGTGTTTGCAAAATTTGCATATATTCACTTTAACTCACTAAAAGTTTTAGCTAAGGAAAGCACTAATTTAATTTTACTGTAATTTTGGTTTAACAAATAATTAGTTTTATTTTTTTTTTTTTAGGTTTATTATGAATTAAATTTTGTTAGTAGTTTTTAGACCAGAAAACCTAATAGAAATTTATTATTTTTGATGGAGGCTACTGGTTCATAAAATACAGACATTTTTCAGTAACCGTCAAAGTGATGGTTATTGGGGTAACAGATAGTATTTTAAAAAAAGATACAAATTCCCCTATGTTTTTTGCAGTAAATTTTTAAAATCAGGATTACATCCACAACAACAAGATAAAGCTATTGACGAGTACCCGTTATTATTTTCTGTAAAAATTAAATTTTAGTAGTCCTAGTAAATTAATGTCGGATACTGGTACCCTATAGTAACGGTTGTTGGTACCGTCTCTTTAGTAGATAAATTTCAATATAAAATACAGTAATAAAAATTAAATAAATGCTACTGATATGCTATTCATTAAAAAAAATGCCGATTTCTATCGTAGTCAAACAATTTCGTATATCACAGATAATTATCAGACTATATTGTCAGATAAAGTAAAAGGAAAGTAGCCCATATTATGCAAAAAGTGCCTCCTCAATTATTTTAACCAACAAAGAAGATGAAAATATAGTAAGGTTGATGATATATTTGAATAAAACTGTGATCCTTAACTGCTAGACAGTTGCCAACTACTAATCCAAAACTTGAGAAAATCCATTTACTCATAGTCGACCTGGACGAAGATGCTTCTTGTCTCTTTGCACTAAATATCCGGAGTTATCTAAGCGATTATCTCAAAATTTATGAAGATCAAGAGCTTCGTTAGTGTAAAATATCAAAAACTAGCTTAAGGAAATTGAAAAGTATTTTCAGAAAGAAGAATTTATAAAAATTTTGAAAGATACAGAGCGTCTGATCGAATTATAATGGATCAGTATCTTTTTGAGCCCATACTAATAACCATGTAATTGTATAGAAAGGACAAAAATCAGTATATAATGTTATTAATTCCAATGAAAAAGAATGTTCAAAAACAGCATTTATGGATGTTATGGATATTGCTTCAGAAGAATTTGCATCAGGGATGGTTGTACTAAAGTTAAAGAGAATTCTAACAGAATCAGTTCAATGACAATCCAAGCAATATGTATATCTGCAGGAATTGTAGAAATGAAATAAAAGAATCAAATAATTTTTTTTTTTTAGTAAAACTTTATCCTTAAGTATTTTAATTATATACAGGTCAGTTGTTTAAGATTAATTGTATTCTAAAAATGATGGATACTGGGTCGCTCCTCTGACGGATACTGGAACATCATTAATTTTTTATTGAAGGGTACTGGTACATCACACTTTTTCCTTTATTTTATTTTTATTAATATATTAGTTTAAAATATTCAAATAAATTAAAATATTCCTGAAAGATCATAAAATTCTCTTTCATTTTAGCTTTACTGTTGGTTATTTCGTATAATTATGAACGAAAAAAAATTAATGTAAAATCCTGCTCATGTCTTAACATGATGGCTACTGGTGCTCTTACCTTACGTATTTTTATATATATATATATATATATATATATATATATATATATATATATATATATATATATATACGTATTTTCAAGAAAATAATAATTAATAAACCTTTGTGTAGTGAAAAATTGATTTCGTTTGATTAAAATTATATTATTGTATTTATTTATTTATTTATTTTTTCAAAAATTATATTTACCTATTAATTAAGACGCAATAAACGTTTTTTCCTTTTTGTAGCTCAAAAAATTCGGTGGATTTGAAATAAATTAAATTATTTTATTATTTTGTTTTTATTTCCTTTTTTAGCGAAGTTCCATTCTGGAAATTTAGTTATTATAGCGGCTCTTATGTTAAGACCTAAGCTCGGGACTATGTCAGAGATTTACCTTGATAAAGCTAGCCGTCCCCAAAATAAAAATTTTAAAAGTTCCAAAACAACTATATTATGAAAAAATAGGTGTATTTTAGTTGGGCCTATTTAGATGGGCCAGTAAAAAATTAGATGTTCTAACGGTTTTCGAGAAAACTTGCAAAACAAAGGGACGGCTAAGTTTACGTAAATTATACCTTCTCATAGGTAAAAAGAAACGTGTTTCTGGTAATTTAAAGTATGGAGAATTAGATCTGAATGAAATGTTTTTCAGATATCATGACAATGAAAATAAAAATCTCATAATATATTTTAAATTATGGGAGCGCTGTGCATAACGTTTAAAACGCTATACATAGCGATTCCTTTGTTTATTGGGTGTTATATACTTTACTATGTAACAGAGTAGAAAAGTGGCAAACATTTTTCTAACGTTTCCAACATTCCCACTAGAAATATTATAGTGTGAATAACGTTAGGATCGTTATACCCAGCGCTCCCATTGTTTATTGGACTTTACATCAGTGATGTTATGGATATGGAATTTCGGATACGGATACAGATACGGATATTTAAAACCTTTTTTTTGCACGATCGTGTATTTTCATGCATCTACTGATGTGGTTGACAATGCTGGTAAGTTACATTTCCCGAACGTTTGTTTATATCCGTGGAAACCAAAAAAAAAAACAGTGCGGTAAGTGAAATAGATGCGTGGTAAGTGAATAGGAGTGTGGTAAGTGACATTAGCTCAAAAATGATTGTAATTATTTATTTATATTTAAATTAAAAGTACAATTTGAACAATTAGGAAAATAAATCGATTAATATGAATTTTCATTAGTTTGCACATTATTATTATTATTTTTGGCATTAGTCTTCATATTTTATTGACATTTCAAAGGGTCGTTCAATCATTAAATTTTCTGTGGTTTTCATAATCCTTCTTTTATTTTACGAGAATAAATTTGCAGCCAAAAATAAAATGCTTCATCAATTTCATTATTTTCATTAATATTATAGTTTAACAAACTATTTTCCTCAATTTTTTTAATAGAAAATTCAAAAAAATTTTCACTTCAATTAAATATTGACATTTAGTTTTTTAGGCCGCTATTACACTGTCATAGATATATGTCAAAGTTTTATTTAATCAAAGAAATATTATAGTGTAATAAGTCAACTTTTATAATATAAATTTCTGTAACCATAGTTAAAGATACTTCTTAATATTTGATCATAGATTTGATGAAAGATCTTTGACATATATCTATGACAATGTAATAGCGGCCTTATTTACAAATATAGTTGTCAATTGTCACTACAAATATTCGTATTATAGTTGTTATATATATTATAATATTTATTCATGGCATTCTATGTGATAACATAGAATTATAAATTTCACCTATATTATCCGAATTTAATTTTAATGTAATATATTTTTATTGTTTAATTATTTTAAATCGATCGTGCAAAAATTATTATACAATACACGATGCGTTAAGTGCCCTTACTGATCTCGAAAATTGCAAAAACTCGACCCTGCGGGTCTCGTTTTTGCAACATTTTCTCGATCAGTAAAACAACTTACCGAACTTATATTGTAAAATACTATTTCGATTTCGGTTACGGATATGTGAAAATATCGGTTAGTGTTTCGGATACGGTTATAGACACTGTAATGTAATTCTCACCAAAATCAATACCTATATTTTACTTTAATACTGTTTATTTTAATATGAAGTATTTATTCTCTTTAATATGTATACCTACAAATAAGTAGCTAAAAATCTATTAAATATAGCGACTCCTATTTTATCCGTAAACAGTTTTGACATTTCATACAGTTTTCAGATCAATCACAGCGTCATCGTTCAAGTTTTCTGAAGAAGTGAAAATAAAAAACTTTTCTTAATAATAACGAATATATACAAAAGTTTCTATTTGAATTAAAACTGGCTCGGATCTCTCGAAACATTCCTCACTACAGTTATTTAAGTGCATAAATTCCAGAAGTATTTCAGAGTTTACTATGAATTTTATTAAACACGACCAATTGAGTAATAGTCAGTACTCAACGTATACATTAAAAAATACGTTCCTACATCGCGTCTCCAATAGCTACTGAAAATTGTTTGCAGATAAAAACAATTCAAGAAGTGAAAATTTATTGTTTTTCTACAGATGGATAAAAAAAAAAGTGAAAAAAAGAGACGCTACAACACAAAGTGCTTGTATTTGTTACAATTTCATCGTGTAACAGAAACAATCGACTTTTGTTACACCTGCGACAAAATGGGAAATACCTACGTTCGAGGTATATTCGTTAGTTTCCTATCCTTTTATTTGCAACTTTACATTTTAATAAGACAAGTTCTTGGGTTTGTGTACTTTGATAAGAATAATTATGCCTATGAAATTTATAGATGCGCAATGTGTAAATTTTTAAATAATATATTCGTTATCGACCCAATGACCAATGTTGGGCGAAAGATCGAATTTTATTATCTAAATAACAGATAACAAAATAAATAATATAATGTAAAACATCTAGATAAAGATAACAGATTATTTAATCGTTATCTAGATAAAATTTTAGATAACAGATAAGATAATATTCAGAGAAATAATTGTGAATTACAACACTTAATTTACAAAAAAATTAGAAAAACAGGTTTTTGACCATAAAAATCGCATGTTTTGGAATTTAGTTTTTTTTATGTACAACGCATGATAGCGCACATCGAGCGAAACAGAGCACATTTTTTGTTTTAAACAAAGAAAACGGCAATGCTAACTTTAGGCATAAAAATAGTTTTCGGCTGCAAAAAATTTTTTTTTGGGATTTAGCTCCTTTTATTTACGGCACATGATAGTACACGTCGACTAGCACAATGCGGCACAACCATCTTGTTTGAAAAATGAAAATGGCGAGACTAACTTGATGAGTGATAATTATGATTGACAAAAATGGTTGGATCTTTCATATAACACAATCCAATATCATCCCAACTATAGATAACGGAGGAAATTATTCCAAACTAAATGAATTCTATTTAAAATTAAAGAATTGCTTTTAAACATTTTTCTAATGCTTAAAAAAGTGTCGACATTATTTTATCTGAATGACGAAACGACATTTCATATTACACGACTAAATGCTATTCCAAATAATGGCCGAAATGATTTCGAACTACAAGAATTCCATTTAAAATACAAGAATTGCATTTAAACATTTCTCTAATGCTCAAAAAAGTGTCGATGTTTGTCAAAATTACATGGTCGACCAAGTGGTCGGAAAACGACATTTCAAATTACACGACTTAATGTCATTCCAATTAATGGTCGAAATGAATCCAGGCTGAAAGAATTCTATTCAAAATACAAAAATTGCTTTTAAGCATTTCTGTAATGTTTAAACAATATGTCAATATTTTTTTTTGAATTACATCAAGCATGATATACCAAGTGGTCGGAAAACGACATTTCATTTTACACTGTCTAGTGTTATTCCAATTAATGGTAAAAATGATTCCAGGCAAGAAGAATACTTGTTAAAATTAAATAATTGCTTTTAAACATTTTTGTAACGCTTAAGAAAGTGGCAAAATTTATCTGAATTACATAAGTGGTCGGAAAACAGCATTTCATATTAAAAATATAATTTAGAAAACCAGTACCTACCTAATTGTCATATCTGATCAGTCTGCACAAAATTATTCAAAATTTTATTGAGCCATATAACTGAGAAGAGATTGAGAAATGCACTAAATTTATTTTATTATTTCATTGATTATACCCAATTTATTCTAAATTTTACGATGGACTTTCTACTTCAAACTGTAGTACCTTACTACCACAGGTATCTGTCATATGTATCATACTATTATTTGTTGTTCACCTAAGCAAATACGGAGTAAAATTATACTTGTCAATTAACTGTATATATCATGTGTATATGTGTGGCAGCCATTTTAAGTATGTTATTAAAAACTTTCCTAAGTACTCCTCTGATTTTAAGTATATTGTGTCTCATATAGGTATAGGTAGGTATACCTACTCTCGTTATTTCTAAATTTTCTGTGTACATTTTAGATATTCTTTCTTCACAATCGTACAAGAGCAACAGAACTTTACTTACCCCACTGTTATTAAAATTAGTTAGTGTTCTTCATACATTTCAATTAAGAGAGTAGGTACCTACAATGAGAATTCTGGCTAGGTAATTCAGCAAAAAGTTTATTTAAATGTAGAAGAATATTACGTCACTGATGTCTAACAGAAAAAATTTTAGCTTATTATACCTCATTTCAGATACAATTGATCATGAGTTTTCGTTAAAAAATTAAATAATTCTTATATTTGAAATAAATCAATCTTCTATTCTTTTCTAAAAATAAATTGCAAATTTAAAATTTACATAAATGCAATAATAAAGGAGATAATGCCAAGAAAACGGAAATTATTTAAATTCAAGGTGACGAAGCATGGTTAAATTTAACTGAAATGAACCATACTTTAATAAGGAGATTAGACTGCTGCGAAAAGGAAAGGTGATTTTCACTTCACGCTCCAGTCAATATCTCTTCTCACTAAAAATTATTATTAGTCAATAGAAGTTTTGGCTGACCATTTTCACACAGACGTGATTTTGACTCAGAACCTCCACCATCGTAATTCCTATATCTCTCGATCTATTATGAACATAAATTTTTATCTGTACATGCTACAGCTATAAATCCAGTAGCGGTCCCAGAGGGGGATAAGGTATATATTGTATTCATATACATCTATGAAAATCATTGTAAATTATATTTGTGCTCTTAAAAACACAATGAATATCGTAATTACTATTAGATTGCCTTGAGAGTAACTGTTTTTTGCGTTGGTGAACTGTGTTGCCAGATTGACTTATCAAAATCCCCGCAGTATTAGTCAAAATCCCTCCAAGAACGCATTTAAGGTAACGGGCCTAGTTTCTGACCTTTTAAGAGTGACGGCTGAGGTTAAACGACAGTAATAAATATAAGTTTAAACTTAAGAGACAATTAATAATTTTATCAACTAGTTTATGGCTTTCAAAATAAAATCATACAAGTAAAATAATTATTTGAATTGAATTAATAATTTAAATTAATGTTTTAAAAATTGACAAAAAGGACCCAGTTTCTGACCTTCAAAATTTCTCATGTGACAGTTTTTGACCCTGACAGGGGCCTAGTTTCTGATCCTTAAATTTAAAAATACAGTTTTTTTAAATTTAATTTATAAATAATTTTTTATTGATAAAAATGAATGTTTAATGTTATATACGTTATGAAAAATAACAAAAACTAATCGAAGATAACTATAAATAACAAAATAACTAACAAAAACTGATTAGAATTTAATTGGGCCATACCACTTTAGAAGTGAGCCTAGCAATTGACCCTCATATTTCAATAATAAAAATCATTCTAAGGTATTTTATAAATATTTTAAAATAAATTTTAAACAAATATTAACCTGCTCATATATTTTTAATTAAGTTTTCATACTTACATGATGAATATTGTACAGATCAAAATGAGTACTTTGTAACATACTGTTAGGAAACTACCAAAAAAATATAGTTTTTACACACATTTTAAACTTAAAAATTTTTTTTTTATTTAGTTAATATATTCTAAACTTTTTAAATTGCTGTTCATTAGACACAGAATAGATTACTTTAAATTAAGAATTTATTTTTTTACTTATTTGAAATATAGTTTTTTTATTAATTTATAATAAAGTTGAAAAGTTCAGAAACTGGGCCAGGGTCAATTACCGGGTCTTTTACCTTACATTCGATTTTTATATACACTTTCTTACGTAGTAGATAATTTTAATAAAATGAATACAAAAGTATTAATGTTTTGGAAGGGAACTGAAACCTTAACAAAAAAAATTAATGTAAGATATAAAACTGTATTCATAAAGTAAGTTAATTAAAAAAATATATCTGTATACATTTTGAATTATATTGACTTATTCTTAAATAATTAAACCCGATCTGGTACACGGAAAAAAAGAGTTTAGTTCAGTGAAACGAAACTGCGTGTTTGGGAAATATTATTTCGTCCAAATAAAATTTTGATCACTAAAATATTTCTCTTATTTCCAGGAATCAATTATTTTGTTTGTGTTTTTTGATAAATTTCAAACAAACACATTATTTCAGTTTTATATATTGTTTATTTGTTTATATTTTATTTCTGTGTATCATATTTAGCTTCATGCACACCAAAGTTTATTTGGCTCAAACAATTAGTTTGTTTGATTCAAACAAAACAGTTACGAAAAAAACAAAATAGTTACAACGCATGCGCGGAAATGTGGTCACGTGTAGAAGCCAAGCCAAGCCAAGCAATGTTATACGTAGGCCTAGTTATACGACTTACAATACATAAAAATATGTATTAACCGACATCTTGGATCTTGGTTGAAAACTTTTAATTCGAAATTAAATTTCACTATGTATACCTACATTGTATAAATTGTTTTATACGTATTTAGCTTTTGTTTTAATATATTATGTAATAATTGTTGATACTGCGGATAAAAAAAACTGAAAGAGATTCTAAAAGCTGATGTTTGAAGAAAATAACCTATATTTGTTGGTAAGTTTAAGTAACACATTAATTATTTTAATAAACAGTAGATATACTAAGCGCCCATATTGTCCATAATAAATTGTATTGCTTTTTTTCAGACAATATACAACATTGAAAATAGCACTGCCGCAACAAATGACATATTTGAAGGCCTTGGATATTTATGTTTGTGTTTGTGTTAATTGGGTTGTGTCCTTGTGTTATGTGATACTGATAAGTTAACGTTAATTTAGCGTTTATTTATGTAATACTAAAAATATGTGATTCAAAAAGTATTAAAAAAACAAAACCAAAGTTTTATTAAAGTATTTGTAAATTTGAAGAATTTCATTGTTTAAAATTTATTTTTGAAATTTTTTTATATGGTTGTTTACGTTACCTGTTTGAATGTATGATAGTTTGCTGTTTATGTACTGGAAAATGCATAAATTATACTACATTTTGAACTTGTATGTTTTATTATTTGATTGTAATAATTAATATTAATAATAATAATAATAATAATATGGATTACGTATTAACAATAAATAATAATCAGTGTGCTGATAAATTGATTTTCGTTTATTATATCCAATATATATTTATTTTTCAGGTAAATAAAAATAAAACTCAATTCAAATAGAAATAAAATTCAACAGAGTGAAAAATTATTTGATTTAAATAAGAAAACTGAGTGCCCTAAATAATAAAGTGTTTAATACAAATAAAATTATTATTTGCAATACAATATATTTTGTTTCTACTGAAATAAAGTAGGAAATTCCATCAGAACAACGTTCAAGTTCACGTAAATAACATTTTTATTTGGTGCAAATTAAAAATTTATTTAAATCTCAAATGAAAAATTTAATTCATGCAAATATGAAACTTATTTGACGGTATACAAACAAGAATTTTATTTGGTTTGAATAAAATTTATTTGATTGAAATAATTCTTTTTTTCCGTGTACGTCTAATTCTATTCACTTATCATATTTGTTCGTATTAACCCCCTTCGCGGTCCCTACTTACTGTACCTTTTCACTCCTCAAGTGTCGCTATTCACCTCAATTTCACTATCCTTCTGGACGTAAGCACAATTTAATTAAATTCCGAAAGAATTTAATCTACGTTTTCATATTTATTTAATAATCTTATCAATATAAACATAATTTTTAAACTTTGGTCTATCGAATAAAAAGAAGTATTCACTTTTACTTCATATTTTTAAGTTTTTACTTAAATAAAACATAAGTGAATACTTGAAAAAAGAGTTTACTTACAGGAAATAAGTAAACTCAAATAATTTCCAGTATTTATACTTAATGTGGAAATGTGGAAGTAATATGTACTGATGTTTTTGAGTTGAATAAAAACAAGTAATGACTTAAATCAATAAGTAATTTGGCGTTTTGTTATAATTCTCCAAAATCAAGTGTTTACTTACAAGTGAAAGTTAGTACTTATAAGTAAATACTTAAATGTTTTAATTTTTTCCAAGAATTATTTTTAATTAAAACGATGATAATAGGAGAATTTTCCACCAGTTTGTTAATAATTAAACCATTTTTAGTATTTAAAGAACGATATATATGTATATTTCACTTTTTATCAGCTTATCAAGTTCATGTATGAACTTGATAAGCTGATAAAATGTGAAATATATATATATATATATATATATATATATATATATATATATATATATATATATATATATATATCGTTCTTTAAATACTCAAAATGGTTTAATTATTAACAAACTGGTGGAAAATTCTCCTATTATCATCATTAAATATTACCAGTTCCACCGAACACTACTTAATAATTTTTAATTAAAAGGTAACTCTTATTCAAGTAAAATGAAGTAATGCCTTATACTTAAATGTATTCACTTCTCTGCATAAGTAACTACTTAACTCTAGAATCATACGCGCTCGTCAAAATGACGAACGAACTTCTCTAGCTGCTCGAGTACTACAACTTGTCGTTGCTTATCTGTTCTGAAACTTCTGGTATCTAATATATTTGTTACGATAACACATCAAACCTATTAATTTTGTTTATAGTTGCTGTCGTTTTGTATATATTAAAATAGTGTGCGTCAATTAGACGTCGATGTATGATTAACGTATGTTTTTTTTTTAAAGATTTTGTACTTCACATATAAAAGTTTTCCTAATTTTTCTAAAATTTATTAAAGATATGGATGTTATAATTAATTTATTCAATGATAATGATAGCGTGAAGGATGATTACAGCTGTTTGACTTATAGAGATGACATAATACTGAAGTTTTAATATATTGAATCGAAAACCAAAGAATGCGTTTCAAGTGACTCAATAAAAGATTAACAATTTATTTTGTGGAAAATATTTTAATTTTTATTATTTTGTGAGATCTTATTCGAAAAATTACTAACAAATTTTACAATATTTACAAATGTGCCTAATGAGGATATAATTCTACATATCTACGGGAATGTCTGTGATCGAGAAATTTCACATTCTGTATAGTCACACATGTCCACCGACTCATTATAGTTCATAAGTTAATTATTTTAAAGACATGTCTTATAATACAGTTGATGTATTTATCTATTTTTTAATTATTATAATGAAAATATGCTTTCATAAAAAAGATTAAAAAATTAATAAATATTTATATTAAAAAAACTTTTCCAAATGCAATTTTTTTAAATATTTTGTTCGCCTTTGTAGTATTGTTATGTAAAAAAAATATTTTTTGCAAATAAACTCTGAAACTCTCCGTAAAAGTCCATTCGTCAAATTGACGCCGATGTATGATTAACGTTTCTCGTAGACCAACGTATGATTCTAGGGTTAATAAGGTTTTACTTTTTTTTATTCAATATAGATACAATGTTGAGTTGATGACAAACCCAAAAAAAATCATCTTCGCACTATTTAAACTATCAATTACAATTACGACAAGATTTTATTTGATTTCTTTCTATTTACCTTGCTCTCCCTCATCCCATTTTACAATAAGAAGAAAAATTTTTTGGTTACCCTAACTGCCTCCACCCCTTCTTTTGTTTTATCTTTACATATTAAAATGAATAAGTCATTCCACTGGAAAATCACATTTTACTATTATACATATTTCGTTAATTCTGAAAATTATACATATAAAACTGATTACAAATACGATAACGACATTCCATACTCATCAATACATACATTTCAATATATCTATTGAACAATCAAAGCCCAACATTTACCCAATAATCCAATCTAAATATTTACAACCCAAATTCATCTTTCAATTTTGATTAGCGTTCCCCGCACGTCACCCACTGTATGCCGTTCCGTCATATATTATTATTTCATCTAACATTACAAACAATAGTTATATAAATGGTTTGATTGAATGTTTTTCGACCAATCATATACGTATACATGTACGGATGTTGCTATCTCATTTCAACTCATAATGCGGTAATTTTTTTATACTGGTTCATGGTTGCGATCGAAAAAAATTGATAATGTCAAAATTACTTATAAATCATTTATCACGGTGAGTATATAACTGATGAGGTTTTTTTCTTTAATACAACACTGTGCTTCGAGCTATATGCGCTATAAATGTGTTTATTTGGTGGTGAAGAATGGGTAAATATTATTACGATTTTGAAAAAATTAAATAACCTTTGTTTGAGTATGTATTTTATTTTATCAGTAGGGAACGATAATAACGTCAATGTAGGATCGAAAAATATGAAAATTGAATAAAAATTGAATGACAAAATTGTGTTAGTTGTTGTGTTACAAGTAAATGAGCTTTGAACTGCAAAGGAATTTTTGTGGAATAATGTCAGTCCTTGAACAAGTTCTTTACAAGTTCTTTACAAAATGCTTCGCTCCGTCCGTCCAAGGATTTCAAAGTAGCCATATCCATATTTTAATTTCAGTCAGTCAGACCCCTAGTTAATTTGCATACCCTAAGACCTTATCGTAGATACCCATACTAATAATTTTAAAAGCTTTTTGAGGTCCTAGGACTCCGAAGAAAATTTCTGAACTTACGTTACTTCTTTCAGAATCTTAATCCTGTTTGAGAAAAATTTGGTTAAGACCCGTTTACCCATGCATTTTGGATATTTTTAGGTCACCAGGATTCTGGAAGGCAATTTCAGCACGTTAATTTTTTCCAGAATATCAACACTGTGAAAAATTTGATCAAAATCTGTCCAACCACTTATTTGGGTCATCTTTTGGATCCCTGAAATCCTAGGGGTCGATTTTAATATAATGTTTATTTTTTAGAAGATCTCAGTATTACTTGAGCGAAATTTAGCAACGATCTGTCCGCAGCCGATTATTTTGAGTCTTTCGGAGTCCTAAAGTTCTGCGGAACAATTTTAACCTCTTAAAGCCTATACGAAAACCGACAATATTACTCATAACCTATTATTTAAGATTTTGGATTTTATAGCTTTGATTCAGATTTTAGTATTTACCTAAATATTATTATTTTATTTTATTTTATTCTGTTTTATTTAGATGCATCAAATACCCACACTAGAAATATTACTTTTCATTTGCTATTGCTTTAGAATAATATTACCGAACTATATTATCTAGATGATATTTTTGAGTTCTCTTTTTTAAAAGGGGAGTATTTGTATTATGAAGCTCTTAGAGTTTTGACTAAGGATTTTGAGTCTTTTAAAAACTCACTATCTTACAACTTTATTCTTACAACTAACAATAAGTTTTGTATATCCTTAGAATAATTTATCTTAATTTTGTACTCGGAAATGTAGAAATTCCTTTCTACAAACAAAACACAGAATAATAATAATCTAATATTTATTTAAATAATTGAACATGTTTTTGACAAAACATGTTTATATGATATATAAATTATAAACATTTATTTCAGTTCATTTTATGTGATACATACATATATTACAATGCACACGATTGTTAATGTTCAAATAATAAACAATAATTATATTGGTAATGTTAATTGTTAATTAAGAAAATTTATTTAATGATATAATGTGTTACGTACTATCGTATAATAATGTTATAAAATATTATTATTATTAATATTATAACGGAATGAAAATTAAATCAGGAACATGGAATTATAGCTCCGATATTATAACATAAAATACAGTGTGTCCTAAATATTCATATGTTGTTTAAAATTAGTCAAGTAAATATTAAGTTTCTAGAAACTGCTATTCTGCTACACAGATTTGTGGTTCAGTTAACAACAAGAGAATCCATTAACTCTCTGTAAAGTAGTGTAATCTACGGAGTCAATGTCAAAAATGGTAAAATTTAATAACCAAAGTGTAAAGCTTTAATCGTTGTGCTTGGAAACATTTTCAAGTATGGTGTACTGAAATACGATTTACTTTGGTAATTGTGACGAAATCATTGTTTTAATTAAAAATCACGTAATGATTGGAAAATCATCAAATTGAATCGGCTGAGACGTGAACTCAGGATTCTTGATAACCAGTCATGGAGTCAAGCGTCTTACCACTAGTCCCCCAATCCCTGTCCAAGGGGATTTGGGGACTAGTGGTTTTGGTTTGATTACGAATCAATCACATGTGTGCAAGGAGCAGTTATTTTAATTTCATTATTTTGGATGTGCTTAAAAATGAATCCTTAAAAATAGAGGTTATTAATAATAATAATGGCAATTGTCGGGATTCGACGTCTCGTTGCACATAGGCCACCAAACGGGCCCATTGTGCCCCACGTAATTTAAGAGGGACTAGCTTACACCCAGTCTCTCGTAGAATGTCAAGAGTGCCCTGAAATCTACTCCTCTGATTTCCTTAGAACTAACCAGCGAAGATCCCAGGTACTTACGTCTCAGGGAGGATAATGCCTCACACGAAAGTAAAACATGGGACAAACAGGAGGATTCGTCCTCCAACCCGCACCTACGGCAAAGAGGACTCTCTCTTAGTGCCATGATAAAAGGGTGCCTATTCAGGACATTATGCCCAGTAAACAAACCTGTTAGATGGCTTAACTTTACCCTGCTTAGAGAATGTAACTTTCTTCTTCGTTCTAAACTGGGCAAAGCTCTCGGGGCTGTCTAGCCGTTCCACATACTTTCCAGAGGTAAGCATACTGTCTTGCAGCCCAGTTATTCACAGCCCATTTCACTCTCTGGAATGATATCCCCAGGGCTGGCTCTGAACCTGTTAAAGGTTGAGTTGAGCCGTGTTTAGCTGTAAAAATAGAGATTAATAAATATATACAATTCTATATGCTTAGAAAACACAAAAGAGTGAAGACCAGACGTATAAAGATTAGTATTAGAAATGGTTGAGTCTTCCAGCAAGAAAGGGATTACGTCAATTAACTTTGAATATATGATACTCTTTCGAAAGCATTATCTTTTACATTGCAACTAAATCGTGACAATTTGCTCTGTATTTATTTTGTAAATAAATAATAAAACTATAATTAAGGTAACGTTCTTCAAATGTACAATATTAATTACCGGTTCAAAGGAATTGAAATCTATGATTTACTTCTTCGTGTTTTATTCCGTGTCGATGTAGTATATGGAAAAGGACGAACATTCTCTTTCGAGAAACACATGCAGGTACCAGGTACATACGAAACTCCACATTAATAGGTCGAAAGATAAAGAAATTACGGAATGTAACTGAAAGACATAACAGAAAGAAAAGCAGATATGACAAAATAATAAGAGCTCCGATAGTTTTCATTGGAATCCTAGAATTACGTTACCAAGGGATGGGACATCTGATTTTCTCCCTTGATTAATAGTGTCAAAATTGGGTATTTGACAGATTTCGAAAGGGGGTTTTAAAATATTCCAAATGACTTACATATAATTTCAGTAATTGATTTTTGTATAAAAAAAGCGATTTAAAGTAAAAAAAAGAGCTTTTTTTATTTACTTGAATTTTGGTGCGAAAACACTTAGTCACGTGTCAACGACGTAACATCACGAACCAGTTCGCTTTTTATATTTTATAATTATGTAGTAGGTAGTCATTATTGTCGTATCCATGACATTAAATTTTATATACATTTTGTGTTGATCTGTCATATTGCCTCATTTTTGATTTAAATGATTGGGCTACTGTGCCTAATAGCATATAGTGCGATATTATGATTACTGTAGGTGGGCGATATTTGGCATATTGTGACAAATAAATATGGCGGATTTTTCAGCTTGAAATATGTCATAAACTAATATTATAATTATGAAAATACAAATTATACAATACAGAGAAGTTATTGTTGTAACTGACAAATAAATATCACTTACTTCTCATCATACAATTAAATGCATAAGTAACACCTCCAAAATATTTGAAATCAAAAAAATTAAAAAAAGTTTTACAACAAATACAAAAGTTACTATTTTCGTTCAACACTTGGCCTCGTCTAATGGCTGTCAGAGAGCAAAGAGTTAGACTGATTGTCACCAGGATATAACACTTACGAACGACAATATGGTGGTGTGCGATATTAGGAAGATGTACGATATTAGGTACACTTCCCCTACATTCCAATTTTGATTTTCACACTTAATTTTCGAGCGAATAATGGCATAACTAAATAAAGAGAAAGATTCATTACCGGCTCATTGTGCAGATAAATATTTGTCATTTTTCATTAAAAACATAACTGACATATGAATATTGGAATTTGTAGCACATTAACACAAAAAAATATGAGCAACGACGCGCTCATACGCTTTTGATCCACAGATTGTTATCAACAGTAAGTTTTGGTAGTTTATTTTGTCATTATATCAGTATGAAACGAGTCATCCATAATATAATATTGATTCTCACATTCGACGTCATCTAATATTTCATATGTTTGTTGATCAGTCACATAGGAGTTACGGTTTATTTAACAGATGGTGATCGATTATTGGAGGTTATCAAACTTTTAGTTTATGTCATCACAGATGGTTGCAAAAATTTCTTTTCTTCTATATGCTGTAGTCTCTTTTTATTTCTCTTGCGTCCGTCACTGACTGAATAAATTTCTGTAAGCATTCTTCTATACTTAATTAATATGGAACAGAGTTGATTTAAATATGGAACAGAGAAAAATGTTAATCCTCGATGCGAATAAATTTTTTTTTATATTTTTTTAGTTTTATTTCGGAGATTGATTTACATTTTAAATTTAATTAACAATTTTAGATTATTCGATAAACTTATATATATATATATATATATATATATATATATATATATATATATATATATATATATATATAGGGTGTTAGTGGATAGGTGCGAAATTTTTTAACAAGTAATTGCTGAGGTTCTTTTATGTAAAAAAGTTCATATAAACCCAGGTCCGAAAACGCTTAGTTTCCATGATACAGAGTAGATGGGCTATTAGATAGCCTATACCGGTTTTGTGGTAGGAATAGTAACTGGAAATTATTTTTTATCTTGAAAACGGCTACATAAACGACAAAATACCAAGAGATTATTTTTATCAACAACTTATGGGACATTTGAAAAAACAGTTCCAATTTCAAAAAAAACATTGGCCTACCTTTTTTTTCTTCAAAAATATGTCATCGCATGGCTGTATGGACGCCACTGGTTTGAGTGGAAATATTCTGTCTACTTCAGAATATGGGTATTTATCTTGTCATAGGGTGTCCCAAATTTTGTGTCAATATCTCAAAACGATTTTGAAATATTTAGGAAAATATTAAAAAAGACGAGAAACTGAACACCCTGTATCATGGAAACTAAGCGTTTTCGTATCTGTGTTTATATGAACTTTTTTACATAAAAAACCTCAGCAATCACCTGTTTGAAAACGCTTAGTTTCCGAGATACGCGGTAGATGAGCCACTAGATAGCCCATACCGGTTTTGTGATAACAACAGTAACAGGAAATTATTTTTTATTACTCATGCGGGAGAAGTACTAACTTGGCGCACACATTTCTGTACGCAAAATAGCTGTTTGCCCACTGTATTCTTTCCGCATACTTTTTTGCGTGTGGAAAGTAACTTTCCACACGCAAATTGACAATAAAACACGCAAAATTTAATCAAAGCACGTAAAGCCGCCTCTTAATTTTTCATTTAATAAATATTTCATAATTATTTCTATAGAAACCACCAACAAAGTAATTTAAACGATAATTAATTCAGAAAAAAAAGACGAACACTTAAAAATATTATTTTAAAAAGTAATAAACATGTCAAAAGTAATGATAATAATAGAAAAAAGTATGTGAAATTCGTAATAAAAAATAGTATGTGCAATTCGTGCGGGATTGTCGATTGCTCCACTCAAGCGAATGAGCGCACTCCCTACGTTCGTGCGCTCAACTTCGCTTTCGTGGGCAATCGACAATTTCCCGCACTTATTGCACAATATACTATTTTATAACACCTGCTTGTAAAGTTCAATATTCGAGCATTGTGTAGTGGACGTAAAGAGCAATTTTCATATCATTGTAAAACAAACGACAGTAACTGTGCGCGAAAGTACAACTGTGCGTGAAAGTAGCTAAAACTATGCGAGAAAATAATAATATTCATTTGTCAATGATAATCATATTCAAATTAAATATGGAAACGATCAATAAATTAATAAAAAAAATAAAAACGATCTACAAATTAATAAAAAAAAAATTTTTTCATGTAACATTATAAAATAAAACTAACCCTACTATTTTCTAAAACTACTTAAAAATAATTAATTTTTTTCTCTCTATTAAACTTTAGAAACCGTCGTTATAAAAAATTATGTTCGATACGAATGCGTAAAGTGAGGTATCCAATAGGCTTAAACTGGGGCACTCGCTAAAGGGACTGAGCATACACAACGAGATCTCGTGCGCTTACCCCCACTCGCTTGAGGACTCGCGGGGGTATACAGCGCACTCGATCTCGTTGTGTATGCGTTAGTCCCTTAGACTCGCGCCCCAATTTAAGCCTACTAGAATACCTCTCTTTACGCATATGTATCGAAAATAACTATTTTATCTTGAAAACGACTACATGAGAGACAAAATAGTAAGAGGTCATTTTTGTCAATAATTTATGGGACATTGGAAAAAACATTTTCGAATTTTTAAAAATCGTTGTGGTGTCTTTTTTTGGACCTTGGTTTATATGAACTTTTTTACATAAAAGAACCTCATCCATTACCCGTTAAAATCTTTCGCACTTATTCACTAACACCCTGTATAGGTTCAATATACATTTTAAAATCTGTTACAGCATTCAGATATGGATTTGTTTTTGTCTTTTATGGTTCTTAACACAGAATTAACAGAAGCCAAGTTGCTATCTCTGCACTAGTGATACCAATGTAGACAAAAAATCCCCTCTATTTCCCACCACTATGCTGTGTAGGTACACACTGTGTGTAGTGGTGTTGGTTTGATCTTTGCAACTGTGTTAGTTGTCACAGACACAATTACAAAACACGTATTGTCGGACGGAGCAAGGTGGCGTCCAAGCTAACAATGGTCCAACAATACAACCTAATGCGTTGTGCATTGAGTGACCGACAGCGACTAATTAAATGCCTTAAGCGGTATCAACCACTCGTTGGCACACTGTTATCCACAGTTTTCTACAAACACGCTTAGGGCTTGGTTCTTAATAATTCCAGTTTATAAAAAATGACGCCTTCACAAATATTTGAAGAGAAACTCCTATAGCGAAGATAACTCTCGCTCGAAGATGGCATAGAAGTTTCATTCTCATTTTCACGCACTCTAATTCTCACACTTTTCACTAATATTTTTACAGTTTTTCATAATATCTAAGTTTTTATTTTCTTAATTAATTTTACAATTTGTTGAATTATCTCTCATTTTATAACAGGTATTTACAAAAAATAAATAAAATACCTCATTGTACACAAACACATCTACTGCAAGCTCATCCCTTATACTTACAAATTTCGACAAAATAAACAAAACTGTGTTGTTACCATCGTATTAAATTCCTTTTGAAATTTCATCCCATCAAAACCGACCCAACATTTCATCTATTTGATGCGTGTCTATATCTGTGAATGAAACTTTGATATTTGATATTCAGGGAGGAGATGTATAGACACTTCTTCGTAGGTACTCAAACAAATAAATTTGGAAAGCAAATACATACTTTGAAATACGGAACGCAACAACAAAACACTTCCATTTCACTCACACATTCCCGTCCTGTGTGCCTAAATATAGGTTGTGTACACAACAGAACCTGTATCTTTGACACAACCTGAGGTTGCACTCAAATTAACCACGCTCATGTAAATAATTATTAAGATATTAGGTATCTACACATATCTATCAGTGTACCATTTGTCTAATTGTATATACAAGACAGTAACTAATACCCTTGTCACCTTCGCGTGGTTTGTATACCCACTGTGTGTTCAGGGTTGCTGAAAGCATTAGATAATTGTAAATAATCGTTGAAGTTGTCCATATAGTGGCTGAGCATGGTTAATAAATTACTGATACTTGGATGGTATTTGAGTTTTTGATTCCCACGACCAGTCATGCTCGTGAAAGTCTTTACGCTGTAGTTGCTCCAAGATAGCAACTTCCAGCACCTTCTAAATTTTGTCAACCTCCTAAACCTTCTAAATGTTAGTGGCGTTTGCTAAACACAAAATGTGGAAACCTTAAACCCCCATCCGCACGCTCCCGCTGCAGTCTCGCTCCGGTAAAATCTTGTTGTGTATAGATTACCATGCTAGTACCTATACGTTTTCCCAATTCGTTTTCAGTTCGATAAAAATATTTTTTCATAGTAACTGGATGCAAATGGTGTAGAATGGAATCAAAAAAAATGTTTACCCTATCGGTACAAGGCCGATAAAATATTATCGGAGTGGTGTTGGTATTGGAGCGGGATTGGACCCTGACTTGGACCTTAAGAGCTAAACTCCATTTTATAATGTTTGTGTAAAGCAAGTTCATTCACTGAACAAATTTGTGAAAATATTTCTAAACACAAAGCTACTTAATAAATTCCTAAAACTGACAGACTGACTGACTGATAGACAACGCACAGCCTAAACCGTTGGGTTTAGAAGAGTGAAATTTTGCATAGGAGTCCCTTATCTAACGTAGGTGAGCACTAAGAAAGAATTTTTGAAAATTCGTCCCCTAAGTGTGTGTAAGGTGTAATAGGAGATGAAAATTTGTATGTAAATTCGTCATTTTTGATGTTAGAGATATTGTATAATAGTATATTGTGCAATAAGTGCGGGAATCTTTCGATTGCCCACGAAAGCGAAGTTGAGCGCACTCACTACGTTCGTGCGCTCATTCGTTCATTATTACAATTCTTGACATTTTTGTTACTTTTTAAAATAATATTTTTAATTGCTCTTCCTTTTTTTTCTGAATTAATTATTGTTTAAATTACTTTGTTGGTGGTTCCTATAGAAATAATTATGAAATATTTATTAAATGAAAAATCAAGAGGCGGCTTTGTGTGTTTTGATTAAATTATGCGTGTTTTATTGTCAATTTGCGTGTGGCAAGTTACTTTCCACACGCAAAAAAGTATGCGGAAAGAGTACAGTGGGCAAATAGCTATTTTGCGTACAGAAATGTGTGCGCCAAGTTAGTACTTCTCCCGCATGAGTAATAAAAAAATATGTTACTAGGGCTATTAAAAAAAATTATATTTTGTTTAATAAATCTATCATTATCAAGGATTTTCCAAAAATTCATTAACATTTAATAAATCTTTGATACTAACTAACATCCTAAAATGTTACCGATGGTAAATCCATCGGGTCGGTATACGACTAGTTATTTTATAAAATTCGTCATGTATGTACCTATTCGTCACATATTTAGTCTGAATTCCTTTTAGCAACTAAAATTTTCATGCTTTCTCGATAAAACAAGACATTTAGGTAAAGAAAAATAGTGCATCTCACGCTCTGAAATCAGAATCTTAAAGCTAACTCTTAACATATCCTGACACGAAGATATCTTAAGGACTTAAAAATTTTTTTTACTATATATTAATTGAGCTTCATACCTGTAGCATATACCTTCAAAATTTCATATTTATAAGCTGAAGAACGTAGAATTTATGGCGTTGTGAGAGACGAAATAATAAAATTTCTGAAATTTTTTCTTTGAAACTCCAAAAACAGAGGTTATTGCAACTATAATATCTAATCTTGTGCGAGCATAGAAGAATAAAAGCTTGACATGGCACCAAAGATTAGTATTAGAAACAGTCGGGTGTGTCCACAAGAAAACGGTTACATCAAGTAATATTGAATACATGGTGTATCTTGCAAATAAATGGTGACAGTCAGTATGTTTCAGTTTTGTTTTATAAATAAATAATTATAATTAACGTAACTTTGTTCAACTTTACTTTATTAGTTACCAGTTCAAAGAAATTGAAATCTGTGATTTCCTCCTATTCCATGTCGATGTAATGTACGAAAGAGGACGAACATTCTCTGTCGACGGTGAATTAATTTTAAATAAAATTTACGAACGAATTCGTACGGGTGGAAATTTCTTCGTATAGAAATTTTCATTGTGTAAATATTGATACATTGAAACCGATGGTGGAAATATACAATTAAATATTTAAATAGCAACCCTACCGAATGAATCATGTTGATGCACTGTTCAAGTAAATGTGTTTAAAATTTACGAGTGTTACTGTGACTAGATGAAACCGCACTCTTTAACGTAGTTCTATTGGTTAAATAGTTTTCTTAAAAAAATTTTCAAATGTTGTGTACACATCATTAAGAATGTGCTTATTAAAACTTTTTCTTATGAACAGGAACGGTATAGGAATAGAGAAAATCGATGTAAAAGTGTGCGTCGAAATTCGTTGAATGACATGAACTAACACTATATAATACAGTTGAACCTTTTTTTATGTGATAAATAGGGACCGCATAAAAAAATCGCAAAAAACAAAAATATTCGAAAACTTTATAAATAAATGACTATAAAAATTATAATTCACTATAAATTGTGAATTTTTTTGTTTTATTGGGACCGCATAAAAAAACTCATAGAAAATACATGACTGAAAACGCTCCAAATTTCATGATTTCCTTAGACGCATTTCTAAACTAAATAAAGCATTAGTTTACATACGGGAACATTTTATTTCATTTTTATAAAGTTATGAAAATTGTAATAAACACATCGTCAGCTAAGTATTGGTTTGTACCAAGCCCACTTTTTAAAAATTTTTTCTAGAGGGTTGTTTTGTTAGTTTTAGGCGTTGCGAAAGTCGAAACTACTATCAGGAAAAAAATTTTAAAGAATAGATTGGTGTAAACCAATACTCAGCTGACGATATCTGTAAAAAAAGAATGTAATAGTTCATAAATTTTTATGCAATGTATTGATTAAAATAATGCTTAAAAATCATCAATAAGTAATTTTATCAAAGTAACTTATTATAATTAATGCTTAGGTTTCTTACTTTCTCTTGCTTTTGGTTCACATGATGCACGTTAATGGCCATTTGTTTAAAAAAAAAGATCGTATAAAAAAGGATCAGCTGTAGTTGGATTTATTTATATTTAATATTAAACAAAATAACTGCATACTTAATGCTGAAGAAAATTTTGCCAAATAGTTACATTTACTTTGTTTAGTTTCCGAGATAATCTAAAAAAAAAAAAAAACTATACAAAAATGCTATCATTATTTTGTTCACAACTCACCAATACAGGTATACATCGTATCTGTACGTATTAGCTACTTTGTTGGTATCAATATTGCTGAGTACATGCTGGTTTTAGAAACATAACAAGAATATATCGTCATTCTAATAACGATGTTAGTAGTAATATTAATTTACAATTTTGTATACTTACGCTTCTATAACAAATTTACATTTTCAGTGTGATTTCATTTTTAATTACCACGAGTAGCAAATTTATTAAAATTTCAAATGGTATAAATATGAAATCGTGAAAATTAAATAGTGGAAAACCAGTGATCCGCTTATTTTCTCGATAAAAATTTGTTGCATGTAATAAAATAATATAATTAATTTAAATATTTATTTAATTTTCACAATATGTAAAATTTCCGGTCGACTTATGCGTTACCATACATTTTTTTGTGATGTTGTAGAATACAACCAAATAACAATGTATCCTGGCCGTGATCGATAATATGATTAGTGGTCATTCATCACAAGATTTATTATTTACTCGTCCAAACTTTAATTACAGTGGATTAAAAATAAATGAAACGTAATTTGTTTACAACATTTGCAATGTTTACAGTTGTTTACAAGTATCATAGATAGATGACTGGATGAATAGTGGATAACATATGGTTGATATGGTATTAGCGAATTTCCATATGAAAAATTCAGCTATTACACCAAGTGAAATTTCTTTCGAAGTATGTAGAACCCGGAAATGATATTTATCAAAACTGATACACATATGTATCTTATAAGTATAGTTGTATATTATATGTGTCACACAGTGCAGGGCCGTGGGGAGAAATGGCGGGCTTCGGGAACAAAGCACATTTCTTTGAAAAAATAAGTGACGAGCAAAAAAAGCGCCTTTGCAAGCCTGACTACAATCCCGGCTACCCCACCCTTTTGTCGGGACTGTTAGTCAGCAGGTTAACATTGTAATTTTACCAAAGGTGAAAACTTTAGAAACTCCAAATCTTTGGATGAGATTTTCAGTTAGAAAAGTTAATGCCCGGAATCGAATATTTTGGATATTTTAAGTCAATTTAATAAAAAAATTCGAAAGATATACGGAATTGTTTCACACCATTGCAAAGAACAGAAAAATTACATAAAACAGACTTTTAAAGCATTATTCTATAAAAGCTGGTTTTCGAGAAAATTTGAAAAAAAATATTTTATGCATATTAATTTATACAGAGTGTAAGAAGAAGAAGCCTCTAATTCACAGGGTAGACTTTAGACAAGCGTATTAGATAAGTTTTGCTAGTAAATATGTATTGATTAAGTTTTACTTCAAAAATTTTATGATCTCTAGAAAAAAACTTAAACAGATTTTGACTGTCTAATATATTTTTTTATTTTTATTTTTTGAAAATTTTTTATCGACATAAAGTATTTACATATTTATATATTTGACTCTTGTAAACAAAAGTACATACTAAGGAGCGTCTCGCAGTTGTGAAAGTCACTAACTATTATAAGCCCAGTAATTTATCAAAAATTTTATTTTTTGAAATGATATATATTAATACATACCTCTGCTCTCTGACAGGAAGTTATTTCTTTAAAAATAGGTCCTGAAAAATTTACTCTGTAATGCATGATGCTACAACGGCGGTATTTTATAATTGTTGCTAATAATCACTGTATCAGTGTGTCATAATATTTTGAATATTCACTAGAGATATAACGAATATTTGTGTTCACACTCAAATCTGCGAATATTCGTTTTTTCCAGGCAGTCATATTCGCATTCGTATTCTCAAAAAACTGCTAATATTTTGAAAATCTTCTCTCACTCTAAAAAAATCTATATTTTCACGTATATATCCATGGACGCAAGGGACCTGAAGCTCCCTCAAAATTACGTGGATCTCCACAAAATCAAAATTTTCCGAACCCATGTGACAGCTACTACATAACAATCGAAAACTACTTAAGATGGCATCTGTAAAGTAAAAATTGTGTTTTTAGTATATACGAAATGGAATAAAATAAAGTAAGGCTCAACTTTGTTAAACAATAGATAGAACTAAAAGAACTAACAATAATGCCATTTTAAAACTAAAGATTAACTAGATGTTGGATAAAGATTTGGTAGTGTATAATCACAGTAAGATTAAATAGAATAAAATTAAAAAAATACAAGAATACCTATTTTGAAATTAAAATTTTCCGAAAAAGATGAAGCTATCAAAAAACTGATCAAAGGAATTTTTTTTTTAAGGCAATAGAAAATTGAGATACACAATGTGAATTGAGATACACAATTGGTCTGTAATCATGAAGTTACCATTTACCCTTTGTTAAAGCTGGCACATTAACTTGATTTGGAGTTTGAGCAAGTTCGGTGAGTTTGAGTTAAATTTCTTACTTTTACATTTTTTTTCTCAGGTTTAGAAAGTTCATAAGAGAAAGTGTCATTTTTAGTCCCTACGGAACGAAATAATTTTGTTTCTACTTTTAACCTAAAGAGAATGTTAGAACGGCACAAATTAACAAACAAACTGTTTAATTGATTCAGAGTATACTTGGAGTCATATTATTCCAACTGAAAATATAAAATTGTACTTTGTTGGGAACTATAATTGTTGTCTAAGGGTTTCTAAAGGCATAAATGGTCACTTTAATTTCTGTGTATATATATTTTTTTAAAAATTCTATTACTTATAATTGATTTTTCTAGCTTCTAACCAGTGTTGTTGGTAAGAAAATTTATAAACCGTATTTGTCACGCACAACTCGAATACGAAAATCTTTCACACAGTGGTGATTCCCTTAACTTGATTACATTACTGTTACCAACAATAAAGCATTACCATATTTACCAAGTGATAGATAGCACCTTTGCACCATTGCATAATATAATCATGACCTTTTCAAGAAATATCGGAGTATTCAATTTCCTTCCGTTTTGCAATACCAAACACCGTGTGTACGCCAGCACAGCAGGCAAACCATTCGAATCAAATAAACTATTTTTAACAATCACTTTACTCAACCGATTCAACTGGCTCAACTGGGTGAACAATTTACATAATTGAAAATATCCAATAAAAACAAACCATTTTTTTCATCCATCTATCTTTGTCTGGCATTAGATATTGGTATATTAACACATTTCATATACCTACTCATATGCTATCTTTATCATTCTCACTACATGTATTGATTTATTCATATTTGTTGTTATTCTTGAATGCTCATGTAACGTAGTTATATTAGAATTTATTTGTATACAATAGAGAACATTATTAAATGTTCAAGTTGAATAGGCGGAAATAGAGACACAACTTGAATTGAATAACGCAAAGTACTGTATTGCTCCAATTAATACACTTCAGATGGGGAGAAGTGGATTTTAGAACTGAAATTACATAAGCTAAATAATTGTTTCATCTTTTATACTGTACAAAATATTATTTTAGGGTAAGTGCGGGAGAGATGCCGCAGTATCCCTAGTTCGTCCGTTGATTGATAGATAGCGCTGTTAATGGATTATATGTTTAAAATAACTTACTTATTTAAGCTGTATATGGTAACATTTATTTTTAGTCCATCAGTTTAGTAATTATCCAACTTTTTATTATTGAAAAGTAAGTATTTTAACATAATATTTTATTAAGCATTTAATTGATTAGAATTTAAGAATGTATGTTTTAATGAAAATGAGTTTTGTTATTAATTTAGGTATATTTTAAAAGTACTGTATAAAATTTTAGGTTGGAATTCCGCACTATGCTTGCTCTAGCAACATGCGGCATCTATCCCAACAAAAAGGAGAGATGCCGCATTTAAAGTTGGAGTTGAAGTTAAAAACATAGACTTAGATACCTTAATTATGCAATTTTTTTTGGACTGCAAATTATGCCACGTAAATATAAAAGCTCCATTACTTGGATCAGCAAGAGCTCTCATATTAGTGAAGATAACGAAAATAATGATGGAGATGTGTGTAAAATACAAAATTTTTAATATGAACTATGCGGCGTCTCACCTTCTTTAATGCGGCATCTCTCCCATATTTGTGGGAGAGACGCCGCTTTGCAGGCTCTACAAAAATGTTAATTATGAATCCTTTATGACTCAAAATTTAAAATTATTTATAAATAATTTTAAAGAACAATGTTTACATTTATTGTGTACCAAATTTCAAATCAATTAAATGCATACTTAAAAATTATCAAGTGTTTTCAAAATGTGAGGAATCTCTCCCGTATTCACCCTAGATTAGAATTTTAATAAAATAATTGACTTTCTAAAAATCCTCTCCGTTATGGCACTATTTCATTCTTTTTTTTCTAGTAATTAATAACAACCTGTAAGAGTATCCCATTTGTTAACACACTGTTAGATAATAAGTTTTCAGCACCCCATAAAAGGTGGATAAAGATCGGCCATTTTTCACCCATCGCCCTTTGATATTACTTTCTCTTAAATGTTTATACCGTGGTAATACCGAATTTATAAGTGTTTAGTAGCTAATGCAATTTGTTTGCAACTAATGCAAGTAGCATAACAAATTTTTTTTTATTTAGTAAGAGATCACACACATTTATGCCCAATTTATTACACGTTTTTAGTAGTTAAAGTAAGTTACAAAAACAGCTAGCTAAAGTTTTGTTTTGTTTTGTCGGAGTCTATATACAATTAGTTGCAGTAAGGAATATTTACGTACCTATAATAGCTGTATACTAAAACCTTCTAATCATTTTACTAAATTGATGGGTCTACATCGGTGCAAATAACAGCAAGATCGTACGAAATAAAGTGGGGTAAGCTAATTCGGTATGTAAATAGAACAGCCTTCTATTCACTTGGTTAAATAGACTACTAAATTTCTTACTTAAATAAGTTACTAAATATAATTGTCTAGATGACAAAAATAACTAAAATTAAGTAACATGATTAAATAACATACTAAAGTTACTAAACACGTGTAAATTATCCATAAATTTAAGTGTAAGTTCAGATGTCCCCCCTTATCAGTCCCAAAAATCCCTAAAGACGAGACGTTACTAGGTTACACATCCAATCTCCATCAACACAATTTTTATTTTAATTCAATTCACAATTAAGGGTCTTTTAAACGGTCATATCAGTTCTCAGTTCAGTTTCAGTCAAACTATCAGTTTTTCCTACGTATAAAAATTAAAATCTGAAAGGAAAACTGAAACGGAGACTGGCGAACTGACGGGATGGATAGACCTATTTGTTTCATTTCAGTTCTTAGAATTCCTATGTATAAACAAGTGCACCATGCCTCAATCCGTTCGCTCACGTCAGTTCTCTTGAAAATTAGGGCAACTCAGACTGTACAAAGAAATGAAACGACTGAGAACAGTGAGAACTGAACGGACCGTGTAAAAACAGACCTTCTTCCGAACTGAAATGAAACGAGAACGGAAACTGCAACTGAACTGAGAACTGATATGACCGTTTAAAAGGGCCTTTAGCCAAATTTATCAAATTTTAACTTCAGAATTTAGAACAAAAACGTTTCTTGTTTCAATATTAGGTTCAAACTGTACATTGGATGTATGTTTTTAAAAGTAACATATAGCTACTATAGATATTAACAACAGTGGCTGCTTGTGAAGATTGACGACAAACACAGGAAACGCTCAAGGGTGGCAAACGGAACAAGCACACGGAGAATAAAATTCACAACGTACAACAAGAAACCAACATACAAACTAGCTCTACATACAAGCATACATCCATATATCAAGTATGTCTATGGCCTCGTGAGTATACACCATAAACAATAACAAGTCTGTAGAACTTAAAACTGACATCTAGGTAAGTCTTAAGAGGTGAAGGAAACAGGTCTTATACTACTAAACTTAGTTGAAGTTGAAATTAGTAAAAATTGAATGACACTCAATTGTATGTAGTCGTTCCGCTAAAAGTTTCCGTGTGGTAATTTATCTAGATAATCTGATTTGAACTATTCAAAGGTCAGTGGCGTATTTATTTGTAGAATTGTAGAAAGTGACTGTTATGGTGAGAGCATTGAGTGAAACAATTCTCTACTTGTGTCCCTTTATAATCGAAAAAATTTGAAGGAAGTTAATATTAGTTGTTAAAATTATAATGCAATCCATTTAAACTGGATGCCTATGACAGTGTGTATATCAGTAGGATCGGAAAGAACACTTTGAATAATAACAAGGGTCCTGTCCCCTTCTTTGACCTATACAGTCTGTGTGCCGGGAATGTACAGGGAGGTATGCTATTCTATTTAAAAAATGATCAATTTACAATATACCTCAAAGACAACAAATACTATATAGCTCATATATTTTATTGACGGGGAAGTGTTTAGTTGTAAAAGTGGGAAAATTTCAAGAATATAATCCCATAATTTCAGGTCAATATAATTCAAATGAACAGAACTATAACAGAGTTAAACTACGTTCCAAAATCTAGTGTAACATCGTTCCTCAATTTTTTTTAAGAATATTTTGCTAGTTTTGAAAATTATGTTTAAAAAACCATCATGCCGATAATTATTATTTTAAATGACACAAGAAATGAGATATGTATAAAAATTTCGAAGTTACTGCAAGTCATCAAAAATAAATAAAATAAAAAAGTAATTTAAAAATGGTAAGCAAACTGATTTCATATTAACAACTCATCTTTATGTGTAATCTGTGTTTAAAATTAAAATAAAATATTTAATATACCCCTGTCGCAGCATCTGCATAACATAGCGAATTTCCAAATCTTGGGCACTGGCGGATCTCATCTAAGACCTGTACCTATTTAAAATAGTTTAGCTTTCTACGAGTAAAAGAATTTTTAAAATCGGCTGAGTAATTAGTTTTGGTATTTTTAGGGACCCAAGAACCCGAACGAATTTTGAGCAGCATAGTTGTATCCATCTAAAATAATTTAGTTCTCTAGCAGTGAGAAATTTTTTAGCATCGGTTCGATAGCTTATTACTGGCGTGTTCGGATCTGCAAGATCCCGGTGGACCTCATTAAAAAATCAGCTCGACCGTATATTCTAGGCGGACTTTATGTAATATATATATATATATATATATATATATATATATATATATATATATATATATATATATATATATATATATATTCAAAACCCGTTGTGTAGCATTTGCATCCGCAGGACAGTTGTGGATCTCAGATAACACAACCTGTACCTATCTAAAATAGTTTACCTCGGTAATAGTAAAAAAGTTTCAAAATCGGTCAGTTATTTTATTTTTGACACTTTTAGGTCCTACTGACACTGTCAGACCTTACATAACGTAATCTATATGTATCTAAAATAGCTTAGCTCCCCAACAGTGAAAAAATTTTCAAAATCGTTCGGTTAGTTTATTTTTGACACTTTTGGATCCGATGGACCCTGGCAGACTTTACATAACGTAATCTATATTTACCTAAAATAGTTTAGCTCTGTAACAGTGAAAAAATTTTCAAAATCGGTCGGTTAGTTTATTTTTACCACTTTTGGGTCCCATGGACCCTGGCGGACCCTAAATAACTTAATGTATCTCTATCTAAAATAGCTTAGTTCCCCAACAGTGAAAAAATTTTCAAAATCGGTCGGTTAGTTTATTTTTGACACTTTTGGATCCCATGGACCCTGGCAGACCTTACATAACGTAATCTATATTTATCTAAAATAGTTTAGCTCTGTAACAGTGAAAAAATTTTCAAAATAGGTCAGTTAGTTTATTTTTGACACTTTTGGGTTCTGTGGACCTTGGTGGACCTTACATAACGTAATTTATATTTATCTAAAATAGTTTAGCTCTGTAAGAGTGAAAAAATTTTCAAAATCGGTCAGTTAGTTTACTTTTGACACTTCTGGATCCTATGGACCCTGGCAGACCTTACATAACGGAATCTATATTTATCTAAAACAGTTTAGCTCTGTAACAGTGAAAAAATTTTCAAAATCGGTCAGTTAGTTTATTTTTGACACTTTTGGGTCCTGTGGACCCTGGCGGACCTTACATAATGTATTCTAAATCTATCTAAAATAGTTTAGCTCTGTAACAGTGAAGAAATTTTTAAAATTGGCCGTTTTTATTTTTTACAATTATGGGATCAGTAAATCCTGGCGAAACTCATACAAGTCTAGTACTCTAACAGTAAGAAAAGGGTTCTAAGGATCTCATATAACTTATGGCAGTCCGTAAGCTTCTTGCGGACATCATTTAATTAATTAATTCAAATACTTTAACTTACTAACTGTGAAAAAATTTTTAAAATCGATTGGTTAATTAATTTCTGGCCTTTTTAGGTCCCGAAAACCTTGACCTCACATAAAATACCTTAAATCCATTTGAAATGGTTTAATTTTTTAACATTATTAATTATTAGTGAAAAAATTTTCAAAATCGATTCAAAATACTTTTCCGTGCATACATATGTACATCGTACATATTTTGTTTTGTTTCATATTTAATATTATTATATCATAACATAATCTTCAATTTCTTGTTTACTTAAAAATTCAATAAAAAAAAAAAAATTCTTCATTACATTAGCTTAGAAAATCTGTTTAATTTACATTTTTCAACATGAGATAGAACCATGCTAATTATAATGCAATAAATGAGAAACAAAACTCTATACATGTATGTGTGTTATAACACATGTATGTGAATAGACTTCACTTGTTCTCACAAAATGCTTTAATAAAAAAGTGAAATATTTTTATACTTCATAAAGAACTGAGATATAAATATAAATTACTTATTAGACTAACAAAGAAAGAAAACTAATAATATAATGGTGAAAATTTACATTTTCTCGAAAAATACTTAAAATAGAAAGAAAATTATAAGAATATTTTCTTCATAATTTTTTTTTCCTTTTCAACGATGTAAAAATCGAACTGTCTTATGATAGGATCGAATGATAAAAAATGGCCAGAAAACCTACTTCTGGGCATCCGACGTGTCTGGCTAACGAACTTAGCCAAGCCAATTCAGAATCCATTCCGCACAGAAAATTTCATAAGCGTTAGACGTTTCGTTCGAGAGTTATCGTGGGAACACATAAATATATATATATATATATATATATATATATATATATATATATATATATATATATATATATATATATATATATATATATATATGTATATATATATATATATATATATATATATATATATATATAAATTTTAGTGAATATCATTTTCGTATTCTAGGGACCTCAAAACACATTTCTGTTATGATCCCGGGCTTAGGTCCCGTCATGACACCTACTGTAATAGCGTATTTCCAGTTTCACTTTTGGAAATTCGCTAAAAAGAAATGTCAGTGTTAAAACAATAATAAAAATATCGTAAAAAGATGTTCTGTTCTTAGTAAACATGCAACTCATTTTTAAATTACCATCAATGTATTTTATAATTAAAGTTAACGGGCTTAAGATGGACTTAATCTACACTTTAAAAACGGGTGTATTTTTCTCAGAATCATATTTCTTTTGACAGTTAACAAACTAAGGTTTGCAAGGTCCGTATAAAGCTATTAAATTTAAATATATTATTAGTTACTCAGTTAGTGGAATAACAAACTAGAATTTTGATTCAAAATTTAAATTTGACAAAATGACAAAATCAGTTTTAGGACGACACGTCCTGTATTATCAGTCAGTATTTGTATCATTCATTCCGGGCTTCTTTCAAACTTCTTTCAAATAGCGAACTTGATAGCAGCCTTGGTGTTTTTGGTGTACAAAGCGTTGTCTTGGTGGAGGCAAGGATGACACAGTTATCTATAAACACTTGACCGGTTTACTTTTATTGTGTAATATGGTTTTATGGCTTGGATTGTTCGCTGTAACAGCATGATTTTGGCGTTCGCTTAAACAGTTCGCTGAAACAACATAAGCGAAACTTTTAAATAAAAGTTTAAATTAAAAACATTTTCTAACTAGTATATATAGCTATTTCATATCTTTTAGTCACATTTATAATAATTGTTTAATTAAGACTTCATTATATTAATGTTTAAGTATAATATCCTCACGTCTAATAATAATCTTTCTCAGACTATTTATTTGTCGGCAATGCTCGTACATTATTTTGTATTACTCATGCGGGAGAAGTACTAGCTTGGCGCACACATTTTTGTACGCAAAATAGCTGTTTGCCCACTGTACTCTTCCCAGATACTTTTTGCGTACGGAAAGTATACTTTCCGCACACAAATTGACAGTAAAACTCGCAAAATTTAATGAAAACACGCAAAGCCGCCTCTTGATTTTTAATTTCGTAAATACTTCATAATTATTTCTATAGAAACCACTAACAAAATATTTTGGACAATATTTAATTCAAAAAAAAAAAAAAAAAAAAAAAAAATAGACAAACACTCAAAAACATTATTTTAAAAAGGATTAAAAATAGTAATAATAATGGAAAAAGGTATGTGAAATTCGTAATAAAAAAAAAGTATATGCAACTCGTGCGGGATTGTCGATTGCCCACTGGAGCGAATGAGCGCACACACTACGATCGTGCGCTCAACTTCGCTCTCGTCGGCAAATGACAACTTCCTGCACTTATTGCATAATATACTATTTTACCACGACTAAACCGTTTTTACTGCTGCGATGCGACAGTAAATTCAAAAAATTAAGGAATAATATTTTCTAGATCCGTCAACAGATCAACTAAATGGTACACCATTATATCATATACCTGAGTGATATACCTATTGCCAGCTTAACTATATAATTATCCGTATTAGTCCGACTGGTTAACACAGAAAGTGAGCTAAGATTCGGGTATAAAACTGAAACCGGAAAGTCATATTTACTATAATGCATGCACATACAAAGTTTGCAAGTTAAATAAAAAAAATGAATACTCCTTTTTAAGCACGTCATCTTAGTACGTCACGCCACTGCATACTTATTCGGAATCCTAATATAAACACAATATATTATGTATGCAAATACATAATATATGTGTCACATGTAATGAAGTAGCAAGGTCGTGTCACAGCTTTTTGATATATGTACACAACTTACAAGTATTCAAAATTATAATTTTCTGTAAACTTCACACAAAATTTCATACATAAATACATACAATATTTATCGTATTCTAAAATTAAATTGTAAGTGATATCATTTTCTTTATATGTTGGCACTTCAGCCGACAAACACACAGACAGACAAACTTAGAGACTATTTATTTAAAAAGAAAAATGGATTTGGGAAAGTTTATTTGACAAAATTATAAATGAATTGCGGTTAAATCTGCATACGATAACTTAATATATACGTACGATAAAAAGCGACAGAAAAAATGTGTGATTAAGGGGGCCCACTAGTGTGACATTTTGAAAAAATTGAAAAAATTCTTTTTACATGTTTCGATAGTCTATACCTTTAAAAATAACATACTAAAATTTCAAGTGCATATCTCAAATAGTTTTTGAGTTGCAGCCATCCGAAGAGCGGATTTTGATTTTTATTGTTAACTTTGAGGTATTGAGAAATGTATGAAGGTTGATAGTTCGGGAGTTTCTGGACGTGACTGCCAGTCGCATGTTGTGGGGAAGCTAGACCCTGACACCTAGACCTTTAGTAAAAGAAAGAAGCTAGACCTTTAGTAAAAATTCTCAATGATTAAAACTAAAAGGTAAAGTAGAAAAATTCTACATTTTTCAAATTTGCTGCAGTTATAACTCGAAGACAAATCATCCGATCGATTTGATTCTTATATCGGCTTCTTTTGTATATGTTTCTTCGTGCCATGAACCTCCAGTTTTCCGATCGAATAAAAAATGTAATTTTTACAGACCAAAAATCATCAAATTTTCGCGCAAAATTTGAAACTTTTTTTTAAAAACTCCTCCATTTTGTTAAATTTCAACTTTATTTTTTCGATTGAGGTTTATGGCTCGGGCAATACCTTCTAGTTTAATAGGCTTTTTAGTTTTTTTGATTTCAGTCACTGTGAAGGTCGCTATCACTGCAGCAGTGGGGGACCTTTTTTTTGGAGCCTTGGAAGATGGCAAATAATTCACAGAATTTGCAATTTTTTGAGCCAAAATTTTTATCATGAATTTATTATATATCAACAAATATATCCTGAAAATATTAAAACATTCCATATAGCAGTTTTCTTTAAAAGAATTTCCAAAAATCACCTTTTTTCAGGCGGTCACACAAGTGGTCCCCCTTAATCTACGTACGATAAAAAGCGACAGAAAAAATATGTGATTAATTTTTGAAAAGAGAAAAAAACATCATAAAAAGGGAATATACGTATTTTTGTTTTATGATGTAAAAAAAAATTTAAATGGTATCTTTAATAAATGCTTTTAAACAAACTATTTTTTTTAATGGTTGGAAATAAAAGTTTCCATTCTAAAACAAGATGTCTTGATTGTCTTCGGTCTATTAGTTGAAACTGTTGAAAATCTTCTCTTTGGCTCTGATAATGGTATCATTTAAAACGATAATGGTTTTGTGTTTGTAACGTTTAAAATGTAATTTATAAAATTCTTTCAATGTTCGAGTAGTTTCAGAATATAGTTGTACCTTTTTTTAGAATTTTCTTTCTGTTCACTATGAAAGTAAGGCCGGGCGCATACATTTTCTTTCTAATCGGTCCGGGCGTCCGGTTCGGATACCTGACGGTACAAATATCATATTAACTGTACTTAAATGCACACTTTTCTTATTCCTCCCAGTCGGAATGCAACCGGTTAGTGTCATCGTTGAGAAAGGAACTAGAAGAGATGCTCTTTCTTCGGGGCGAGGCGATTAGAAAGAAGTAAGATTAATATATATATATATATATATATATATATATATATATATATATATATATATATATATATATATATATATATATATATATATATATATATGTATATAAGACTAATATATTAAGACTTAAGACTTTATATATATATAGTTCCCGTATATAATAATACGTCATCCTCCATCTTGTTTTATAAAATTGACACAATTTCAAGAAGATTTTAAATAGATCAGTGTTCTTACCCGTCTGTTTTCTGATAGAGGACATTCGAGCCCAAAAACTGAATTAAACAAACAATTTAACACTCATAAAAATGGAATTTTTATATATTTGGGTTGGAAGCTATTGCTATCATAAACATAAATACTTTTTATTGTAATATCAATCAACATATTTCTGTTTCTGTTACCTATTTCTAATAAAAAATAAAAATTTAAATTGCTATTTACTAGTGTAATAAAAAACATACGACGTAGCTCTAAGTGAAATTTTCTAAAGTGAGTCTGACGTCATTAACAAATGAAACAAACTTAGCCGTGCAATTTTATATTATCATAATTACTCTAATAATATAAGAATTCGTAATAAAATTTAATTAAAATATAGAAAATAAAGTTACATTTCACCTAGGATTATTTTACATCATCTATAACGCAAATATTTACTTTGCTACAAATAAAATGAAACTATTAAAATTATTCAAAACTGAAATTTAACAATTCCTTGAATTTTTGATTTTATTAGTATTTAAATCACGAAAAAATGAAAACTATCATGTTTATTAATAAAGTATTATATACCTCAATCCGGGAAATTTTCGTTGAAAATATGAAAACGATATTTTTTTCCAAAAAATAGTTTTCCACAAACCATTAAATACAAAACAAACATAACAGGATTTCATTATTGTGATGATAAAGTTAAAATTCAATTAACCAAAATAATACAACAAATTAGCGTCACAATTAAACTATTTAATCGTATATAATAATTTTGTATTATTGAAACTTAATACTTACAATACGGTATGTTACAGTATCAAATAATAATAATTATTGCCAAATTTGCTTACGACTACTTCTTATAATTTCAGTGGAATAATGTGGTATTTTCGTGTAATTTTACAGACTCAAATACGTACAGCATCAGCCAAAATCCAAAAAGATTATTATTTTGCTCAAAAATGAGTAACGTTTTTAACGTGGTTCGCCGACAAGAGTATCGTAAAGATTAAGGAATGATTTTCGAATATGTTATTTTTGGAATATTTGAGGCAAATAATATTGAAATTTGAAACAATCCGGATACATAGTAAGACAAAAGTTTGAAAAAAATATATATTTTTAACATATAACTAATGAAGGAATCCCCAAAAAATAACAAAGGACTAACACTTAATAGATATCAAATAATGGAAAGATAACTTTGGGAACATTTAAAGAATAAAATTAACAAATTCTGACGTATACTGTTTTAATAATTTAAATTTAAAAACTGAAAAATGGATTGAACTTGGTGGCAACATTCTGAATTTTAGTTAAACGTATATTTCTTACACGACATCTAAAACAAATAAATAAATAATTTAAAAAAAAAATTAAATAACAATAAACGACAGGAAATAAATTTCAAAAACAAAAATTTCACAAAACGAATTTTAATTTGCGACAATAGTTGATACACATTTTTGGGATTTAGTAGTTTTTTACCCTAAAGCGATTTGGATTCAAGTGCCCCCTTTGAAAAGCTCAATTTTCTCTAAAAATGTAGCTAAATAACAAAAAAATGTCATTTCTGATTTTCTAGCTTCCTTTTTTTTGTAAAATAATGAAGTAGTCCCAAGAACTTTTCAACAAAAAATTACTTTCCTTTCTTGCGTCCTTATTTGTCGAGTGCCTTCCAACGACTCCCCTTATCTGTTCTATTTTAGTTACACAACGTTTTTGACCAAATATTACAAGAATTTTCAAAGGGATCTTCAAATGATGGGTAAAATCATTATAAAATTTTTCCCTTATAAAAATTTAAAGCATTAAAAAAAATCTTTCATTTTTTAATTTTTTAAAATTTTTACCTACAGTTTGGAAATTTTCATAGCATACTTGGTACATGAAATTACCAAATAAGATATGTAGTAATTGTTAGGTTATCGATATTATAATAAAATCTTAGTTAATAAAGTCTTAATAAAATTATAATTATTATTATTATACTTATTATTATTATCATTATTATTATTATTTTTTTTTTTTCTTTTGATTAAAATTGGGGTACTGCTGCCGGTGGATGGCGCGGTCAGCAGCACCCGACGGCATCGCCAACTAAGGTCATGCGCCGCCGAAACGAGAAATATAAATAAAAACAACACGTAAAGACAGGGACACATAAATGCACTAGACAATGGACAAACATACACATAATAAAATTCACCGATGAGCCCTGCCATCCCAGGGTTTCATAACGAGCGGACAGTCCTTGGTGGCGGTACGCTAAGTACTAGCCAGAACGTCCGGTCACCAAGAACTGAAAACCAACGATGAAACTCCGAGGTGTAAAGGGCCTCGGACTGGAGAATATTGAGTAAAATATCACAGATAACAACATCACAATAATATCACAAGGAAAAAAAATATAAGAGGAAAATCTTATTACGTCACTGGGGAGCCACAGGTCAACCAGTGCCGCAATAAGTAGTTAAAAAAAACAAAACCGCTGAAGGGCTACAACAGCAAGCCCACAGCGGCACAATAAAATATCACAGATAAGAATAAAAAAAAATGATGTACTACCTCGGGTGGAAAAGGCCCTCAGTGGTACATCGTTAAAACAAAACGGATTAAAAACAATCTTATTAAAAAATAAAAACAACAATATCACAGATTTCAAAAATTTCTTCCTCTGTGACACGATTCCGCTCCCCATAGTCTCAACAATTCCGAAATGGCTTCGTCAACACCTAGGAAATCACACATGTAGGGACAGTGACATCTGATTACTGAGCAACATTTACTGTTCTGTCAGATAACTGATTACTGGGTACATGTGCCGTTCTGTCAGATGTCGGGGTCAACCTACACGGGAGACCGGTACGATGACTAGGCCACGTTCGTCCGAGTCGAGGCTACAGAGAATGGGACAATGCCACAGAGTATCACAAAGTCAACATCTGACCTGTGTTCGTATCACTTCGACGGGGCGGAAGCCGCCATATCAACGCCCACGAACGCATCCGTACGAGGGACGACGACGTCTCCTTACTGGGCGAGCTCGCTCAAGCTGTTCGAGCAGACGTCGACTCGTACGTGTGGTCGATGAGAACGAGTGCGTCAGGAGCCGCATTCCTACCCACCGAAATGACAAGAACAAGTCAGGGAAATATCACAGCAACAAAAAATTAAAATAATACCAACGAAGGTGTGAAAACCCTGTTGGCATAACAAATATCACAGATACAACATAATCACAGATCAGCAAAACCAGAAATCACAGATAAAATATCACGCTTTTCGACTCGTCTGACGCGATTCACGAACAAACGCAAACATGCCCATACCAGCTACTACATTCCCATCCGTCAGTCATTGAGTATATGTCAGCCCCAATTCGCAACAAAACATAATCTGTACGTTCGGTGAAGTTTCGCTCAATACGGGAATGCTACACTGTCGATCCTTCGACATTCATCTTTGTCGAAAATTTTGATCCGGCACCTTTTGTGAAAACAGTGGTACCTCGAGAGGGAAAGGTGCCGATCTTGGGTAGTCAGAGGCTAATGGAATCCGAAGATTACTGTATTGCGCATAAACTACCCCTGAAACCCTTAGCCTCCTTGACACCAATAGGGGATAAATATCCCTCACGGGTGCCAAGGGCAGCTGCTATAGGTGTCCTCACCACCATTATTATTATTATTATTATTATTATTATTTTTTTTTTTTTTTTTTTATGGGGTACTGCTGCCGGTGGATGGCGCGGTCAGCAGCACCCGGCGGCATCGCCTACTAAGGGCATGCGCCGCCAAACATGAGAGAAATAAAAACACGTAAAGACAGGAACACATAAATGCAATAGACAACGGACAACCATACACAAATAAAAAATCCAGCGATGAGCCCTGCCATCCCGGGGCTTAAAAAAAGAGTGGACAGCCCTTGGTGACGGTACGATAAGTACTAGACGAAGCGTCCGGTCACCAAGGACTGAAAACCAACGATGAAACTCCCCCCGAGGTTTAGAGGACCTCGGGGTGGAGGAAACCGACTAGAAAATAAAACACTCAAGGCTGCTATCAAAAATTATCACTGGTAATATCACGATGAATTCTTATTACGTCACTGGGGAGCCGCAGGCCGACCAGTGACGTAATAAGTGGTTAAAAAACATAACAATGAATAAAAAGACGGCACAAGACAGAAACTGAATTAAAAACGAAAAAGTGTTTTGATAACTTGTTTAAAAAGGCACAACAACAAATATCACAGATCCTATGAAAATTTGCTCAGCGGCACAATCCCGGTCCACATGACTCCAACAATTTCTAAACGACCACGTCGACGCCTACGAACTCGCCGTGTAAGGAACAAATGACGTCTGCCTACTGAGTGAGCTACTTACAACCGTTCAGTCAGACGTCGGGGTTCGACCTACACGGGAGAACCGATACATCGACCGGGCCATGTTCGTCCGAGTTGAGGTCATGGGAAGCGGTAAAGCGCCGCGGAGTATCACAAGAAGACTTGCTTTCTTGTTCTTGCTGTTCCAACGGGATGGAAGCGGTCGCATAGACCCCCACGAACGCATCCATACGAGGAACAACCGACGTTACTGCTTACTTGGTGAGCTCGCTCGAACCGTTCAGACAGGCGTCGCTCGTACAGGAGAACGAGTTGGTCAAGTACCACATTCCCACCCGTCGAAACCGCAAAAACAAGATCCATGCAACAAAACGACTAGAAAAAAAAACAAAAAAAACAAAACAACAACAATAAGTTAAAACAATACCACTGGAATATACAAAAACTCCAGTGGCATAACAAAATATCTCACTATAGCTATCACAGTTAGCAGAAAAAACAAAATCACAGTGACTATCACACTTCTGACCAGTCTGAAGCGATTCACGAACAAACGCAAACATGCCCATACCAGCTAATACATTCCCATTCGTCAGTCGAGTATATGTCAGCCCCAATTAGCAACAACACGCAATCTGTACGGTCGGTGATGGTTCGCAAAATACGGGGATGTTAGTCTGTCGATCCTACGACATTCATTCTTGTCGAAAATTTTGATCCGGCATCTTTTGTGAAAACAGTGGTACCTCGAGAAGGAAAGGTGCCGATCTTGGGTAGTCAGAGGCTAATGGAATCCGAAGATTACTGTATTGCGCATAAACTATCCCTGGAACCCTTAGCCTCCTTGACACCAATGGGGGATAAATATCCCTCACGGGTGCCAAGGGCAGCTGCTATAGGTGTCCTCACCACCATTATTAATATTATTATTATTATTATTATTATTATTATTATTATTATTATTATTATTATTATTATTATTATTATTATTATTATTATTATTATTATTATTATTATTACTATCATTATTATTATTAGAAATCTCCTACTTACGTATTTCTGCAATCCCATTCTAATTAATTAGTTTAATTTCCAGTAAAATTCTATGTGAACTAAAGTATATACATTTAATAGAAATCTAGGTACAAATTGACAAGAATAATTATGTCTCGGAAGAAAAGCAAAATCGCAGTAAACATAGCACACGCTTCGAGTATAATGGCTTAACTCGGCCCGGATGAATTTTTGTGAAATATTGTATTTTTGGACCAGTTTTTGGCAATTCTAGTGTTCTTTTGTAATTTGACATTTTAGTAGATCACCCAAGTCTAAAATTTCCTATTTAGTAGCTCATTCTTAATCTTCTATAAGCTCCTCATTCACTTCTTAAAAATTTTGTTTGAAGTTATTATCGCATATTTTTAGAAAGTGCAGTATTCAATAATTTGTAAAAATAAATAATAAAAAAAAGTCGGTATGACAAACCGCTGCCTCGCATGCGTTTTCTTCTTAAATTTAGAAAGTTTTTTATGTACTTTATATGATAACCTAGGAGTCCAAAGAAAGGGACGACCAAGATCTTGTCTGGGTCCAGTTTGATACCCTCACGGAATATAATATGTCCTAAGAAATAATTTCGCGCCTGAGGAACTCGCCCTTATACAAATCATTTTTTTATTTGGTTGAATATATGTATTACAGTCGAATACCCGTTATAAGACTGCCCCTTATGAGAGTATTGCCCTCAATCAGCAGTTGAAATTTCACCCACTTAATCACTTTTTCAAGTTTTTTGCGTTACCACTCCTTATAAGATTATGGAACTATTAAAATTATAAACTAATTGCAAGTATAAGAGTGCAACATTGAAATAAAATAGTCTTATAAGGAGTAGACGAGCGACAAAATTAAGCGCGCGATAGTTAGGGCGCAAAAAGTTCAGAGGAAAGTTTCCCTTACGTCCCCTAGACTAGTCTTATAACGGGCATTCGACTCTAATTAACCCGTTTCATCTGCACATAATTTTGAAACAGTATTATTCTTATTAAAATAGGCAGCAAATATATATATATATATATATATATATATATATATATATATATATATATATATATATATATATATTCTGTCTATATATAGTAAATGTATAATACTCTTTCGAATAGTATAAAACAATACTACTGCTGATGCTTGTTCACGGTACACACAGGCGGATTTTCCAGATTTCTTGGCCAAAACCTATTAATTGATTTTAAAAGTTTAAAAAGCTGAAGGAATCAAATAAAACTTCGTTAACTTATACTAAAGCTTTATTTAACTGTCATTCACAACTTTGTAACACTTCTGACTAATAAATGAACTAATAAACTTCTTATATATCTAATAAATATTGCAATTCTTTTGGCTATTCATTCAATTTAGAATCTTTTTTATAATATTTTCTTGAAATATCTGTTATATAAAAATTTGATGTACTAAAATGTTATTAAACACATATTTGTTTCTTTTAGCGGAAAACTACTTTTATTGATAATCAAATATAAATTCCGATAATAATTTTTTTGATCTGTCTGTTAAATCACCCTCAGCAGCGAAAAAAGTTTGAATTACAGTCTCTGTAATATTCAACTACTTATTGACGACATATGACGCGATTCTCTGAAGACCTCAGAAACCTAAGGATAAAGAAAAAAATATTTTAAAAAAATTTTCGTGTTTTTTAATTATAATTGTTAAATATCTATTAAGAATCAGAGTAGCACATATTAGCAAGTACATTTATCATAGCTGTTACCCTAAGATGTCTTACTTTATTATAATCTTTACAAAGTCGTCCGATTCTAATGAATTTATAACTTTATAGTTTAATAAAATCAATAATTACCTGAAACTTACGCTATAAATTAGTTTTGCTCTGTTTTTTTTACAAACAAATAAAAAAAATACAAATCCATTTTAAATACACAGATACACACCCCTAGGTTCAAAATCCACGATGAAAGTTACACCGAAAACTTTTGAAACACGACAATTTTTTTTTTTTTGATAAGCTCAATTTTATACCGTTTTTACTTGTTGTTTATGAGGCGATACTTTGTAATAGTAGATAACAGTTAAAAAATTCGTTTAAAATTTTACATGAGCTGTCATTCGATTCAAGGAACCAATAAGATTTAAAAAATTAAGTTACTTGACCAATATGGCTGACTTCATATATTGGAGTTTTGGCCAGAAATATTTGAAAATCCGCCTGTGTGCGGTAGTTCAATAAGTGTATTACAAAGTTTAACAATACATTAATTAGTATGTAAATTTTATTAGTAATTATTTTATTATGTTATAAATCTGTGTGCTTTGAATAAAATGACGACGTGAGAGTTGATTTAGCAACGAAGAGTAGCGAGTGACGCTAGTCATTGTAAATTTGATGAATGCATCTGTTAGCTAGTATTTTTTTTTTCTTTTCTATTTTAATTGCTGTGTAAATTATAACAGAAGATACAGGATTATGTAACTAAAATATTTTTTTTATTATGTCCGAGGGGTCGGGCCTTGAAAAGTGAGTGCTAGGTCAAGATTCGTTACCGTGGAAAATGTATATTCTACTTTCGAAAAAAGAAATTAAAGATATTTCGATTCCGTTCTGAGGCAACCTGAAGCAGCATTACCTTTTATGAATAATTGAATCTTTTCTGTGCTGCGGAACTTTCATGAACAACTTTCCCAGATGACAAAACTTTTTGATATGAGATTTCTCAACGAAGCCAAAATTATGAAAAGTTTGTAACGATTTCTTAAGAATTAAATTAAATTTGTGTTAAAACTTTTGAATAACGGCCGATAGTCCAGTGCCGCCAATTGCAGTGAAATGTGCTATTTAAAGTCACATTCATAAGGCTCATACCTAAAAGATAAAAACTAGTTTTAAATTCATAAAAATTGGTGAAGAAGGCAGTGGATTAAATTAGAATTTTGATGTAGTAAATTTATGCGAACACAGATACATCAAAATTCTAATTTAATCCACTGCCCTTCACCCATTTTTATGAATTTAAAATTATTTTTTATTTTATGTTTTAGGTAGGTATGAGCTTTATGATTATGTGACTTTAAATAGCATAATTCGATTATAATCGAATTCCACGAGTTGTGCTGTGTTGTGCTGAAGATTTATCATTAAAAAGTAGAAATCAAAAACCAAAAAGTTTTTTATTTGTTTTGTTTTGTTTTTGAGATGCCATTTACGGCAAAACACGGCACATACGTAGCAGTATAACGTAGCACAACTAAAAAATTTAAAATTCAAAAAGTGTGGGGCTGTTCAAGGCTTTGTTTTTGATTTTTCTTCTCAAGTACTGACAGGTAACAGGTGACACAATTGATATTAGAATTATGATTGATTCAACAGTAGTCTTTCTTTAGTGGTCCTACTTGCTTAATTTTGGTGAAAATGCAAAGGATAATTTAGAAAACCAATAATTTCGTTTCAGTTTCATTATTCTAACATTCTATTTACAGGTCATGAACCGCATGACTATCTTTCTATATCTTTTTAAATATTTTAATATAAGTCTACTAAGCTAAGCAAACTTATCCGCGTTTCAAAAGTGATAAGAAATGGGTTATAGGACGAATTGTTTCAAAGGCGGATGATCATGAACATTGTTTTTAGAGTTTCAAGTTTGTGTTAATTAATATCAATTTAGTACATACTCAAAAACTAGCTGTTACCAAACTTATCGTCAATCGGTCTCTGGTGAAAAATTTGTACGCTATCTTTATCACGCACGAAAAACGCTGTAGATAGTATTTATCGCCCTAAAACTCTTTCATAACTCTCGTTTATTTCGTGCTGATAAAAATTCTTTTCACAACACAACATGAGGCAACAAAAAAAATACATTTTAAATTGTTTGATATTATTTTGCTAAAGAGCACATAAAATTTTTCGCTGTCCCGTTCCCGGCATCTCCAAAGTCACATTTACGACTTAACAACATGAGAATATATGACAATCATAAACATATTTTTTTGTTACTTGTCTTTTCAGATAACAGAAAAAAATGTAACAAAACACTCACTTTCATACGGCGGCTCCTACACGGGGAGCGAAATGTCGTACTCTTATTTCACTTGTGCCAACCAGACCAGGGTGACCTGACACTGTAGACCCCACACGAGCTGGGTGTTCGTTGTTGTTAAATAATGAATTTTGCTGGTTCTCTTTATCAGTAATGTACAGTCGAGGTCAAAAGAATTTGTACAATAACACTAGTGATACGCATTAGAAAATTATATGTACTGCTATCAGAGTTAACCGTAGATAAATGGAGTTATCTTTGTCTTTGAAAAATAAAAACAGGACAAAACAAATAGGACAAAAAGATGAGAAAATGAGAAAAATTTCTAAAAAAAAAATAAGATGACTGGGGAATTATTGTGTTTAAGAGTGGAATATTCTGATGAAACATAGCCTTAAATTTAATATACAATGCAAAGATGCTGTTAAAAGGATCACATTCTACTTAAAATAACTTGATGTCAAATTCCAATTATACTATTAATTATAAATATCTAAAATCAAAATCTAATCACTTCAAAATATCCAAACCTTTGGGCCTTGGATGAGTTTTTCAGCTAGACACGACCAATGCCCCTATCCCTAATAAAATTGAATTTCTCGAATTTTTTGGCGGGGCGGAGGGAATTTTGACAAAGTGCAACAAAAATTACATAAAATACGTTTTTGAACCATTATCCGATAACATTTTTCTGATCGGAAATTCGCTATGTTACGAAGGATTACTGTGACAGGGATATATATATTTTTAATTCTACGTACTGAAATCTATAAGTATCACTTGAAGGGTACACGGGAAAAACGATCGTTGTCACAAAAAGTAAATTTTTCAGGGGAACATTTTTAAACTTTAAAGACTTGAGCCGAATGTTTGCATTTTATTTTTATTTTAAAATTAACTAAATTTTATTAAGATTCTATAACTATAATACTAAACTTGTATCAGCACCAATACTGATTAAACCTGGTGTAGAAAAAACTGCATGGACTCTGATCATTACTCCCTTGCAACTTGGGACAATTTAAACAAAAAATCTGTATGTTTAATATAACTTTATTTACATGGGTTATTTTTATATAACTAATGCCTTAAAATATTCCGTTTACAATAATAAGAAATGAAGTTCATGTTCAAAAATGATCGTTTCCACGTTGAAACTGTGGACTATGATCGTTCTTCCCCTGCATATCGTTTTCATATTCGCTTCCACAACGGGCTATGTTCGATTTTCACGTGTAATGTTAGCATGAGGTAAATATTCTTCATACTGCCAACATAACTGCATGGATTTTGGCATTTTTTATTTTTTGTGACTATGATCGTTTTTACCCTGTACCCTTCACTTGTTTTTACACTCTCATCTTTTAGAAAATTTTATTTAGTATATATAGATCATTCATAAACCCATATTTATTTTTTACCTTCACTGTATATCTCTGATACTTTGTCATCTGTTGTCTTAAATAATTGAGTATTTTATATAGTTAAGAAAGGCAAAAGGGAAAAAAATTCATATTACGTATGACGTATATTACGTATGACGTCAAAAAATAACGCCGCATATTAAATCAAGTAATTAATTACATTATAATTTTACAGCTAATTAAATTATTAATTATTCTACATTAATTAATTATACTCGAGCACTCGTAACACTTTTAATTACTCAAATTAATTTTTTTACGCCCTCATACTATTACAAGAGAATCCATAAAAAGTACACTATTGAATAAAAAAAAAAAAACTTGAACACCGCAATAAAATTGAATTATGTTTTTGTTTCAGCTTTTACGAACGCGATCAAAGAAATCATAAAAACGAATGACGTATTATTGAACGAAAAATCGGAAATCGGGAATAACGAAATTGCACAAAATTCAAGTGACGTGGATACGACGATATATCCGTACACGTCAACCACACCGTCGGGGCCGTATTTTGACGAGAGTGTACACCAAAACATATCGATAAGTGCTCTGTTGGGCAAAACGGCATATCTCACGTGTAAAGTGAACAATTTGGGTAATAAAACGGTAAGTGGTGGCATCCTATTCTCTGTAACACAAATAATGAAAATTTAAAATAAAATTTAAACTGTTGTAGTGTTGTACAAGTCATATCTACGTAGTGCGGTCCATAAGTTCTTAGCCTCACATAGTTAGAGGAGAGCGGGGCTATACCGTACACTTAAGGAGAGCTGTTATTGCTCAGCTAATATCGAGTATAAGATTATAAGAAAATAGGCAATATATAATTTGGACCATTGGCTATTGATTCCACACAAAGAAATTTGAATTATTCCACTGTTTACATATTTAAATTTAATTACAAAAAAAGCGTATCCGTACGAAAAAGCCCCGGGGGTCGGGGCTATCCCGTACGGTAGGAGGGGCTATACCGTACAGTAAAAAAATCATCTTATTAAGGAAGTAAATAACAGTAATGCAATAAATTATTGTACAAAACACATTTTATTACTTATTGTCGACTCAACTAAGAAACATCATAACGTAACTTGTAAAAGTGTTAGGTTAACTTTTATAAAAAAAAGTGATATAGTTTATAGAAGGAAAGTATTTTATTTAAAGTTTATACATTTAAACATAAATCACAAATAAAGTTATCTGCGGACTCGACAGCACTAAAACTATAATGTTTATGGTATTTCCTGCATCAACTACAATCTATTAATGTTGCCATATTAAACCATTTGGTGCTAATTCGTACACTTCTGTATGGTTTGGCCCCATCCTGTACCTCGTGGGAGTTTCATAACTTAACCTCAAATTCCGTCGCCTAACTAGTCATCACTAGTTATCAAGAAAGAGCTTAAGAAAAGTAGTTTCTTATGATCTTATAGCTACTAGCCTATAAGTAAAGGTTTTCCACCTAACTCTTATTTGACAATACCCCAAAATTATAAGAGAAATAATAAAACAAGTTTTTTCACCGTCACATTGGCATTTATACGCACAGCGGAACGAACTCAATCCTGTGATTTTCCGCGGTCAGGCGCTAGGTTGCGACACCGTTTGGACTTGTCTAGCTTAAAGTCTAGGCACGAAAAATAGGTGTACGGTTTAGCCTCGCTGTACGGTATAGCCCCGCTCTCCCCTAATAGAGGATAATCTAAAATATTTAATCTTTATAATGTCGATACAAGTCTAATGATATACTGTGTATCGCGGAAAAAAATTAAATAAAAGATTTGTAATGATACTTTAAATCACACTAATCAACTGATTTTTTTTTTTTTTTTTTGAAATCGTACTATCAACTGATATTAAAAATCAAAGCCAGCCATAAGCAAACATGCGTACATTTTCGAGCCTGATAATCTATAACAGTTCGATATAATATCGAACCAAAAACTGCCAACTGTAAATATAATTTTCACTACATGCCAAAGGGCTGTCACTTTTTGTAACATGTGTTGAGTTTCAACTTATTCCGATAGCAATTTTATTGTTGAGAGTACTTTAAACATTTTGTACACGGAGAGAAAATTCATAGAAAAATTACTATGCTCAGCACTACAATCGACGTGTAAAAGGCGAACATATTCAATTTTGTACGGTAAAAATATAAAAATTATAATTAATCATAGAAAATTTAAAGGAAATAGTAGAAAGAAAGAAAGAGAAGGTATCAACGCTGTCACATAGCGAGGCAGGCTGCAGAAAGTATCGACACAATCATACATGAAGGTCACATAGCCAGGCTGGTGTGGCAAGTAACATAGCCAATCTGGTCACTGCTGGTGTGGTGTCGGGTGCAAACAGTATTCATTAGAATGTCTTATAGGACGGTCACCGTTTAATTCATCATTTTGTTACTTCACTATATTCAGTATTAGAATATATTGTTGCCAATCATTTTGTATGCATCATAAAGAATCAAAGGTCGGAAAAGATCGATTGTTCCTCAGTGCGTACAGCCCAAGCAACATAAGGTTGCGGGTCAGAGGCGCAAATGAAAGAGTACGACAACAAGAATTAAACTATAACATATATGCATAAGAGTGTGATCGAAGTTGTGTTAGCACATTAAATTTTACCATGCTAGCACAACAATTTTTATGAAGCCATGACTAATACTTTTTACGTTTCAATTTAATAATATTTACATGATCGTAAAATAGTTTTCACTTTGGTCGTCGATCGCGCCCGCATTATAAGAGAGCATGGTAATTTTTCTGAAATTTTATCTACAAAAATTATATGCTTTTCCTCTCCGTGTAGTCGAGTGATTTTTGAAAATGTCCAAAATTGAGTATCGTGCAGTTATTAAGTTTTTAACTAAAGAAGGTCTAACGCTAACGCAGGTAAAAGGAAGAATGACTGTCGTGTACACTGATTCTTGCCCATTTTATGGAACAATAATGCAACAACAAGATTGGTCAATGATGAAAAAAAAACAAGCTGTTTACGACCATGTCAACAGTAAAGATTCGGCATATTTTTATAACGACATAGAAGCCTTAATTAAATGTGAAAACTGTATTGCAATATAGGGAGACTATATTTAAAAATTATAGGATCTAAGTACTTTTTTATTTGCACCTATCCTTGTATGTTAGGCTAAGAACTTTTGGACCGCACTATGTATATCAAATAATATATTAATATAATGAACAATGAAAAACATAAGTTTGCTCAACTTAAGCGGGTTCTACATGATGCTACGAACGTTCCTTCCAACGTTCGATCGAACGTTTGAGGCAATTAAGTTCGATAGTTGGTGCGACGAATGTATCTGCTACACGGTGAATCGAATGTTTGATCCAATACGAATGATTATGTGTTGGTACTCAGTGGACGAGGCTGTTATCTGTCTGATGTTATCTCTAATGTTATACACTGATGTTGTCTCTCTTCACATGAACGAGTCGTGCAGCTGCTGAGTCGAACCAACCAACGCAACCAACATTGACCTTCAAACGTTCGAAGCATCCCTTTGACTCGGTGCAAGAATACCGACATCGAGCGGGACATGGCCAAATGCGAATGTTTGACGCTCGACATTGGACACTCGTATTTTCGAACAATGGCCACACGATGCTATGAACCATCGAACGTCCAATGTTGGAAGGTGTTCGTAGCATCGTGTAGAACCGTCTTTACTATAGTAAGAAGAAATATCTACCCTTCTGAATTAGCATTTTTCCAGTCCGCTATCGATTTAGGTCACTTCAAGATGAAAATTATTAACATTTTTTACGTTGGTATAATGGATGCAAAAGCGCATCTTTTATCTATGATTACCAACCTCCCTAGTACAAGTAAATAGTAGAGAAAATGTAAATTGAATGTAAAATAGCATAAATATGGTCGTATTCTGTAAAAAATTATATGCAACAAAATGTTGAACATTTTCGCTTTTATGTAAACAAATTCTCTTCATTATCATGACAGTAGCAGATGGGACGAGACGAGTGATCATGGACGATTATGACGAGAGTAAACGAGTACGAGTATTATAGTTAGGAGTAACGTTGCATTGAATAAAAAAATACAAAACATCGTATTGAATACTTTAATAAAAATAATTATACCTACCCCTTGAAATAGAATGCGTAATAACTAACAAATGGCCAATACAATAATCTATTTATATTAATTTTGTAAAGTGAGTAAAGCTTTGTTTTTTGGTTTATAAATAGCGTGTCCATATTTTGGCAAAGCTAAACTGGGACACACGCCGACAATAGCTTTGCCTCTTAATCTGGAATGTTAAATTGAATCATTTATCAAATCTTAACTTGCACGCGACCGTGAACAAAAATATTGTTTTTTTATGAATTATCATAGTTTTCAGTTATTTGAACGCAAAATTTTGTTTCTCTTAGTTATTCATCATTCTTGAGCTCATAATAGCTATCTAATATTAATTCTTCGTCCAAAAATTACTATATCAAGGTGTAGAGAGTTTTATTAATTACAATTAAGTCTTTACAAATTTTTTCTCGAGATAAATTTTTGTCTTAATTTCAGGCTCAAGGCAAGGCTTTCAAGTCTTGCCATGGTAGTTAAAGCCGTGAAGAGAAATGGCGGGCCCCGGGAACAAAGCACATTTCTTAAAATTCTTTCCCTAAAAATTAGTGACGAGCTACAAAAAGCTCGTTTTACTATTTCTCGGGACTGCAACCCGGGCTACCCCACCGTCTCAGCGAGTCTGATGACAGCGGCTATAATTTCATTTTGGAAATTCGCTAAAACTCGGTAAAAAAAGTTATGGTGTAAACACCTAATCGTTGCTGAAGCGAATAGGCAATATTGCACTAAAAAAGTATACGACATAGCCAACTTTCCTAATAAATTACAATTTTGGCGGCAATAAATTGCGAGTTTCGGCAAATTCATTTCATGTACATTAAGGCAGGTATTCTTGTCTGAATTTTTTTTAAATTCAATTTTTATTTAATTTTTTGAAAGTATGGGCCTTTAAAAATGTATCCTCAAAAGAAAATTTAAGAATTTTGAATAGGGTAGGTTCCGATATTAGGTATTATTATTCAAAACCTTAAAGGCATTTTTTTCTTTTTTTGAAACTACATTTTTCAGGCTAGTCGACATAATATCTCTAGTTCCATTTATGCAATCGACTTCAAATTTGGCAAGTACCTTCAATACATGATGTTTTATGGTAGGAACTACGGATACTGCAAGATTTTGATTTTTAATGTTTTTAAGGAACAAACTCCGTCAGCCACAATTTTTCAAATTTTTTAATGCTTTTTTTCTTTTTTGTAGTGTCTCACAATTGCTCTAACCTTTCTAAACCAGAATCTTGTTCCTTTTTAGTTGCAGACGAACACAAATTGTAAAGTAATGTTAACCAGCACATCACTTTTTGTTACATGTCTATTCCACATAAAAATAAAATTTTTCCCCTTAAGGACCCACAAGAAATAAAAATATAAAAAATATTCGCTAGACCAGTTTCGACTACTTTTATAGTCCTCTTCAGTAACATAAACAATAAAAAATTATAAATATAAAAAATCAGAAATATCATAAAACTAGTTTTATGATATTTATAAATAGTTTTAGACTAGTTTTATGATATTTCTGAATTTTTATATTTATGGTTTTTTATTGTTTATGCTACTGAAGAGGACTACAAAAGTAGTCGAAACCGGTCTAGCGAATATTTTTAATATTTTTATTTCTTGTGGGTCCTTATAAGGGGAAAAATTTTATTATTATATATAATTCAGCCCACAGGCCGGCTCAATATAGTGATTTGATGTCTATTCTTTTTGTATGTTCTTAAAATATTAATAAATAGTATTATGGGCGCAAGCTCAAAAGGCCTCCAGAAACTGAGGTGAGGAGAACACAAGTTGTATTATTTCCATAGTTACCAACCAAACCAAGTAATTATGTTTTTATCGGGGTGAGTGAGTAAACTTCTATTTATTAATATGATGGGCAAAGATAAATGCAGATGTAGATAAAAAAAGTTCTTTTTAGCTTGCGCCCGTAATACATAGTTGGTAAAAAAATGAACAGTAAAAATATGAATATTTTTTTTTTAAATTGGTTCCTAAAAAACCCAACGTTTTTGCTCTCTAGACTAGAATAACCCCTTAAAAATTATATATACTAGATTAAAACTTATAGAGGTAAAGTTATCATTATCAACTTGCATTCTGTAGAACGGCGAATGTGAACAAATATAATACACAATATCAAACCGTTCAATCGTAATGTAATTATATCCCATGTGGTAAAAGAGTAGGTTACCTACACTTGAAAATAGATATAGTAATACATAGCTATATAGACTTAGTCAAATAATTGGATTTTAAATAATTACTTTAACGCTACTTACTCCTCCCCCCACAAAAAAAATAATAATAATACTACGTGGTTTAACTTTTAGTAGTTTCATTCAAAAATTATTACAGAACTATAATTCCATTATAACGAATGAAGAAATTCTCTTTCACGTTTTTGAAGAAGAATCATAGTTGGAAAAAGTAACAATTTTCTGCACGGAAAAACATTGAATCATAAATACGTTTTATAGTTCAATAAGTACACACAAAGACAATGTGTTGAGGTTGAGATTGGAGGTTCCGTCGGACGTAGGACACCAAATGGACAAGACCTCTAAGAAAAATGTTGTATAGTTTATTCATTTGAAAAGAAATATCGATTAACAAGTATTTAGCATATAGTTGCTTTAGTGCAGAACCAATAGCCATCAATATATCAACAATATTTTGAAAAGTATTTTTACAATTTTTATTTTTTACAACATGTGCAAAGTGACCACTTTACCCCACTATGTTGGGTAAAGTGGCCAGGGGTACCCATTTTAACCCAAAAAGAAATCTTGAAGTAATAAACATGTTTATATACAAAATCAAACTATGTTTGTATCATTAATTATTATATATCAACGGACGGACAAACGGACGGACATTGAAATTTCATCATAAGGGTTTCTTTTTCACATTGTTTCTCGGAACCCTAGAAACTGATTTCAGGCAATTCTGTGTTTATAAAATATAAAGAACTAAATAAAAGTTCTGAATTTAATACAATATGTTAACTTATTCTAAGAATTCAATTTGAGCAGCGATCGGAGACACTGGCCACTTTTCCCCATTATAAGCCTGGCCACTTTACCCCTTTAGACGCCATTTGGGCAAACCACAACTAATTTCAAGAAATACTTTTCTGATTCATCGATAACTATATTATTTTAAAGGTAATTATAGACAGGGTTTTTAGCTATGCCAATTAAAAAAAAGTATTCGTGATTAATAAAAAAATAATAAGAATACAACTTACTTTACATTAACACTTGAAAATTCAGAAAATTCGTTATAATTCATACAATCTAGGAAACATATCATTGACGTTTTAATAGAATACTAATGGCTTGTCTCCAAGCTAGTATTCACCTTCGCCACAAGATTGGAGTGGTTTCCGATGAGTAAAGGCCAATGGCCACTTTACCCCAGTCTCACCTACCCTGATCTCTTTGAAATTCGATAAAAAGGATCTCAAACGTTTGTGTCTTAGGGAGGATAATACCTTACACTAACATATAACATGGCACCTACGGCTAAGAAGACTCTCTCTTACAAGTAAAGGTCCCGAGACCGGACCTATCGATTTTGAAGAAATTTGAACATGTCGTAGAACACAAAAAAATAAGCGACCCGTATTTTTGTATCTGCAGGAAAACGGTTTGAAGGGATAAATTCGCCTTTCAAAAATTGGAGTAAAAATTTAATTTTTCAAATATCTCGAAACCGGTAAGAAATAGGGCAAAAGTTTAAATTAGTGATATTACTCTTTTTTAAAGAGCTATCTATTGATATGCAATTTATTCAAATTACATCAACAAAGGTAGTTGGGGGTTAAAATTTTTTTCAACGGTGCCCCAGTCAAAAAACATTTCCATGTTAAAATCAACAAATAGTACTGAATTATTTTGTTACATAAATAATTTTTGTACTAATATAATTTTATTTATTTAATAGTCCTAATGGCGATATACCAATCGCCATTGTTATATAATTAACAATCATTAATAAAAATTAAATTGAAAATGTTTCAAAATGTAATTACATAAACGTTCTTTTCAACACAAAAAAATGTCTGTTCTACATTACAAAATAGTTGTTTTTTATTTACAACAAACAAATGTGAAAATAACAAACAAATTAAATAAACAAATTAATTGTTTTGAAAAACAAGAAAATTGAAAAACGATTTAACTCTAGAACAGTGAAACAAAAAACTCTAAAAGTTATGATTATCAGCATGTAAATAGATGTAGAGTAAATTGAATAATTCGGTGTCAGTATTTAAAAATTTTAAAATTAAAAGTAACAAATAGTAAATTTTTTGAAATGTTTTCTTACCATTTAAACATTTTAAACGGTTTTGAAAGATTAGGCCTAATATACACTTCCAACTAAATCAATCAACATTCAAACTGAACGCAGTTTACCGATCCAGATCTACAATCGTAAATTTTTAGTATACGGTCGCAGGTTTTTAATTACTGCTATCACGGAGCTAAACAGTTCCCGCTGGCCTTTCCGACGTTGTGGCATAAATTAAGTCTAAATCTGCAACTATATGGCTTTAATTAAAAGTGAATACAGTCCGGTTTTTAACACTATCGATATTCTTACTGAATTAAGAGGGAATCTGCTGAAAAATTCTCGTAATCATAGCCAGCCGCGGGGCGAAAACCACGAGTTACCAACGAAATTTCCATATAGAAAGAAACATATGATGTTAAGGTTTACTGCCAGTGAGTACCATTTGTATTAAAAGTTTATTTAAAAATCTTACCGATCAGTAATGATTCCGTCAACCACCCTTTGACTGACACGCCTGTTAACTTGAAGAGTCGTTTTACATCTTAACCTAATTAAACGCAGATTGTAATATTTAAAATAAATTACTTACAATTCTCTATTACTCTTGCTACAACTACATTATATGTAATACCGTATTTATACAATATCGTCTACGTTGGCATTATCAGAAACTAGCTATCGGCTGGTTTTGGTTGTGGCATGTTACCTCTACGTTACTCCAGGGCTATCGATATCGTTCCCTTGTCGTGTTGGTGCACGATCTACAATTTGCTCATGACACTCTATCCTGACACATAAATAACTTCGTACTTCGTCAAATATGTTTCAAGCACAACAATTATTCCAAACGAGCTGTGTATTGAAACATCGTATTTTAAAGTTTTAGTTTGTCGCTTGATGGTGTTATTGCTATAAAGTTTAATTTGTAAATATTGATATTGTATAAAGTAAGAGTTTGGAAAATTTAATTTTGAATCGTGTTGAAATTCTACGCGTCGGGAAAACGTCTGCTTCTTATTCTAACACCTTCCTAATTTTTCGTGAAAATTTACAATGTCAATTTTTTAGCTGAATTTCTTCTAATGTAGATATGTTTTCAAAATTCATTATTTATTTTCGTTTTCATTTTTCTAACAAGGAGCATCACGGGGGTGTACCCCTGCGATTTTTTTTATTCTTTGATATGTTATAGAATATCGAAAAATAAGAGACACGTATTTTTTTTAGCGGCTGTAAAACGGTTTGAAGGGGTGAAATCAAAATTGGGGTAAAAATTTAATTTGTTAAATATCTCGAAAACGATAAGAGATAGAGCAAAAATTTAAATTGGCGATATTACTCTTTTTTAAAGAGCTATTTATTGATATGAAGCTTGTCTAAATTACGTCAATAGGGGTGGTTGGGGGTTAAAATTTAGGGGTTAACTTTACGAAAAGAGGGTAAAACATACAATATATTAAAATTTTGTTTACAGATTTCAAATCTACTTGAAAAAATCTAATTGACCTGTTTTTGCTCAATTTCATAATATTTAGTTTAGGGGTAAGTAGAGGGTGACTGTGTTAACATAATCATACTTTTTGAGCAATTCAGGAACTTCTTCATGTAAAATAGCTTAAAACAATCGTAGCAACGTAAAAGTTATATTCTCGAATTCAAAATTCAGTTTGATCAACATTTGAGGGGGGGAGGGTGAGTCTCCCTCTTAAATTACATACAATCATTTTTAGTATATATATATATATATATATATATATATATATATATATATATATATATATATATATATATATTATTTAAGGGTAGCAACTTATGGGCGTTCCAAACATATTACGACTATCAAAATATAGTTTTCGTTATCGAAAATTATCGATATCGAAAATAACGATATATTTGAAGAATGATAATACATACGATAGTGTAATTTTCGAAACACTTATTTCGACATTATTATCTTCGGCAAGTATGTTAATAATATCAATGAGTGTATGAAAATGTAATGTAATTTAAGAGGGTGACTCACCCCCCCCCCCTCTCCAATGTTAATCAAACTGAATTTTGATTTCGAGAATATCATTTTTACGTTGCTATAATTGTTTTAAGCTATTTTCCATGGAGTAGTTCCAAAATTACTCAAATAGTATGATTATGTTAACACAGTCACTCTCTAGTTACTTACCCCTAAACTTAATATTATGAAATTGAGCAAAAACAGGTCAATTAGATTTTTTTACGTAGATTTGAAATCTGTAAACAAATTTTTAATATATTGTATTTTTAATCCTCTTTTCGTAAAGTTAACCCCTAAATTTTAACCCCCAACCACCCCTGTTGATGTAACTTAAACAAGTTGCATATCAGTAAATATCTCTTTAAAAAAAGAGCAATATCGCTAATTTAAACTTTTGCTCTATCTCTTACCGTTTTCGAGATATTTAACAAATTAAATTTTTATCCCAATTTTTGAAGGGTGATTTCACCCCTTCAAACCGTTTTAGAGCCGCTAAAAAAAATACGTGTCTCCTATTTTTCGATGTTCTACAACATATCAAAGAATAAACAATATCGGAGGGGTACACCTCCGTAATGCTCCTTGTAGGAAAAACTAGTTATTAAAGCATACAATATTAATTATTCTTAAAAAAAGTGTTGTTCATTTTCCTCATAGATATTTGTGATAAAATGCTATTTAGTGTGACCCAGGGTTTAAAATTTCAGTAAAATTTCAGTAATATTATCTTAGGCAAAGTATATTTTAATATTTAGTTTGATATATACGTACTACACTAAATCTACATCTTTTCATATAATATTATCTCCTATGTACCTATATATAGTCAACAAAATTATTGTTGATATATTTTTGCTAATAAGTCATTTTATAGAGAGAACATCATCCATTATAAACTGTTATAGAAGTAATTCAATTAACAACTGATTACCACCCTTGCTCCAACCCGTTTCCATTTCCTGCCTTTATAACATACGTTTTTAAACTCTGAAAAACATAAACTTTTCCCCAAAACAATTCCCATAACAAAATTGTAATATTAAAAGTTTTCCGGATGAACACTCATACGAGTTATTACAAAATTTTCACTACAAAACAGAATGAAAAGTCATTTTTAAATTTTCCGTAGTTGATTATTTTGTACAGGCGAGAAATAATTATCTATATTAAACTCGAGGCAAAATTCGAGTACTTACATACCGTCAGTACCACTTTAATCTGTACTGACGTAGCAAAATAATCGTCAGTCAAGTAAAGAAAAATAATGTGAAAAGTGGTTCCCAAGAGAATTTTCCACTGAAGTACTGAACTTATTGTTGAAAAAATTCCTTAAAATATTGATTCTGGATCATTAAGTGAAATGCTGGAGACTGAATCAAATTTTCGTTATTGGCTATCACATACTTTTTGGTGTTTTGCATATGGTTGGACAAAATTCGAGTATATACCGTCAGTACCATTTTAAACTGTATTCAGCAAGTTTAAAATAGTTTTAAAGTCGAATTTAAAAGAAAAATAATCAAGCCCTTAATTATTGTAAAATGATCATTCTATATTTATCCTAAAGTCTTTTCTTTAGTGCAACATTCCAATAACAAAATTTTTAGAATTCTGAAGAAAACATCCCAAAGACCAGAACAAAGATGAAAATTTCTTTTTTTGCTTGCCATCAGTATTTTGGAGGGAAGCGGGCCATTTAGTTTTTTTTTTTTTGACTCGCCAGTTGTATTTTTAAGAAAAACTGTACGACTTTTGAGGTGCGAGCACTTGAATTAAAATTGCTCCAAGACACAAAAATTGTAGTTAGGCTTCTGTCCTCATAGTGACATTAGTAACATATATTATTTATTTTACTTATCTCATATAGTTATGATAAATCGTAAATAATACCCTTAAATATCCTATATTTTAGACTGAAGTCTGTAAAAATCTCCCGCTATGGAGGAACCATGGCTTGGTGCTTGTCTAGCAGCCACTTAGTGATTTTTATTTTTTTGATAAACGGATTGTAATATGGTTTTAATTTTAGGACATCCAGTATCTTGTATGAAGTTTGAAGTAACCAGATATTATTTCAGTAATATTTAAAAAAAATTATGCAGCAATAATAATAATAATGAGATTTAACGTCCGTTTTTCATACTACCTAGTCTGTCATTTAAAAAAAAAAATATGTAGGTTTATGAACATATTTTTTTAATGGAAATTTCTATATAAATACATTTTCCTAAAAAGAAAATAAAATATAAAAATATAAGTATTAAATAAACAAAAAAGGAAACTTATAATTTTGTTATTTATGTATGACATTATTTTGTTATTATTTATAATGATTGTTAATTAAAAATTCTCCAGTATTAATCCAACCATTTGTGTGGTCTCATCTCAACAGCATTTATTATTTAATAATCCTTCATATTCCCTCTCTCAAAACCAATTAATTTTTCCTCTCTTCAAGGCAACAAGAAAAAAAATTGTTGAAAGAAACTTTTATGTTATTTATCCTGAAGTAAATACAGTTGAAACTATTTTACAGGAATATTTTATTTAAAATGCAATTTAAAGTAATACTTGAAGGTATTCCTTTAAAAAAATATAATAGGAAATGAGATCAGTCAACCTTTTTTTTATTTTTTTGAGAATATGTTGGGCCAGTATGAAATATTTATAGAACAAAAAAACGTGTCACCATTTTTTTTTATATTTTTGTTTACATTACGTTGAGTGCACTACAATCAACGCTGGAAGTGGAAAACATGGTTCGAGCTGTGCCGATCGTCGCCGAATGCAACACGACAACTTACTAACGGAGTTTCGGTTTCGGTCGTAGTTTCGACTAGTTTGTCACCTAAACCGAAACTTCAATTTTGAGCCGAAATTGGCCAAAACCGAAACCGAATCTTAGATCGGACATATTTGAATGTCCCTAAAATATCATTATAAAAGATTCTGTTTGTACTTTCGCATTAATTTAAAGTTTTCTTTCAACGGTTGTATTTACATTAAGTTATTACATGGTTAAAGTTATCAACCGACTAAAATATCGTTGTACGTCGTAAGATCATCAAAACTATTAATGAAATTCAAAACTTCAACATCTTTTGTTTCTTACAATTTAAGAAAAAATAAACGTTATTTTTCTTTTGATATTTTGATGTCTTATTAGCATAGTAGATTTTATTTTACAATATTACCGAAAAAACACAATGTATAAAAATTGGGGAAACTTACAACAAATAAATTATCCTACGTGAAATATTATTTTGAAAATTAACAAAATAAATCTTAAGTATGTCAACACTACGTGAAGTCTTAATTATAATAATATTCAAACCGCTAAAAAGTTTTGGATAAATTTTCTAACTTAAGTAATATTAACTTTTTTTAAAAAAATTTTGTATTGCGTGTTTAACTTGAGCTTCAAACTGTTACCTAAAAAAGTGCCTAAACTACATCACTGTATCTACTAAAAACTATAGAAAGAAGATTACAAGATCGACATAGAAGTATTCACTTCGGTCGTATGGTCTTAAGCACACTCACAATTCTTTTCTTCTTTTTAACGAATAAACTTCTTTCAAACTTTGTATTAATTACACTGAGCACTAAGTGAAATTCAAGGAAATATTTTGTTAAAAAAGATATTTTTACAAATAATTCGTAGTCGAATAAATTAAATGTGCTATTCAAATTTCAAAATTTCTACTTTAGAGCCGTTGACGAAGCGAAAAACTGTAAGGAACTGGTTTTATACAGAATTGTGGAATATCTTTTTTAAAAGTAACATAGGATTTAAATTATTAGACCTCTGAGGCCACAAAAAGGACGCAAAATATACAGCTGGTTGGATCTTGAGCAAATTTTGAGAAAGTTAGATATGCTATTGAAATATAAATATTGCTGCGTTGGAGTCGTTGGGCGTGCGAAGCGAAACACTGTAAAAAAACTCATTTTTTACAAAACTTTCAGAAAGCCCAAATTTAACAATTAAATATATCTTGACAATTTTTACCCAAAAATTATTGGAATTTTAAAAATTAGAAAGTGAGATTCATAAAGTCACCCAGAACCTTGGTTCCAAAGAAAGGTCAGAAATTGCAGTACTCCTAAAACTATCAGTACGGCTATCCATGGAGAGATCTCAATTTATTGAAATTAGCCATTCTATTGAAATATGAACATGATTATTTTAGAATTGTTTCACACTCACTAGCGGAACCATCACTATTGGTAAAAATTAAAATAAAATTAATTTGTTCCATAGTTCAAGTAATTTTTATTTGATGCAGTAATTTGTATTCCGCCGCAGGAAATTATATAGAACACCGAAATAAAAATAAAATCGACAACTATGCAACGCCAGATCAGGCTGCTAGGTCAACATATATAATTTGTTTATTTTGTTTGGAATATGAACACCATATTTCTTTCTCTGTTTTGCACATTTATTTCTATTCTGCGAAACAGAGAAGGAAATATGGTGTTAATATTCCAAACAAATTAAACAAACAATTCCTGTATAAAATTATGTGTTAGCAAATCAATTTAAATTTTTTTTGGAATTTATTTACAGTTTCAATTCAGAAGCAGAATTAACATCGTCGGTATAATATAGTATCCGCCGTACGGCATACTACTGACCTCAGTATGTAACAACCATATTTTCGACGGTTACTTACGGATTCCAACACAAAATCGTACAAACGGCGAAAGTGCGTCTAGCCACTCTAAAAATTACAAAAACAAATCAAACTTTTTACTCAGCACTGTAAATTTATGTACACATTTATCGATATGAATTTTAAATTAAATAATTTAAATTCAGGTTATTGAATATATATTGTTCAGAACACCTACGTGATTTATATATAGGTACCTATCTGAAATAAAATTTGTAAACTTCAATTATATTGTAAATTAAAATTTCCATTCTTCTATCGTGATATAGGTACCTCGTAGGAAGGAGACCCTAGTATGTTGTTTGCGCAAAGAAATAAAAATAAATCAATGTTTTCTTTAGTTCTTATTGTTATGCAGACTATAAGTATGGATATCTATACGTAGTGAAATGTGCCAACCTCGGGACCGTAATAAGAACAATAATAAAAATTTTATTCATTATTACGAATTACGTGGAAAATATTTCAGTTGGTTTTGAATGTAATTTCCAGATAAAATATTTAATAATTTATGAGCTATATACAGTAAAAGACGAAACTAATCGGCTATACAAACATTTTATGTATTAATTTATGTATACGTTGTGACGGGCCCTATTTGACGGATGCCAGAATTGGGAGTTAGTGAATTTGTACCGGCACAAGATTGCCGTTAAAATGTGCCGTTAAAATTGGCATATAGTTTGGCGTGTAAAATATAAAAGTTAAAAATTATTTCTATTGATTGAGTTTTCCTGACAACTAAAATAATAAACTAAAAGGAGTCTAGTACTGACATTCAAAAATTATAAACGTGTTTTATTTTATAACGATATATCTGGTGTCATTTCATTATAGTGGTGACACACCGATATTGCCAGGTCAGTCGTTAACCATTTATTTTTAACATTTATTTTATTTTGCTTTCTTTTGAAAATATTTGTTTTCAAAACAAAACAAAAATGTCACGAACAAGTCAAAATGTTTATTTTTAAACCACATCAGAACGGATACTGGCTGATTTTGTAAATGAAAAGCTACCGTTCGATAAAAACGATGTAGAATTATGGATATTATAATGTGAAATATTATTTAAAATAAAAAATATTTCGAATGATCAAAATAAATATATTCTTATTACGCTTGCTTTGGACAATGAGACGTCACAAAAAGTAAAACATGTAATTACTTTAAACAGTGATGAAAACAAATATGAAAAATTAAAGCATGAACTGTTCAGGTTAGTTGCATTAACCGACAGTCAAAAAGTTAATTCTTTATTTAAGAAAGAAAATTTTGAAAATTTACGACCATCAGAGGTGATAAATAAAATAAAGTTTCTGGCAAATGCACTTGAACTTGAAAGATGCTTTTATCAAGCAAATATTTTTAAATAATGTACCAACAAACGTTTTGCCTTTTTTATGTCCATTGGATAAACTACCTGTTGACGATTTGGGTAGAACAGCTGATGATATATTAGATTTCCTAAAAAAAGATCAGATCAATTAAATTAAAAATGAATATCAAACTACAAAGATATATCGTTATAAAATCAAACACCTTTAAAATTTTTGAATGTCGGTACTACGACTTCTTTTATTTTATTATTTTAGTTGCCAGGAAAACTCAATCAAAAGAAATAATTTTTAGCTCTTATATTTTACACGGCAAACTATTTGCCAATTAATTAAAATTTCCACGATTAGAAATTTTATATTTTCACGACAGTCTTGTGCCGGTACAAATTACAAAAATGTTTATAATTTTTGTCGGCAAAAAAGTGTTAATATCTCTCTGGATTACGTGGCAGACGAAGTGGTTGGTGACCGACATTTCATATTACACAACCTTATATTATTCCAATTAATGGCGGAAATGTACTCAAGTTACGAAAATTTTATTTAAAATTAAATCAATGCTTCTAAACCTTTTTCTAAGTGTTAATATTTTTCTGAATTACATAGTGGACCAACTGGTTGGGAAACTACATTTCATATTACATTGTTCCATATTACATTGTATAACAGTAAAAATTATTCCGGATTATACAAGAATTCTATTAAAAATTAAATAATTGTTTTTAAACATTTTTGTAATGCTTAAGAAAATATCGATATTTATCTGAATTATTATTATGATAGACCAAGTGGTCGGAAAACGACATTTCATATTACACGACCTAATGTTATTCTAATTAATGGCAGAAAGGACTCCAAACTACAAGAATTCTATTTAAAATTTAAAAAATGTTTTTATGTATTTTTGTAAGGCTTAAGAAATTTTATCGGGCAGTGACTGAAAACACTATGCAATGGGTTATTTAAATAACAATATCTAAAAAGAAGTTTTTCCTTAAATGAATGATCTGCTTTAAATTTTCGAAAATATTTTTAATGAACGTAAAGTATTACTTTAAACTTTAAAAATAAATTTTTCAATTGAATTTCCTCTAATAAAAGAAATATATTTCTACGTGAGAGTTTCGATAAAATTCTTTATAATACAGCGTCCGTCAATAAATAGATAACATATGAATAAATTTTTTATATTAAATTTCTCAGAAAATTTTACTCTCAATAAAAGTTGGTGTAGATCGATCGATTTATTTAAATTATTATATGTAAATTTTTGATTTAAGAGCATGCAGCAACTCTTAGTAAGAGTAAAATTTTCTGAGAAATTTTGATATAAAAAAGTTTCTTAAATGTTACAAACCTACTGATGGACACTGTAGAATGAAACCATCTAACAGTGCTTCTCAAAATGGGCGTCGCGTAAAATATTTGGGGAGTCGCAGAAACAATTTTTATTACAGATCACATAGATACCCATTTCCTACATATTCAGGGGGTCCTTTGAAATGTTTAAAATATTCAAAAGGAAGTCGCGAACTAAGAAGGTTGAGAAGCACTGTCATAGAACATTCGGTCCATACTGCCACATTGACTACATTATTATATCTGTATAAATAATGTATGCATAACATACCAAGCTACCTACGCTGGTGGAATTCCGTTCCTGTTCGTGTATTCACTGAAAGAAACATGCTATCATGCGAACGTAACGATAAAAAATGATGAAAACCAAACAAAAACTTTTTTTGATTGAATCAATTTTACTTTCTGCTCAATTGATTTTTGCCCCTTTTCCTGCCCATTTTCTAATAAATCATAATAATCAAGTACCTATCCCGAAAAGCTATATCATTTTTTGGATGAATAAAATTTTCTTTACGAATATTTTTTTTATTAAATTTTTTACTCTTCAATCAACATTTTCTAGTAATTAACTTTGTAAAAAAAAAAAAGTTAGGTTGTAGAGTCTCAAGCGGTAAAGGTTACAGGTAGAGTAACTGAATTCAATACTATCCCAAGTGTGAAACTTTCTTATATTTAGAGGTTATATGCACTTATTTTTTCGGGAGCATCTTTTTTATTATATTCTCATAAAATTTCATAAAAATTGAAAGAAAGTGATCTTGAGAAGATCACAAAAGAATCTAGTTTCGGTGTTCTCAGTCCCTGCCCCTGTTATATAGTGCTATTATATACACCTTGATGTATCCGAAATTAGATCTAATAATTCTTACAATTTATTAGACGCTTTTCGGCAAGAAACACATTTTTAACACGTTGACGATCACGGGTGCCATACGGTGTCAAATTAAACCTGATTACCGCGTCAGGTAATCAGTACCTGTAAAATTTTCACGAAGAAATATTAAAAAATACAGTAATGGCAGCAATTATTCGAACGTGTCTCGGAAACAAGTAGAATTGCGGTGCCCCTCATAACTTGGTGCTGGATCATCAAAAATAAAAAAATTAAAGTTCATTCGTTAGATAATAGTTTTCCTTAGGTAACGCTGGGAGGGTTTTTCGAAATTGCAATTTTTCACCTTTTGGAACACTTAGAACAGAAAAACACGATTTTTGCAAAAAAAAAAAATGGCTAATTTGTTATTGTAAAATAAAAATTATTAACAAATTTGAAAAAAAACTCTCCAGCATTACCTCGTAAATTATGTACAGAAATAGTGCTTAAAATTTCAAATGGATCGGTGCTGTAGTTTTGAAGTTATGAGGGGCACCGACTTTGAAAACGTGAGCTGTGGGGTTTGAAAACGCTTTAAAGTTTTGAACACTTAATAATAATTCTTGTATAAAACTGATATAGAATACTTACTGCTAAATTAAATTTTGTACCCTACACTGACAAAATATACAGGACAGGTATAAACACGTTAGTACTTACAGTGAAATTTCTATAATATAACTGAGAGAGAGAGATATATAGAGAGCGAAACATCTGCCAGGTAACAACAAAAATGCTTATAACTTCGTCAATTTTGCTCCAATCAACTTGAAATTTTGAGACAATATTCTTGAGATATTATGCATTCAGTTAAAAAAATAAAAAGAAATGCAAAATAAAATTATTTTAATAGCTTACCCTGCCCTTAACCAATACCCAAATGCTCAAGTACATGTTTATATTTCTATTATAAACTAACAGAAAATTCTTTGGAATTTTTCATTTCAGATAAGTTGTTAAATTGTCATCGTGCCCACAGCAAACGACTCAAGAGAGACTCAAGACGTTTTGAAATTTCGTCTGTAAAATTTTTGTTTTCCCAAAAAGTTTTAACCAATTTTGTTCTTTGAAGACAACTTTATCGTATTATACTTTGCGTTAAAAGATATATAAATTTAATGAATTTAATGGTTCATAATGTTCGTAGCAATTTTTTTTAGTAACAGAGATATTTCTGATGAGGTTATATAAATTTTTCTAACATTAGCAGCCCCGATTTCTTTAAATCATTACTTATTTTTAGTTCATGTGGCGAATTAGTGTTTTTAACGAGTCTATAAATTTCAGGTAATATTTCAGAAACTATAAAACTAGTAACTATATTTTCTCATAAGTATATAGGTGTATTAAATAATTTTTACATTTATTTATGTATTCGCGTATGATCGAGTAATTCTTTAGATATTGGTTACTGACAATTAGGTCCTTCAACAAGTGTTAATATTGACAGTGTAAAGCTAATACAAACGATAAAATTATTACATCTTAACAGAATGTAGTAACCTTCAGAAATTTATATTCTACTACGTTTTGTTACTAGTTATTACTTGGAATTTATAATAAATTGTGAGCAACAGTGGTTTGTTTAAGAATTTCATAATATCTTTGATATTTTGGTAAAAACGTGGATAAAGTTATTAATTCGTTGACATCTTTTTTCATTTATTTTTGACTTACATCTATTTAAGTATTGAAAAAATCTGTTTATAGTTTAGATCGAATATTTCTGTCATTTTATTTCATTAAAATATTTAAATATAATTAAATTAATTTCGTTTTCATTTCAGTCAAGTTTAAATCGATAATGTAGGCAATGTTGCCTGGCTTTACAGTACTTAAAATAATCTATTAGATGATGGTATAAGTTTTGTTCGAATAAATTAAAGAGTACAAAGTTCGGGAGCATTAATTTTTTTTTGTTACTCTTGACACATTCCTCCCCTACTAATTTTTTTTATCTTTCTTCTGCCTTTGGTACCGAATAGGAAAGAAATGTTTTTAATATACTATGAGTGCAATTTAATTATTTAAGTTCGATAATTATTTCATTATTGAACTGAAAGCATACATTTAAAACAAGGCAAATAAAAAGGAATTTATTAGAGTAGGTGTACAAACAAGCTTTTTATAAAATTTCCCTGGGCATCCAAGAAGTACCAAACCTACCGTCTTTGATACAAAAGCTAAAAATCGACCGGAAAATACAATTTCCATTACATAGTAGCTCGTAACTATAGGGTGAAGACTTTCAAATACTTTTTTTGTTTATATATTTAAAAATAAAAATACAATAAAAGTAAAAAAAAATCTGCAACAAAAAAAAATATTAAAAAAACATTTTCGAATAATTGAAAAAAAAATACGCCATAATTTTATTCAGTAATTACTTTTCATTTATTAAAATGTTATATAAAGTTACATACAATGCACGGCGAAATATTGAAAATAATCATATTTTATTTGTGTAAATACCGGTGACATCTGTCATTAAATTATATAATCTATATCGAACACCACTAACGTAACGTTCCAACATATACATTTATTATTAGATAATTATTGTTGTGGCGTTATTGGGGCACGCTGTGAACGTTACAACTACAGGCGTTATGACTATACACTTTCGATACTGGTATCAGCAGTTAGAGAGCTGTTGTACCGATGTGAAATAAATATATATAGTATTTATTGTTATGTTACGCGGTATCGGATACAACTGTCAAAGAATTGTTTACATTTTGAATATAGCTGAAAATATACTGTATTTGAATACAGATATATTTAGGTACAGTATGTACTTGCATGTAACTTCATTACATATTATTTTTGTAATAAATACGGAGACGTAAATTTTTATCAGGTGTTATGAATGTACTATTTTCGGTTTTATGTTGAAAAATGAAAAAAGACAATAGGTATATTTAATTAAATATTTCTAACAAAAGGTTGAAAAAAGTGACAGTGCTGATAAGTAAATGCGAACAAAAATTCGACTGATATATAATTGTGGGGGGGGGGGAGGATGATTGGCTGACTAAGGGAACCGTGTATCACCATATACGCCATAGCACAGTAGTGGTGCAACAGTTTAGCTCAGCTGTTTGGTTTTTTCGCTTACTATTACACGAGAGGTTTGTATTTTTTCGAATAAATTTGGGTTTGTCTAACGAATATTTGTTGCCTAGCAATTTAACGAGAAGAACTGACTGAGCTGTCGCGTTTTTGTTAGTTGCCAATTCTTCTCGTTAAATTGCTTTTAGGCAAGCAATTTGAGTTGTAGAAAACATAAATTTATTCAGAAAAAATATAAAACTCAAATGTAATACGGTAAGACAATTTAACGAATAAAATAAATTAGTATAATTCATATTATTATTTAATACATTGTTATTATGGTTCTGAAATCAGTTAAATTTACCCATAGAAATTTTTGTTTCATTTTTATCGTGTTTTTACCTACAATGAAATGACCAATGAAATGTTCCATACCATTTTTTTCTATGGTAAAAGTGAAAAAACTACAATATCTTATGGGACTTGATACACCTGGGTTAAATGGTCATAGATAAATGAACATAATATTATAATATATCGTGCGTAGACTTACTATACCAATGTATAAATGAAGCCACAAGAATCGACCAAATGTTACTTTATAATAAATTAAAGTAAAAAAAAATTTTTTTAAGAAAAAGCTTTTATTTAAAAATGGGGTAAAAAAAAATAAAATAACTTTTGAGGAAAGTTTGAAGCAATATGCAACTTAATTTATAAAAGCTTGAGGCGTTATCATTAACTATTTCTGTTTTTGATGTTTTGGAAGTATAGCTATTTTACTTTTCAGTAGTTACCAAACCTAATTAAACGCCTCAAGCTTTTATAAATTGTGTTGCATATTGCTTCAAACTTCACTCAAAAGTTATTTTATTTTTTTTACCCCATTTTTAAATAAAAGCTTTTTCTTAAAAAAACATTTTTTTACTTTAATTTATTTGCTACTTTTTAGTCGGATGACAATTAATTTAAAAAAAATTAAAGAAGTAATTAAATTTTGTTACCTATATTTTAATCAGTTAACTTACCCTAATCAAACTTAACTATGGAAACAAAAAATTGCAATGTAAAATCAATGAACAATATTTGACGATTCGAAATGTTAAAAAGTTGCACAGGACTAAAAATAAAAAATTTTTATTTAGGGCGATTTAGGGCAAAACAAATTACACAATATTGCATTGTTATCAAGGTTAGAGAGGTATGAAAAATTGGAAACCTCTAGCTCAATTAGAACCTGTCTAAATTTTGATTCCAAGATTTAATCTAAACCAACATACTAACATAGCAAGTTAAATAAAAGCTTTTAATAATCAGTACCTGCAGTAGCCCTGGTAACTATTAATTTAAGTTGCGAAAAGAAGGGTGGAATTCTTCTGTTTTTCTTTGATACAAGTGCATAGAGCTCCGTAAGTTTAATGAACTATATAAGATCGCAAAAGGATATAATTATTATGTATTTTTAAATATTTTTGTAAATGAAAAAGTTAACACACATGTCACACAATAGGTTAAATATGTCACACAAACATACAGACCCAAGCACATACACACAGTCATTATAATACCCGAAAGCTTTCATTATTTACATGTCATGTATATCTCAATCCCCGTACAATTGGGATATACTCGTATAGGTACGTTACGTATTTATTTGAATGAGGCATCAAGAAGGCAACGTCATCAGTCATCACATTAGGTCGATATTTATGTACATATAGAGTTGCTTGCCCCCAATGCGTCGAGCAAATTATATTAAAATTTAATACCATTAAATCTAATAAATTCGAAAAATGTTGACACAACTCTCCAGTGATTACTTTATTTAATGTAATTAAAATCGAATAATACGGTCACATAAAAGATACCTACAGGTTTCAAAAAGTTTAAAGTTTAAAGACGTGATTATACGCAAACCAGGAAGAATAAATGATATATAAAGTAGCAATCGGTTTAATGTTTGTTAATGACACAATAGTTCATCTTGTATATTTAGTGGACAATATGTGATATTTGCCTTGAATAATATATTTTAAAGACCTCTTTCCTAGTTAACACTTTACGGTCTGCGTCCACAGCATCTGCGTATAGCCAGAACAGCCGTAGAGGCCGATCGCGATCAATGATCATATGATGTGTGCAAATATATGTATATATGCATGCGTGAATGTACAGTTGATCCCTTTTTTGTGCGGTGGAGGGGACCGCATAAAAAAAATCGCACAAAAAAAATATATTCAAAAATATCATAAATAGCTATAAAAAGTATAGTTCGATCCAGATTGTACAAGTTACTTTTTATGCGGTTGATCTGGACCGCATAAAAAAAGTTTCATCGAATAGACATCACTCAAGACGCTCAAAACTCAGAAATTTCCTTAGAAATTGCTTCTATAAACAAGATAAAGCCTTAATTTACACGTAGGAGCATTTTATTTTCTTTTTATAATATTATGAAAATTTTGAAAAATACATGTGTAAAGAAAATTAAATGATGCAATAATTTATGTTCTTATGCAACGTATTGATTAAATGCTTAAAAGTCGTTAAAATATATTTTTACCAAAGAAAGTTATTATAGTAATTAAAACTCACATAACGTTTGAAAAATTATCAAATTGGATCGGCTGGGACTCGATCCCGGATCTCTTGGTTACTATAGCCAAGCGCCTTACCAATTAGGCCACCGACCGCTTGTTCGAGTGCCACTCCAATCTGATAATCAATCCAACACAACCTCTCTTTGATGCGAGACGCAGTTTATATTTCTAAAATTTCAAATGTTATCGAGTGCCTGTGAAACATTATTAATGTATGGCGGACTTTGGTCCGTATTTAAACATACACCAATATTCATATGTTCACTTACATCGACAATTTCTCGCACTTATTGTACAATATACTATAATCAGAGATATGTTTATATTTTTAATGAAAATATTATTTTTTATTTAAAATAAATGATTATTTTTTTAGAGAACTTCTGCTAGTCTTAGAAACTTGAAATTATAACGGAGAGTGGATTTTTAATTAAAAGATTTTTGAAAAATCTTCGACTAAAATATTTTTATTATTTGTGTCTTTTTTATAATTTTATAAAAATGTGTTGTGTGTGAAAATACGTATATACGTGTGAATGTATTTAAAATAATTAGGTACCATAGTAAGATGTGTAAAGTAAGAATTGACAAAAGAAGCCTATACTCGTACACAAAATGCTAACTTTAAACACTAAATCCAAAACTCCATAACGTTAACTGTGGGGTCCAGAGAGCCGCATTTTTAATTTTTATTTTTTTTACGTAATATTTAAATCAAAATTGAAATTTCATCCTTTTACTAAAAGCCACATCAATGACGTCTATATTCAACTCAACTCGAATTTGATCTAATTTTTCAACTTACAAATAAAGAATCAATAAATGGAATTACCAAAGCCGTATAAATATTTATTCTACAAAACATTCTTTTATCTGGGTGGATAAAAAATGAATATATTTTTTCCAGTGGTAAACTGACTGTTCGAGAGATTGAGTCTCATATCGTAATGTAATTTAACCTAGCTAACCTAACGTAACGTAACGGAGCTGTAACGAAATTTTTCATTTTATTTTTATTCTGAAAAATTAAAGTCACGCCCTGGTTGTTATGTAACTGGCATTATTTACCAACCGACTTTCACTGAGAAACATTTTTTAAAAATTTATGATCGTAATTAATCAAATTGGGAATGGTTTAATTTTATTTTTATTTTTTAATTCTCAACAGACACGGGAATAGAAAGAGATCTGATGTATTTATTGCATCATTACTTTTGTAGGATCAATACATATCACATCTTGGCAAAAACAGGGTCACATTTTCAAAAAATGCAAGGTGAGCGTTTTAGTTAGTTTATCTTACCCTATTTCACTCGTTCTTATTACCAAAAGATTTTCATAGACAGAATTAACATAGGAAAAAAGTTAGTAAGTACTTACTTACTTCTTATTTGCAAGAAAAATTTAAAATTTCGTAATCTCAAAATAACATATTTTCTCTTGTGGTCCTGTTTCTGCCAAGATCTGATATAATTATGACCGTTTGAAGGCTAAAGGCATTTGTAGAAGTGTCAAAAAATACATGCGAAATAACAATAAAAATAAGATATAATAAAGTTTAATAAATCCACTTAGTGGGTTTATTATCGCAATATTGATTTTAATATTAAATACCGAAAAAACATAGGGTAGTTTTCTCGAAGTAAAGATGAAAATGGTAACTAGCGTCAATTGTGTTTTGATGCCTTAAGATATTTGTAATTTTATTGTTCCCCAAAAATATTGGTTTTTGACATAATTTTAATACTCTAGTCTAGACATATTTGAAGTTTTTAGCACAGTTTTATATTATTTTTGTCAAATATGCTTGTGTTGCTAAATTTACTTTTGAAGCAAGTTAAAAGATATTAATATTTTTATGGCTAGTGAAACTAATCACGAACTAGCTTTGATTATTTTAATTATATATACATCCCATTTCAAATTACAATTGATCATGAGTGAAAGTTAAAAAAAAATTAAATAATTCTTATATTCAAAACCAATCAATTTTCTATTCTTTTCTAAAAACAAACTGCAATTTTAAAATTTACGTAAGTGCAATAATGAAGGAAATAATGCCAAGAAAACGGAAATCATTTAAATTCCAAAGTATGTGTAAGCTGTAAAAGTTTTCGGCCTACCCACTTTAGATTAATCGGCGATACGGTTTTTTAGTGTCATTCTATTGGGAACATATTGTGCATCTTCCCACAAAAAAAAAAAATGAAAAAAGGCTAACTTCAAAGTTCAAAAACGCATCAGACGCATCACAACGAAAAATCAAAAATTCATTTTTGCATTTGATGCGTCAAAACAATGCATCAAGAAATTTGGTGATGCGTGTCATGCGCATAACGTAATATCACAGCTATTTACATTTAAAATATAGGTGGCTGTCGTAGCTATGGTAATGTGAATAAAGGATGATACCACAGATGATACCAATGGTCCTATGACCATAACGGTTATAGGAATAATTCCGAAAAACTAAATGTTGAAAAAGATGAATTTATTTACCTCTCATTAAAATTGCTTAAACTATCTGAATACATCTTGCACTCAAAATATGTAATATTTTTTATTCAAATAATTTCAATTTTTTCATTTTTCAATTTCAAGTAAGTTCAAGTTGAAATTCAAAGATAATATATACAAGCACTGTATTGCTATATTATCTATAGTCTAAACATGCTATATTATCTATAGTAAAATCAGAGGTTAAATGATGCCAATATCCCGTTCAAAAACATCTAATGTGCATCAAATTTCAAGACAGCATCAGCATCGCATCATGTAGTATTAGATCAGAAAGGTCAGAAAGGTCATGATGCTGCATCGATGCGGTAAAGTTTACATTTTTGAAGTTACCCAAAATATTGCGTCAAATCTTTTCGTTGTCAAGATACTGGTTAATAAAGTGAAACTGTCGACTCAATAATTTAAAATGCACAAAATCGAGTACAGGGCTGTGATATGCAAAGTTTTTAAGAAAGGAATTAAGGGAAGACCCCGGCAGAAATCAAGCAACGTTTGGGTGTTGTGTACGAGCACTCATTACCTTCATTTTTACGTTCATTGTTAAAGAATTTGAGAAGATTTGAGAGGAAAAAATTTTAACACAGATGACGAGGTGAAGTCAGCGGTTTTGGCGCATTTTAAGAATAAAAATCGCACATATATTTCTATAGCCTTTTTTTAAGGCTATAGAAATATATGTGCGACATTGTGAAAAATGTATTGAAATCAAAGGGGAGTATATTGAAAAATAAAAATAAAAATAAGTTATTCGAAATTTACTCTTATTGTTATTGTACTCGCCGGAAACCTTTGGACCTTACTACGTATATATATATATATATATATATATATATATATATATATATATATATATATATATATGTGTGTGTGTGTGTGTGTGTGTGTACCTATATATTGGGCTGATAAATTTACAAAAATAAAAATAATAAAATTATAATGCAATTATCATAATGGAATTATAATATTATGTAAATCTATAGCATAATTCTATTTATTTCAGCTAGTAATTATCCGATTCATTTGCAGAAAAATTTGTATTCAAGTATTTTATTTCAATAACGAAATAACTACATCAATATAATAGTTAACAAGAAATTAATAATATGGAGGGATAAATGGTTTAATACAGAGGAAATCTACTTAAAATGAGATACTTATAAAATGGGAAAACGTCTGTAATTTCAGTATTAGTATAATAGCATCCATCAATCAACGTTAAAATTAAATCACTAGTATATGCAAAAATACTTGTGAACTTCAATAAGAAATAATTTTGGACTAAGCGGAGTTTCTCGTATCTTTGATTTTTTGATGTAATATTTTCATTTAAAAATATATGTACCCATTATTCTGTATCGTTAATAATTCTTTAAAATCAAATATATCGCATGATATACTAATAATTACTGTCGAAAAACTTTTGGAAAAATCTTTTAGATTTTAAGCTTTTCCCATTTTTATCTGATGGATAGTGTTTGGCCTAAAATAGAATATCTCATTCATAATGGATATAGAATTCCATTTTTTTTATTGTGATAGTTTTTATTTCAGATTTAAAAAAAAAAGGTGAAGGATGTCATGTAATAGGTATGCGCAGGCGTAGATAGTGATAACCTATGCTTATGATGTATGGATATTTTAAGACTCAACTGTTTAATTTTGGATGTATCATAAAATTTGTCGTCTAAAAAAATATAAACATAGCCGTTTTGAAGTATAGCATTTCCCGTTTTATCATAATCGTACTTCTAAAATGGGAAAAAAACATGGTACAATATGGTTTTTTGAGTAAACCTACTAATATTTTGTTTCAATTTTTCTATATTTGATAAGCCAATGTTCAGTTACTATCTTGTGCTTTTTAATTTACCTTTAACTACTTTACTAAAATTAGTATAAATTTTTAAACGTTATTAAGTATTCCATTTTAGGTAGATTTCCCCTAAATAATAATTAAGGGAAACAAATTTTCTTTATAATTTTATTGCGGCGAGCGAATTTTTCATAAAATTATGGTGGACGTAATTGCGAAAATTCGTAAAATGGAGAATAATCCGATAACATGATTATTTACCTATACTGTATAACTTAATACGGTTCAAATACATGTTACTGTTGAAATGTTCGATAGAGGATAATACATAAGATATGTTTCAAAATTTCGAGAATATCGATTAATATTTTAGCCAGTTAAATTTCTGGCAACAATCCACACATTTACTCGAAACAAAACACAAAATTCGTTACGCATCACCATTTTACAATTATTTAACTATTACCCCCAAGTTCAAATATAATTTTAACACATAAACTAAATACCTATATATTTACATTTACAAAAAAAAGTAATTATGAGTCTATTGTATAATTATTATAATACCGAAAATAAAAGTGTGGTAATATTACCAACTATAAAAAAAAAAATACACATGATACAATCTATTGAATTTTAGTGAAAAATTTTTTATGAATAAAACAAAATACGTAGGTTATTATGGACCAATATAAAACTGAAAACAAATAATTACGCTTTAATGTTGGCAACAAAATAATTTTAAATTATAAATGGATTACACAAACGAGGTACAATACGTAAACATCATATATTTTAATATTTTTATTATTAATTTATCAACGAGTTATTCCATAAATAATTAATAGTTCAACAAATAGGTAACAAAGGCGTAACTATATTGAAGTAACAGTAAGTAGAATAGGTGATTCAGGACCTACAGTGCCTACCGTTCCGTTTATAAAAATTAATTTTTCTCGGAAACCAGTTTACATAATTATGTAGAATAATAATTCAAAAACCTTTTTTATGTATGTGGTTCTTCCATCGCATTTTAATGCTGTAAAATTTTTGAATTTGTGAAAATTTTGGCAAAAAACTTATCTTTTATAAGTATGATAAGTGAAATGATCAACTGATACACTGTTTTGGCAACTAATACACTTCATATGAAATTGTTGTCGTGCTACAGCGTCGTGCCGCAATTAATCGGGCGTTAAGTGTAATTCACCTGATGTCTTACAGCGTTAGTGACTATCAACTGGCCACCACTACTAGAGCCTCCACCAGGGCCGTGGAGAAAAATGGCGGGTTCCGAAAATAAACCTTAATTTTTTTTAAATTTTCTCCCAAAAAATAAGTAATGAGCAAAAAAAACTCTTAACTTTTTTACTGGGCCGACTACCCCATAGCTACGGGCCCCCTCTTAAAGTTCAGGTCCTATGGCCCGAACCTTAACTTGTAAAAACTGAAGTTTACGTATGAAGGAACCAAATTATTATAATTAATTTTAGTGGTTTGAAAAATTCAAGACAGAGAAATTCATTCAAATTAAAATCACTCAAAATATTTATAGAAGTGAGCGAATCCGGTGTCATGTTACATTTTACTGAACATGTTAAATTCTGAAATTGGTACCTTATTTTTAGTATCTGAATACAAAATCAATTACAATTTTAGATCGTAATGACAAATTTATGAATCATCTGTATATGAGGAAAGAAAATTTGAACAGTGATATAGACATCTCATTCCTTGGGTTATAAAATTTATCCCAATAAATCTTCTTTTATCACAACCAACATTTTTATTTGAATGATTTTATTTGATGATCTCCGTCACTATAATATATGAGGCAAAAATGAAGATTTTTGCAAAAGTACACACAATCATAAAAATATGGTATTGATATGAAAAGTCAATAAATCTTTATTACTATATATCTTTATTACCGAATTCTTCCTAATGTACAATGCACTAAGCTTAAAATCAAATCGAATGCACTGCTAACAATAGTAGATATATTATACACCAAAAGGTTTTGAGTGCGAAGTTTGTTGCCAGAAGGCTGGTAAAGGCGCAAGCCCAACAATTCACACGTGGAATCAAAAAAAAACTTTTAGTCCCGTGGCTTATATATTATTTTTTTTCAATTCCGAATAATTCAAAATTATGAATTTTTAATATCTTAATATCCGAATAATTCCTAATTTGTTATACTAGTGTGACCGCCTGAAAAAAGGTGATTTTTGGGAATTTTTTTAAAGGAAACTATTGTGTGGAATGTTTTAATATTTTAAGGATATATTCCATGATATATAAAACATTCATGATACAATTTTTGGATATAAAAATTGAAAACTCAGTGAGTTATTCGCGATCTCCCAAGGCCCAAAAAAAGTTGCCCCATTGCTGCAGTGATAGCAATGGGGTAAAAAAAACCAAAAAGCCTATTATACTAGAAGGTATTGCCCGTGCCGTAAACCTTAAGCGATAAAAAAGTTGATATTTAACAAAATGGAATGTTTAAACTACTATATGGAATGTTTTAATATTTTCAGGATATATTTGTTGATATATAATAAATATATGATAAAAATTTTGGATCAAAAAATTGAAAATTCAGTGAGTTATTCGCGATCTTCCAAGGCTCCAAAAAAAAGCTGCCCCACTGCTGCAGTGATAGCGACCTTCACAGTGACTGAAATCAAAAAAACTAAAAAGATTCCAATTTTGCGCGAAAATTTGATGATTTTTGGCCTGCAAAAATTACATTTTTGATTCGGTCGGAAAACTGGAGGTTCATGGCACGAAGAAACATATATAAAAGAAGCTTCAATAAAAATCAAATTGATCGGATGATTTGTCTTCGAGTTATAACTGCAGTAAATTTGAAAAATGTAGTTTTTCTTTACCTTACCTTTTAGTTTTAATCACCGAGAATTTTTACTAAAATTATTTACGATGTACCTACTCTTAACTAGATGAGTTGTTTAAATGTGCCAGGGTCTAGCTTCTCTACAACATGTAATTAGTAATCACGTCCAGAAACTCCCAAACTATCAACTTTCATACATTTCTCAATATCTCAAAGTTAACAATGAAAATCAGAATCCGCTCTTCCGATGGCTATAACTTAAAAACTATTTGAGATATACACTTGAAATTTTAGTATGTTATTTTTAATGGTATAGACTATCCAAACATGCAAAAAAATTTTCCAATATTTTAAAAATGTCACACTAGTAGTCCCCTTAAAATTCATGGTTAAAAATTAGATTCAAATATTTTTAAAAAGTAATATTTTTTTTAATCTACTACGCTTCAATGTCCTTCACTGATTAATTCACTCTTACGTAAGTATATTTTGGTCTGAATACATAAGAGATTACTGGCAGTGTATAATCCATAATTCTTGTTTATGTGTGTATATATATATCTGTATACACTGATGATATTTCAAGATTACAATATTAATGATTGTAATTAAAATTTAACAAAATTAAATTCATTTTACGAAAAGAATAGGTACCTATACATAATACACTCAAGTTGTGAGAAGCGTATGAATAGGTTAGTATATAAACTTCCATTTTTAATAGAATGAATCTGGATGAAGAGTGATGGAAGGAAATGAGCTCCACCTCCTCCACGAAGAACAATTCAACGTGAATGAATGAATGAAGGAACTTCAACTTGTGCCTTCCAAAACTTGATCTTGCCTGACAACAGATAGGTACACCTACCTACCCTATATGTATTACGTATACTTGTAAAATAATACAAGTTGTTGAAAACGCACAAGAACGTAAATATCAGATTGATAAACGTACACTATAGTACAAAAGATTTTGAACGCTTGGCGTTTGGAATCCGATGAAACATATTAAATATTGTAGAGTAAACTTGCGTCTATGCTGAGCTTCTTAATGATGTATTTAAAGTTTATTCAAAAAAGAAAGAAGCTATGAAAACTTGGTTTGATCACATAAAAAGAATATTTATTTGTCTTTATTACAGATGACTTTTGAAGAGATAAAATTAATGTTTAGTTAATTTTATTGAATTTCTTAAAAAATCTTCCATTGGTACAATTACGGAACTGTTTTCTCCTAGATGGTATGTACCATATGGTTTTATTAAATCACTATCAAAAGTTTTTTTTTAAAAATATCAATATTAATCAGCTGGTGAAATTCAAATAGTCAGTATCGTATGCCAGTTTCTAAATACCTTTAATTGTTCGATATTTAAACATTAATTTGCAATAATTTATCAATAAAATTACTTACTGATTGATTTTAAATATTTAATCAATACACTGATAAGAATAGGTATAAGTTATTGCATCATAAACTTTTTCCTTATATATGTATTTATCGCAATTTTTATAATATTATAAAAATAAAATAAAATGTTCTCATGTGTAAATTCGTGCCTTATCTTATTTAGAAAAGCAACTTCTAAAGAAATTCAAAGTCAAGTTTAGTTCTTGTACTTTTAGGATCCAATTTAAAGCTCTGTTGGATTAAATTTGATTTTTATACATTACTGTACATTACTGTACATTAATTTGCCCACTCTCCACTTTTTCAATTAAACATCACACGGTTTCAATGAATTAATGAATAATAAACGAAAAATGCTTGAGAAATATAATTTTTTACACTGAAAAAAAATTATTTGAATAATTTTTTAATGAAACACAAAAAGTTTTCAAATACAAATTTTTATTTTTGCGCAACTAAATATGAAAAGTAATACAATGAACACTCCTTGTTGTACTCCTTGTTAACTGTTGGAGTATGTATATTTATCTTTTTCTCGTGTTTCGTTTGTTTATCTTTTTAATATTTTCCATTCTACTCGAGAAAATTTTCAGAAAAGAAAAATCTATATTTTCCACTCCTTGTTCTCATAATTAACAACAATCGCAATTATGTATATTATTTCACTTTTCACTGGAAAAATTCCGATTTAAATTAATTTCTTCTTTGCGTTGCTTCTTTTTTGAAAAGATAAAAAATTTTATAGTTAATTTTAAAAAATTGTTATTTCAAAAGAATTATAATTCCTAAAAGAAAAAAATCCGGAATCCGAAATTTTTTTGACAATATGCATACAAATTTTCTTGATTATATAAATTGTGAAAATAGGACATTTAAAAAAATGACGGTCTGATTACGGTCTGATTTGAATAACGAAATAACCTACAGGAAAATTTTAAGGACATGTCTGTTTGGTATATACATACATACATATTAAACTATGCATAAAATATGCAAAATCAAAATTACTAGTCTGCATGTTACATGCTGTAAGTTAACAAGTACCACAAATTATAGATACTAACCGCCAATTACAGACGTGGTCAAATTTGCAAAATTTATAAAATTACTTCGACAATTCAATTCCATCTACATTGGCAAATGTGTATACACAGAATAATATATGTACACCACAAATATTTAAGTGTGTAAAAATATTCTATTACCATATTTTTTTGAATGCTTTATTACGACTCACTTGAATTTTCAGTATATATAATATACTACCGTATAAATTTTCTATATATTTACCCAATTGTATACCCTTCTACGAACATAAGTGAATCATTAATTAACGACAAGTTTCCTAACAACAGAATGTGATTGAAAATGAAATATTCCATTGAGACGTTTGTATTACCCACAGCAGTTAGTAAGCTCAAATACGGGTATGATGCCAACATACCTATTGGATTAACAGGAAAAATTAATTACATCAGATGACTTGACTTTTCTCACATTTCACATTCGAAATGTAATTTTTCTTTATGTACCTACAATTTGAAAATAAATTAAATCTAGTTGTTTTCTAATTGATGTAATACCTTTTAGAAGTTATACCGACTTACCAAAGCTGTGCTACCGACAATTATATGACCGGACAATATGTAACTAGATATAACTCGGCACTTTTGAGCCAAAATACAGCTGAAAAGTTTCCAGGTCCACATGTTAATAATGGTCGAAAGTAAAAATGTATTAGTTAACGCGCATATGTGTTTGTCGCCACCAGTGGCAATCTCCACCAACTGAAAATATGCAACAATTGTTACCAACATATTAGCTTGTTCATAACTGGCCCCAGGGCTTAGTTTCTAAAACTGTAGGTACCTATACCGGAACGCTTTTTATAATTTTTCACGAAAAGTTTCCCTCAAGAAAATAAAAAATAAAATTACTAACGAGTTAAAAATACTAGTCGTTTTGGCTAACCATACTCTTCTATTCTTCTAAAAATAGGGCTGATGAGCAAAAAGGAAACATCGTAGGTCATCGCCTTGATTTTTCATGGGTCTTTGCTTTCACGTTAGGGCTCTTAACGACACAAAAGATCAAAAAAATCCTACAACGTGCCGGACCGTGCCAGCAAAACATGAAAATCCCTGGGAGGTGCCGAAACGCCATTCCGCTGCGTTCCGACCGAAATTCCGGCCAAAAAGCCTGCCTAACCGTATAACTTATGGTGGCTCACATTCAACAATTAGGTAGATGTTAAAAGTAAAAAAAAATAGAATTTTGTAAGTCAGTTTTACAACAGAACAAAATAGGGGAGGGCTGGTGTGTCAGTAGTATCTGAATCAGTTGTACACAGTCAAAAAATTTGTGTTAAAATTAACACATTTCACATGTCCAGAACGGTCCACTAAATTTTTTGTGTTATTTTAACACAAAGCATATGTGTCAAATTTTTACACCAGATTTGTGTCAATGGTTTAACACACAAAAGGACATGAATTTTGTGTTAATTTTATACAGTTACTTAGTTATAATTTTACCAGTAAATATGTTAATATAAACATTATTTACTGTCCCTTTTTAACACAATGATGTGTAAAATTAACTAATTTAGAATGTAGAAGGTTATTCAATAAATGTGTTGGTATATTTTGACACTTTTTTTAAGTTAGTATTTTTTTTTTATTTATTTATTATGTAAATGAAAGGAAATAGTAAAAAATAATTTTTCAGTATTTAAACGTTTTTATTTAATATTTCTACAAAGTTGTGCTCTGATGAAAATAATATTGAAGCAATACCCAAAAATTGTGAAAATCGTTGTCAAACTGAACGTGGAAGACAAAATGGAACCATTACTCTTCCTTATTTACCTGATATTCTTTGCCCTTTGAATGTGTTCTCGAACGTCTAATATTCGATAATTTTTTAATTAATTGAATTAAATTCTGCAAACAAAGAAAAAAATTCAATCTATAATATTTTTAATTAACTTACATAATCAATATTTAAAATCTATATAATTAAAACCAATTTAACTTTAGAAATACACTTTCATTTTGAAATATTCCATCTTCTATACATATATATGTTTCTGTTAAACGCACAATGTCCAATGATTGACAATGATGCTACCGATATTACCAGTTACCACTACCCCCGCTCTTAACTAAAGCAGTAAATGCGCGCGAAACCAGTTTTTTGTATTGGAAATACACAAATAAGTGTACTTGATATTCTTTCCCTTTTACACAAAGATTGTGTGGCTTTTTTGTTGTTCAAAACACATTAACATTTTTATTCTGTTAAATCAAAATTTGTGAAAATAAGTTTTTCCGTTTTTATTAGGGGATAGAGGCGGCAAATTTTTAAAAAGGGCAGAAAAATTAGTGATTTACGTTTTTTTTTTTTGCTCGTCACTCTTATTTTCCCTTTTCCTTTTTTTTAAACAAAAGGTAGGGGCGGCATTTTTCAAGGTGTCTAGGGGCAGACTCAGGGTTAATCCTGCCCTATTAATCATAGTTTAATAAATTTATATAATTTGTATTTTGTATAATTATACAGTTCTACTGTTACACTCTGTGATCATTTTGATATAATATGTAATCATCACATATTCTGCTAGCCACTGCACATTTAAATTATTGTGGAAATGTCCAATGGTACCACTGGCTCTTGCCATTGGTTCTTTTATTTTAGTTTGCACCAAACTAATAATCACTCTAGAGAGTGAAGCTGATTATTGCTGTATTTTCACTCATATATGTAATTATAAATAATATACCGCGTCATATACCTACCATGTATACAAAAATGAAAACAACATTGGAATATGTTTGAGAGAACGAACTATCAGTAAAAGTCTGGATATGTGGGCCAGTTGTACTTTTTCTGTGGTTCAATTATTGATTGGAAATACATGTACCTACCTAATAAACTATGTTTTTTAAAGTAAAGAAAAAGTAACGTTTAAAGTATTTATAATTATTTTCAAATGTATACAAGTCCGAGAAGATGAATTTGAAATATAACTAGCTCTCTGTATTTATAGTTGCTGAACTTTTTGTTCTAGTCTATCAACTTTTACGCACTTTTTGTTTTTACATTATCAAATAAAAGTTTTCTAACTTTTAATTTGAATTCTAACAAAGTAACTTTTAATTGTTTTTAAACTCATCACATTATAATTTTAATTTTCAATTTTCTGTACAATAATTGGACGACGTTATGTGATAGCAGATTAAGCGCCAAATAGATTAAGGTAAATATCGATATCTTCTTTGCCATTGAGAAGAAGATGTACCTACCGTTATTTACCTGTATCAATTTGGCGGTTAATCTGTTATTACATAACGGTGTCTAATTTTTATATATAATAATGACAACTGTACAATGCATTCTTTATGGTTCGAAACGCCGTCGCAAAATAGATAATTAATTTTTATTAGTAATTACTGCTGATTTTCTCTCCAAACTCTATCCTTTATCTATTATTTTTGTTACTGAATGTTAATTCACTCAGATATACTAAATATTGTATTGGCTGAGCCAATTGTAGTTTTTTGTCTATTATCTTTTTCTAATACATTAATTTATAATATTGTAAGTATATCATGACAATTTGTACCTACGTATTCCTAGTTGGATTAATAATTCAAAATGTTTAAAATATATAAATTATTCAACACTTGGTAAAATGCAATTCTAACTCTATTATTTACAAATTTTAAGTTCGAGTTTCATCATAATGTGTATCTGTATGGATAGTTAGAGTAAATATAAGTGCCTACAGGGTGGCACATGAAAATTTAGAGAGATAATTTTTTATTTCCTCGATATGTTTAACATGTCGATGGTCATTAACGCTGTGCAGCGTCAGGTAAAGCCTGGCTGACTGTACCGCGTCAGCAATTCTGTATAAAGTGTAAAAATTTCCGAAAAGCTGAATTTGTTAAAAGCCTCTATTAATTCGAATGTAGCTAGAAATTTTGAGCAGGATCAGAGGTTACAAAAAATGGTTTGCTGTGAACATGTCGTTAAGGTTTTAGAGGAAGAATTTGAATTAATTGGAGTATCAACTTTGTATAGCTTATGAAATTTCCCACAAAAAGAATACTGTCATTTTTAGTTGTAAGATTAATCATTTTGAAGATAATTCGATTTACAGAATTTTGAATTTTGTTTCCCATGAAACATGCGTTCTTTTTCACGTCACTAAAATAATTACAAATTTGTTCATTAATTAATTTTTTGTTTAATATGGGGTTATGTATTCTACAAAATTATTTTTTTTCTTCAGACTTTATTTCAATCTCTATACTTTCTTGTACATTATCTTCCTATCTTTGTGTTCTTCCCCTTCGGCAATTTACGTCTTTACAGTACTGTACACTAATTCTCACAAAATTAACACTTCGTAAGTATTATTAATCTTTTTCGTCCTTTCTTTTTTCAACATTAGACAGTCTTAAAATATCAAGTCCACGTCCCATAAAGATATTTTTACGTTCCAATAAGGATTGAAGTTGAGAAAAGTTTAGCAAATTTCTGTCATTTTTGGAAAAATTATTAACTTTAAGTATGTATAATAAGTGAGTAAATCAATCAACAAATGGAAATATTGCTCAGTACTGTTGAGGAATGCATATTGTTCGTTACAACCATTGTTTAAAACCACAAAATCCAGCTTTCCGGGAATTTTTCTGTAGGACAATATCTTTTCTGGACTAAGAATTTTAACAAAAAAACGTAAGGTCATGATCATGGTGAGAGTGCAGAAAGGCTACTATATATGCTTTAGCGTTCGATAAATCTATAAATTTACTGTCGTTCGATAAAAATTCATAGCTAAAAGTTTGCCTTCGCCATAGTATTGCCACCACTCTTACCAAATTTTGAATTCAAATTAACCCACAAAACAAACACTTCTCGAACAACTAGTATCCGCAGTTGAGCCATTCTTTTTCTATTTCACCCAATAATAAAGTGGAACATTTGATACCTTCGTGTTTATTTATTCATTTATTTGTACGGCATAGCTCAACGAGTGAGGTGTCTAATATTACATGTTACATCGTTAATGCTTATACTTTGTAACATGTCTATTATTATCAGTGACAGACATTATTGTTAGTCTAGACCAGTGCATGTCAACCATTTCAAATGGATTAAATACGATTTTATACCTATATATGTATAACATACAAAAGTTACCAGCAAATGTTGGACAAATGAATATCTATGTATACAAATGTATAATCCATTTCACTTAAATTTAACCATGATTCATCACTTACGAATTTAAAGAATTTCCGTTTTCTTAGCTTTATCTCTTTCATTATTGCACTTGCGTAAATTTTAAATTTGCAGTAAGTTTTTAGAAAAGAATAGAAGATTGATTTGTTTTGAATAAAGAATTATTAAATTCTTTAAAGATGACTCATGCTCAGTTGTATTTAAAATTGTGTATATTTATACATGGATGTACGAATGTATATAATAAACGGTTATACATCTACATACATGCTTGTATTGTGATATTGTATTGCTAAAAATTTAATTACTGTACTGTAAGTGATAGTCTAAGCTTTGTATACGAGACAACTATAAAATTTATCAAACTAGTAAGACTAATATGCTAATTTGCGTTTACAAAAATTAGTTTTTCTCGGAAACCAGTTTACATATAATAATGGTTTAAAAGCCTAATTTATGTGACTTTTTCGCTTTTCAAAAAAAAAAAAAATCGAAAAAATCATTTTTGGTGTCTGTTTATAATTTTAATAATTTTTATATTTTTTTTTATGTTTACAAAATATAATATAATAATATATCACCTGCCCTTCATTCAGTTGGGAACCTTGGCCGTTCTCTTTACAACACTAACAAGGAGATGCACCCAGAGTGAAATTCGGGATTTTGATGAAACTTCGCTGGTGTGTAGTATAGGTAAAAATAAGGGACCCGTATTTTTTTTTATCGGCCATCGTCCACGTTTAGAGGGTGAAACCAGCCCCTAAAGTTGGGGGTTCAAATCGTATTTCTTAAGAAATCTCAAAAACTATAAGAGATAGAGGAAAACTTTAAATGGATGAAATGTTACTCTTTGAAGGACCTATTCACCTGTATAGGTTAAACCAGGGCTGGGTTCATAAGGGGGCTGGAGGTGTGAAAATGGGGGTAAATTTTCTTGCACAGCCTGACATTGCACAACGTTTTTAAACGAATATAATTTCATCAACTCTTCAATATTTTTGGACACCCCTCTTTTATTCATAAACAGACCAGTTTGCATCAACTACATTCTATCTCATTCTATCTTTCTATGTACCTAAAACTGGTTTTTTCAATATCATCCAAATTTATTCATTTACATACAGTTGTGCCTAAATAAAATGTATGTATTGGTTTCCCAGTTTACTTTCCACAAGATTACACCCCTCCTACATATTTCGTTAACAATACATCTCATAATATATTTGTTGCAACGATATTATCACAACCGTTTTATTATAATAACTCTAGTCAAATTATAATAAAGCGAAATATTGTCAATTCATTATGTTTCTTACAATACATCTAGCAAATTTCAGTGTTATTATAATTTATAATAAAACTATTCAAAAATTATTCAATCATGTCATAACTCTTGAACAGATTTTAATTAAATTTAATTTAGATATTTATATATTTAGAGTAACTGATGGGATAGTTTATATCCCGATTGAAGTTTCCTAAGGGATAGGAATATGAAACTAATTAATATCAAAACTACTGAATCGATTGCAATCAAATTTGATATGAAAATGTATGAGTTTATACACCTACAAAATCGGGCTGAAATTGCTCAATAGTTTTGACCTGACTGAATAATTTATTTTGTATCCCCGCGAGCCTTTTATCGGTATACAAATTTTCCTTTCTGTTATTCCAAAGCATAAAAGTGCCCCTAACTAAATTCGATTGAAATCGGTTTTGTTGCTTTTACACTAATTAATTTGGAATTAATATCCCGCAGGAACCTTCAACCAACATGTAAATTATCATCCTATCAGTTATTTTAAGCCATATAAATATTCCTAGTAAATTTTATTGAAATCGGTTTAGTAGTTTTGATACTAATTAATTTGTTATTCACTTCACAATTTGTCTGAAAGTGTCTAGCGAAATTATGATAACACTGAATTTTACTGGCTGAATTGTAAGGAACATCATCTGTTGACAATAATTCGTTTTTTTACAATTTGACTAGAATTATTATAATAAAACGGTTCTGAGAATATAGCTGCAACATATTCATTTATCAACATACTCTGTAGATGATCGTAAGATTGAAAACGCGTTTAGTAAATTATTATTCGTATAGTGAATTTGACAAAGTAATTATAACCTTAAATATTTTTTAATATTTAAGATGAAATTTACCAACACTGTTTTTAGCACAGAATAACATAGAACGAGCGGTAATATTTCTATACTACTGAAATCAGTGTAACGCTAAAGGATAAAAGATCCACCACCACTACGTTATATATGTGTTATATATGTGCACGCGGAGTTGTGTGTTGTAGTGCGCTAAATGGTTATGTGTATGCGTGTCTTGCATACGCATATGTTAAAAAAATATACAATATGTATGCGGTACGTAGATGTACGTATACACGGTAACACAACACCAACAATATGACAACAATTGAAACACACCCATTGGTAGCTTGTAAGTCATGACAACATAGTTCTGTAAAATGCACATACTTGCACATAAGTGATTGCAGAAAAGAGATAGTTATATTCCTTCTAGTCTTCCATGGTTTTTAGGTACCTGTAGCAGATCTGCCTCGTACCCCTCGCGGTAGGTATATCTATTGATATACCTACCTCGCGGTTGAAAACTGTTGTATTTAGAGCCTATTCTGAATAGTAAAGTTCAAGAACAGTTCACTGAACTTGATTAAAAACAAGATACTATAGGTAAATCAATCACGACTTTCTAATCAGCCTTGGTTATATATACCTCAGTAGGTCAATTTACAAAATAAAGCACTCACTACACCACTTAATACATCTACGCTATACCTATCTAACTATAATAAGCTTTATTATGTATTTTATCTCGAACTAAAAGCTCTATAAAAATATTTTAACATTTCCTCTTCCAACACATTATCGTCATCTCTGCTCCTACTAATATAAACCTCATAAAATATAATTTACAAATTATTCGGTAACAAAATATTTAAAGCATTTTATTTATTTTCGCCGAAAAAAAAGAAAAATTCAACCACAAAAAGTTTTTCACTTCCTTTCTTCCGTTGTTTATAGGAATCAGAAATATAGAAAGAAAGTTCCCGCACTATGTTATGATGCACATTTATCATAGCGAATTGAAATATGATTTTTTTAAACAAAATTTTTTTTCTTTCTATTCTCCCAGTAATAAAGAGTAATAAATTCACGAAAAGTTTCTAGTTTTAGAAAATATTGCTACTTGTTCTTTCAACTGTTAAAATAATAAAATTTATTGTTTCAAAAGAAAAACCAAGAGAAAAAGTGATATTTTGCTACTAACCTTTTGAAATTGATTGAGATGACACTAGAAAATTTTGTAAAAATTATATTATGCTTTTATCTTATAAAAAAAATCAAATTGTCTCTAAAGGGTTAAATTGTAATTTTTATTTGATTAAATACATTATTTACAAATTTCAAAAAATAAACATTAAATAAAAACGAATTTATGGCCATTATTTCAGAATATGGCATAATAAAATAAATATGAAAAATCATAAATTTTTATTTATTTAATTTGTTTTTTCGCTGTAAGGATAGTAAATTTTTCCAAACGATCATTTTTTTAATATTGCAATGAATTTTCTTTATACACATATGCTACATCAGAAATTTTATGTTGAAAAATTATTACTAGATCGTATATAAAGGGAAAATCTTTTGAAAATCATAAAACGTACAATTCAAGTAAGTATCAGCCTCGATAGGTAACATGGCTTACTAAAAATTTAATCACCCAAGCAGTCTTATGGTATGTAGGCCAAGTCAATTTCCTTTGACCATTGAATACTAACTTTTAGAATAACTGCATTTCTTAAACGATAAAATTAAATCAATTCTTAACACACAGTTCAATCTTTTTTGCTGTTAAAGTAACCCAATTTATTTTACATTATCGCAACTACTCCACTGAGTGTCCTAGCATTTCATTTACATATCTCAGACACAATGATTTATTGTAAGCTTACGTAAACGAAACGAACTGTATGCGATACATAAATACAGTCTGTTTAAAAAGAGCGTGTCCAATGCATTGCTTGCAAAAAAAACATACTAAATAAATTTAATAAAGCAGTAGTATTGTGTTGAGACAACCCAAATTTTATGTTTACTATCACACATAACTCCGTACAAAGCGAATGACTTTTCTGGAGCACATAGCACACTAGCGCATTGCGCTAAGTTATGTGCGTTATACCGTACAAGCGTAACGCACCGCACAGACTGAGACACTCTTTTGAAGTACCCAGTAAGCCTAGCACATCGATTTTCCTTATTTCCTTTATTAGGGGTTGAAATACCGTGAAATTTTCACAACAAAATTTGCTTTTTTAGCTTCAATAAATAGCTTAAACCTATAAGATTTGTGCCTAAAAATTTCAAGTATCTAATTATGAATCCATACCTGAGGAAGTATCAATGCAGGCAATGAAAGCGACTATAATATCTAAAAAAAAATGTAGCACAACAAATACCTTAAGAAGGAAGTCAAATATCGAATTTACAAATCAGTGATCAGACCAGTACAGTTGCGAAACTTGGTATGATATTTCAAATATACCATGTGAGTTTTTTGAGAGTTGCCATTTCTATTACAACCAAATTTTTATGATAGAAATGGTACTGGAAAAGGTTCTTTTCTTGGATGTAATGGAAATGTAGCCAAGAAAAACACTATCGGTTGAAGTAGCCTCAAGTACATATGCATATTTTTACCGCCTAAATGATAAATTAAAGAAAAATTAAAAAATTAAACTTGGGTAAAAAAAATTTTTTTGCTCATTTATGTTGTTAATTAATGCATTAGATCAGTTTTATCGAAAAATTAATAGATAGTCCCATTTAAAAATCTATAAGTTTGTTTCATAGCTCAAAAACCATAAGAGCTATAAAGCTCCTGACTATAGCGATCGGTTGCCCCCGTCGATATCTACAACTCTTATTTGAACAATTTTTCGATTAAATCAACGGTTTGGCTGCAATAAAAATGGCAACTTTCGAAAAACTCACACAGTTATACTAAGCAAATTTTTAGGATTACCGAAATGAAAACATTGAGAAGAATTTTTGGCGAAACGCTGAGGGACAAAATTAGAAGCACTGATATACGAAAGAAGCCTTGATATTCAATCTGTTGGTAACTGGGTTCGGAATGGCTTGTTATAGGATTGCAAGAATAACTAGAGTAAGTCTCCACACGGAAGGAGAGATGTTGGAAAGAGGGATTCATTGTAATTAATGATTGTTAAGGGGAGATTCGTCAAAAAACATCAAAAATCGACCTTTTTTATTATTTTTTTTTTCTATACAAATAAATATTTTATTAAAAAACTAATTATACAGCATTGTTTCTACATGTGTTGAGATTACCAAAAAAAAACTTTTTTCAAAAAATTCAAAAATGATCTTAGTATAAATGGTTTTGAAGTCGACACTGCGAGGTTTTTCCACCTTGATGGTTCATTGCGTTCTGAGATACCCAGTGAACCAAAATCAAAAAATCAAGAATTTTCTAAATATATACATATACAGTTATGGCAAAACTAGGATTTAAAAAACAAATACAAAACCGGCGAGAAATCGCATTTTGAAAATAAATTTTCAAAAATTACCGCTTTTTCTCGACTATATACAGCCTCCATTTCGAAAATATATTAGGGAACCAAAAGATCCTAGTACCTGCCAAAATGACGGTATCGAAGAATAATATGCACTTTGATTTATGTGGATATCTCAAATATTTTTTGAGATACATGAGGAACCATGTTAAAAAGTGTACTTTCGGGAAAAAAGCATTTACAGTTTTTTTATTTAAATTGAATTAAATATTAAAGTGCGTGCACTAAGATGTCCATAACTTTTTGATTTTTCATTTTTTTTAAATAAAGTTTTAGGAGAATATTTCTAACACCTTAAGGAACATAATTAGGATGAAAAAAAGTCGATTTCTTTTTTGTTTTTTAGCGAATCTCCCCTTAACGGGTCAAATGGTAACAGTAAGAAGAATAAAAAGGAGAAAAAAAAACCGTTTCAAACAGAAATGAAGAAAACCGCAAATTGAATAGGTGCACAAACCACGTATTGATATGTGAAAACTTTTGTCCGTGAATATTCAGATCGCAACTGTTTGGATTTCAGAGTAGTATACGAAAAACGTTGATGATATCTACCAGATTAATCGCCGCTTACCTTCTCAATATTCAGCAATTAGACATTTGATCTAGAATTTTGGACATGCCTACATTTCTTCAATCAGTTCTATTGTGTAATTTCTATTGTGTAATATCATTTTAAAATCTATTGTTTGCAACGTTTTATTAGAACTGATTGCATAAAACTTTTATCAATTCGCCTGTAAAAATAAAATTACCTCTAAAATATAGTGAATATAAATATGCATCAAATTTACAAAATGTTATATTTTCACGGTTCAAATCATTATGAATAGCTTATTAGTTGACAGTATAACATCATCTTGTTTAAATGAAGTTTTTTTTTTGTAATATTTTAATAATATGAAGATGGCAATTCAACTAGACAATGGTATTTAAATTTTATTAAAATATGTATAAGAAAATATATGTATATTATTTTATTTTGTTGTTTGTTACTCCCTTGAATTTCATTCTTAGTTCATATTTTTCGAGTTCGACGTCGACGTCGACCATCCACCATCGAAATGAAGCATCAAACGGACGAACACATCTGTATATAACTGTTTGTATACAGGGTGTCAGGGAAATAAGTCTTAATATTTTGAGGGGTGACTCATAGCACCCTGTAGACACTAAAACCGCAGGAATTTTTTCGGAATTAATAGTCGCGTCACCCCTCAAAAGGATAAGAGTTATTTCCTTTACACTCTGTATATAATATATATATATATATATATATATATATATATATATATATATATATATATATATATATATATATACACATATATATATATATACATATGTATATGTATGTGTGTATATATATTATATACAGGGTGCAAAGGAAATAACTCTTATCCTTTTTTTCCTGAGGTTTTAGTGTCTACAGAGTGCTATGAGTCACCCCTCAAAATATTAAGACTTATTTCTCTGACACCCTGTATATGGGTAAACGGTACAGGTCTGTATGATGCTACTGTAAAAAACGATTGAAAGATGAAATAAAACTATTTTAATATTCATGAGTCTGCCAGCTATATTGCAGTCCTTTCCATCTTTAAGCGCTACTAAACATTTATTTATTTACTTCATTTTTGTAAATATATGAAGTGATCAAAGTCAACTGTGCAGACAATAAAAAACAAATGACAAATTAAACAAATAAAAGAACATCAACTCGATTATTTTTAGAGCGGAAAGATTTACGAGCTTTTAGAGCGGAGGGAGACACACGCTTGACTTTTATTTACATTTTTCCTTGCGTTCCAATTTTTATTATTTATTTATTTATTTTTTGATCTCGGGATAATTTGATTTTACACATAGATGTGGCAATCCGGGGTAGTTAAGGGATAGTGGGTTAAGTTTTGATGATAAATAAAGTTCGGTTTTTAAGATCAAAACTATTTCCAATTATTTGTACTATCACTGATAATCTATCTTCAAAATTAAACCGAAAAAAAATAATAGATACGAGGCATGTTTTTAAAGTAAGTACCGTTTTTAAATTACGCCGCCGCAGCGCTGCAGTTGCCGTTTGGCGCATGCGCGTAGTATAGCTACATCAGTTGGGAAGCCACAGACGCCATTACGACGCCGTTTGATCGAGTCTTCGTTTGTTTACGTAATTTTAAAATACCGCCGACTATCGAGAATCCCGCCGACTGTGAAGTGCGTGCTGTGATTCGTTTTCTCTGTGCTAAAGGCTTAAAAGCAATTGACATTCATCGTCAAATCAGTGAAGTTTATGGTGAAAACATTATGAATGGTGCGGAAATGGGTTAGGGCCTTCAAAGATCGCCGCACAAACGTTCATGATGAGGAACGAAATGGGCGACCTTCAGTCATTACCGATGACCTCATTCAAAAAGTGGACTGTAAAGTGAAAGAGAACAGACGGTTCACAATTTCGTCCTTAGCTGAAAAATTTCCTGCTGTATCAAGAAGTGTTGGCGGGGAAGCGTCATTCCAATGATGAAGAAGTAAAAACGTCTGTGCAGCAGTGGTTGTCCAGTCTGGCGGCAAGCTTCTTTGACGACGGCATACGAAAGCTGGTGCCAAGATACGACAAGTGCCTTAATAATAATGGAAATTATGTAGAGAAGTATAGGAAAGAATGCTCTTTCAGATAAATAAAGTTTTGTTTGAAAAATTTACTTGTTGATATTTTTATATCAAAACGGTACTTACTTTAAAAACATGCCTCGTATTTAACATTTTCATAAAATATAATTTCTCTCTGTCTTGTTCCAGTTACCAGGTATATCGGGGTACCAACAAAATAAGTCGCTACATTCATAGCACTCTCCCATAATGCACGCACCCATTTAACAATTACGTCGCACACAAGATGTGTATAATGGCATCCCTCCGTGTTTTAAAGTGAATATGTTTGAATGTGTTAGTGTCAAAGTAATAGTTTGTAACAGTAAATCATGTAAATATATAAATCAGAAACATTGACGCCAATGACCTTTTACTTTCTCATTTCACAATTTCTCCTCCAAACGGTCCCAGTGGATTGTGTAATGGGAGAGTCCTATGTAAATAACTAAACAAATTATTGAAGCACAATAATTTTTGAAAATAGTAAGCCTTAACACCAAATTAATCAAAATTCTTTAAAACTCTCGTTTTGAATACCCTTTTGAAATACGTTGAAATATCTCCTTTTTCACTTTTATCGTTGCTAAGTTGCTTGCACTCGAGCATTGGAGGCGTCACCAATTTAAAATAAATAAATAAATAAATAAAACAAATGACTTTGGTCACCGAGTACTACGTCTTTATTAAAATTGTACCATATTTGGATCATCGTTTTTGTAGAACTTGGAATAAAAGTTTTTACTCGTTAATGTAAAAAGTCTTTTATAAAATCATTAAAAAAACACAGCAAATATACGTCAGAAGGAACTTTAACACTTCTAAAGCCCTTAAATTATTTATCATTATAAAATGTAGATACATTTAGAGAAAGAAATAAAAGCGTGGGGATCGTTATTTGTCATTTATGTGTGTTCAGCCATCCATTCATCAATTCTTAAGTTAATTTTGAAATGCGAACAATTTTATTTTTATTTTTATCCTTTCGTTATCTTATTCTATACACTTATGTACATGTGGTTCAAGGACTCAATTTAAATACTAAGGCATATTATTATATAGTAAATTGTAGTGGTACCTATAGTTTTTCAATATTTAAATGAGATGACTTTTCAAGTACGGCAATAATCAGCAGTATTGTTCGCAGCATGTTACCTATTTATCTATATGAATGCAAAAAAAAAACCGTCGCTTGTAAAACAGGTAACAAATTTAAATACAAGTGGAGTGAACATAAGGTGGTATTTGTTGTAAGCAATAAAATATTTTAACATCTTGAAAATTTATGGTCACTAATAACACCCTCTCGAAAAGTCATCCCAAAAATTGTTGGAAAAGGTATACTTCTATTCTAGTATAAGTCAGAGATAAATCAAACGTTCGACTGTTTCATCTTAAGCCAGTTCTACACGATGTTACGAACGTTTCCCCCAACGGTCAATCGAACGTTTGACGCAAGTAAGTTCGACAGTTGGTGCTGCGAATGTTCCTGCTACACGGTGAATCGAATGTTGAATCCAAATAATCCTATACAATTTCAGAATTCTGGGCAACAATTTTAAAGCTACTGTGTTAATTTTTTTGTTGTAATTAGATTTTTGGATACTGAAATAACTACAGCGATCAGCTGTTTTCTTTTTATCTGCATTTCCAATTATTTGAATTTTTTAATATATCAGTTTTAATCTTTAATATCTCTAGTAGTACACCGGTCAATTTAAACATAGAAGGGTACAAAAATTAGGGGAGAGTAGAAAATTGGTATGAATGTTTGAAACACCATTATAAATAAGTGTTGAAAAGTCCTCATCGATCCTGTACATGGAAAAAATTTTATTCAAGGTCAAATAAGTCAAAAATGTGTTTTTCGAGTTTTTCAGCAAAACGGTAAGTATTATCATAAAATTAGGTCAGACAAAAATTGTAGATCATATAATTATCTATAAAAAATTTCTGAATACTTTTTTCCTAAGAGGCACCGTTTTTGAGATGTAACTATCACAAAAGTTGTAATCTTCATAATATGCACACGTTTCCACGCCACCCGTGAGGTAGTGTCCTTAGCGGGTTTTTTTAAAAGGTTTCCTCGGTAGACCTATTTCACGGTCTATGGCGATCCTGTTTAATTGAAAACTATTGAATAATAAAAAATATTAGTATTGGGAATGATGAAAGTGGTATAGATTTAAAAAAAAGTGAGGGAAATTATTCATCAGATTCCTAATCGTCTAATATTTCAGCTTCCTCTTCTTTTTGTTCTTCACCTTCTTGTTCTTCTTCTTAGGTGCAAGTAAATTGTCTCAATAGCGATGCATCACATGTCTCCTCGTTGGTATCATACCAATCCTCTTCTGTTGGTGATTCAACATTAGAGCACGACTGGCCTTGACAACTGGTACATACAAGAGAACAAAACAATCCAACTATTTTGCAGCCGCATTTTGCACTACATCCCTTTTTACAATTACAAAAAATTGTGTTGAGGAGTTTTTCCGGCGCAGGTGGAAAATTTCTTATAATAGTTATATCTCAGAAACGATGGCTCTTAGGAAAAAAAGTATTAAGAAATTTTGTATAGATAATTATTTGATCTACAAGTTTTGTGTGACCTAATTTTATGATAAAACTTACCGTTTTGCTAAAAAACGCGAAAAACCCATTCTTGACACCTTTCACCTTGAATAAAATTTTTTCCACGTACAGGATCGATGAGGACTTTTCAACACGTATATATAATGGTGTTCCGAACATTCGTATCAATTTTCAGCTCTCCCCTAATTTTTGTATTTTTACTATTATTTTTAGGGCTAAATTGATCGGATTATAGCAGTAGTTCTTGTACATGAACTATATTTTGGTAGCTGGTTACTGTGAATTTTGCTTTCAAGAATGCTCTCTCTCTGTCTCTCTCTATCTCTCTTTATATATATATATATATATATATATATATATATATATATATATATATATATATATATATATATATATATATATATATATATATAAATATGTTTCTAATATATTTCATTAAAAATTTAACAAACAAACAGTAAACATATTAAATGAATTACTAAAATTATAACAATAAAATCTCTGCATGGGTTTTTCACTAACCAAAATGTAACTAGAAAATAATAATTGAAAATTTAATGTTCTGAAATTTGCCTTGTTGTTTTTGTATTCATAATTTAGAGAGAATATGGTTCAACCACATCACCAAGCTACTAACTTGTACACGTTAAAAGTATGTATTTATGATTGTCAAAAACAACCACCAAACGGTAATCATATCGATGGCGATGATAAAGCCACCTGTTTTCCTTTTCTTTTCTTTTCTTTTTTAAATTATTAACATAACTTAAACTTTTTTTTTAACATTTTGGGAGTCATAATACACAATTTTGACAACTAATACATCAATTATTATTTTTATAAGGTACATAAAACAAGGCAGAATAGGTACCACAGTTATTTGGTGTGCCGTACAAGAGCGAGCCACGCTTATTTAGGTAACATATAAAAAAATAATTAGTGTACACTTTATACGCAATTGTTGAACCAATATGGTGTATCGCAGTTAGCCAAGTTTCAGAAATTTACTTTCTAAGAGATACGACACTAACGATTTAGCAGTGGCGGGAGGCCATCCAGCGAAAATCGTTTTGGGAGCCCCCTTAGACCGGTGACCTTTTTTTTGCTGTCTGTTAAGGTCAGTCGCTCACAACGCACCACAGAGTAGAAAAGTAAAACTATCTATAGTCTGCGCTATCGATAGTAGCCGATTGTTTTTGTAGTAACCCATCGACAAAATATCGATATTACTGTCGAAAATTCCTCGACGGTAAAAATCATCGATAGTTTCGACAGTGCTATCAGCAGAACAGTGAGTCAAAATTAAAAACAATTATTAAAACAAATGACAAATGCATTTGTTTTGTTTCCGTCTTCTCTATTCAAAAACCATTTGAATGTTTAAAAAAATCATAAGAATTAATAAGTGTACTACTGCCGGACGGGGGCCCCTAAGCCGCCGGGGCTCCCCCGCGCCGCGAGCCTTGCGGGCCCATTACCGCCACCACTGCGATTTAGTTGATATTTAATGTATCGTATACTAATCGCTTTCGGTTTTTTTCAAATTATACTCAACGAAGAAATATATGCAGGTAAATATATTATTAATATTACAAGAAAACTTCATGAAAATAAACAAAATAATAACAATTTCATTAATAATACAAAATAATTCATAGTTACCATGTTTGTTTCTATATAACACTCTTGAAAAATATTTTATTTATAATTTGTTTAAAAATTAACTAAATAATTAACATTCAAAAGAAAATATTTCCCTCACCACTCCTCTGACAAGAGAAATACCAAATAAATGAATTTTATATAAACAAAAGGAAAAAAAATAAAGGAAGCAAACAGAAAAGAAGAGGGTTAGTTGGCAAAAGACAATGACAGGCGAAGAGATGGGAGATGTATGAAAAGAATGGATATTTAAACGAAATCAAATTTAGAATGAATAAAAATTTTTTTGAATGCTTGAAATATAAAGTTTGAACTTCCTAATTAATTTAAGACAATATTTAATATTAAATTTAATAGCAAATAAGCTAAAAATATACAGTACGATTCGGCAATAATTATCATGATCACTAACACTAAACATATCTAAACGTTCTATCTAGAAACTCTAGAAAGTCGTGTTATATTAGGGCAGTATAAAGATTCTTACAGACTTGTGCTGAAAGTTTGCGAGTCCAGCAAAAAAATGTTCGAATGTTTGCGTACAAAATTTTTCTTACCATCGCTAACCGTTAAAAGTTTACCGCATATATTATTCATTTTGCTTGATTAATTATAGATATGCTATATATTTGTATTCCATTGAAAACAGTCTAATCTGCTTTAATTTTGTTTGTAAATATTATTGTAATACACCCTTGAAAGAAAAAAAAAAAACAAAAAAATAAAAAGTTTTACAAAGTGATTTTGCAAACGGACGTTTAGACACAACGTTGAAATTCTTTCTAAGTGGATATAATAACAAATATGGATACTCTTCAAACAATAAAATAAAAATAAAAATAACTAGGTAGAAAGAATTTTGAAATATACAATCATCCTTGATTAACGTTTTATTAAGCAATTTGAATAAATCAAATGAAAATAAATTTTAATGGCACCCCAATAATTTTTGTAATCCCATGATATACCCACGAACATGAATATATTTTTTCGCAAAAAAAGTCATATCCGACTTTATATGTTTAACAGATCCGAAATGTTACGTTTTTATATACTATAAAAAACATACCTTTTTTAATATAGACGAAATAATAACACGAATGTAATGTAAATTGCATATACATTTTTATTTTCATATTTTATTCATAATACTTTTGTATCTAACATTTTTTTCCTTGAAGATAAAAAACTGGAAATAAAAAAGAAAATTTTTTCAAGTAAATATAAAATTAAATAAAAGTTATTTTAACAAAAAAAAAAAAATTACTGTTTGTTAAATATAGCAAGATATGTACAGAAGTTAGAGCTCCAATTCTCACATGTAAAATAATATTAAAATAGTGTAAAAGATAAAAAAGAAGCAGCGCGAACTGGGAGAGTAACGTTTAAACAATACATGCTGATTTTAATTATTTGTTACATATTGTTTTAAAACTCTAAGTAAAATTTCATTATATGTAAGTCGTTATTTTTTTTCCAACGGGAATTCATGTTCGTTATAAAGAATAAACATTAAGACATATATATCAAAATTATAATTACAGATTCTGGAAAAATTATGGGATATCAATCATTCGCTCGTTCTATTCGAATATTCATAGATTAGAGAAATTTTAGTTTTGTCAGCATAAATATATACAATTTGCCTCTAGATAAATACAATTTTACCATTAAAATTTGGTGTCTATATGGTCTTCTATGAAGTTCTAAAGCAGACATGTGCAATCTAACAGAGACTGTTAATCACAATCACAATCGTGTCCGCACATTCCATGCACTCAACAACAAAATCGACACAGTGGCATAACTACAATGGAGCAAGTGGGGCAGTAGCTCCAGGACGCACAGCAAAAAAGCACGTAACACGCTAAAATAACAATTTTTTATGATTTACCCCAGCACCGAGCGAAGGGTGCGATGACGCTAAAGTTACGCCACTGTATCGACATGTGTAGAAAGAGACAAATATATATGTAGATATCGGAGACTTTTACTGGAGACAAACTAACCAGTATAGTTGTAATAGTAAAAGAAGGAAGCGAGAAACGACTCAGTTTTATACATAGATAAAAACTAATATTCCTTTAGGGAGACATGATGTTATTTGAAAAACTCGCTACAAGTGTAATTGATATGCCTTCGAGGTCCAATAAGAAATTTTAAATCGTACCATAATGCACCGTACGTCTATTTGAAAATACAGTCCTCACTGATAAAACTAATCACCTCATTATACGATATTATTGTTATTATCGAACCGGCACCTATGGATGGATAATTTAATTGGAATAAAATTGTTTATAAGTTGCGCAGATGAAAGAGAGAAAACGAAAATATGTACACGTATAAATAAAATATATGAGGAGTAGTCGAACAGAAGGTAACATTTCCATCGTTGCTTTTTTTTTCAGAAATCACTAAAATATGATTAAAGAGTAAACATTTATTTTTAAAAATATTCTGTTTATGCAGAATTGTACATTGAAAAAAGTTACCTTACGTCACTGTTTTGTCAATTTAAAAACTTTTATATTACAGGAAATAACTGAGTTTGAATTTTGGAAATGTTACCTTTTGTCAGTAAAACTTGAGAATGTCACATTTTGATAAATAATCATTGAATGGAAATGTTACCTACCTTTTGTTACAGATAGTGGTAATGAATGATGATAAAACAGTCGTTCAAAGAAACTTTGATTAACTTTCTCTAGTGTTTTCAGCTACTAAATCTAATAATCTAAATCTAAATCTAATATTACATAGTAAAATGTCACTTTTTGTTAAAACTAAAATAATACTTTTAAAAGGAAATGGATATGTTCCTTTTTGTTCGAAAACCGAGATTGGGACTCGTTTTTAGGGGAAAATTATTGCTATTTAACACGCCAAATTCAACTAAGATGTGTAGTTTATAGATATAAGTATGATACGGCAAAAAAAGGAAAAAGCAAAGAAGTGGAAATGTTACCTTCTGTTCGACTACTCTTCATATATAAATACAATTCATTCACTGAAAATGTACGTGAATTATCAAAACACCACTTAAAGTGAGTGTTTTGATGTAGGTACCTATAAGTTCTTTTAAAGTTTCGAAGATTAAATCTCAGAAGCCCTTAAATTTCGTCATATCCGTCTGTCTGTCACATGTCCGTAATTTACATGCATATAGATACCAAAGAGCACTTAAAATGAAATTAACGTTCATTTTACCATTTTAATTTTTTAAGCAGGGTTTGCAAAATAGTGAGTTTTAAAATAAGCAAATGTGGATATTAAATAAGAAGAATCAATTAACGTTATTTTGACAAATTAAGAGTTACCATTTATTTTTTCCTAAAGGTAATATTGGTCCATTTCACTTAAATTTAACCATGCTTCATCACTTATGAATTTAAATAATTTCCGTTTTCTTGGCTTTATCTCTTTCATTATTGCATTTACGTAAATTTTAAAATTGCAGTTTGTTTTTAGAAAAGAAAGATTTGTTTTGAATATAAGAATTATTTAATCTTTTAACTTTGACTCATGATCAATTGTTTTTGAAACAGGGTATAATTACCAAAGTAATACTTAGGGAGCTACAGTAACTTGAATAATGAAGTACAAATTTTTGAACATTAAGCCTAGAACGTTTCTTTGTACACCATAAAATAATTGATTTAAACATACTTTTTATTATATAGTATTTTAAATATCTATTACTAGTGATATTTAGTTCAAATTTTTGGAGGTCAGGCCATATTTATATGGTCCCCTGTAAATTTCAATACGATTAGATAAAATACATATTATGTGACAAGGTACAGCATTTAACATAAGATACAGTTTAAGCACAAAATCACTATAAAAATTGGGTAAGAGTCTCTGTTACGGGTACGAAGAAGCTGTTTGTCGTTCCCCCCTCCACATTGCCAGTGAATTTGCTTTTTAATCGCTGGCATTATTTTAATGGAGCGAAATAAAATTTAATGATAAAGAAACCGGTGCTAGAGTGGAAGTAAATACAAAAATTTTACTTCGCTACTGAACAAATTTTGCACTGCTCAGAGCTTCAACTAAATTATAGGTATTCCAGTTGATTATTAAAAAAAATCAAATGAATCACTAGATTACATACGGGTCATAGGGTACCTAGAACTGAATTTTATAGTTATACACAATTTCAAATACAATTGAACATGAGTCATCTTTAAAGAATTAAATAATTCTTTTATTCGAAACAAATCAATCTTCTATTCCTTTCTAAAAACAAACTTCAATTTCAAAATTTACGCATGTGCAATAATGAAAGAGATAAAGCCAGGAAAACGGAAGTATAAGTGATGTACCATGGTTTTTAAGTGAAATGTATTATATCAAATTTTCAAAAGTCCTATATGTAATTTTTTTATAATGTGTAAAAAAAATTTCATTTGTACTCCAATGCGCTTAAAACATGTGAAACTAACGTACAAGAAGGAAAATTTTACACGATTGAATTTGCAGTGCCAAGATATAAAATACAAATATTCTTAGTAAGGTGTACAACACCACACAGATACATGGATATGCAGTATATCCAGAGACGTAATTGGTTTACTTGTTTCTTCCAACTCAATCTCTAAGGGTCGTCTCACAACGGCAAATTCTAGTATTGTTCTATTTTCATTGCTAGAAGAAAATTTTTATTATACATAGAGATCTTGTATTTTATAATAAATTGAATATATTTACCAGACAAATTTTTGAAAAGAGAATTCTTTTTACTTTGCAAAACATGTTCATAAAAGGGGAAAAGCAAAATATACAAAAAATCTTTTTAAAGAATCCTTTTGTTATTAATACAGTTTCTAGAATAATTTAAAAGCTTTTATTGAATTTTATCTGTAATGCATTAAATTTCAGTTCATACGTATTTTTTTTTTTTATAAATTGAAAGGAAATATTGATTTTAAATTAAAATCACTTGAACTCGACAATTTAGTTAATAAAATATGAATTTTAACTCCTTCAACAACGCAAAAGTGCACTTTCCTATATGTTTTTTCTGCTCAGTGCTTTACATGTTTTTAATAAACGGATATTCTTGTTCGATATGGATTTTAACTCTGCGCGAAAACGAGTGAATATGATGACACGATGATGGAAAGAGTGGGGGGGACAAAAAACTGTCTCACGCAGATATTGTTACTGAACTGAAGCAAATATGAATATCGTAAGTTAATAAAAGATTTATAATTCCATGAGTGATCGAAAAAAAATGTGCACCGGAAGTTTTGAAGTATGACGGCAAGGGAATATTGTATAAAGTTCATTTTTTCCATTTTTTTTTACGTGCAGGGAAGAGAGAAATTTGTTCATATTGATTTTTAAAATACAGTCGACTCTGGTTAATTCGAAACTCGATGGACTCTTGAAATATTACGAATCATAGAGAGGTTGGAATTATCGCAGACGGTGACAAATTTTATTTTTTTAAGCATTTGCAATGAATGAACTTGAACTTGTCTCAAAATGTACTTACAATCTTTCTGACTCTTTCTCTCGGCAACTTTGAATTGCCGAGTGTTTGGCGCCGATGAGTTCGAATTAGCGCGTCGTTTTGTTACGTAGCAATGATTTTTTCGTTCGAATTACCAAGTGTATAAAAATGTGTTGTTTTACTTCGAAATATAAAGAGATTTTATAGGGAACTCGTGATACCTTTGAGTTATAGAGAGTTTCGAATTATCGCAGGTTTGAATTAACGAGAGTCTACTGTACATATATGTATATAAAATAAAGGGTAACAATTCTGAAATAATTACCGGAAAAGAGCTTTTTTAGTTGAAAGAGTGAAGTGGCCACTTTTGCTTGGCGAGATTTTTTTTCATTGTATTCCTCTATAACAATATTTTAAAATTACTGCCAAATAGAATTTTTTTCTCAGATGTTCGCTACCGATACTATATATCAGCGTTTCCACGGTTTGTTGGTCGTGTAATATGAAATGTCGTTTTCCGACCACTTCGACCTCCTACCATACAATTTAAATAAATATCGACGTTTTCTTATAAGTATTAGAGAAATGTTTAAAAATCATTTCCACCGTTAATTGGAATACGATTAGGTTGTGTAGTAAGAAATGTCGTTTTCCGACCATTTGGTCGACCGTATGTCCCCACCAAGTTAGTCCCGCCATTTTCTTTTTTTTCGAATTGTGATGCTGCATTGTGCTAGTCGTGTACCATAAATAAGAAGCTTACTTTTTTTACAGCCGAAAACTATTTTTGGTCTTAAAGTTAGTCCCAATGTTTTCTTTTTTTTTTAATAAAAAAAGGTTGTGCTTTACAGTGCTAGACGTGTGTTTATCATAATTAGAAAATTAAATTACAAAATTTGCCAAAAAATTTTTGTTTTTTTGCCAAAAAATTTTTTCATATTTCTGCGGATTGGTGAGATACTTTTACAGCCCGGTAGCGGTTGGGAAACATTATTTTATATTAAGTTCTTTTAGAAATTCAAATTATTGACGCCATATCACTTCTAAAAAGAGTCCTTATAGTTTCAGAACTCTGAAAGCAAGAAGAAATTTTTCTTTCGAACCCTAAAAAGAATTAACATTAGTTTTATCAAATTTGAACTTTTCCTTCAACACACAAAAATGCATTTGCGATATTCGTCAATTAAGTTAAAGGTAAATATTACATATTTAAGTAGTACTGATGGGTTTTCTTATGTCTCTCCGTATACGAAAACATAAATGGCAGTTCAATAGGTAATTGGGTTTCGGTTTGATAAAATGACGACCTCTCTTACATAAAATATTAATAAAATTCATTAATGAAAAACTAAAATACACAGAGATACGGGGAAATACGAAAATACTGTAGATAATTCACAGATATACGAGTATATATTTTGTCAATTTATTTTCAAACATCATTAATTTAATTTTATTTAATTTACAACCAATTCTGCTTTTTCTAAACATCAGCGACTGTGTTTCCTAATTGAAAACCAAATACGTTATAATTAGTGTTGACTAAAATTTGCAATTACTTTGCCAGACGCTTTTTCTCCATTTCTATCGCGACAACGACAAAAATCCACACAGATTTAAAACTATAAATAAAAACTAGCAAAAGCTACTTTAGTTAATATTCCCACTTAATTTGCGACAGAAACTGTCAACTCGCGTTTTGATTCGTATGTTTTTAATTAAATAAAAGTACAGTTGGGTGTTTATTGAAGTGAAATGGTGTATATGTATATGTGTAGGTACAGTACATAGAATTGAAACAGTGGAAATAATGGAAAGCTGTATAATTGAAATGTTAATCAAAATATTTCACTAATAAAAATATAAAAGTTTTCCAAAACATATACAAAACATACATACAATTTTTAGTTTCAACGCCAGCCAGTCAAAAACTATTTCACAATTTTACTTTGTTCTATTTCGTATCAAAATGGCACGTAGTTACAGCACAATCTGTTTTTTATCAATTTTTGTTAAATTACTTTGAACAAAATGTTGGTAATATCCTTTAAACCTAACAAGGCTGACCAAAAAAAGTTGAAACAAATTAAGAAAAAAAAATACGCTGCCGATGGAGTGTGGCACACAGTTTATCCATTTTATTAAAAACTAGCTGTACCCGCGACGTCGTTCGCGCATAGAATCAATGAAAATTATATAAGTATAATAATTATAAAGCATTTCATAGAACAATAGTTTTGTGTAATACATACACATTCTCAAAAAAGTTATTGTATTTTCCCGAGGTAAAGAAACATTTCCTTTAATAAAGAGTATCCTAAGTGTTGACGCAGTTAATAAGTTATTACTACACCAAATTTCATAAAAATCCATTCAATAGTTTTTGTGTAACGAGTGCACATGTTCAAAATGGTTTTCATATTGTCCCGAGGGAAGGAGACATTTTACCATAATAAAAAGTATCTTATATGTTGACCCAGGTAAGAGGTTAACACCAAACGAAATTTCATCAAAATCCGTCCAGTAGTTTTTGCGTAATCTGTGCACATGCTCAAAATGGTTTTTCTATTTTCCCGTAAGAATCAGACATTTGCCCGGAGCAAAAATTATCTTAGATGTTGACCCAGGTAATAAGTTATCATCACATCTAATTTCATTAAAATCCGTTTAGTAGTTTTTACGTAATCTGTGCACATGCTCAAAATGGTTTTTCTATATATTTGCCGTGGGAACGAGACACTTTCCCAGGGTATAAAGTATCTTAGATATTGACCCAGGTAATAAGTTATCATCACACCAAATTTCATTAAAATCTGTCCAGTAGTTTTTGCGTGATGCGTGATGCGTTAACAGGCAGACAGACAAAAATTTTAGAAATCGCTGTTTTGATATCTACATCGATAACTATTTATTTTTTGTTACTCATGCGGGAGAAGTACTAACTTGGCGCACACATTTCTGTACGCAAAATAGCTGTTTGCCCACTGTACTCTTCCCACATAGTTCTTTGCGTGCGGAAAGTAAACTTTCCACACGCAAATTGACAATAAAACATGCAAAATTTAATAAAAACACGCAAAGCCGCCTCTTGATTTTTCATTTAATAAATATTTCATAATTATTTCTATAGAAACCACCAACAAAGTAATTTAAACGATATTTAATTCAAAAAAAAAAGACGAACACTCAAAAATATTATTTTAAAAAGTAATAAAAATGTCAAAAATAGTAATAATAATAGAGAAAAGTATGTGGAATTCGTAATAAAAAATAGTATATGCAACTCGTGTGGGATTGTCGATTGCCCACTCAATCGAATGAGCGCAGTCACTACGTTCGTGCGCTCAACTTCGCTTTCGTGGACAATTAACAATTTCCCGCACTTATTGCACAATATACTATTACAGAACCAGTACAATTTTCAAAAAATATTCCATATACAGAGACGGTCTCGTTATAGTTTTATTGAAAAACTAATTAATCCAAATATGTTTTATTTTCTCAAAAAATAAAGTGTACTTAGTTCAACGTTAAATAGTTTCAAATGTTCCAAAACATTCCGCAAAATACTATTAAAAAAATATTAATGATAAATTAGCTGAAAAATAATAAAATATTGTTAATTACGATTTTGTTCATAAAAATAATTTACCTACAAAATTATCTACAAGTTTTCCATCAAACAAATAACCTGACAATTTTCGTCGTACAGTTCATAAAAATTTGTTGTAACTCAAAATTTTCAAAGGAAATATTTAAAGGTTAAATTATAAAATAATAGTAATCACAAGCAATATTGAATAACAATAAGTGACAAAAAAATAAATAAACAATTTATGAACAAAAATAAATAAATCGTTATCCATCTATAATAACCTTGACAGTAATCTCCACAGAGAAAGTGTATTTATTTACTGACCAGTACCCGTTCGTGGTAGCATGACACAATATGTGACCACTAATAGCGATCAGTCTGTACGGTTGTTCTGGCTATCACACACATATTGTGTGTTTTGATTGTAAAATGTTAGTGTCTAAATAGAGTTTAACATAATTTCACAATTTTATGTTGCTTATATTCATTTAGTATTCAATGTAGAATGAAGTTCCAGTCTAACATATAATTATAATGATTATAGTTTGATGATACGTGGCAATGATATTAAAGTTAAACATCTTCCGCTTTTTACAGGTTTTACTATAATAGTTTTTTGTCTATGTTTGAAATAAACTACACTAGCACCATGTCCATCCATTCGACGTTCAATGGTGGCTGCAAAAAAATCTATATTTGCCACTAGTTTTTTATCACATTTAATCGATAATACGACAGAATACAGTGCAAAAAATATCAAGTTTAATTCAGTTAAGTTGATATATGACCAAGCGGCAAACACTTGGTTCCATTACCCTATACATACATATACATATATATAGGGTACTATATCCACATTCATCCAACTGATCCAACATATATTGTTCTAATCTACACCACCATATCGGGGACAACAGCTAGACGTTTGACCACACTGTGAAACAATTTAACGACGTTAAACGACAAACCGATAGATCGACCGACACACGGACCTACAGACAGTTGGATAACGATAGAATTGTGTGACACCGACCAATGTACCTACTAGAGCAGTGACAAAGTAGAACGTTTCGATGTAACAAACTGGCCCCGATATTTCGAGGAAAAAATTTGTGTTATTGTTCATTTGACTTTCGTTACTTCGGCTATTGGACGGGAAGCCATATGTGAACAAAGAGAGGAAAAGGAACGGTGGAGGTAGATCTTTTTTTAGTATAATAAATAAAATGTTTTATATTTTTATAGGCGAATCATAAATTTTTTATTGACACTTTTTTTTCTAATATAAATATTATTTATTGAAGATATAGGTTTGAAAAATTGTCTGAGTTGAGATATTAAGGAAGTGTTTCGAAGTACATCAAAGCGAATTGTCACTTAGTTGGTTTCGCATAATGTTTTTTTTATATATAATTGAAAATACTCATAACAATTTGAAAAAAAAAATTTGTACCATAAAAATAGCCATTCGGATCTTTTAGTTATCATATTGACTGTGTTATATGAGGTCCACCAATGTCTTGTAGATTCCAAAAGTTCCAAAGTTAACTACCCAACTGATTCTGAAAAGTTTTTTTTTACTGTTGGAAAGCTAAACAATTACAGGCTGGCATAGATTATATTATATTTGATTGCCCAGGATCCTGAAGAAATTTCTTCTCAAATACTATTGAATTGTGGAAGAAGTTACCATGAGGTTAAAATTTTCCATCAGTGTATTATAGACCCAAAAAGGGCTTAAAATAAACAGCTAGGCGGAACTTGGATAGCAAGATCATAGTGATAATGGACCATTGGGTAGTAAGGTCATAGTGATTATGGACCACTGGGTAGTAAGGTCATAGTGATTATGGACCACTGGGTAGTAAGGTCATAGTAATTATGGACCACTGGTTAGTAAAGTCATAGTGATTGTGGGCTACTTAGCAGCAAGATCACAATGATTATGGGCCACTGGGTAATAAGGTCATAGTGATTATAGGTTACTGGGTAGTAAAGTGCTAGTGATTAAGGATCACAAAAATTTCAAAATAAATTTTAATTCTTTATAACCTTTGAATGGAATGGTGTTTTTCATTGCGTTTTATTTTTAGCTTTTAGTCAGAAATGCTTATATATCAATCCCTTATCAATTACTGACCTCACCCGCCCCTTTCCGAATGGACGGTAATAGGATAAAAAAATTACTTCCTGGGACATTTCTATTTTGGAGTCGTTTAGCGAGAAAAGCCCATCATTATAAATAACATTTCGTACAGAATTTCGGAATATCTGATCTAAAAGTAATTGAACCCATAATTCAGATATTCTTACATGGATGAAATCGTGGGCCACAGCTATAAAATATGTATAACAGTTGTATAATATAAAATGTATATGCAGGAAATTATCTAAAACACCAAAATGAAAACAATATAGATACCTAAGTGAAGCCATCGATGGGTTGCTAGTCAAGTATAATCTGCACGAATTAAACAAACTAGACAATATAATATAACAAATCTAATTTTTAGAAATTTGGAATGACGAAATCTTCATCTTTTCATCTTTTTAGCATCCACATTCCGTTTCACAGTTTTTCTTATTAAAAATTACTTTAACAAATATTTTTATTTCAAATTCTTATATATCCGCGTCACATAACGATTTATAATTCACTAACTCGATAACTTCCCGGTTGCTTGATTCATAAAGTAATAGAATGAGAACACATTTCCATTTATAAGCACAATTTCGTAAAAAGAAATTTTACAAATAGCACATTAAAAACCATAACATCAATAAAATGAATAAAATATTAACTAGAGATAACGTGAAGACAATAATAACACTAAACAAACAAATAAATAAAAACTTGAACTGGAATATTAGTTCACATTCAATAAATTAAACGGTAACGAAACAGGATTTTGAAAAAGTTGACATAACAACGTTTCAAACAAAAATAATTGATTTAATTTCAGATAAAATGGTATATCTTTTGCAATTTTAAATAAAAATGTCGTCTTAACATCCGTTCAAATTATTGTAAATAAATTTGAAATAGCATGTAGCATCTTATCTTGTTACAAATTTTCATAATACATCACAATTTACTTTAGTTCAATAAAATTATATCTGCAAAAATAATATTCCATCTACTAGAATACCATTTATACTGATCATCACTAAGTATTTACAGACAAAGTACTATAGTGGCAGCACCGAAAAGAGACGGTATTGATCGAACAGACCGATCCGGTCGGATTGTGGCGCGTAGTGTAATGTGGTGAGATTAGCGATTCACACCAATCCAGTCAAATTGTAAAACTATTTATATAAAAATACGACACAAACTAAAACTAATGGTATTCAAGTGTTTGAACGTGACAGACACCAAAACTTCGAAATTTCCATTCTAGAAATTCAGCTATTACAGCAACTCTTATGGTAAGACCTAAGTCCGGGACTATGATAGAAATTTGTTTTGGAGACGCTAGAACCCGAAAATCTACTTCACTCAAATTTATATATACATATACACACACATATATATATATATATATATATATATATATATATATATATATATATATATATATATATATATATATGTGTGTGTGTGTGTGTGTGTGTGTGTGTGTGTGTGTGTGTGTGTGTGTACGCGATATATGCGACCTGGAATCCGAATTGGCTCGGCTAAGTTCGTTACCCAGACACGTCGGATGCCCAGAAGTAAGTTTATCGCTATTTTTCGCCATTTTTAGTGCTTTTTTGCAAAATTTGGCCAGAATTCAAAAATTTTTTTAATTTTTTTATACACCATCGACAAGAGCGTAAAAAATTGCGCAAGATAAGCTTTTAAAACATTGTTCTAAGTGAACTAGCTTTTGAGAAAAATTAAGAAATTTGCTGAATCTTTTTACAATAAATGCTTTATCGTTTTAACAATTATTTTCTAGATAAATGAAGTGCTAGTTATTTATTCAATATGTATGTATCTGTTATAATAACAATAGGTCTGTTTCATCTTTTTAAATTAAAATTAGCCAGACTTTTTAAGAGTACGTTATGGAAAGGAAACTTTTGTATGATGTCCTCCTTTAGAGAAAAAATATAATTTATAGGTATATATTTGCATACCTAGGAAAAAATCGAAAACTATAGTTATGTAACGTAATAATATATTGTTAAATGGATATGTGCTACACTATATGAGATCCGTTAGGGTCCTGAGGTCCCAAAAGCGCCAAAAATTAACTACTGAACCGATTTTGAAAATTGTTTCACAGTTAGAAAGCTAAACTATTTTAAATCGATACAGGTCTTAGATGAGATCCGCCAGTGCCCAATATTTGAAAATTCGCTATGCTATGCAGATGCTGCGACAGGGGTATCATTAAAAATTTTTTGGTCGAGCGTTTTATATAACACTTCAAAATTAACCGGATGGTTGATCGTACACAAAATGTGATCGTAGTAACTAGATCGGATTGGTTGAACATGAATTGATTATGTTGTCGACCGTCCGGCCAATGTTACCATACCGGTCTGTCCACACATTGAAAACTATTTTACAACACCAAAATCATATTTATTTTTGTAATTTGCTAATTTTTAAAATACTCGCGCACCTAACCATAACTTCGTGTCCACCTCTTTAAACATATTTACAATTATCTACTTATTGTACCGAACATAATCACTAAATTTCTTCATAATATATATTATGTAGGTGCATGGTCTGTACCCACATTTATTATATTATATAAAATAAATATCTGTAGAAGAAAATATGATAAAATATTTTTATATAAACCTGTCGCATTGTATTGTTTCAAAATAAAATAAACTTTATTTATGATTGCACCTGTATTGGCGGAGAGGGTATTATTACCATTATTAACTTATATCAATGTAAACGAACATACATATTTCATTACCCCTCCACTGCCCAATCTTTTCTATAACCGACGGCGGCCTCAACTGGTTGTTAAATATAAACTTAGTTTGTTCGCTTGAGTGTACCACAATGGCATAACTATCGAATGGCACAGGAAGGTAATGTCCAAAGAGGGAGTCTACAGAGTCCAAGGGCCCACGTAATTGAAAATCTATAAAAAAAGTATTTATATTCATATAAAAATAACTATAATCTCAAATCTCGAACCTTTGATTGCACATACTAAGCCTATTAATCATCCACTAATAAAAAATTGTTTTAGTTGATCCTCCTTAAAATCTAGATCAATAATAAGCAACCATCTATATAAGTATTTAAAATGAAATTAAAAGAGTGTGATTCTGCAAGTACAAAGACCACCAGGCAAGGTTTTGTAAATTAACTTTATTAAATTACATATATGATATTTATAACATAAAATTTTCTATAGTTTTGCCCTTTATTCACCTACTCTTTTAGGCATCCTTTTTGCGTCGCGTTACAAGAAAATGATGACAGGGTAAATAAATTAAAATGAGTAAGGTATAACTAATATAATTAATTACGAATAGGATAAGTCCATGAGAAATGGGTTCACATTTAGAAAATGTTAATATATCTTTTCAAATATTAGTGTTTATTATTATTAGAACATATTTTAAATTTAGATGCAAATAGTTCTCAAAAAGTTGTTGGTGTTTCATCCAAAGGACGGTCAAATTTCTTTCAATACCAAGCATTTTCACTAATAGCTTGGAAATTTAATTTCTGATCAATTCGGAGCCGAATTTTATTTGAATATAAACCTTAAAATACTATTTGTCTTGACATTTTCTCGAACGAACTGAAAAAAGTAAAAAATGTTTAACTCCACTTACATTTAAAATTTTTTTGTGATTTGTTCAAAAACTGGCAAAACAGATACACGTGTATGGGAACTTTTCAGTATCTACAAGACAGTATCTTTCTTTAAAACTATTTTTAAAATTTAATACAAAAATTAAATATTTATTCTGAGGTTTAATTTGAGGAATTACACTTAGATATAGAAAAACAATTTTCAAAGGCTCTATATGGAGTGTCAAATGAAAGCTAATTGTAGCACGAATTGTATTTTGTAAAACATACTATGGACAAAAAATTTTAAAAATTCATGTAGAGAGAAAATGTTTTAAATAAGTAATTTAATTATTTATTTCTTTATTATTTTCTGCGAAACCATTCATTTTAGAGAGAAGGTTTTCGGAGAAAAACAATTCTCATGATATAATGTAATGGGACAACTTTTATCCTTGTAAAAATTATCTGTCAGCAGAAACAAGCTTGTATGCAACACTAATTGCCCAAGTACAGCTTGCAATTGATCAATTTTTTCTTTAAATATGTGTCACTAAATACTTTATAATTGAATTTCACGTACGTTTGTTAGATGTCTACTCTATAACTTGACGTCACCCATATCATTTTGCTAACTTTATACATTACACATTTATACACTAAAATTTTATTTGTAATGATTACGTAGGGATAGGACTAGGAACACAGTATGGACCATGGGGGCTAGAGTTTGGTAGCCATAGTCTGTATAATATCGATATTTATCTAGAATTGTGAAAAGAAATTGTAGAAAAACCTTCATATATTTTTGCTGATTTGTCAGTTCATGAGTACTTTACCGGTGTCTCCTTGAGCAACTAATTTTATAAATATTTTAGAGAATAACTCAAAGGAAGGTTTACTTGAGAGTCGTTAAAAAAAATCGATTTTTTTTTTGCAGAAATTGGTAGCTAATTATGTGTAGAATATGTTCCCAAAGTGATTTTGCTGAAAGTAATTTAAAGGAAGGTTTACTTGAGATTTGATAAAAAAAAAATCGATTTTTTTGCCGAAATTGATAGGAAATTATGTGTAGAATATGTTCCCAAAGTGATACTACTGAAAATAATTTAAAAACAAGATTCTTGCACATTAACTGAATCCAGCTTTCTATAAAAAAGAATTCAAAAAACGTAGGTCACGCAATAATGAGTATTAAATATAAAATTTTGAAAATACGTTTCTTTATATATATTTTATAATATCTTGGAACTACATTTTTGGAACTGGCGGACACGATAACTCAAAAACTATTCGATGGATCCTTTTTTAAAATTTTTTATTTTAAAGATAATTCAATTCTTCGGCACCTCTACCTAAGTTCGATACACTTTCAATATTTTTTCTATTTTTAAGTTTACTTTAAAGAGCGAAAAATAAGATAAAAATCGTAATCAAAAGTTCAAACATCCGCCATTTTTTTTCTTTCAGCAATTTATTGATATTATAGGTAGAGGTGCCGGTACTCTTCATATATTTTATAAATCTTTTTTGTTTTTGGATTTCGGTGGTTTATTACCGGCGCTAGGATGTCCGCCAACAAGGCATTGGATTTCGGATCGTCACACTGCAGTATCTATAAAATGGACAAATTGTTATATTTTTGCTTGAAAAGATTTTTTTTTTTGTAAAGTTTAATACTTAATAAATATGTGTACAAAATTTGAAATTGACATTTACTACCATTCTTGAGAAAAAAATTCTAGAAAAATATATAATTTTTAAGGACTCTCCAGTAAACCTCCCCTTAATAAAGAATAATGTACATATAATTAGAGTATATTTTTACAGTATTTTTCTTTCTTTTTTCTTTTATGAATAATATAAAAACGAGAAAAGTTTTAGGACTACTGCTACGACCATATATTTACAGACCGATCGACTAATTTACGTTACCTTGTTATCGAACATCGAACAAGAAAAAACAACATCCGTTACCGACTACAAAAAGAAACACAAAAAATTATTACACACTCGAAGAAAAGGCAAAAAAAACCTTCTGCAAAAAAACTTTAGCGTGTGTGTTTACGACCTACAAATAATAAATACATAGGTAATAAGAGTTACTAGTGGCACGCTATATCGAATCAGCCGAACTGGTGGAAGCAGTCGAACCGAGCCGAATCCGAACGATATCGAAAAGTAGTAGTAAATGATATTGTTAAAGATTAGTGATTTGTAGTCAGATGTAAACAGGTGTAATAAACGACAGAAACGTGAAACCGCAAAAAGAAGAAAATGCACAAGCAATATAACCCTACACTCTTCCATTGGAGTCTAGTACTATGTTACATCTATGTTGGTATATGGATAGAATGTTTATACTATATTTTACTATACATTCTAATAGTGGCACCCGTTACGCGCTCCAGCGTATATCATCGGAGAAACAGTAAGGAATTTGGTGTGGGACTTGCCGGTTGTTTTCTGTTAGCTTGTAACAACATCAGAATATTGAGTATCAAACTAATATTACATACGTATATTTGTATATGTAATTCTACAAGGAGTACTAAAACACGAGGGCAGTATTCATTTTAAAAATATTTCAAAATATGATTTTGAAAATTATTAGTTTTCTATAAATTGCTGATTTTCCAATTTCTTTATTCGAGAAATCGATTAAATCATAATTAATTTAAAAATCATATTACCACTGCTGAATTAAGCAAAATTTAGCAACCAAAACGTGGCAAATAGGAATATAAAAATTTTGCTAGAAGCAATTTTTTTTTAAAAGGATATGTGTCTCCGCGATAGTTCTGCAAATAACTCTAAAGTTTCTATATTCATCTAACTAATTCCCGCACGCTAAGACTTTTCCGTAGTTACACGATAACTTTAAAAGTAATCAAATTTTTGGGTATCAGTGGGATAAAAACTACTTGAGAAGACCACTTAATGGATATTCAACTCCAAGGGTGCCCATATGATAATTTGTGGGGGGGGGCTAGTCCTGAGAATAAGGAGTATTTTTAATATTTTGGATAACGAATGGCACCTTTTGGGTAGCCATAAAAAGTTCCAGTTCCGACCATGTCGTAAACTTTATCCTGTTACTAAAATATAATAGGCTACATTAAAAAAAAAAAAACACCTGACTTCCACTATTTTTACATATTTTATGATCTCTCTGAGAGCTAGAGGGGGGCTGCAAGCCGCGGCCCCCCTTACCCGCGCGTATGGACGCCTTTGTTCAGTTCGCTAATTATATGTAGACTTGCTAATGGTACCCAAAATTTTCATTTATAAAACATATTTGAACAAGTAAAAAAATTAGTATGTATTAACTTTTAGTAGATCTCGAAGATAGGTGCCGGTACATCTGCAACTGTCTTACAATTATTTATTAGTCCCTGTGATACATCTAATAAAAAAACTGCATTACCATCAACTATGCTACATCCTGTAACACGTATGTTGTTACATATATATTATTATATATTGTGTAAATGCACATTTCGAAAGCAAGACCGTCCTCACGGTATGCTTACATATAGGTACTTAAAGTCAACTCAAGTCTCAGCTTGTTTGAAAATACTTTAAATGTATCGTAAGTAATGTAACGACATATAGGGTACCTATAGTTTAACAAGCTCGAGTTGACAGTAAGGGCAATAAAATTTCGTAAATCAATCTTTTTACACCGAAAAAAATTAATTGAATAGTGAAACACCACTGTTAAAGTTCTTATACGGGTCAAGTCTCCTGTAAATGCGGTTAAACCGTACTGAGTTTTATGGAAACCTCGTTATAAGAAACTCAGAATTAATTGACTGTGTTCTATATGAGAACCAGATAAATAGGAAAAATCAAATTAATTTATAGCGATCCATATACCACGTTATAGAGCGTTACATGAAAACCACTAATAAGAAACTGAGAATTGACAAAAATTTAGTGAATCTCAAAAGTGAGTAAATTGTACGTAAATCGGACTTATATAAAAAAAGCTGCATTCTCAGAATTACATGTTGTGATTGATCCGCTCAATTAATAAAATATTATAATTGAAATTACAACGAATATGTCGAATTTTACATATTATTTTAAGTTGACTGAATACAAAACATAATTCACAAAATAAAATTGTAAAGTAAAAAAATTGGTCGAATAAAACAACTTAATTTGGTACAAAATAGTTTTGCTATTCATCATCACTCGCCAAATATTTGCAGTCTAATTTTGTTTTCCTAATTGACCCGAAATTTTCCTCACGTTGCAAATTTTCTTTTTGGCTTTCATAAGCAGTTTTATTTTGAAGTTCTACCAAAACTTCTTTAAAACATATCGAATAAATGCTGCCATAGATAGATAATTTGTTCAAGCCATTTGAATTGTTGCAATTGTAAGAAAAACGTAGGTATTTTAAGGAGACCACGTTGTAGGATTTCCTTAAAATACGCTTTTCGTTAAAATACGAAAAACGTATTTTAAGGAAATCGCATTATATAAGAAAGTTGACTGTATAGGAATATAAAATTTAAGGTAGTAGTTTGGTAACTCTCGCTGTTTTTCATGCCTATTTTTAGGGGCATTTTTCTTTTTTTGAGAAAGAACAAATGAAAAGTTTTGAACTTCTAATATGTTTTTATTTACATCTTAAGGTAGCAAAAAAATTTTTTTTTAATAAATTAAATTTTGTTTTATTATTATTATCACTTGAAGTTGGCGTCTGAAAAAAAACGCACCTTGATGGTCCGGGTGATTTTGACTCTTGTGGACATCTGAATTCAAATATTCTTAATTAGTCTTAATCTATAGATATGTCATTCTGGTCGGAACGAGAATTATGAAATTTTATCAAAAAATAACAAAATGGCGGACTTCAAAAAAGAAATTTTTTTAAACATTATTATTATTATTATTAATTTATTCAAAAAATTTTTTTTGTTACCTTAAGATGTAAATAGAAACATATTAAAAATTCAAAATTTTTCATTTGTTCTTTCTAAAAAAAAATGCCCCTAAAAATAGACATGAAAAACAGGGAGAATTCCAACTACCTTAAAAAAATTTGAAAAGTTGTGATTATTCTTGTTAATTCTAAAAAAAACTAAATTTATTATTTAGGAAATTGGTCATATTCGTTTTTCCTTTATCAGTTACAACCAATCAGAATTTTTACCAAAATTTTATAGCTGTCCCATTGCCAACTCGTGCTTGTTAAAATATATTCACGTATGAGAGAGGTACTTATGACGTGCTGGTAACTGATATAACGAGATGTACAGAGCTTGGTACTTTACACCAAAGTAAACTTTATTTAATTAATGAGCAAGTTAAATAGAACAAACAAATAAAGCTATCTTTCACGAAATGTGTCGTTAATTTTACGCTAATATACGTAGCGAAGTGCTTTTTTTTCGCATGCCATAACTTTTTCTTCTACCTGGTGTTTAATAAGCGGTGCTGTACAGCTTGAGTACTATAACTATATGAAATAGTATAAATTGCAGATGCTGTGGAGGCGATTTTATTGAGTTTGGAGGTTTCCTGTCAAACTTCACGGAGTCGAAAGTAAATCGGAGTCGACGTCAGAGCTAGGGATGGTGGAATCAAACAAACAAGGTGCAAAGTTTGTAAAAAAATGATTTAATTTGAAAATTACGCACTGACATCTGTACTGTGTACGAAAGAATTTAAATAGGCAACACTTATAAAAATAAGTTATCTGGCTTATAAAATCTGGTCGTAAAATATCTGGCTCATGACACTCATCGTTGTGTGTCATCAACCGTCACTGCTTTCATCCATATATGTTTTGAATGCGACATATACAAAATAACGCAAAAATCCCCTAATTTTTGATATACTTTCTATCCCTGATATCATTATTAAAACTCATTGTGTTGTTTTGTATTCAATACATCAAAAATTTACCTCTTACTTATATTTCAGTATTCAAAAAATTTTATAAATTTTATAATCTTTAACAATTTAACTTTTGTTTTTATACTGACGACATTATAGTTTTTGTTTCTAATTTTATCATTTTGATTTCATGTGTATTTTTCTGTGTTTAATTATGACAATCTCTAGCACATTTTTTTCAAAACAAAATACTTGCCTGATGATGAAAATTTAATGTTTTCGAAACGTCGCAAATAAATACTTAATTTTTATTAGTAAATGTTGGTGATTTTTCTCCAAAACTTTATCCTTCAGTTATCTAACCAAATCACCTAATCCCCCTTTTGATATCCCTGATAGTGAAATTCTGACATATTGAGCCACTGAGGCTGTATAAAAAAATTTACCCCAATTTTCACCGTTCCAATTCCCTTTAAGAACTTTAAGACCCAAATTTAGCATATAAAGGTGAATAGGTCTGTCGAAGAGTAGGATTTCATCAAGTTTGCCTGTATCTCTTATAGTTTTCCAGATATCTATTAGTAAATAAGAACCCTAAACTTTAGAGACTGATTTCACCCAGTAAAAGTGGACGGCGACCGACAGAAAAAAAATACGAGTCCTTTATTTTTGCCTTTTGTACACATCAGCAAAGTTTCAAGGAGATTGGCGATTGGCGCTTGAGTAGTGTTACTTCTTAGTTGCTTAATTTGTATCGACGTGAAATATCATAATTATACTGGTCCAGTATAAGAACAAGAGCCGTAATTAGGCTGGGACAACTGGGGCATTGCCCTGGAGCCCCTAACCAAAGGAGGCCTCCAAGAGAATACAAGAAATTCAAAATTTATAAATTTCTTGACAAAGTTTAAGGGCGGTGTTTCTGCAAAATTAAGGCACCAAAGGAGTAAACGACTGATAAGCAAAAAAAATAGGCCGCCCCTTTTTTGTCGGGGGGTGTAATTTTAAGGGCGGTATTTCTATATAATTAGGGCGGCAAACGACTGACGAGCAAAAATAATTTGCTTTTGCCCGGGACGACGTAGGGGCCCCGAATATACTTTCTGCTCCCGGACCCCTGAAGATCTAGTTATGGATCTAGTTATCTATATTTTTCAGTATTCATTTATTTAGTCTAGAATCTAGATATCTGAAGAAAAAAATATTTTTATCCAAGCCAATTCAATTAAACAAATTCCATGACTTTTACATTATAAATTTTAACAAAAACTCCATTGATTCCATTAAATAAATTAGTACAAAATAATATAACAAACGTCAATTCATGAAAATTTGTGCACCAGACAACAATATTTTACAAATATCCCGTGTAATTGTACCTCCACGTGGGTAGATCTCAACAATTCGATAATACAAAAGCTTTTAAATGCTTTTGTATCCAACGTCGAACAAATTACTCTTAATTATACACAGACACAATAATAATGAAAGGAGAGGGGAATATATGGAATTCAAAACATATTCTGATTCCTCTAAGTAGCGCTATCTCTATCGTTGACGACAATAGGACGACAGCGGTGGTCGTCGCAATAGCAATGGTTGACCAAATCTATTCTGACTTAAACTTTGCTTAATTAGCGAACTAACTAGAGGGAAGACATTGCATTGGAAGCAATTTATTGTTGTTGAAATGTTGCCCAATACGCTGTTTGTTAATTACAAGATTTATATTGTCGGAATTGAATCTACATATTAAAGCTCACTGTACGAAGCTACACATATATGCAGATTTATACACAATATGGTTTTGATATCTACCTTCATCAAGTATAAAAGCACAAAGCTTTACTATTGTTATGTGTATGTAGGTATGTAAGTAGGATAAATTGAAATGGTATTGATCTTCTAGTAAAGAGGGAAATGTCGGAAACTTCTTGAAGGTTGCACACGGAAATCGTAACTTAAGGGAAGGTATCGCAAAACGGGTAAGCTAAGATTAAACGCCCAAAAAAGTGGCTTTTGACCTCGATAAGCAGATCTTTTTTTATTATCAGATAGAATAGTTATCGAACTTTAAAATGAAACCGCTTAATAAATTTTTATAGGATATTTATTTTTAATAAAGAAATTACAAAACCTCTGCAAAAATCCGCTTTGCCCGTATAAGTATCCTAAAGCGGGTAATCCTCTTTGGGCAAAGTGGGTAAGTACATTATGTATTTAAATACTGTTATTATTTTTTAGCATAAACTTTCTTATTCATATAGAACTTAACAATAATAATAATAGTAAAAGATAAATAATTGAAAAAAGACAAAAATAATTTTATAACAGTTAACTGTAATTATCTCTACAACCTCCGCATTGGAGTATATTACCTCAGGTAGTTCCACATTAAAATCATTGCAAACTAGGCAGAAATATTTTTTTTAAACTTTTTCCCTCACTCCGTCGTAAAAAAAGATTTTTTAATTTTTTCCCCCTTCCAACAGTTTTTTACATTAAAATACTTCTATTTTGTCTACCCGCTTTACCCCTACCCGCTTTGCCCAAAAGGACTTAATTTTGTTAACTTAGAATAATTTCAAAATTAGCCGATACATGTCTATCTTTTTCTACATTAAAAGTCAAATTATGATAACATAATACGGTAATATCAAAAAGATTACAAATAAAAAGATTTGTGACTAGTCACAGAATGTTTATCGTCAAAATTTTTAACAAAGCAACAAAAAAATTTGATGACGCTTAACTAGGACATTAAACGACACAAGCGTTAAAGTGCAACTGATTGATATTCGGGTTATCTCGGTATACACACGACTTGACAGAAACATTCGACACAACGATATACAAGCGCTTACCCGCTTTAAGAGGAGTACCCGTTTTGGTCTCCTATCTTTAAAAGGGAATCAATTATTACAGATTCTAAGCTATGACCGCGCAGCTTTGAGTTATGTATTTATGTTACAGTTAAAAACAGTGTTACCAAATTCCAAATTTTGCAACTAATCCGACGTGCCCCTAGTGTAAATTTAGTACTGTAATTATAGTCCTTTACACTAAAATTTAAAGGGTATGCGAATTTTTTGACTTCGGACTCGGATTTACCGTCGATAAATATATAAGAATACCTGGATCAGTTATCCAGATCTTGATCTCTATTATTTTTTGTGGGGCTCTGTAATACTAGGTATACTTATCCAGATCTTGATCTCTATTATTTTTTGTGGGGCTCTGTAATACTAGGTATACTTACCTACCTATAAACACCTAGATATTAATCTATGATTTAAGAAATAGTTGTAGAGTCAGTTTTAGATAAGTTTTAAACAAAAAGAATTCTTTAAACGTAAAATTGACTTAAAAAATAAAAAGCCAAAATTTAGCCTTTAAAAAACAACTTTTGTCAGTGTTGCCTAACTTGACATTCAATCAAAAGTATACTTTCGATTAATATTATTAAACAAACATGATTTTGACTGGAGTTAAGTATATCTGAATTTTTCTCAAAATTTAATGATATAAATAGGTCACTAACGTCAATTAATTTAAACAAAATAAAGCCCTTTATGCTCGTTTTGTTCCATCTTTGGTTTAATAATACCTTTATATTAATTAAAGTTTGTTATTTTCACTTCAGTATTACCTAAAACTTATACAACTATAGGCTATGTATATTACCTATTTGTACTAGTTCAAAACTAAATCTTATATTTGTGGATAAACATGAGCGTATCAATGATTGCTTTTTCATTTACAATCTGTAATACGAATTCTTCCGCTTTTTACGGTTGTAAATACAGTTAGCCCATGTATCCAAAATAATATTATAATAGTAGCCATTTTTATCCGTTGATTTCCAGTGCCGATAGATAAACAGAAAAACAGGGCCGATGGGTAAAGTAAACCTATGCATTCAAATAGAATATGGTGGACTCTCCCCCTTTTCTATCTTAAATAATTTCATTCGATGCAGGTGTTTCTTTGAGAAATAGTGTCTAGTAATTTATCTTGTCATAGAACTTTTGATTGTCACTATGCAATAAGGTTCTGCAGCCGAAATCATTTTTTAAAGCTCTTTGCTTTGCGAGTTTATCAACTTTCTCATTGTCTTAACCTTCCACGACACTTGGTACACATATCACATTTGTTCTGATTTCCCAGTTGTTATAGAAGCCTCCTACATTCCCAAGGTAAGTGTTGATTTAACCTCGAATGAAATGATCGTTTTAAACGCTATCACTGGAAAGAAAGATTTTCCTAGCAAGATCGTAAAGAATTAATCACACTTTTTTCAGGCAGGTTTTAAATATCTATAAAAATGTGTGTATTGAGAAGCGGTCGCAAGTTTTTTACGGAAAAAAGTTCGTGAATAGAAAAACTTTAATTATAAGTTTTTAATTATAAGTTTAACTTAACTGATTAAGAGCTGAATACTCTTCTAGTTAGTTAAAATAGTAACACATCAAAGTATTTATAGGAATATTTATTCAAATTTGCTCCCTTCGATCCCCTCTTATCAAACCGTTCGTGGTTTAATCCATAGGAATAGATAACCTTTTTAAGAAGTAACATTTCGTCAAGTTAAACTTTTCTACTATCTCTTATAATTTTCGAGATATTTTAACATAAATATAATATTAACACATTTAAAAGAAGCCAGTTTTACCCGTTAAAAGTGAAAAATTACCAATAAAAAGCTTGATGGCAAGCGCGCGTACGGTTTATGTTTTACAACGTATAAAACTATTGATTATATCTAAATATATGTTAAAAAATTTGGGGGGACAGGTCTACCCACACCGTCAACTTCCCACTGGATGCTCTTAAAGACTAAAGACTACTGTACATAAATAATTTTTTTTCATTTCAGGGGCTCTTCCCTCCTAACCTGCGACAGGGGCTTGACCCTTGCAACCCACTAGAGGGCTTAGCCCCGTATATCCCGTGGGGAACTCCATCCCTCCTCAAACAAATGATATCATCATTTATTTCTGAGATATGAAAGAGGAAAAATTTTTCACAAAAAATTTTTAATTTTGCTTTTTATTATAAAAAACAAAATACTAATCCGAATTTGCTGAAAACTTTATCCGATCTTCATTTTATAATTACGCATCTAATGAAATTAATCCGGAGCCGATATCATCATTTATTCTCGAGATATGCCGATATCATCATATATTCTCGAGAAGCAAAATTCACGAACGAACGAACGAAAGAACTAACGAACGCACACACAGACATCACGCTAAAAACGATTAATTTGGATTCTAATGACCTTGAAATGTGGAGATATGTCTAAATTAGCGATTCGTAAAATCGGACCCATTACAATAACTTCCAATGGGAAGTTAAAAATATATATAAATGTTACGATTTCATTCGCTGAATCCGTTTCTTTCAATCACACTATTTTAATTTTAACACAAGAATGGAATTTTTTAGCTCAGCAGAAACGTCACTGTTCGCTACAAAATACATTCTTATGGTTGTTTCTAAAATAATACTGTTTGTAACTGAATTCCCTTTATTTTACCATCGCATCTATGCCATGCAAAACAGTATAAACCTAGTACATATACTTATTAAGAATAAGTAATTATATATGTAAAAGAATATGCCTTGTATACCTCTACTAGAAATATTACTCCTAGATACTAGAAGTACCAAAACATAAGGTATTCCAAAACATGTACATATTAATGTTGCTAATTACTGAATAAAAGTGTACAGTTTCAACCTTGTATTTATTTATTACTAGCCGTACCCGTGACGTTGTTCACGGAAAATGTAGTTTCTTACAACACAAAATGCATTAAATTGTCTCCAAATTGACAATTGTGTATTTATTATATTTTTCGGTACACAATTAGCAACATTTTCTTTGATTTAAAATTCAGAAAAATTTCCAAACTACAAAATTTATTTACAATTTTTGTTACTATAGTTATGAAATTTTTTATGAAATATGTAAATTGGTGTATTGTATGTAGATGCTCAAAATAGTTTTTCCATTTTCCCGTGGGAATGAGACATTTTCCCGGAATTAAAAGTATCTTGGATGTTGACCCAGGTAACAAGTTATCATCACACAAAATTTCATTAAAATTCGTCCAGTAAGTTTTACGTGATGCGTGAACAGACAGACAGACAAAAATTTTAAAAATCACTGTTTTGATATCTACATCGATAACTATTTACCGTACCAGTACAATTTTCAAATAATATTCCATGTACAGAAACGGTCTCGATACAGTTTTATTATATGTATAGATATTATACTGATACAAATGAACAAGTATCTTTATGTTAACTTGAAATTTTGATCATGTTACAATAGCTATAACGACATAATAACAGACTGAATCATTCTACTTATTATTTCATTTCGAGTATTTCTAGACAGCGTGTGCTGTTTCGCTAGTTTAATTAAAAAGAAAAAAAAACTTATCGATAACGATACTGAATATGTAAAGATATAGAGAAAAAAAGTTTTGTTTTTTATCTCAACAGGACTTAAATAAAATGTCCTCTTTTTCCAATGGAGAAGGAAAAGACAGTCCAAATACATTTTATACAAAATACATAAATGGGAAAAATGTTTGATAAGGTTACAAAACACCAGATGAGATAAGAAAATATCGGGCAAGAGCGAGTCGGGCTCGCACAATTAGGTTTCCGTACAGTGTACAATCAATAGACTAAATTATAGTATCAATATGGTGCAATAAGTGCGGGAAGTTGCCGATTGCCCATGGGAGCGAAGTTGAGCATACGTGAATTTAGGGTCACTTAAAGTCGTATTTTGGGACTTTTGTAATTAGCTATCGAAATATGTTTAATAGACTCAATTTTGATACGATGTCAAAATTTTATGAGGAAGTGACCAAAAATTTTCAAATTATTACCATTTTCCGTAATTTACAAATTTGAAATTTTCGGTTTCCTGCTAAACAGCAAGCTGGAGGTAAGATGGGCTTAGCTACTTTTTCTTTTCAATCGATCCGCCAACTAATTCCACTAAAATATTTTTACAAAAATTAATAGTACCTAATAAAGTTTTCCAACTTTATGAAAAAGAATATATATATATATATATATATATATATATATATATATATATATATATATATATATATATATATATATATATAATATTTATACAGTGCTGGATTTACACTATGGGCACGCGGGGCACTGGCCCCGAGCGGCAAATTTTTAAAATTTTAAAATGTTTTTTTGCTCTTCATTTGTTTTTTTGCTTTTTGATAGGAAAAGTAAAAGAAGTGAGCAACTTATTAAGAAATTTTTTAAATCCGGCCCTGAACATTATATATATATATATATATATATATATATATATATATATATATATATATATTTATATATACGTAACCATAAGTTAGAATAAACGACATATACTTTTTCACCCTCTCGAACCTGTTTTACGTTCAGAGGCTACAACATACGAAGGACTTCGAATATCACTCTGAAAATTTAGGACTGGGTTCTTAAGATGTTTTACTAATATTTTCTAGAAAAAAGAGTTCGAATATTTTTTTTAGTCCCGAAGCTATTTCTCTCCTTGATTAAACCAATTGAATCATATTTTGTCCTTAATATATACTTCCAAAAACACATTATATATATTAAATATTTTCAGTATCCTATTTTTAATCCTTATATATATACTGAGCATAAAGTACATGTGTATCGCACATTATATATGCATATAGTACCTAATGTATTTACATAAAATAATACACTTTCTAACGTACATACATATGAATAGCATTATAATATTTAATATGAAATCCATGCAATATGCTTATACTACAGTTTATAAACTTGTTATGACTTCATAAGTGTTCGTAACATGTTACGGTTGGTATGTGGTACAATGGAAGTCAAATTTGTAGAACACATCTCCAGAGAATATGGTAATATTGGAGAATTTGCTTCGAGCTCTTCGATAATGTTCAATGCATGTGTATATACGTTTATATTATGAATTATAGTTTTCGTGAAAAATGACTAAAAAATTAGTTTATTAATACCCATGACAATAACCGCAGAGATTTAATTTTTTGATTAACGTAAAAAAAGTAAGAAATATTTCTCGAATTTTACTACCTGTTACATTGTAAAAGAAGACGGCGGGAACGCTTAAAAAATTAATTAAAAATTAAAAAAATGTTCCTATTACATTTTATAGGTACTGCTCTACTTCAGCGCGTAAATTCCACCTTACTACCTTGCGTCGTTTTTGAATATAACACTTTCAGGCAAATCAGTTTCAGCGCAGGATCATGATACCTACTGGCCGGAAACTTTTTGGAAATTAAAATTTAAAACCAAATATATATATATATATATATATATATATATATATATATATATATATATATATATATATATATATATATATATATATATATATATATATACATATTTGGTTTGTAGCCATTTAATTAATTTGCAATTAATAATTAAAATTTAATACTGACGTTAGCCGGAAACAACCACGAATGATAGTTCTCTGTTTTGCAGAATAGCAAAAATTTGCAAAACAGAGAAGGGAATATGGTGAGTACTATTCTATACATAAAAATATTATATATCTGAGAGAGAAACTGTGTCATACATTGTACAATAAAAATAATTGTTTGTACCCCTTTCCCACAACAATTGTCTTTTCTTCTTTCTTCTTCGTTATTCTTATTAGACCGGATTCAATCACTTTTGTGATCCTCTTAAAGAAAAAAAGATAATATAAATTAAGTAGCTGAAAGAATGAGTTCGACGAAGTATGCCTTCCGTTCAACTTTAGGTTCTTAATATATTTTCATTTTTTTAGGTACATAATTAATAATTTAATATTTCAGCGAAAATACAACTTTTGTGGAAAAGGGGGACAAATATTATATAATTTTTATTGTAGATTTCTTTATTCTTAAATAACTTGCTTTTTCATATTTCAGGATGTTTTTTTTTTATATATTATTGTTAAATTTTTTTAGTTTTATCGGATTTGGTTGATCAAATTCATGTTAAGTAGACATAGACTAAAATACTTACGAATGTCAATCAAATTGAACTAACATATTTTAGAGTAAAACTGTTTTGGTAATTACTAATTAGGATAAAAAAACAAACATTTCTAACATAATGAGAAGTTATGAAAAAATGCAAATATTTTATGAAAATACATGCAAGTATTTGGTTTACCTTTTTCCTATTACTTGGTCACATTAAATCACTTTCTCCTTATCACTTATGTTACTGTGTTACCCCACTTATTTTAAGTTATTTTGTTTCAAAATTTTCTCAGATCTTTTCCTCACATTGTGTGCACATGTGTACATAATATTCAAAACATTAGCACCGAACACTAAACACTAAACTTCTGCTTAGTGAATCTCCGAACACTTCGTGGTATATTCACCGGTACATAATGGACAATGAAACTTTTGTACTTTTAGCCATTTAGTGGGATAAAACCTAACTACATACATATAAAATTAGAAGTTAATTAAATTAGCGAGGCATACTGACTTTATTTATGTTGGACCATGTATTCCTTCCTCTCGTGTATTTTTTTTAAATAAATTTTTACTTTAAAAAATAAACAAATAAACATATAATACCTTACAAAAAAATTTATCAAGTGCATGTTGGATATGCATTAAGCCAGGGTTCCTCGGCAGTTAAAATTTTTCTTTACAGCATATTCTTTACGGTTTAACATAAAAATAGATAAATATATTCAATAATTTTACATACGTGGGGAGCGCCAAAAGTTCTCGGCCTAACATGATTAAACTTACTTAAAGGTGACGTAATTTATACTCACAGAAAGTGTCTAGCAATTATAAACGCAGTGGACGAGTTTACATTTGTTTTATTTATTCTGTTGTAAAAGTGTAAACTCCATGTGTCGACCGTTTCAAAAATTGAATATCGTGTAGTCATAAAATTTCTGACAAAAGAAGGACAAACTCCATAAGAAATTAAGGACAGATTGGATGGTGTATACGGTAAAGTCGTGCCAAAGGTTTCGTTTGCGGTACGAATCCTTCAACGACGATGATCGTTCTGGACATCAGGAAAATTCGATCACTTCCGAAAACATCGCTCTTGTAGAATCGCTACAAAGCATTTGCTTATTATTATAAAGGCATAGAGATGCTTATCCCACCTTATAATAAGTGTATTGCAATAGAGGACGGTTATATAGAAAAATAAATTCTTTTCACTGTTCTCTCTGTATTTTTTAATTCTCAGGCCGAGAACTTTTGACGCATCCTACGTACATATGCGTTACTAATATTGTAATATAACGATCGGAATTTTTAAACGTAGGTTACATTAAGCCATTTTAGTGTGGAATCCACTGAAATGGCCTAGTGTAACCAAAAATCTGCCGCAATTAAGCCACTGGGCGAAGGCAACTAAAAAGTTTAGTTTCGTCTTGGAGCAAACTTTAGTGGCTAGCTGCCTGTAATAGTTTGACAGACGAAGGCAATAGATGTTCTAATGTGTTCTGTTTGTTCCGGCAACTTTAATTGCCTTAACAACTTGATATAAGTTTTCGAATAATATATTCTACAATTCGAATAATATTTTGTGTTATATAAAACGCTGAAAAAATATTTGATAGATTTGAGCGTTACTTTATGGTATTCCATTTTAAAGTAAAAAGACAATTTTACTTTGCTAATATCACTTTATTTAAAGTTTTTAAATGTCTGTGACATATTTCGGCCCGTATCTGTTCGTTAATGCCCATACCGAAACATGTCACAAACATTAAAAAACTTATCACAGACATTCAAAAAGTTTTTAAAAATTATTAACGAAAAACGGAATTTTTTTCCTTTAACAGCATTTCCCGAACTGGTATGGAAAATACACCTCGATGCAATATTTCACTCACTTGGGGACAATTTTCTCTACTATGTTTCAAAATTGGGGACAATTTTCTCTACTATGCTTCAAATTATGCTTTTTAAATTTTCCAAAAATTAGTTGCTTATATTTTCGAAATTTATCGATATAACTTAATTGTGGATATAATTAAATATAACTTAAAAAGTTTAAAAATTGTGGATATAGGAACAAAAAAATCTCACTCACCGGTATATTGTCTGTGAGGCTTAAAAATGAGAAATGACCAAAGAAACCTCAACTTCATTTTACAAACCCATTCTGGTGATATCCCACATGATGTCGTACGTTTCCCAATTTTCAAACGGGGAAAAACTTCAAGAAATGCAGAAAAAAATTATTTTGTTGCATATTAATTGAAAGCTACTCCTTAGGAATTATGGGAGTGTGATAGACGGATAGACGGAACTATAAGGGTTCTAAGATACTTCTTCCGAACCCTAAAAACGAAAAACAATTTCACTAACCTGTTGCATTCTACCGTGATCGTAAAAAAAAGAAAATTAAACATTATGTATATGTCATTATGTTCTACTTAAAAAAACATGAAATTTTTTGCAATCTTTTTCAATTTAAAATATATTAAGGCGAATAATTTTCTTATAAATTTTCATTAAATTATTCAATATCAGATAACATTTAAAATTTTCCAGTTAATGAAGATTGAATTAAGTGATTAGGGGCGGAAATTCGAAGAAAAACTGGAAGAAAGAATAAAATATTATTCACTGAACATTTCTCTATTAAATTACGAGAAAAGAATTAAATTAATTTGATTTTAAATGGTGCATTGAATTACATTGCTAGATGTCACTAGCACGCTCGCATTACGTAACAGATCAAAGAAATAATTAAATTGAAAAACTTCTCTCTACAACACGTTTTTGTAGCTTAGAAATATTAAACAAAAAAATGTTCATTTCTGAGTAAAATTTGAATAGTACTGAATATAGTTACTTTTTTTTAAAAATATTTCAAAATATCTAGTCTAAGGTATTAAAAATTAAATTTCATTCTCTTTTTAACAAATGAAACAAGTATTAGTTGCTCATAACTATATTACAGTCTAAATTTTTAGTTCAAGGATATCTGGAACGGGTGGGCTTTCAAAGTTATGTACCTTCAAAGAGTTTTATAAATGTTGAAAACTTATCAGAAAATAATATGTAGAGTGAGAAAATAAAAATTACCAATCAGACCACTGACTCCAGCCAGCTTCTCCTAATAGATGCTTCGATAAAATTCCATCTATATTATTGCCAAAAAAACTAGGCCTCTCAAAAAGTTTTATATGAAAGCTAAAATTTTCCTGTATGATTATTTACTTAACATCATTTATTAAAATTACAGTCAGAACTCGTTCTCCTAGAATAGACCCAGTTACCTACATACTTAAATTTTGTAAAATCGATCCCGAGTATCGTCAGCTCTCCAGTCACTAAGTCAAAGCATGGCTTTTTATGGACTCGCGAAACTCATGTATGGGTAACATTTAATTTATTACAACAAATTCAAATATTCGACATGATTAAAATTCATAATTACGAAAAAAATCTAAGATCTTAAAGAAGAACATTGTTTTTTGAAGGAATTCTGGACTGACCGGAGAAGAGTAAAAATATCTAAGCGTGATTTCTTGTTTTCTTCTTTTTTCCTGAAATTCGATGAAAAATAGCGGAGTATAAATATTTATTTAATTATATTTTACTTATTATTGTGTCACACAAACTCGTTGATTTTTGAAACTCGTTGAATTGTCACACAAACCCCTAGCTACTTGCGTAGTTGATAAATATGTAGTTCGGAACCAAAACTGTTCAAAAGTATCTAAAAAGAGATTCTTTCATTGAGGGGTTAGTGAAATAAGAATTAGCAACCACCTTTTAAAGTACTTAATTTTAATTTTAATTTTAATTTTAGTATATTAACTCTGTTATACTTTAAACACAAACTGATACGAGATCTGAGGGTATTTGAAGCTGATTTTTAATATTTCTATATAAATGGACGTAATCATCAAATTGTTATTTTACTTTACAAAATCCATGACTTCGAACGGTAAAAAGTGGTTGATGATACTTTCAATAAATTTTTCAAATGACTGAAATTTACTAAATAAGAATTTCATTAAATACGAAATTGGGACAGAAAAAGGAAGAGCCAATTACAAACCTTATAAACAGTAATCTACTTAATAAATTTCTAACACTGACTGAGTGACTGATTGACCGACTGACAGACAACGCATAGCCTAAACCGTTGGGCTTAGAAGAATAAAATTTTGCATAGAAGTTCCCTATGTAACGTAAATGAGCACTAAGAAAGGATTTTTGGAAATTCGTCCCCTAAGTGGGTTTAATAGGGGATGAAAATTTGTATGTAAATTCGTTATTTTTGAAGTTAGTTGTATATAAAAATATGTTACTATGGCTACTAAAATAAATAATATATTATTGAATAAATATGTTTAACACTGACTGACAGACAACGGATAGCCTAGACTGTTGGGTTTAAAAGGACGAAATTTACACACAGGAGATATAATAATTGCCGTTTAGGCTTCTATTTATAAATAAACATCAGTTGTGTAAACGTTCTGGAAATTTTTTCCCTAAGGGGTTAAAACAGGAAATGAAAGTTCGTATGGGAAGTTCGTCATTTTTGAAGTTAGAAACGTGGATATTGATTTAGGCTTTTGAAAAACATTAAAAGTGAACAGTAATTGAGTATCTAATAAAAAGATGTTGTCGATGGAAAACCCCATTGGATATACGGCTAGTTATTGAATAAATATGTCTAACACTGACTGACAGACAACGGACAGCCTAAACTGTTGGATTTAGAAGGACGAAATTTAGCACAGGAGATATGAAAATTTCCGTTTAGGCTTCTATTTATAAATAAACGTCAGTTGTGTAAACGTTTCTCGCAATTTATTCCCTAAGGAGTTAAGACAGGAAATGAAAGTTCGATGGGAAGTTCGTCATTTTTGAAGTTAGAAACGTGGATATTGATTTAAGCTTCTGAAAAACATTAAAAGTGAACAGTAAGTGAGTACCTAAAAATAACGGCTAGTAATGTAATAGGTGCCTATAATTTATTTTTCGGTTTCCATAGAAATTAAATGTAAATTAAATTGGAAAAAAATTAAAAAATTTTAATTTTTTTTATAAATTATTTACAAAAATGATGATAAATAACATACTTAAACGTAATTATAAGTGAACATGTTTTATTCCAATGTTTATTGCCAAATAATTTGACACAATTCCTACTAATAATACATAATAATACATAATAACAAAATTAATTTATACTTTTCATTGCCTACTACAGAAATAGAAAATGTCATTCATATACAAGTATTATATACAAATAATTATTATAACTTTTTTATTTCTTATGAATTTTTTGCCCAAATGTTGGTTGATGACACATCTAGACACTATGAGAAACCACTATGTTTAATTTCAAGTCTAAAAGTTCAGTAGTTTTTTCATAAAGTGTACCACAAAAATGTATAAATTGTAGCATAGTAGAGGACTCCCTTCGCTCGTCCTAATTAAACGTTTAACTAATTGTCTAGGTCGCGTAATTTACACGATTTCAAACACTGATCCAGTCTACGTGGGTAAACGTTATTGACAACGTTGTAAACATTATCTCTGACAACGAAAAAGGAATACCATCGTCGATCGTCTCACCAAAAAATTGCAGTATTTAATTCCACGAAATTGGGTACGCCTTGTGTATTAACCATAACTGAAATATTGAAAAATAAATTATTTTAGAGAGAAGAGAAAGGAAAATTATTTAATTTATCACAATGTAAATGTATATACCTATGTTGTTCTGGAGGAATCTCGTCTTTTATGTATTTACACGTGTATAATCCAAAATACATATTCACAATAACTCAACAAAAACAGAATTCATTACACATCACCTGATTAATCAATTGCAATTATAACCAACAACATGATATGACATCGTATAGTAGTAAGAAAACGACATTTTAAAAGACAAAGAAACAAATTTCTTCTTTTATGTACAATTCTTACATTTATATTTGAAGTCCCTATATAGGAATGTATCCTTAATTCCGTATGTTTGTGTGCATGTTACACAAGGACGAGTTTGAAAAAAAAAGAGGCATAAATGTTAAAGTAAAAAAAAAAAATTGTCCGTTTCGTGTCACGTCAAATGAATGTTTAAAATAGCACACCACACACAAAAGCACAAACTTGAAGACTCTGAAGGCACACATATATAACACAATCAATCTTCATATATAGGTGATTAATATTGGATACACTCAGTTATCAGTAATTAATCCAGGGTTCGAATCCGGGTCGATTCAGTTTGATAATATTTCAATCACTCAAATTTTTAATTAATATAATGATTTGGTCTTTTATACCAGTGATTCTCAAAGTGGGGATCGCGATGGCCAGGAAGATCGCGGAAAGTATTTCGCGAAAGATCACAAAAACAACTGATTACAATTTCAGTGTCCATTTTCTACCTATTTCCAAATGTTTTCCATACATTTCTACATATTTAGTTTGAGAACCACCGATATATACTACAATAAATCAAGTTTATTTAAACGTTAAAAGTGATCTCATGTTTAAATACGAACAAAAGTTATACTTGATAATGTTCACAAGCATACGGGTATTATTAAAAAGAAAATAATACCTGCTTCTCGCATTCAAGAGAGTAATACCTGTATAGTATATGATTGAATCGTTATCAAAATGGAATAGTTCTCGAACAGAGATCGGTGGTCTAGTGGTAAGAAGCTTGACTGAATACCAAGAATTCTTCATTCAAGTCCCAGCCGATCTCTCGATAATTTTTCAATCACTATTTGATTTCTTCGATTATAATAGAGAATAACATATACAAGATTAAAGAAAATAGAAGGGGACTGCAAGAAATTTTCCATACAAGCAAAACATGTTTAAATTTTTGATACATTTTCACGTACTCAGGGCCAGATTAGGCAACAGGCCAACCTAGGCCATGACCTAGGGGCGGCAGAAGTTGTAAGGTTTTTTTGCTCGTCAGTTTTTAAAGAGAAAGTTTGAAAGAAATTAGGAAAAGTTACGATTTTCTTCTTTTCAAGCAAAAGGTAGCAGCGGCATTTTTCACGCTGCCTAGGAGGGTACTCAGAGTTAATCCGGCCCTGGAGGTACTCGTATGTATCACAAAATATAAAACAGAACCGTTCGTTGGGAAAGTAATTTCATGAATTTCTTTTGAAGAACTTTTATCACTAATAGATTCTCATGAAGAACTTTTATTACTAATATTATTTTTACTTTTTACCAGTCTTTGAAAAATTAATCTCCTGTATATATTATGTAGATATGTACATATTATAATATACATTTCTTCAGTAATGTATACGTAGATACATATATAAAACTCTAGCACATTTTTAATTATTTCTTTTTTTCTCTATGTGTCCTTTTGTTTTTTTGTTGTTTTTTTTTCTTGTGTTCGTTTTGCAAATAAAGAGTACAACATTACTCCCGTTCGTGCAAATATAGCTTCGCTCCACGTTCGATGCTCGGTCCCGCTCGAACAACAACAATAAACATGAAGAGGAAATAAATAGAACTTAAGTTATGTTATTATTCTTCTTTTCACTGGTAACTCTGGCTCTTGGTAGCTCGCTCGCGTCGACTGCCATCGCTCTGCTGGCCCATTATTAAACGTACACGGGCGTCCCCATTGTTCCGCTTATGGAGATACGCGGGGGTGGCTTGAGGTGGTGTACGAGTATGGCTTGGTAACGTGTACAAAGAATTTCTTCTGTTTCTTTTATAGTTTTCATTTTCCTTTTTATTTTTAGTATCGGAAATCATTAGAAACATGTATGAAAGTAAAAGAATTCATATAGGTTTTCGCTGTGTTTACTAGCGGGCACTGAAACTAGTACAAAGTTGTTTTTACAATGTCCACAAAGGAACTAAGTACACTGTATGAATGTTTCAAAAGTTGGGTTAAGCACACCAATTCAACCAGTACGGGCGATCGTAACATTTCCTTCAATGATTGTAAAACTACAAAGTAATTAGATACGATAGACAGTGATACAATTATCGTACTGATCGGACTAATATTTGACGTTCAATGACAAAGGATGATCAAAAATAGACAAAGATAGACAAAAGTAGATCAAGGTAGACAAAAATAATCAATCCGGTTTTCTCTAACTGATAACAACTTGTTCCACTAAAAAATCGGTTAAAGACAATACCAGGTCAATTCTTAGTTACTGCAGGATTTTCAACGTCTCCGATTAGAAATATTTTTTCCTTTCCCTTCATCATCTAAAGTAACCTCTATAGGGAGGCTAATTGTGACAATATAGACTTCGAACCAATTATAATGTTGATTTTGTATTACCAACAGTCCTCGTGTTATATCAAACAATATTTTTGTATATTAAACCTTAATATCATATATTCCCAGCTACATCATAAAACAGTATATTTTGGAGTAAATTTTGAAACAAGTCTTGCAATTAATACAAAATTGTTGTTGCATAGCGGTGTTATTTAGACTTGTATGTATTCACGTTTTGAACCAATAACTCCTTCAGTTTGTATAGAAATACAGATATGGCAAGAAATGATCCGAATTATGTTGCTTTCACTTGAGGCACTTGAGAATAAAGAGAGTACTTGATAGTGCTTATTTGTGTTAAATGTTAAATATACTTAATTCTATGACTAGAATATGTTTGATTTTAATGGTGAAACGCAAAAATATTTGGTGAAATTTTATCTTGAAAATCGTTAATTCCCAAAAATAATTCAAATGAATGACGTCACAATTTGTAAACAAATATGTTAAATATACGAAACGACTTTATTAATATGAAAAAGAAAACAGGTCATTTGTAGTAGTTTTCCAATTTTAGTCAGGTATCGTATTCAGAAATCTAACAAGCCGTAAGTACAAGAACTGACCGTACACATTTTAGTTCACTTTCATGTTTATAAAATTTGTTTTAAAGATTCCAGCCTTTTACCTCAAGACATTCAACAAATTTATAAAATACCGTGGTTATATACCTTTAGTGCCCATGAACTCTACGTCTCCTACGAAATTCTTATACAGAAATTAGGTATCCATATTGTTTACGAAGATAAATTGAGTGAGTTAAGACTGCATAGAATTTAAAAAAAAAAAAAAAACTTTAAATATAAGTTTCAATAGACTTAAAAGTATGTTGTAAGTTAAAACCGATGGCCTAAACCTATATTGTAACATTTTCAGATTAAAGTTAATATTTCAGTTCAGATTCTTACTAGGGCTTTTTAGAATGCAGTGGTGTATGTTTAGTCTTTCTTATAATTTTTAAGAACCAGTTTCGGATCCTTATTGTATCCTACTCTATACCACAACTACATTTACATACATACATAGTTATGCAAAAGATCATTTCCAATGAAAAATAATGCGGTTTACGACTTTCACGGCGGTATGTCTATTTCTGGTTGATATGCATGTACATTTTAAGACGGAATCTGCTCGAGTGAAATTAAATTATGTGGAAAACAATACCCAACTAACCAACCAGATCCTGATACCCCTACCGATAGTAACTGATCACAAATAGTAAACGCAGTGCATACGTTCAAGTTTCTCAACATTACAAAGACATAAAATGTTTATGTTACGAGGAGTGTGGGTAAGCCTAAGTTTACCCGGGTAAAAAACTAACAAGGAGAAGTTCTGAGTTGTAAAATTCACTTTGGGATAAAACTTGGCTATCATGGAGGCGACAAGTTCAATCCAGGATACAGGCGACATTTTTATTTTCGTCTCTTTATTATTTTTTTATTAAAATTATATCTATAAGCGAGACAAATGGGACTGCAGATAGTTTGATCAGCTACCTTGTTGGGATCATTTTAAATTCTTAATAGTAAAATAAGTCGAAAATAATTATATTTGAAAAAATTGGAAATAGAATATTACATCAATTTACATTTTTTGAAATTTGTATTATTTGAATTAATTTTGTGAAAAGCAAATTTCATTTATGCTCATAAAAATCGCTCTGTAAATAGGTAGTTTTGATGTAAACCAGGTATACTGAATCATTTCTACAAAAATTGGGAATGAAAGTTGATGATGAACAATTCAATGTATTTTAATATAGTCTTCACGACTACTTATTTTTTTCTTGTGTTGTTCAATCATAGTATAATAGAACAATTTTTCATTCTTTTAGTTAAATTTTTTTAATGTCTGTAACAGTAAACATCACAGGGCTGAAGCAATAGCGTACAGTTCGGGGGTATGACTTTAATTATAAACAACCAAAAATCAATTATAAGTTCGGATAATAATTTATTTTAATCATATTTCAGGTATTACCCAAACATGTTAGGTGATCTTAACTTTATCTACGGGTATAATATCAAGTTTACCCACCCTTCTAATATTATCCATAACATTTACAATAATAAATTTACTATATTTTTCAAGATGTTGTCAAACATAAGAAGCAGGAAATAGTTCTTATGAATTTTTTATGAGAAGAAAAAATTATCTCAAGTTGTTCTTTTTAACTTCAACTTCATAAGAAACAAAAACGGAAAAAGAAATATTTGAAAGCAAATAAGCGATTCTTTCAATGTAATAAAATATCTTAATGCATTCGTTATAAATATTTAATATTTCTGTTGCAGCATTATGTATAACATAGCTAATTTCCCAGGACTTTCTTATAAGAGAATAATAAGCCTGCTGTCACACAGAGCAGGTAAACATACTACAAGACATATTAAATGGGAGTAACGCGGCTTTACGTTTACTTTAAATTTCCGTTTTATTAAAGACACCACTCACATCATCGCCCAATGAGTATAAGAAAATAAATCAAATGCCACTTCAAAACTTCGTAAAAGTATTCCACATGTTGGTATAAGTGAAAGAAAATTATCATTCCCACTTTCAACTTCGTGGGTGTAAATTTGTGAAAACTATGATAGTGTAACCAATGAATGATACGAGGAAATTTTAATTAACCCCACCAGTTAACCCCACTAAAATATTTTCAAAAACAAATCAATAGTGAAAAAGTTTCCTAAATGATGCGAACTTTATGGAAGCCATTGTTAATATTTAGCCTCCAGGGCGATGGGCGGCAATTTTTGTTGCAAATGTTTTTCACAAGATCTCAATAATATTTAAACAAAATTTGGTCAAGTTTCGTCCAGCTATTTATTTTGGATGTCTTTAGATTCCTCAGAATTCTTGGGGACAATTTTGACCCCATATTCATTTTCTCCCGAATTTCAGTATTATATGTGCACAATTTGATCAAGATTGATTTAGCCGTTTGAGGCCCTATTGGACAACTTTAACTTTTTTACCTGTAATAGAACATAAGGTATCACCTTTTTACCAGTAAATTAATTTTTGAAATCGGATGAATATAGTCAGTTCCTGAAACTAAATTGATAAACTAAATTACTTTGCTGCTTTATTGTTATATTAGATTGAAGTATGATTGTGAATTATATAACTTACCTCTCACCTACGTGTGAGAGGTAATTTAGCTAATTCGTCCTTTAAAAACCAAATTACAAAATACATATTTATCAAATTCAATTACAATTAAAAAAACGGAATTATTAAGCCTAAAAGCTTGGTGTTGACATATGTTTTATTTAAATTTTTTTTATTATATGATTAAAATATTTGTCTGTCTGTACATTTAGTCAGTATTTTGTTAATTTAAAAAATGTTTTATGAAAATTAAAATCAGATTAAAGTACTTTAATTTGCATAAAACCAATTTCAGATATATTTTTTTAAACTGATTATAATTTTTTTAATAATGCGTTTTATTAAAAATATTTTAATAAAATATTTTTTTTAATATTTACAGACTACACTACTATTTCAAAAATTGCTCACACTAATAAAAAAAAGTTCAAAACAAAAACTTATTATGGGGCCTAATTATGGGGCCCAAATTTTTAGAGAAGTATACTGTATCATTAATGAAAATCAGTAAAAAAGAATAATAAAACAATTTAAAAAAAAACAGTAGCCAGTTTATTATAATATTATTTTTATTTTATTTTGAGAAGTATGAATGTTTTATAATAGGTACTGCGATATATTGATTTTGTTAATAAAATATTAACAATTTGAGTCGAATTTTTCCTTTTTGTAGGGTTCCGAAGAAATAAATTTCGAAATCGTCATAGTCAGAGGGTGCGAAATCAGGAGAATAGTGTTCAAGGGTAGAACGTTTAACCAATTCATATCTCAAATCACTAACTTTAGCCAGACCATAAACATGATTTTTTCTCAGAATACTTCTGTAGTATGCTCCTGTGATTTTTGTACCCTTCTCTAGGTAGTCAATCATTATAATTCCCTTGGCATCCCAGAATACGGACGCCGTCACTTTTCTGGCTTATGGCACTGACTTGACTTTCTTTGTGCAAAACAGTCAGATTCAATTCATTGTTTCGATTATTATTTGGTCCCACGCGTCTATATTAATGATGAAGTGCATATGTGTTTGCATATGTCTATACAACTATGCAAATATATAGGACGTTGCTAATGTTTCCATACCTCCCAAAAACATTTTACTGACGGCCATGGAGACCCAATATAACGATACTTCTTCCCATTTTGTATTAACCACTATGATAATGGAGTTTGTAATGTGTAACAGATATGATATCGCGCGTACTTTTTCTCAACCTAGTATATCAAAAACTGCATGTTTTAGGACACACAAAAAACATTAAATATTGTATTATATATATATATATATATATATATATATATATATATATATATATATATATATATATATATATATATATATATATATATATATATATATATATATACATATATATATATACATATATATATATATATATATATATATATATATATATATATATACTTATCTATATATATTTATATATGTAGGTAACCAACATCAAAGGGTGTAATTAGCATAAATCTTAAGTTCATAATGATGAAAACACAGATTTAAATACGTTTTTTCTTTTTTTTATGTGTCCAAAAATTCGGACTTTTCAGATACGAGATTGAGAAAAAGTGCGCGCTATTTGCACAAATTCCACTTTGATAATGGAGTTTGTAATGTGTAACAGATATGATATCGCGCGTACTTTTTCTCAACCTAGTATATCAAAAACTGCATGTTTTAGGACACACAAAAAACATTAAATATTGAATTTATATATATATATATATATATATATATATATATATATATATATATATATATATATATATATATATACTTATCTATATATATATTTATATATGTAGGTAGCCAACATCAAAGGGTGTAATTAGCATAAATCTTAAGTTCATAATGATGAAAACACAGATTTAAATACGTTTTTTCTTTTTTTTATGTGTCCAAAAATTCGGACTTTTCAGATACGAGATTGAGAAAAAGTGCGCGCTATTTGCACAAATTCCACTTTGATAATGGAGTTTGTAATGTGTAACAGATATGATATCGCGCGTACTTTTTCTCAACCTAGTATATCAAAAACTGCATGTTTTAGGACACACAAAAAACATTAAATATTGAATTTATATATATATATATATATATATATATATATATATATATATACTTATCTATATATATTTATATATGTAGGTAGCCAACATCAAAGGGTGTAATTAGCATAAATCTTAAGTTCATAATGATGAAAACACAGATTTAAATACGTTTTTTCTTTTTTTTATGTGTCCAAAAATTCGGACTTTTCAGATACGAGATTGAGAAAAAGTGCGCGCGATTTGCACAAATTCCACTTTGAAATTGATTCTAAAATATATTCGTTAAAAATATAATTGTATTAAATTTGGGAATCTCACTCGTGCCTGCAATTTTATTCATTGGAAAAATATATTATTCAACGAGCTAGTAATAATAGCTATTACTCACGAAGATGAAATTGCGACACGAGCCGAGCTTGCGAGGCAAGTGTCGTAATGCATCTGAGTGAGTAATAGCCATTGCAAGCGAATAGAATACGAAATTTTTTCTACGACTTTTTTCATTTTTGATTTAAATAAAATTGAATATATATTTTAAATCAAATTTATAATCTATTTCTAATTTCATAACATAAAATGTTTGTATAATATGTATAAAACGATCAAAACAAAATTTATACTACTTTGTTTACTTGCCCGTTACTACGCAACATAAATTAAAACTTGATACATCCAGTAGTCACAAAACAATCGCAAACCCATTTAATAATGGTTAATACTGTGATCTCATTGGTCGAAAAGGAACTGAGTAATGATCATTCCTCCACACCTTGAATAATGCCTTACTTTCTCAACAATTGACAGATATATGAGTGTGTTCTTCAACAGGAATATAAAATTTTGCTCAATTACTTATACTAGAAAAACAGTGTGGTTTTTTTCATATCGTCAACTAATCTTCTCAATTAAAATACAACAGTCAAATAGGAGAACATAAGGGTGACTTAGGTAGTAATCCGTTGGACTGCGCGCCTATGACTGTGGCCATCTTCACCGTACCCTCACCTCGACACTAATAACCACGCAAATGCACGTGCACCCATCTAGCAATATGTACAAATATTTTATCCTATATCTAAATTTTCGTTTTCCGAAAATTTCCACTTGGAATAAGATATCTTTTTCTTTATTTACATTCTTTTAAGGTCGGTAGTTTTTTGTTACGTTCTTAAAATACATACAAAAACCGCTCTTCCTATATTATATCATATTTGTAAAGCCAACTCCTCACACACTTTCAGCTTTTTTTTTTCATTCGTGAACGCGCATATCCGCGGCTCTTTTTTTTCCTGGAATATTTAAAATAAAAAAAATTCATGCTGGGAACAAAACACGAATCCCAAGTGGATCACGTCATATTTATCTTCTTTTGTTTCTTACCAGTAACCTGGTATAGGTATGCCTATGTATTATCACAGTATTTTTAAGTGAATTTTCTTATTGGAAATACACTTATTACACCGGGTGCCATTAAAAGAACTGAGCCCGCGGGACTATGGCAGAAATTTGTTTTGAGCCTCGAGAAACCAAAAGTGAGGTTCAATAAAATTTGTATAATTTGTATATATATATATATATATATATATATATATATATATATATATATATATACATATATATATATATACATATATATATATATATATATATATATATATATATATATATATATATATATATGTCTGCGCGATAATTCTCGAAGGAAGCCTCCAATTGTTACGAAATTTGGTGTGTAGATCAAAGGTCCCAATAGCTTGGACGAGTTCGTCAGCCAGATACATCCAATTTTTGGAAGCCAAAATTTTGGCCAATTTTAGTGGTTTTTTGCAAAATTAGGCCAGAAATCACAAAATTTTTTTGATTTTCTTTACATCATCGAAAAGAGCATAAAAAATTACATAAGACGAGCTTTTAAAACATTGTTCTATATCTAGATTTTGAGAAAAATTAAGAAATTTGCTGAATTCTTTACAATAAATGATTCATTATTTTTATCATTAGGTACAATAACAATATTTATATTTCATTTTTCAAAATAAAAATTAACTAACTTTTCAAAAACGCGTCATCAGCGATTTTGAAAATTTGTTTACTGTTAGAGAGATAAACTATTTTAAATGGATATAAGTGATGTTGTATGAGGTCTGCCTGGGTCCGGGAGTCCCAAAGTGTCAAAACTAAAACTACCCAACCGATTTTAAAAATTTCTTCACCTTTAAAAATTTAATTTCATTTAAATGCATATATGTCATACTATATGAGATCCGCCAGGGTTTTGGAGACCCAGAAAGCGCCAAAAATTAACTATTCAACTGATTTTAAAAATTTTTTCACTGTTAGAGAGCTAAACTATTTTAAATAGATACAAGTTGTTATATGAGACCCGGCAGTGTCCAGTCTTTGGAAATTCACTATGTTATGCAGATGCTGCGCTAGGGATATTTTTGTCATAATACCATATCTACAGTACCTATGTTGAATCAATATGGAGACCGAAATTCATTAAAGTGTACGATTTAATAATAACATTTTTCCGTAATCCTACATGGAATATGAAATTCTTAGAAATTGAATTTATGTTATGATTACAAAACTGATTGCCTATATAAGCTTTATAGGAAGCTTTATTTGTTCAATTAATATTAATCTTTGATCAAGCGATGATATTTACGTTTTTATAGAATAATCAATATTAAATTTGTAACAAAAATAAAAACAAAGCCAAAATATTTACTTAATGTCAAAGTAACGAATTTTTTTTTTAGTTTAATTTTACTAATCAATAATTACAGTAACCGATAGAATTCTGTGTACACTTTAGCATGCCATTTTTGTGAATCTATAGTAAGATAGTTTGATTCATTTGATAATTGAATATAATGAAAACTGCATATACAATACAGTTATCTATAAGGCCCGATTTACATTAACGCTCCGCTCTCGATACGCTCCCACTTCACTCTCGCTCCGATATAATCTTGTTGTGTTCACATTACAGTGCTGATAACATGCTGGAACCTATTCATTCTCCATTCACATTATAATGTCGCTCTGGGTACGCTCCCAGTTCGATACAAACATCTTTTCATAACAACTGAATACAAGCGGAGTGAAGTGGAATCAAAAAAGTGTTTATACTATAGGTACAAGCCATAGCAAGTCTGATATCGCTCCGATAAAATATTACCTGCGTAGTATTGATATTGGAGTGGGAGCGAACCGCGACTGATATCGGATCGATATCAGAGCGATGATGTGAATACACTCATTGTTTCTTGTGTAAGAATATTTTATCGAATCGGGGGCTGAGCGATATCGTACCGAGAGCGGAGCGTTAATATGGATCGGGCCTAAAGATTTTAAAATGTTTTGCGCATCTCAAGTCTCATTCTACGGTTTCCAAGCTGTGCTTACGGAATTTTTTTAGTAACTGGACATCAGTGTGGCGGTAGTATTTGTTAACAAATATTATTATGAATAGACTTTTTTGTTTGTTGTATAAAATAATAAAATAACATTGGATACAAAAGTTATTAATTAATATTTTACCTGCATTGTGGAGGTTAACAATAAGCAAATAACAGATCATTTGATAACAGATTATCTTTGTCTACTCTTTTGTTATTCATTTGCTGTTGCAACTGTCAAAATTTTATTGTTATTGTAAATGTATTAAAATTTATTTTTGTACTCTTTAATATGTATACTCAATTTCGAGTATGAATTTTTTGAATTATAACTGCTTTTCTTTTTTAATATTTTGAATCATCAAAATAAAAACAAAAATGAAATTGTTTATTTCCAAGGCAAAAAGTGTACTTTAGACTACTGATGCCAATTAGATTCGATAAAGATTTTAGCTGTTCACTTTTCAATATAAATTATTAAAACATTTCCCAAGAGCATTGAATTAGTCCAGAAAATATTAGGGTTGAACTGAAAAAAATATTACCGTATAGTATAGTTAGTTGCAAGAACATAAGGTAAAGTCGCCAAATGTCGTCCCCGAATCTAATTTCGTTCCCTTCCATTTTTCCCATATAAAATAATGCCATCTGGTTTTTACATTTCAAATTAAATGATAGTTGTCTCAATCAATCACGTAAAAAAGTGTGGGTGAAACGTTACTCCTACAGTAAAATTTTGAAGATAGAAAATAATTGATCAAGGTGAGTTTTTATTGAAATATTCTCGAATTTTAACTAAAGACATGAATTTGTTTACTTACTCCTTTTCACGCGTAATAAAAAGTATTTTTTTATTACGCGTGAAAAAAAGTACGCCATTTTGGCACTGTCACAGGTTACTATAAAGTTAATTTGTTAATTCAGAATTGCAAAAAGATTATTTACAATTTTTGTTTAATATTTTTTTTTTAATTCTTTACATGCCAAAGAGAAAGTTATATGATCCTGAAGCAATCAAAAAAGCTGTTAAAGCGGTATAACCGAAGGAAATGGATTCTAAAAAGGCAGTAATAATTATTTATCATTCCAAGAGCTACTTTGAAAGCTCACATGAAACGTTTCAAAAGATCTGTAGAAAATATAGTTTCGGATAAAATGTCCCGGGGACGGAATTAGGAACACAAAAATTTTTTTTTTTAAAGCTAAATTTATAGAGTTTATTACAAAATTAACGCGTTTTTGTTTACGTTTACGAATAAACGAATATTTTAACTAATTTTTAACAGTTCATTCATTTAATTACCTGTAATATTCTTTTTCCTACAATTGTTTTTCAAAAAGGGGACGATATTTAACGACTTTACCGTACTACTTAAATCTTGCAACATACTTATGGCTACTAACAAAAAGAATTATTAAATAATAATTTTATATCAACAATAAAATAAAAATATGGCATTTTGTTTTCCCAGTTCTCTAATAGGTACGTTAACAAAAGTTATACAAATATTTGTTTTTAATTATTGTTTATTTTTATCAATAATTGTAAAAATATTTTAAAAGTATGTTTACATTTTTATATTGCATGTACAATGGTAGATGCAATGGTAGAATAAAATACATAATAATACAGTAACATGGAAGAACTGAAATTGTATATTGAAATATATTCAAAGCCGTGTTAAACGTATATAGGTATATATGTATTTAAAAACGGCCAATTTAAATATTGATTTTTATTTAATGTATATATTTAGATATGTGCAGTGAACGAGTAATTCGATTAAATAACCTATTATTTATGAAATTATATGCTAACTTTAAGTAGATATAAAATATACAGTGGTTTTCAAAAAATCATTCTCACGGAATCGTGTTTCATCAGGGCCGGCGCAACCATATAGATGAACCAATCAATAAATTTTGCATCAAGGGCCATTTTTCATATCTTACAGTAAAGTAATTTTACTACGCGTATTTTTGTATTGTAAAAATAATAGTATTTCAATTTAAAACATTTTATTTGATTGTTTCAAAAACAGAATAATTTAAAATTTAACATAAAAGTGTATTTCAAAATAGTTTTATATTATGGTCCATTTCACTTAAATTTAATCATGCTTCGTCACTTTGAATTTAAATAATTTCCGTTTTCTTGGATTTATCTCTTTCATTATTGCATTTACGTAAAGTTTAAAATTGCAGTTTGTTTTTAGAAAAGAATAGAAGATTGATCTTTTTCGAATATAATAATTATTTAATTTTTTAACGATAACTCATGATCAATTGTATTTGAAATGAGGTATAGTTACAAAGCATATTTATAATTTCAGTCTTCTTTTTTTATAGATTTTCTATTTTTTCTATTATGTGAAGTACCTATACAAATCACTAATTTTTCTTAAATTTTGGTCTCATTCCACCTCATTAATCTTATGGGTAATGATAAAATGTTTTATATTGTTTTATATTTCGAACCTGTTGAGCTATAAAATATATCCATATCTTAATAATTTTCTGTGCAGTAGAAAAAATTTTCTTACTTTTTTTGAATAAAAGTGTACCTGTGTATATTTACAAATTTAAACATACATATCTATATTATACAGTATCTCACAAAAGTGTTTAGACGAAAGTTTCTTTAAAGAAACTTAAAAATTTTATTTAATTTTTTACGAGATCTTTTGTACAAAAGAAAATCGAAATAAGGGAAATAAATTCTTCAAAATCTATACTACAAAATTGTACTAGTGAAAATCATAGCAAATATTATAACTGTTTAAAAAAATAAATTTAAATTAAGACATGTATTATAGCACTCACAAAAGTCTTTAGACAGAACAGTAAGCAAAAGAATTACAAGTTCGGAACAGGATAATAACTATTTTTGATATTTCGTTATACATCTCTTTGCTTTTATTATTGCTTGCAAGCGATTGGGCATTGATACGATTAATTTTGTTGTAAAATCCGGACTGATTTGGCTCTATTCATCAATTAAATTTTTTAATTAAATCCTGTTTATTAGAAATATTACGTTTTCTTATTTGAACCCCTAGATATTGTCCATAGATGTTCGAGAGGGTTTACACCTAGTCACTGTGGAGATGTTTGAAGTACCTAAATGAGGTACGTAATACAAGAAATACTGCTTTACTACAACGCCGAATGTTTAGGGTCATTGTCCTGTTGACAATTTTGTTCTTGGAAAACTTTCCGATAAATTTAATTTTCGAGTTCTTGCACGCTGGTTCTTTTTAAAATATTCCGATAAACATATTTATCTTTAATTTGATCCAAAAAATGTAAATTTCCAACAACTATACACCCCTACCCTACGATAGACGTATGATCATGTTCGACACTGTGCAGCAAATTTTGTTTTCGAATGGTATTAGGGCCTCGGATGCAGTTTCAGTATCTGAAATGCTGAAATACTGAAGTGCTGAGATGCTTAAGAATCCTCGGCTTTCATCCTCAGATACTCAAACTGCATCCGAGGCCCTAAAACCATTCGAAACGTTAAGAAGAACTAGCGTACAAGCACCAGAAAATTAAATTTATCCGAAAGCTTTCCAAGAACTAATTTGTCAACAGGACAATGACCCTAAACATTTGGCATTGTAGTGAAGCAGTATTTCTTGTATTACGTGCCTCATTTACTTCATACACCTCCAAAATGACTAGATGTAAAACCCTATCGAACACCTATGGCCAGTATCTAGGTGTTCAAATAAGAACACGTAATATTTCTAATAAACAGGATTTAATTAAAGCATTAAATTGGTGAATAGATCCAAAACTGTCCGGATTTTACAATAAAATTAATCGCATCAATGCCCAATCGGTTGCAAGCAATAACTATAGCAAAGAGATGTATAACGAAATATCTAAAATAGTTATTATCCTATGTTCCGAACTTGTAATTTTTTTGTTTACTGTTCTGTCTAAAGACTTTTGTGAGTGCTATAATACATGTCTTACCTAATTTTATTTTTTTAAACAGAGTTAAAAGCAATGATTTTAATTAGTATGATTTTATAGTACAGATTTAGAAGAATTTATTACCCTTATTTCAATTTTCTTTTGTACAAAAGATCTCGTAAAAAAAAGATAAAATTTTTAAGTTTCTTTAAAGAAGCTTTTGTCTAAACACTTTTGTGAGATACTGTATATTTTATATATCATACATATTTCAAATGTAATATCTACGATCTAATAAAATGTCGAAAGCGGTGGTGATGAATAATTTAATTTTCTGATTCCAGGTATCCTGGGTTCGACATCGTGACGTGCATCTATTAACCGTCGGCCGTTACACGTACACGTCCGATGATCGATTTCGGGCAATCAATGGACCAAATTCAAATGAATGGACGCTACAAATCAAATACCCGCAGCTGCGAGATGCCGGCACATACGAATGTCAAATTAGTACAACGCCGCATTTGAGTCGATTGTATCATCTCAATGTTGTTGGTGAGTATATACGTACCGCGGATATTCTAGATATACCTGTACTAGTTGATTATTTGTAACTAGATTTAGTTGAAATTATATATTCCTTTGTACCAACCGATTTGTTTTGATCAGTGTTTTAGAGGATAATTACTATTATATACTGTAAAATTTAATTTGAATGTCAGATATTGATTTTATAGCACCTAGTGATTTACTAACTGGTAAAAGTCAAAGTTCGAGTCTTATATGTAGGTATAAGTGCTATCCCGTTTTTGAAATATAGCATTTCCCATTTTGCCATAATCATATTGCTAAAATGAGGAAAAACAATACCTTCCAAAAGTTTTTTTTTTTTGTTTGAGTAAACCAGCAATTATATTCTTTCAAACTTTTTACATTAGATAAAACAATGTTCAGTTAATCTCTTGGGCTAATTTATACCTTTAGTTACTTTAATAAAATTAGCATAAATTTTTAAACGTTACGTATCCCCAGGGCCGAACCTACAATTATTATGAGGGGGGAAAACTTGGCGCCCTCCCCAAGAAAAACAACAAATTCAACATTCTGGCGCATCAGTATTTTAACTTTTTCCCTGCAAAAAGCAAGTGACGAGCAAAAAATACCTCAAATTTAACATTTTTACACCCCCGAACTTGCGTTTTTGGCGCCCCTAAAATCTGCAGGGGGCACGTCAAATATTCACAAACATTGAATATTGAAATGTGTCTATTGATTATGTCTAGCCACAATTCATTAGTTACTAATTAAAAGCCACAAGCTGGAACCAGTTACTATAATGTTGGATACATTTTACCCACGACTTTTGGCTCTCCAGTCGCTTATCGCTTATTTTCGAATATATATATATATATATATATATATATATATATATATATATATATATATATATAGATGTAAGCAAACTTAATACAAACTAAGTATCAGTATCAATAACACGGTAGGTTTGTGAAGCATGAAGCATAAATATCACATTATTTTGTTGATTTGTGTCAGTGTACAAAATAATAGTTACTTTGTACCAAATCAGTGGTTATACAAGTTAAACCACATCAATTGACGGATGGTGTTTCATAAATATTATACAGGACGTGTCAAGAATTATAGAAACCATGTTTTAAACCAAGTTACAAACCAAGAATTGAATATATGAAACAATAAAATACCTTTAAAGAATTAGTTCCTTTTTACTCCTGTTTTTTCGATATAGTCTATATTTAAAGTAGGTATTTGGTGCGAGATAGTCAGGTAAAAAAGTATATCTTAAAAAAGAAATTTTCTTTTATCAAAAATTAAATAATGCATTAATATTCTTCAGTTATTATATAAAAGCATTGTTGAAAACGCGTTGTAAAAATGTTGTAAAATAATGTTTACAAATTATATTTCAAAAACATTATATAATAATAATATTTATAATAATCAATATTAAATATTATTATTATAAATAATAATATTTATTTGTTATTAAATATGGTTTGTAACATTATATTTTATAATATATTAAAGTTTTATCAAATTTCTTTGACACGCTTTCATTTTATTCAAAAAAATCGTGTGAGTATGTCTTCCCATAAAAGCCTGTGTTAAAATTACAAAACTTTGAAACCGATTTTCTCAAATTTGGAGCGGTCAATTTTTTTTTTCGGTATCGGGTCGTATGATTGGTATTGAATTTAATAAATATCTAGAAAATAGTTTCGTTAAAATCCTTTGAAAAATCGTTTTTCGAACTAACTACCTTAAAAGCTCTTGATAAATTTACTATTTTACTTCAAATTTGGAAAAGAATGATATCTAAACCTAATATGGTAAAACTTCTTGACGAAAATACTAGTGGTTAAAATACCATATTATCCCCAAGATATTCTCTTAATTATATCAAATTAATTTTCATTCCAGCACCTAAATATTTAGCAGAGTCCAAAAATAATACAACACATATTCAAAGAAACATTCAAACATATAATATAGATGTTCTATTGCTATTGAAAAACCAAAATGTGTTCGTTCATTACAGTTGAATTAACTTAATTTTCGACAATGATAAAACAAATTTACATTCTAAATCTATTCAACAATCCAATCTAGAACATTCCGATTTGTTTTACTATAGAATAACGGCACCTCAAAGTTGCGCAAATGAAACAAAACGAATATAATATGCAGCGTCTTTAAAATAAGCGTGATCAGTATTATTTTATTAATAGACAAAAATCGATGCTTTTGTGTATCAGCTTTCATACATTTTTATTACTAATATTGATGTTATAAAATCGATGTGGAATTAAGAGATGAGCACTGCACATTTGATTTTCGGAAGTACAATTATTCGTGCCAGGTATTTATGTGACTAAATATTCGCAGTCGTACACAAATATACATAATACATATGAATTACCTAGCAACATATAATTTTGGTAAATACGGCTCCGCCATACCACATCGTCTGTTTGCGCGCTTGTATCCTGTTCCCGTCACTTATTAGTACCTACCTTCTAATTTATCACTTTCCTAAGGAGTAATATTATAATTACCTATATATGTAACCTGGACAATCACTTCCTGTGGTCAAGTAGTGATGAGCAAATGCAGGACCAAGACCAAAACTATCAAGTATTGGTCTTGGTCTTCCAAAATTCAGTCTTGATCTTGGTCTTGGTATTGCTAAAAAGTGTTTCACTTTCTTGCACTCTTTTAATTAATAAATTTTTTCCTTCTAAAATCAGAATTTTCACTTTTTACGGGTCCTAAAAAATTTTTTTTAACTGCTTCTCTGTCTACCTGAATATACGTAAAACCTTCCAACGCGCAACTTCGGAACTGTTTGGCTAATTTCGATGAAATTTTCACGGCTTCAATTAGTCACATATGAATTTCTATTAAACATGGTAAAATCTATTATTATTATTAAAGTGGTAAAATCTATTAAACGCCGATATTTTACTTACTATTCGATCAAAAAATTTGGAAGGTAGTTAAAAGCATTATACGTATTGATTTGTGATAGAATCTCACATCTTATTTGCACGTATTTAATTAACTTTGAATTTTTAGAGAAACAATTTTTAATATTGCTTTCAAAAGTTTAAGTGTTAATTATACTTTCAAATTATTTAAATATTTTAGCAAGAGTCTTGGATTTCTCTTGCTTTTGTCTTGGTCTTGCTCGCTTATGTCTTGGTATTGGCCTTGCAGCCAGACTTATAGTCTTGGCCTTGTAAAACGTGCAAGACCAAGACAAGGCTGCAAGATCAAGACTAATTTTGTTCATCACTATGGTCAAGGCATTTACATTTTTCACATTTATAAATAGTGTGATCTGTCAATTTTTAGAACAGGCGTAGGAAAACCGTTCTTACAGTTATTCAACAAAGTTGATAACTATACCTACAAAATTAAATAACTGTGATAACAAGCGGGCATGTCTCTTTACGCTCCACGGTTGAAAAAATCAGTTGATAATCTAAAAAAAGTTCAGTCAGTGTCATAAATGCACCAATTTTTATTACAGTATATGTGACAAGTATGCCAAATCATTTAATACTACTGGAAAATGGAAATTTCCTTCTACAAAGATTTACATACAAGATTTTTAGAATGTAAAATTCACTACAATTTTCATTCGAAATTTTTGACGTACTTCAAATAGCTTAGAAGTTATAGACCTCTAGACATCAAAACTATATCATCCAATTTTCAGTAAGATTCGCTACTGTTAACACTAATGACTGAACACCTGTACAAGAAAATTTATCTCCATTTTCACACTCCCAGCCCCCCTTGTGAACACGCCCACAGTTTAACCTAAATAAATGGATTATTTTTTGTAATTTTTGTAACTATAGTGACACATTTTCATTTTGAGGCATTGCCATTAGGCTTGACACGTCCGTATATTGGATACCAAACATATTTGTGTTTTGTACGTCAACATATAGGTCGTAACCGCATGGAGTAATTAGGCGGTTTGAATACTTCGTGTCGGTCAAATTGGTAATATACATATTCTTACAGCTACCTACATGCCTAAGCATGAATTTCGCATATAGACAGTGTGTAATTATAGAAATCCTTTGTCAGTGTTGGTAAACCCAGTTGATATGATTTGTAGTTTGAACGGAAATTAATCGAATGATAGTCATCCTAACTCATGTAACGTACAACAAATCATTTCTTCAAATCAACAAGATGTTTTTTGCCAATTATGCTGAGTATAATTGTTACTGAAACCTGTACGAAGTAAAGGAGAAAAAATAGACTAAGCAAATTCAAGTTAAAACACTTTTCAAACTAACTTTTTAGATGTAATGTTGAATTCAATGTAAAATCGAATTCCTTCAGTTTATATATGAAAATACATAAAAGAGAATGATTTTAGTCATAACGTCTTGACTTACAGTGTTTAGTTCGAAGACCCGACGTGCTGTAAGCAGGGCCGATGAGAAAACTGACGCGCCTCCGGGCGCAACTGAAAATTTTCCTCCAAAAATACAGTTAACAAACAAAAAAAGCCTTTTCACTTGATCCAGGCCCTCGGTCAATTGCCCCATCTGACCCCTCCTCTCGCCGGCCCTGGTTTTAAGCACAAAACGACCTACATTGAAAAAAAGTAATATTCTTAAATTTTGCTAGAAGTTCTAAATAAAGATTAATTCAATCACATCTGAAGTTTTCATATAAAAAAATCTAGAAAGTTCATTGAATTTTGAGACTACCTATTATATACCTATATCTAATAATTTTTAGATAATAATAATAATGATAGTAATGAATAAAAGATGTTGAAAATAATTTAAACAAGATTTTAAGAATCATATTTCATTTTTAAAGATTAAAGTTTCCTTTTTATTATGGTGCATTAACTGAAATCAGAATTTAAAACTTCATAAAATTAAAACAAATTGTCTTTCTTTAATATTCACACTTAATAAAAATTTGACAGCAATATATTTTTTTGAATGAAAACATTTCTCTTTCTGTATAAAAACATTTTATTAAATTTTCTTTGCCCATCCGACTTCTGGAAAAAAAATTCATACAAAACAATAAACGTGAAACTGAGATGTAGTTCCATGACAGCCGCTATGTATTGCACCATTTCGTAATTTATGTCTATCTGTCTGTTTGTTTGTCGGTCGGTCTATTCGGATGGTTGGCATAGTGACAGTTTATTGAATTAAATATGAAACAATATTTTCTCACTTTTTGATATGAATTTTATTTGTAGACTAAGAGCCAGTATATACTTTATTCAAAGAATTTACCATCTATAATTTAGTATAGAGACACTTTTTGTATGTTTTAAAATGTATATGGGGAACCTGGCTGAACGAGACTCAGACTCCAAAAAAATTGAATGTGACAAGCTTTCACAGTTAGACAATATAAGCTAAAAATCAGTCAAATAAAATAGCATTTCTTACAAAACCATCGGTTAGAAATTACCAAATAAAGGATTTTTGCTAACCCTTTGTAAATATCTCGAAGTATCGACTTCAGTACTAAAGAAAAGACTTTACAGTTAGTTACTTTCCCACTTAAAGTGAACAATTTTCGAGATAAACCAACTACAGCAAGTGTTCTTATACTAATTTGTCAATTTAAGGCTAAAGTCACACTGGAAGCATGTACGTACGACTTAATTTGTCTGATCTAGTCGTGAGACTATTGTCGTCAGATAAAGTGGTCACACTGTTAGCGTATACTTACGTAAATTTATTTTAAAAATGAATCCGTTTAGAGATTATTTGGTTCTCGATAATAGTATTATTAATATTATTATCTGATGAAAAAAGTGAATCGAAAGTTTTGGATTTATGAATTATACAATAGAAGATCTACTGACGATGAATTTAGAAAATTATTTCAACATTTGAAAATAGATAAAAACAGTTTTTTCAATATTTTCGTATGAACGAAGGGGCATTTAATGCCTCCACAACCTCTAACAAAGTTTTCTACAAATTTATCTGTTATGGTACTCTTTTTTTCTTTGGTTCCCTAATGGTTCCCTTTCAAATATCAGAATTATTAATTTTTCTATATTCATTTACTCGTAAATATATCACTAATATATCAAATAGTAATAAGTATTATAAAATTGTAGTTTAGTACTACAAAAATTGTAACAAATGAAAATATCCGTTAAAATTCAAATAATATTCATAAATTGTATTACTTTTACTTAAGTTAAAGTAATACAATCTATCTCTTTATCTTCTACACGTACGATTAGTGCGAAAAGAACAAACTTTTTTGTTTCACTCTTTAACACTGACGACTACGTAAGTGCGCGCAAGAATAACTCGTATCTAGTGTGACCAACTCCGTTCATTTGCATTATTTATTTCAATCTGACGTGTAAGTACGCGGGAGTGATTTGTCGTACGTACCCGCTTCCAATGTGACCCTAGACTTAGACACCTAAGTATCATCTCTGAAACAATACGTTTTATCAAAAAAAGCAGCAGAATTTCTCCTATAGTAAATTTTATAAACAATAAATTTAATAAAACAGTCCTTGTTTGAAAGGTAAATTTTTTTCCGATATTTGGAAAAAAATATTTTTGCCAGGCTGTCAACACATATTTCAGATATATATTCAAATTATATTTATAAAAAAAAAAAATTACAGGCTGAAAACTGTCTGAATGAAACAGACGCTAGCTCTTGATCTATAATTTTTTTTGTGATTTCATTTTACTTGTTCAGTCGCAACGTAGTTTCATGTTTTAAACTTGATTTTATTCAAAACAAAAAATGCAATTTGTACCTCACTCATATAAGTTCATGGCTTAAGTGAAACCAATGAAGAAGAGCGCACAACAGTATCGCTTTCAATACGTTCTCAGTTCCACCTTATTATTCTGGTTTTAAAAAAGCTTCATTCCTTTTAGGGTTCCGTAAAAAAAAAGAAAAAGAAACCCTTTTAGTGAGACTTTAATGTCCGCTCGTCTATCCATATGCTATAATTATCTTTTTCAAACGGCCACGGTTTTTCATTCGCCATTTCACACAAAATGTACTCGTTAATTAATATAACTGAGTCTTAACGGAATGAAGTTGGATCGAAAATTTATTCACACTATAGGTACAAATCATGATAAGTCTAATCTCGCTCTGATAAAATATTTTCCGAGATATATCGAATTTTCAGCGTAAAAAAAAAGTAGTAGTTAAAACTTTTGTGTTAAATAAGTAACACAACCCTGCGTTAATGTAACATTTCGTGTTTGTGTTAAATGAAAATTTTAATACAAAATTTGATTTAACAGAATAAAAATGTTAACCTGTTTTGAACAACAAAGAAGTAACACAATCGTTGTGTAAAGCAAAAGAATGTTATAAATACGTAAGTTACATTAAAATATATATCTACCAAAATATACATAATAAATAAAAAAGACGAGAGTAGTTCTTATTATTAAGCAAAACCGAAAGATTATAAGTTTTTTCAATTACTGACAAATATAGTTTTATTAAACGCTTAAAAATGAAACAATTTTCTTACATTTTAAGGTTATTTTGTTACAAGTTCAGTTACAAAATATCTTACTTGAGAGATTGTAAGCTTACTTGAGATTGTATATTATAATATTATAATATTGTTTAATAATAAGAACTACTCTCATCTTTTTTATTATATATATTTTCGTAGATATGTATCGAAACGAGTAAGAATTATTACAAAGGACTGACTTTGCGTTCTTTGAGTCTCATTTATATGAACAAAATCGTTATCATTCTTGACGATTTTCAAATATATTAAGCTGCAGTGGAAATAAAATATTGAATAAAAAAGTTTCACAACTCTGATAAATTTGAAAAATTAACACAAAATGTATGTCCTCTTGTGTGTTAAATCATTGACACAAATCTTGTGTAAAGATTTGATACATATGCTTTGTGTTAAAATAACACAAAAAATTCAGTGGACCGTTCTGGATATGTGAAATGTGTTAATTTTAACACAAATTTTTTGACTGTGTATATAATGTGTGATTAAGAAACAGTATTACTGAGAAAATCATCAAGTTATTAAACAATATCCTAATTTCAGTTTTATTCCCTAGAAAACACCCGGGTGCCAAACAATAATTTTTGATTGACCTTCTTTATTTTAACAATATACAGTTGTTTTTCAAATGTTAACCTACTTTACAAAATTGAATCAATCTTTCGCGAAATATAAAATTATATAAATCTTTAATATTGTTCGTCTAAAGAAGTCAAAATTAGTATAAGAATACTCACTTATACATACTTATATATCCATAGACCAAATTTTAAAAGTTCAAAACTTAAACTCCGTCTAGTTACTTTATATAATTACGACAATGTATATATTGTACAAAACGAGTACAATCCCGGACATAAATACTTAAACAGTTATAAGATTGTTTTATAATTTATTTGTAGGTAAAATTAACATAGGAAAAACTTTAACTGTTCCGCTCAGTACAAATGATAGTGTTCTCAATCTGTTACTTACCGGTGTTGAAAATGTTTAAGAATAAATATTTGAAAAGATAATAATCAGTCTAAAACAGTAGTTAAGTTAAAGTGCAAATCAGTAGCAGCGATCACAAAGCCAGTCTCAACACTATTGCTTAATATTAAAATTAATGGTAAAGCACATGTACTTAATTTTTTCCTTTACTGTATAATTTGCAGTAATATCTACTATAGTACAGAACAATAGATAAAAAGTTTTTGATTAAATTTTCAAAAATTAATTCATTAATTACTTTTCCTAAATTCAATGGGGGTATTATCTCTATCAAATTACTTCCTGTTTAATTAATGTATTTTTCTTCTTTTCCATTGTTTCGACGGGACAATTTAATATAATTTCATTAAAATAGAGAATCAAAAAGTACATTATGGGCGAAACAGCTCAAAGTACACATTACAACAAAAACTAGAAACGACTGTTATCATAATTTTATACACTCTTGTACAGGCAATGACTTACATTATCTATGTGTTTTGTTTTACTATACAGTCTGTTTCAGCGAAGTAAGAACATACAAAATTTAACATGGGAAAAAATTGTTGGGATCAGAGTATGCTTGTTCTTTGTGGGCATCATTTTTATATAAGTATCCATAGTTATTAAAATTTTCTTTAAATGCAAAAAAGTAAATTTTAAACAAATATGTGTCCAATTTTCTACTAAGCAGTATTATTTGGTAATAAATATTTCAACATTAGATTAAGAATTTTTTGAAGGTATCTTAATAAATTTACTGCTATTGTCTTTTAATTACTTTTAAACATTATTTTGATGCGATATTATTTAGTGTTTTGCTAAATATTTAATAATAATAAAATAGAGCACTTCTTGATCATAACAAATTTTCCCGGTGTTAAAATTTATATGTTCTTAGTAGCTTGAAACACCCGGTATAAGTAGGTACATATATTGCACTGGAGATCTCGTTGTTCATAATACATCTACAGTGACGATGATACTGCAGTATTTCTCATCTAGCCGAGTAGAGATAGAAAATGGCATATTGCCAAAACAATGTCATCCTTAAATGTAACCTCCAATTACTGCTTGGATTTTCACCACGACAACTGGAATACTGAATGACTACTACTAGAAGTTATACAGATAGCAAGAGTAATATTACTAGCTTCTAGCACCGTAGTAATAATGGCCGACACTGACTGCTTATTTAATTCACAATGAACATCACAGAGTAGAGTGAATGTAGCCACAAAGATGACAACAGATCAAATATTTAGGTTTGAGATAAATTATTAATAAAAGACATAAATAACTTATCGCTAAAATACTAATCACAAAATATAGTATACTGTGCAATAAGTGCGGGAAATTGTTGATTGCTGACGAAAGCGAAGTTGAGCGCACGAACGTAGTGAGTGCGCTCATTTGCTTGAGTGGGCAATCGGCAATCCCGCACGAGTTGCACAAACCATTTTTTTTTACGAGTTTCACATACTTTTTTCTGTTATTATTACTATTTTTGACATTTTTATTACATTTTTATTACATTTTAAAATAATATTTTTGAGTATTCGTCTTTTTTTTCTGAATTAAATATTGTTTAAATTACTTTGTTGGTGGTTTCTATAGAAATAATTATGAAATATTTATTAAATAAAAAACTAAAAGGTGGCTTTGCGTGTTTTGATTAAATTTTGTGTGTTTTATTGTCAATTTGCGTGCGAAAAATTACTTTCCGCACGCAAAAAAGTATGTGGGAAGAGTGCAGTGGGAAAACAGCTATTTTTCGCACAGAAATGTGTGCGCCAAGTTAGTACTTCTCCCGCATGAGTAATAAAAATAACTTATCGCTAAAACAGTAATCACAAAATAAAGTATGAATTTAACACTAGGTTTATTTCACATACTGTAACAATATCAAGGAAGCTGAAACGCAAGAAAGATTTGGAGACAAACAGAAATTTCGTGACATTAAACGAGATTTTAAACCGCTAGAAGTGTAGATTAAGTCTTAAGGTTATTTTTTTTTAAACGAAACTCTAATAGAAAAAGTTGCCGGAAAACAATAGATTTTACAATCTACTAGCAAAACAGTATAGTATTTTTGAAGTGAAAACTTCTATAGCGAGGGTGACTTTACGTGAGAATGTAATAAAAGCTGTAATGCAAGAGTGAAAACGGTAATGATTTGGCTGTAATGAAATTTGTAATGATTGTAAGGTGAAACGAGCACTAGCGTGAAACAAGCACAAGTTTTATTAACTTCACATATTCATCCATTCACGACTTCTTCAATAAGGTCCTGCCTATATAAATTGTACTTATTACTTCCAACCGGTTACTAGGTCGCCACAGAAGTTTTTACTTCTGTCGTGTGGTCTTAAACACACTCACAATTTTTTTTTTTTTTTATTTAGAAGCTTCCAGTAGGAACAAACTACTCACAGAAGTAGCATATTCTAATTACTATAGTTTTTCACTAATGTACAGTAATCTTCAATTTGTCAACAAAATCGTGGCTTTGTCTTCGAAAATCGCGATTTTTCATAATAATATAATATAATTTTTTTTTTTGAAAGTTTTATATAATTTCCTACATATACATTTTATATTTTACAACTATTTGTATATAATTTTATAGCTATTCAATTTATCTTAAATCAGATATTCCGAAATTCTATACGAAATCATTTAATTATAGTGAGTGACTTCGCTCGCTAAACGACTTTAAAATAGAGATGTCGCCGGAAGTAATTTTTTTGTCCCATTCCGAAAGAGGGTAGTGGTCAATCGCTTATAAGAAATATAATATAAGTAGATATTTACATATCAATAGCCAAAATACGATAATTAAAAAAAAAAAAAAATGAAAAAAATCATTGCGTTTAAATGTTGCAATGAACCCAAATTTATTTTACGATTTTAGTAATCATTAATCACTATGACCTTACTGCCCAGTGGCCCATACTCACTGTAACCTTACTACTCAGTGGTCCATAATCACTATGACCTTACTACCCGGCGGTTCATAATCACTATGACCTTGCTACCCAATAGCCCATAATCACTGTAATCTTACTACTCACAATCGGTGGTCCACAATCAATATCACCTTGCTACTCAGTGGTTTATAATCACTATGATCTTACTAAAGCTAAATGTCCACTGGCAATAAATATTGCAGAAATCGACTTGTGCAAGTATTTTTTCATGTGGAAATAGCCACTGCAAATTAACTTCTGCAATTATTTTCAAGTTGAGCAAATCTTTTTTGCTTTGTGTGTTAACAGTGTGTTTACACATAAAAAACATATCAACTGTAATTAAATTTCCACAAATTAATTTGTGCAAGTATTTGATAGTGGAAACAGTAGCCTGCAAGAGAACTTCCGCAAGTTCAGTCACTTGCAGAAGTTGTAATAGCAACTTGGTTCAAAAAGTGTTTCAACAGTATATTCAACTTGTACAATCAACTCTTTACTTATCTAAATTCTTGGAAGTTTTTTGTGCAGGTTCTTTCGAAAACAAAGATAGAATAAAGGTACCTACACACGTAACTGCAAGCTTGACAAGCATGCATGATCAAGCTTTTTGTACAAGCATGCTTGAGCGTTTGTATGATAATTTTGCACAATCATTTTGATTGTACAAGCGGCTTGAAGATGAATTGAATTTAAATTATGCATGCTACAAGACGTTAATTTGCGCAAGCAAAACTGAGTGTGTGTATCAATGTGCAAGATTGTACAAGCCGATATCAATCTTGTATGAGATCTGTTTGTTTCATCTTCCTATTGTTGATATCAGTCTGATTGTTAAAACATCGTCTTTAGTGATTTAAAAATAAACCGCGAATTACTTGAAGATTTTATTTATATATACCAAAGTGAGGAATGTCTTTGACGTATCAAATCGAAGGAATACCATGATAAAGTGGAGAGAGATACAACATAGATATATTATTGAAACAATATAAGTTTAAGGATACAGCTATAAAAAAATAAACTCCTATAGGACAAATTATAGAAGAGAAATGAATTTTTTTTATTTATATAAATAAGGACAAAAGCTTCTAAAGCGAGCGCATCGTCGTTCGAACTGGACATTTTTAAAGAGCAAACTGGCATTGGTGCAAGCATGCTTGACCGTGTGGTGGCGAAGGGAATTTGTGCATGCTTGTACAAAATGCTTAATCATGCATGCTTGTCAAGCTTGCAGTTACGTGTGTAGCCACCTTAAGAGACAAGAAAATAATAATAAAAAGATAGATAGATATCTTTATACACATACGTGTATTAAAAAATGTAGGTAATTGATTTGATAGTTTATTAAAAAGAAGTTTGATAAGGTTTTAATAAATAAATTTAAAGAAAAAAGAATGATGAAACAAAACTAGAATTAAATATTTATTGAAAAATATTGAATATAAATTCTATATTGAATTTCAGTTTAGGTTACTTCAGAATGTCCCACATTTAAATCTAATCGATTTTGAGTTATTTTTAGCCTTTTCAAAATTTTTTTCACGAGTAGACGTTTTTGCACTAATACTCATTCGAATTTGCGTATTTTGTTTAATTAAAATCTTCTAATGATATTCTAATAAAATTTTTTACTTCTTTTAAATCTTCTAATTTTCTTCCTTTAAATCTTCAGCTGTTAGTTTTGTTTAAACAACTTTTTTTTTTTATGCCACTGCCATCTTTTACTCATACTATTCTTTTTTTTAAATTTTTATTTCGTTGTACAATGACAGCTATTTTAATAGGAATATGTATTGTTATGCATCTAATCTTGTTTTAAAACTTAGAAAAATTATAATATTTATACCTATCAATAATACATAAAAATTAACGGTCAGATTTTAAATAAATAAAAAAAATCGTAAAAATATCAAATAATAATATAATCAGAGAACAACAACTTCCAGCAAGTTCTAGTGGTAAAACTTGCAGATGTTATTTGCAGCAATCAATTTGCAGAATTTATTGCAGCTAGTGGAAACACTCGCTCAAAAATTGCTTGAAAATTTATTGCCAGCTTGAAAATATTTGCAGCAATAAATTGTTCATTTTATTACGTCTAGTGGAAACAGATACGCAAGTAACTTCTACAATAAATTGCATTGTATCCTTGGCTTAAGTTCCCTCTATAGCTGTTTATTTTGAACTCTTATTTGAGTATCTCTTCAAATTCGCATGCAAAATAAATTTTGTAATTTTTATTCAATCGACTTGAAATTTAAATTGTAGCTTCTAAGATATATTTTAAAGAGAAGTACGCACAATTTTAATAATTAATTAACAATTACGTTTTTTATGAATATTTAAACTTCAGACTGTTATTAAAAAAATAAAAAAGTTCAAAGTTCTTGTCAAATTGAAAAAAATTTCTGGTAAACTTCTCTGGTAAATTTAATATAAATTACGAAAAAGAATTTTTGCCCCAGATGAAAATAAAAAAATGTCACCATTTTGGAATTGGACCGCTAAAAAAAATTGTTTTATCTAACAAACTCTCAAAATTTTATTTTGTTTTATCACACAAAAAAAAATATCCCGAAAAGCCCCTTTTTTTCGAGCCTTCAAATAAATATAACCCCGTAATACATTTATTAATCCCGAAACTATAGACGTATTGCATGTCGAAAACTATGCTAGCTATTCTTACAATAAAACTAGAAAGTTATATAGCTAAAATTATAGAATATATATAACTAAATAATATTCTATAGGGTAAAAGCCCCCTTTTTGGAACGGTATCTAATTATGAACATTTCCATATTAATGTAGTTATTTCTGAAAGAAACGTCTGATGACAAAAATTATTATTAATAGAATGATTCTTTTTCAATTTAAATTCACCTCGCATCTAAAGTTTCCTTACTTAATTAAAGAAATAAATATGTAAATGTCAAAACTGTTCCAGTATTAGATACCGTTCCACAAAGGGGGCTTTTACCCTACTACAATTTATTTAACTATTTATTTATTATAAACATCTTAATACTACGACGAACAAAACTCTAGTAGGTATACATACATACAAACATTATGTACTCATAAATTATGAACGGATTATCGAAGTGTAATCGACCCATTGATTCCGTTAATCGAATAAGTTTAAATCGTGTATTGATTTACGTGTTATATTTTAAGGAATTATAATTTTCGTAAAACGTTCTTCAACTTTGCCACACCATACCGCACATTGACTTCATATAAATCTATAGAGTTTAAATTAAGCGTAAAATAAATGTTCAAATAATCAAAATTATTATTTTATTTTTAAGTTAAAACATTCGATAAATTCGATACTTCCGCGAAATTCTCGTTAAATTTAATGTTCAATGAACAATTTTATATTTAAAGTATAGACATTTTACAATTTTAGTTATTGAGTGTCATAGAAATATAGAATTTCACGCTGGGCAATGTTAATCGAAAATTTAACATCGATAATCGTTAAAGCGTTAGTTTACTGGAAACGTAACGTAAGTTCAGGGTAACCATTAGCATTAAATTCAATAAGTTTTTATTGTAGGCATTTTACGTAGCCTTCCAGCAGTTCCAGATTTTATGTTTCTCGCATCAAAATTACGGTTTTTTAAGGTTTTAAAAAATATTTCGTATTTGTGATGACGTTATCAAGTTCATTTTTTTTCTTTTTTAAATTAATAACTACAAGAATGATATGAATCAGATCTGCCGGAAAAGTTTGGATAATTTGAATGTCGTATTTTCATTTTCCTTATGTGGTAACTTTTTCTCCGAATGTGATTTTTCTATTAAGCTCTATTTTTTTTTCTTCTAGAAGTATATTTCAATTTTAAGTGAAAATTGATCAATTAAATATTTCACCATAAAAATGCATATTTAAGTTTTATATATTATGCCTTAGTACGCCTTTCTTGTTATTTGAAAAACTTTTGAAATTATTCAAATAAATGTATCAAATTTTTAGTTGCAAAATTTAGGTTTTTGTAGAAATAATCGGATCAATTTAGCCCTAAAAATAGTAGTAAAAATACAAAAATTAGGGGAGAGCTGAAAATTGGTACGAATGTTCGGAATACCATTATAAATAAGTGTTGAAAAGTCTTCATCGATCCTGTACGTGGAAAAAATTTTATTCAAGGTCAAAGGTGTCAAAAATGGGTTTTTCGCGTTTTCCAGCAAAACGGTAAGTTTTATCATAAAATTAGGCCAGACAAAAATTGTAGATCATATAATTTTCTATAAAAAATGTCTTAATACTTTTTTTCGTAAGGGCCACCGTTTCTGAGATATAACTATTATAAAAAATCTCCCACCTGCGCCGGATAAACTTCTCAACACACTTTTTTGTAATTGTAAAAAGGGATATAGTACAAAATGCGGCTGCAAAAAAGTTGGATTGTTTTGTTCTCTTGTATGTACCAGTTGTCAAGGCCAGTCGTGCTCTAATGTTGAATCACCAACAGAAAAGGATTCGTATTATATCAACGAGGAGACATGTGATGCATCGCTATTGAGGCAATTTACTTGCACCCAACAAGAAGAAGAAGACCAAGAACAAGAAGGAGAAAATCAAGAAGAAGAGGAAGCTGAAATATTCGACGGTTATGAATCTGACGAATAATTTCCCTCACTTTTTTTTTAAATCTATACCGCTTTCATCATTCCCAATACTAATATTTTTTAATATTCAATAGTTTCCAATTAATCAGGATCGTCATAGACTGTGGAATAGGCCTACCGGGGAAACCCTTTAAAAAAACCCGCTAAGTGCACTACCTCACAGGTGGCGTGGACACGTGTGCATATTATAAAGATTACAACTTTTGTAATAGTTACATCTCAGAAACGGTGGCTTTTAGGAAAAAAGTATTCAGACATTTTTTATAGATAATTATATGATTTACAATTTTTGTCTGACCTAATTTTATGATAAAATTTACCGTTTTGCTAAAAAACGCGAAAAACCCGTTTTTGACACCCTTGACCTTCAATAAAAAATTTTCCACATACAGGATCGATGAGGACTTTTCAACACTTATTTATAATGGTGTTCCAAACATTCATACCAATTTTCAACTCTCCCCTAATTTTTGTACCCTTCCATGTTTAAATTGACCGGTATAAAAAGGTTGGCTGTTTATTAAATTTAAAAAAAATTTTGAACTCACTATTTTTGATTAATATAATTCCGTGGTAACCATTTGTATTAATTTGTTTTACTTTAACAATCTAATTCGATAAAGTGGCATTTTGTAAGCTATAAACAAATGGGAATACATGCATGCATAACACATTTTCCGGAACAATTATTGATAAAATCAATTAATTTATACTAAATTCAAAGGACTTTCTATTCACGCTGTATACATATACCTAATACCTTGATAATAGTTCAAATTACAAACGGAACATAGAATATTACCGAAACGGAAACTTCATCAATGAAGTCAATGGCTTTCAATATGCTAAACTAATACATTACTGATAACGCACGAGTTTAATAGAATCTATTATGATTAGTTTGGCATAAGTAATTTGTAGGACACGACGTAGATAACAAATTAGAATTTGTCTCACTAGAAAAATTTTCTAGAAATTAATTGAATTTATATGCCGAACATGCTTTGTACATATTCCTATTAATAAATACCCACTGTTCAGTTAATGATCGTACTACTGATGACCCCCAATAGCTTTAAAAACTGATAGGGTAAATGTCACAAATTTAAACACTAAAAAAACAACTGAGCATCTACTTAATAAACTTCTAACACTGACTGACTGACTGACTGACAGACAACGCACAGCCTAAACCGTTGGGTTTAGAAGAATGAAATTTTGCATAGGAGTTCCCTACGTAACGTAGGTGAGCACTAAGGAAGGATTTTTTAAAATTCGTCCCCTAACTGGGTTTAATAGGGGATGAAAATTTGTATGTAAATTCGTTATTTTTGAAGTTAGTGGTATATAAAAATATGTTACTACGGCTATAAAAATAAATAATATTTTATTTAAGTTTGTACTTTCTAGTGTTTGTTAGGTGGATTTTTGTGTAAAGTTCACTTATTGATTTTTAGGAGTTGTTCCACCGTGGTTGGGTAATTTAATTAAAGTTTATATACATTAAAAGTATACCATTACGATATATTTCGCTCATTTGAAGAGCTCATCAGGTACATAGTAATTATGACTAGTAAGTGTTATTTCTTATTAGTTAAATTGGTTAAAATGTATATTTTTATAAATGTTCTTATTGATTATGTACATTTTTGTAAAAAAGACGATATTTTTTTATAATATATCTTTGTCATGTATTACATTCAACTGAATTAATAAAATGAAAATGGTTCATATCCATGTGGTTTGATTATGATGTTTGTTTCAAAACCTTATTAATGCCTGTTTTATTTGTAATTTTTTATGTTTGGTATCTGATGTTGTTTGATATTGTATTTATTTTTTCCTTTATCATATTGCTGACTTCACATGTACATATTACTTTGATTTAACATTTTATCTTTTTAGCGAATTTCGAAAACTCGAAATTCAGCTATTACAGTAGGTGTCATGACGCAATCTGAGTCCGGGACTATGGCAGAAATCTGTTTTGAGGTCCCTAGAATACGAAAATGATATTCACTAAAATTTATTTATATATATATATATATATATATATATATATATATATATATATATATATATATATGTATATATATATATATATATATTTATGTGTTCCCACGATAACTCTCGAACGAAACGTCTAACGCTTATGAAATTTTGTGTGCGGACTGGATTCTGAATTGGCTTGGCTAAGTTCGTTAGCCAGACACGTCGGATACCGAGAAGTAGGTTTTCTGGCCATTTTTTATCATTCGATCTTATCATAAGACAGTTCGATTTTTACATCGTTGAAAAGGAAAAAAAAATTATGAAGAAAATATTCTTATAATTTTCTATCTATTTTAAGTATTTTTCGAGAAAATGTAAATTTTCACTTTTATTCTTTCTTTGTTAGTCTAATAAGTAATTTATATTTATATCTCAGTTCTTTATGAAATATAAAAATATTTCACTTTTTTATCAAAGAATTTTGTGAGAACAAGTGAAAACTGTTCACATATATGTGTTATAAGTATAACACACATACATGTATAGAGTTTTGTTTCTCATTTATTGCATTATAATTAGCATGGTTCTATCTCATGTTAAAAAATGTAAATTAAACAGATTTTCTAAGCTAATGTAATGAAGAATTTTTTTTTTTTATTGAATTTTTAAGTAAACAAGAAATTGAAGATTATGTTATGATATAATATTATTAAATATATGAAACAAAACAAAATATGTACAATGTACATATGTATGTACGGAAAAATATTTTGAATCGATTTTGAAAATTTTTTCACTAATAATTAATAATGTTAAAAAATTAAACCATTTCAAATGGATTTAAGGTATTTTATGTGAGGTCAAGGTTTTCGGGACCTAAAAAGGCCAGAAATTAATTAACCAATCGATTTTAAAAATTTTTTCACAGTTAGTAAGTTAAAGTATTTGAATTAATTAATTAAATGATGTCCGCAAGAAGCTTACGGACTGCCATAAGTTATATGAGATCCTTAGAACCCTTTTCTTACTGTTACAGTACTAGACTTGTATGAGTTTCGCCAGGATTTACTGATCCCATAATTGTAAAAAATAAACTAAACCACCAATTTTAAAAATTTCTTCACTGTTACAGAGCTAAACTATTTTAGATAGATTTAGAATACATTATGTAAGGTCCGCCAGGGTCCACAGGACCCAAAAGTGTTAAAAATAAACTAACTGACCGATTTTGAAAATTTTTTCACTGTTACAGAGCTAAACTATTTTAGATAAATATGGATTACGTTATGTAAGGTCCGCCTGGGTCCATAGGACCCAAAAGTGTCAAAAATAAACTGCCGGATCGATTTTGAAAATTTTTTCACTGTTACAGAGCTAAACTGTTTTAGATAAATATAGATTCCGTTATGTAAGGTCTGCCAGGGTCCATAGGATCCAGAAGTGTCAAAAATAAACTAACTGACCAATTTAGAAAATTTTTTCACTGTTACAGAGCTAAACTATTTTAGATAAATATAAATTACGTTATGTAAGGTCCACCAAGGTCCATAGAACCCAAAAGTGTCAAAAATAAACTAACTGACCGATTTTGAAAATTTTTTCACTGTTACAGAGCTAAACTATTTTAGATAAAAATATAGATTACGTTATGTAAGGTCTGCCAGGGTCCATGGGATCCAAAAGTGTCAAAAATAAACTAACCGACCGATTTTGAAAATTTTTTCACTGTTACAGAGGTAAACTATTTTAGATAAATATAGATTACGTTATGTAAGGTGTGCCAGGGTCCATGGGATCCAAAAGTGTCAAAAATAAACTAACCGACCGATTTTGAAAATTTTTTCACTGTTGCGGAACTAAGCTATTTTAGATAGACATACATTACGTTATTTAGGGTCCGCCAGGGTCCATGGGACCCAAAAGTGGTAAAAATAAACTAACCGACCGATTTTGAAAATTTTTTCACTGTTACAGAGCTAAACTATTTTAGATAAATATAGATTACGTTATGTAAAGTCTGCCAGGGTCCATCGGATCCAAAAGTGTCAAAAATAAACTAACCGACCGATTTTGAAAATTTTTTCACTGTTGGGGAGCTAAGCCATTTTAGATACATATAGATTACGTTATGTAAGGTCTGAAGTGTCAGTAGGACCTAAAAGTGTCAAAAATAAAATGACTGACCGATTTTGAAACTTTTTTACTATTACCGAGGTAAACTATTTTAGATAGGTAAAGGTTGTGTTATCTGAGATCCACAACTGTCCTGCGGATGCAAATGCGGCGTAGAATGCTACACAACGGGTTTTGAATATATATATATATATATATATATATATATATATATATATATATATATATATATATATATATATATATATATATAAATATATATATATATATATATATATATATGTATATATATATATGTATATATATATATATATATATATATATATATATATATATATATATATATATATATATATATTACATAAAGTCCGCCTAGAATATACGGTCGAGCTGATTTTTTAATGAGGTCCACCGGGATCTTGCAGATCCGAAAACGCCAGTAATAAGCTATCGAACCGATGCTAAAAAATTTCTCACTGCTAGAGAACTAAATTATTTTAGATGGATACAACTATGCTGCACAAAATTCGTTCGGGTTCTTGGGTCCCCAAAAATACCAAAACTAATTACCCAACCGATTTTAAAAATTCTTTTACTCTTAGAAAGCTAAACTATTTTAAATAGGTACAGGTCTTAGATGAGATCCGCCAGTGCCCAAGATTTGGAAATTCGCTATGTTATGCAGATGCTGCGACAGGGGTATTTTTATAATATAATATAATTGTGTGGTTCGTTTAATTTCTTTTCTTTTAATTATTGTGTATTATTGAATTTAAGATGTGATTTTTGTAATGTAACGAACTATTTTTGTTAAATCATTATTATACTACTGTCAGTTGTGTAATTACACAACTGACAGTATTACACAACTGACAGTAGTATAATAATGATTTAACAAAAATAGTTCGTTACATTACAAAAATCACATCTTAAATTCAATAATACACAATAATTAAAAGAAAAGAAATTAAACGAACCACACAATTATATTTAGAGATGGGATTCTACCCGGAATTTTCCCGGGAAAATTCCCAAAGTGGGTAAAAACGGGGTAAATTCCCGGGAAAATTCCCGAAAAGTGGGTATTTATTTTAATTTACTATTTATCGTAATATTTTTGAATTAAACTATAAAAACCACTGTTTCATAAAGAATATTTGCTAAACGTAAATAATTAATCTTCATACTACATAAATACTAATTAATATATCACGTTATTATACAATTTTTGTTCGACAGTTTTTTTATAGACAATTTATTTTCGTGGCTAGTTGTACAATACGCGTTTCATTTTTCGGTGTCAATTTCCTGGGCCTACCACGACAGTTTTTTCCATAGTTTTCGCCCCTTTAGATTATGTTTTAAGTACTACAATTTCCAAAACGTTGAAATTTTAGCTCGATTCTCACTTGTCAATATTGAATTCGTGGCATTTTAATTTTTTTTTTTTTTAAAACGTAGATATTTCTCTGAAATTTGAACACATTGAGTTATAAATTTAAATTAATTGCTAACTTCGTTGAAAAGTCATCTTAAGTTGATCCGACATAATATGTACGCTTGTATTTTTAAATTTAAAGATAAATAAACATTCAGTATGTACTGAAGTGGTTTTATGATAATAATAATTAAAAAACTTTACATCAACATTATATTATGTAAACCTCCACGCACAATTAACAAATATATAGAGATCTAATTAAAAACACATTTGTAAAGAAGTACAACTAAGTAATCGTTTTTACCCAGGTTTTGGGAATTTTCCCGGGAAAATACCCAATAAATACCCAAATGGGAATTTACCCGGGAAAATTCCCAGTGGGAATTTTCCCGTCGCCCATCTCTAATTATATTATATTATAAAAAAAAAGATAAAATGTTAAATCAAAGTAATATGTACATGTGAAGTCAGCAATATGATAAAGGAAAAAATAAATACAATATCAAACAACATCAGATACCAAACATAAAAAATTACAAATAAAACAGGCATTAATAAGGTTTTGAAACAAACATCATAATCAAACCACATGGATATGAACCATTTTCATTTTATTAATTCAGTTGAATGTAATACATGACAAAGATATATTATAAAAAAATATCGTCTTTTTTACAAAAATGTACATAATCAATAAGAACATTTATAAAAATATACATTTTAACCAATTTAACTAATAAGAAATAACACTTACTAGTCATAATTACCATGTACCTGATGAGCTCTTCAAATGAGCGAAATATATCGTAATGATATACTTTTAATGTATATAAACTTTAATTAAATTACCCAACCACGGTGGAACAACTCCTAAAAATCAATAAGTGATATTTTATTTAATGAATCTTTAACTTTGACTGACAGACAACGCACAACCTCAACTGTTGGGTTTAGAAGGACGAAATTAAGCACAGGAGTTATGAAAATTGGCGTTTAGGCTTCTATTTATAAATAAAAGTCAGTTGTCTAAACATTTCTGGAAATTTATTCCTTAGGGTTTAAAACAAAAAATTCGTCAAGTGCGTGTTTTTTGACACGCACTAAGTTAGGCCTTCTCAGAGGACTTGACGAATTTTTTTCATTATTTTAAAATATTTTGTTACCCTAAATCATAGATACCAGCGAAACACAATTCGATATCGATAATGGAAAGGCTGGGAAACTTTTAAAATTTGAAAAAATTCAATTTTTTCAAATTTTTTTTTATCATTTTGTGTGTCTGCGTTTGTATGAACTTTTGAGTGCATATTTCGATAAAATAGACCAAAATAAACACTTTTTAAAGAATAAAAAAATCGATATCTCACTTCGTTTCGAGATATCGAACGCGAAAATGAGAAAAATTGGTTTAATTTTAACAACTACGATTACCCCAACGCCGTAATTTGAGTGCATATTCTGGTAAAATCGCATAGGTGTAAACACTGTATGACGTAAAAATTATTACATCATCGGTACGGCAACGCGGCTTCGGACTCAGTCGGCAGTAACATACGGGGGGGTTCTAAATTTCGTAAACGGTACGGTAACGATAGCGGGAAATCAGGGCGCCATGCATTCTATTGACTTAAGCTTTACCCCAGAATGCAAGACGGGTAAAACCACTTCTGAAACGAGAGTAAAGGGCGTTAAGTAATTCGTCACTACGGTTAAATTAAGTTTATTAATAAACTAAATACATACAGGACCGAAAGTTGAGTTAGACGGAAGTTAATAATGTGTACTTGAACCTTATAATATTTTCACCAATAAGTAATTTGAGATCTTTTAATACAAATTTTCAGGTAAATAAATTTAAAAACGTTCTTGAATTTTCACAATGTTTTTGACATCATAAAGTTCGGTAATATTAATAATAATACGGGTTAAGTATTCTCAAAAAAAATAAATAAATCTTCAAAAATGCTTTATAAATTGAAGCATAACGGTAAATGTAATGTTACTCATACAATTAATGTTTCTTTTAATAAAAAGACGCTTAAGTATCGGAAAACTTAAATTTTGTTACCTCCCTTTGTTATGGGTGATTTACTTGTATTTTATACGGAATTCATCTCGAAACATTGGAGTCCGGATGTACTAAAGATGCGGTAATTCAGTTATGCGGTACCAGTTTCCAACCGAAACGATTAATCGGTTCGTTGCAGGCCACAATCTGTCGGCTACACGTGGATCCACGGGAAGTTAAGCGGAATCCTCGGGAATAGATCAGTGTTTCAAATTGATAATTCGGCAGCGTTAACCAGAACGATCCAGAATACAACTTTATTGGCGGTAAATAATCGGTAATCCAGCATATAAATCAATGATTCCAAATCAGCGTTAAATCCAATCCATGAAAGGCGAAATCGAATCGAAAAATTGTAGAAAATGCGGTATTGTAGAAAATAGAATGAATAAAGAAAAAGAAGAAAGATAAAGAAATAAAAGTCGTCAAGTGCGTGTTTGACACGCATTATTTAGGGCTACTCAGGAATTATGTGTTGTATGTTGTATGAATCATTACATGTTGTATGATTAGTAAGAAACCTGCAAAAAATTTTGATAATTATACCATAGCTACAAGTTAAGGATATTATGGAGGTACTTAAAAATGGTGACAGTCTTATGAAAATTTGTGCGAATAATGGTTTTTCTAAATTTAATCGACTGTGAAAATTTAAATTAGATTCACTACAGCGTTTAAAAGTTATTGCAGGTTTAATTTTTGCTCACTTTTAACATGCAGTCTAATTGAGTTTTCAATAGAAACCGAATATAAACCAGCTTTTAATGCTTAGAAAAAATGGTGATAGAGCTCTTGTTTTTGTTTTAGATGTTAGGAAAAACGCTTATACAACTTTTTTTACCCCCAAATTTACCCCCAATTTTACCAAAATAGCCCCTCTAGTAGGTCCGACTCTGGCTTTGTATATATCAGTAGAAAGCTCTCTAAAAATGAAGTGTTGTGTCAATTTAAAATTTTTCTTTACCTGCCGCAGTTTTCAAGTAATCTAGCAAAATTGAAATTTTACCCTAATTTTGAGGGGTAATTTCACTTCTTAAATGGCGACTGTGTCAGATGAAAAAAATCGGGTCCGTTATTTTTGCTTGTACTGCACGTATACGAAGTTTCATCAAAATTGCGAATTGACAGTTCAAAACCTTTCCTTGTGAATGAGATTTCTCACCAATTGTAAAAATATCATTTTTAGAAAATAGTATTTATAATTTCGGCAAACACACCAAAATTTTCCTCAAATCTTATAGACAAAATTTATAACTCTAGTAGGTACCGTCGTCCAAAATCAAGACTTATGTATTTCTACCTCCAATACTTATAAAAATTTACATTAATTTATGATTTCTCTAACCGGCAGTCACGTATAGCATTTATTTACGAAGTGCAATCCTAAAAATATACGTTTCAAAATGTTAACAAACTTTATAATCAACTGAATACTGTTTACATTTTTTTTTTTTATCATATGATATCATAATCAACTTTAATTATAGAAATATTTATTTGAATTCATGCCTAATAATTACATAAAAAATACAAAAAATTAAATACAATACAAGTTAAAACTTCCAAGATTTTCTTTTTTAAACCAACAAAAATATTGGTAAAAAAATACATACAATCCTACAGGTTGCCAATATATATATTTATAAAAATAACCTAAATGACTGGAGGAAAACAACAAATAAAACGTAATATGTACCTGTAGAATTTGGATTGGTTAAATATTTTTTAAAATGTTTCACCAAATCCGATTACACATTTTACTACCATTTTTTATTATTTTATTAAATATTCACGTATTTCATCAATTGAAAGTTCCTGAATTTAAATTTCATTTCTGGTAGCCATAAAAATGATAACAGTCAACACACAACCTTGTGACATTACCGACCGACATTGCATACATTGCATACATCAATTCTGTACATAAACATAATATGTATGTAATCAAGCGACACTAAACTTAAAAGTTTGTTGTTGAGCGTGTTCCATACGTACGATATGTACGATGTGTACGTATTGCTGCAGAATAGTACTTGGCTGGTGGTGTTTTGTTTCTTTAATTGCTTACATTATGATATACATATTTAATATGTATGTATAGCTCAAAGCGAATAACAATATATATATATATATATATATATATATATATATATATATATATATATATATATATATATATATATATATATATATATAATATATATATATATATATATATATATATATATATATATATATATATATATATATATATATATATATATATAAAATAAAAGTTTCATAACAACTGCGATAAATTTTCAAATCGGTTTGACATTTTTTCATACACTCGCAGAAGAGAGATAGATTCATGGTACATAATTAAATGTACATAATTACCAACATATTTTTTAGAATTTTACTTTATGGTATAGAAATGAATTACATCACAACAAAGTTGATAACTTTTGTTTCCATTCAATATAAAAATGTTAATTGATAAAGATTATCTAAATTATACTAAGTGTTGAGAAGTTTTTATTTAATTGTATACGACGTTTTTTATAGATTGGAGGATAAAGAAAGAATTATAATTTTTTTTTTAAATTCCCCGCCTAAAATTTATCATTTTTTACATAGTACACTTGTGAATTTGTCAATACAGAAAAATAACTAAATAACATTCTACAATATTTATGATTTTATTTCATTCGCAAGTGTTTAAAAAATAATTTTATTACAAGTTTATTACACTTTTTTCATGTGTATCATATACATATGTTACTTGACATATTGTCATTTTAAGGTTATTCACTGGGAAGGTTATCGATTAAAATTCGATTTTCGTGTGAACAGCTCAGACACATGTTGCGTACATTTATGTACAAGACACTATCCAGACACAAAAAAATTGTTGAAGTGTGAACAGTAAAGAAATTTATGTCTGACATTTGTGTCGACATTTTGGTTTCTCGTGTATCCCGGGCCTTAGACAATATTTCTTGAACACTTTTAATTTCCATTTCCACAATTTTCACGATCTACACTAGTAATATTATGATAGAGAATCTCATTAAACAACTTTTAAAGCCACTCCATAATTATTAAACGCCTTAAAACTTATTAAAATATTTAAATAAAATTTAATCTCAAAGAGTACATGTCCGCTCCTTGTTAGACACAAGTACCAACCAAGTGCACGTATACAACATATAGTCTATCTCTTACATGTTACACTGGTTCCAGTAGTGTAGAGATAGATATGTTGTCTCTATTACTCTATGGTAGTATCTCTATACTACTGAAACCAGTGTAACGCCAAAGGACAGAAAGTACCCCACCACTATGTCATATATGTGCACGCGGAGTTGTGTGTGGTAGTGCAATGGATGGTTGTGTGTATGGGTGTCTTGCATACGCATATAACATAACATGCATGTGGCATGCATCATGTACGTGAGGTACGTATACCACGTACACCGTGTATAACAATATGACAACAATTGAAACAAACCCATTGATAGCTACTAAGTGAATGGCAACATAGTTCTGTAAAATGCACATACCTGCCCATAAGTGATTGCAGAAAAGAGATAGTTGTATTCCTTCTTATGTTCTATGGTTCAAACCAATAAGTATGTATGGTTTGTATGTATCAAATCAATAAGTATGTATGTACACACTACCACACACTACCAACAACAACACAATTCTTTAAAAAAAATAATTAAGTATGTACGTTTAATTTACGTATCAAAGCTATGGTTATGATTTTGTATGATAATGCATGTAGGTACATACTTAAAAAATTTTTTAATTCTGAACACAAAACACTCTTATTATTATCACACAGAATATTTATACACTTACATAAGTATTGTTACATTCTCGCATTAATTTTTAATAAAAATATTTCAATTTAATTAAATTTCTTCAAAACGTTAATTTTAATATACAGTACAATGTGTCCCATTTTACTGTAATCCGAGTTATTCGTACATACGGTGTTTCCTCGCCTAGTTATAAAATGGTCGTGTTCCATTACGGACACACGACACTGTGTAACACAATGCATTTCTTTTTTTACAATTTTATGCAAGACTAACCTTTTAATTGCATTTAAAAGCATTTAAAATGTTAGTATTGCAAGAAAATTTTTTAAAAAAGTAGTTTTTTTGTGAAACATCAAATGCACTAGTCAATGTTGTTTGTGATATCTAAATGGAACACGATCAATATGTATTTTATAAAAGATATTTACCTCTGACCACGATCGTGCCTCTAAGTTGACATTAGCGACAGATCGTCGATAGAGCTAATATACAACAAAAAAACTAACGTAGAGCACAATATAATTGATGCCAAAAAAAAAATTAGCTTTCTTTTATGAAAACGCAAAATTGCTGTAGTCATTTTTTCTTTATGTATTCTTCACATATAATGGTGAAAGTGTTAATTTATGATTTTTGGCTGGTTTTTTGGCTGGTTTTTATTTTTTAAGTACAGTGAATATACACCCCTCTAATATATGCATGTGCAACTCATTAATTATTTTTTTATATTTTATTATTATTATTACCGATTCCCCCTCTCTCAAATTTTTATAACAGACCAAAGTTATAAGGCTTCTTCGAAGGCCTAAAAATGAAAGTTCGTATGGGAAGTTTGTCATTTTTTACGTTAGAAAGGTGGATATTGATTTAGGTTTCTGAAAAACATTAAAATTGAGCAGAAAGTGAGTACCCAATAAATAGATGTTGTCGATGGGAAATCCCATCGGGCATAGGGCTAGTATTTTAATAAAATACTTTAAGATCCCTGTCTAGAATAAAAATCTTTTTTCAACAGCCAGATCAAAGTATTTACTTTAGATTATCTTTTATACAAAATTCTAAAAAAATAGAAAGATGCCAATTGCTCCTAAATTCGATATCTACCATAAGAACTGAGTTTTAAATTCGACATATTTTTTAACTTAGGTATTTTCGACAATATTTTTAAATTCAATGACTAATTATTACACGAGAGAGAGGTTTGTATTTTTTCGAATAAATTTGGGTTTGTCTAACGAAAATTTGTTGCCTAGCAAGTTAACGAGAGGAGCGATCAACTAACAAAGACGCGACACCGAAGCTCAAGTCTGTCTATGGGTTGACAGTCCTGCAAGTTAAATTGCTTTTAGGCAACAAATTTGAGTTGTAGAAAACACAAGTTTATTCAAAAAAAATATAAAACTTGAGTGTAATACGGTAAAACAATTTAACGAATAAAATAAATTAGTATAATTCATATTATTATTTAATACATTGTTGCTGTGGTTCTGAAATCAGTTAAATTTACCATTGCTGTAAAAATCTGTCCTAACATTTTTTTCCATAGTAAAAGTGAAAAAACTACAATATTCTTATAAGACTTGATACATATGAGTTAAATTGTCAGTATTAAGTTTCGACATATTTAGATATCAGGACACTGTTTGATTTTGTGTTAGTTACCTTATGATTTTTAAAGAAAATTTAATTATTGTTCCGTGATTGGTTTCGTGTTTATTATAAAATCTATTTCATGTTTATTTAAGTATGCATGGAAATAATAAATTGAATGAGTTTGTTTTTTGAATATTTTAATATCGATGATGATTAATATCAACCGATTCGAGAAGGATATTAACCTCAAATTGTAAATAAGTTTCAAAAAACATAACAAATGAAACAAGATTACTTTGTTAAAATCCACTGTGTTATTTTCTTTTAATTTGTGAACGCGTTTTCAACCATTACGGCTATTAACTGAGTGTTCGTTAATATTGTTTTTCTACAATCTTAGTGGAATGGTGGCTTTTGCGCTCTGTGAAGTGAGCGCAAAGTGTCTATTCGTCGAAGACTCTCGTTGCCGACCAACAAATTTCTACTTTGCGCTTTAAAGCGGAAAAGTAATACTTTGTCGCTCGCTCAACGTATATTTAATTACAAATCGGGTAGGCGTTGTTTATATTTTCTATGGTAACAAATAAATAAACAGATTCTAAAATTATTATGTTTATCGTAATCAAGTGAAATATTAATTTTATTAAATTTCAAAATAACTGCAAAATATTAATTAAAAATAATAAATAACTATAATTAATAAATAATTAGAATAAAAAATTTAAAAAAATATGTACATATATGATAGAAATATGTACGAGAGGCTGTGATTTCTCAAGTACACCTCCAGATATTTCTGAAGCTGTAAAAATTATAATATTAAAGTAAATATTAACGTCCATTATTATTTTTTCAAGTATCTTTTAAATAAAAAAAATTTTTATAAGTTTGTAGAAAAAATTTTGTGTGTAATTCGAGCACAAAATGACTTGCCGCTCTCATGAGATTAACGCGCTCCGCCTGGCGGCGGCGCGCGTCAACATTCTCATGAGAGCGGCAAAGCACCATTTTGCGCTCTTAATACACAAATAACTGTTAAATGTTGCTCTTTTATGTGCTTAACACTTTGAATAAAATAATTTATATAATTTTAAAGAAATAGAGAAAATATGATTTTTTTGGCTTCGAAACCCACGTTACCCCCCTTAAAACACATTGTACTAATGAAAAATATTTCAACCTATATTTACTCTCTTCTGGCGTATACAACTTTTTTGCAAACGTTAAATAAAATACACAATAGGTATTTAATAAATTTAAAAAATATCCTAGCCAGTAGTTACAGATCAATTCGAAAATTGTTTAATAGTAGTGAAAAGCACAGACTAGCATTGTGACCAAAACAACACCTATATTGCAGGTATGTATATCCTCTTTCCTCCTGTGTTTCCATTCCGTACATTACGAAACGTTGTATTTATTTATTTTTTTTTTATTTTTACATTGATTTATAGGAATTATATTTTTTTAAATTATTTTCCTCGGTTGCGATAACCCCTTTTTTGTGTTTATATAATAAGGCGTATCCTGCGCTCAAAGCGTTCAATAATGTTACGGAAAAAAAGTAACATGTTACGTTTAAAATCAATATTAAAAATTTAAATAAATACTTTTTTTTTAAATAATTATTTTTGTTTATTTTTATTTTTTTACATAGTCTATGGTATTAGGTATGTAATATGTTTTTATTATGTTCGTAAATGGCTCGATAAATACACAATAGGGTTACCATAAATCTACTTGCGAATACAAATGTGTGTCTGAATGCGAATAATTTTTCTTAGAATTGGAGTATATTAGACATAAGACAAGAGTATCACGCATACCATTGCTTTTAAATCACGCTTTTCTTTAAAAAAAAAATCAATAGCAAAATGTTATCTGAAACAGACATTAAATTATTGGTTCAAAAATACTTGCTTAATAAACTCACAATGAAAATTACAAAATTGAATGCGAATATTGAAAAATCGCCTGTTATGAATACGAAAGCGAATATTTATAACAACCCTAATGAGCAGCACAAATTTCGATATTGATCAAATAAAGGAGCAACATATGTCTGCTATGTCGTATCTCCTAGGTGTGCATTAATTTTGTGTTTTCAATGCAATTTAAATGTACTCAAGCGATGCGTGTCTTTGTGTCTTTGTGCGTGTCGATGTCGTATCTCCTAGGTGTGCAGCCAGGCTTACGTTTTCACTCTCGTATTACAAATTTCATTACACTCTCGCATTACAAATTTTCTCAAAGTACATTAATGTTCTGTTAGTACGACTTTTTGGTTTCAAAACAAGGAGAATCACCTACTAACTAGCCCCAGTGGCGGTACCTTAACAAAATTATTTCTTAATATGAAAATTTAAATTATATAGGTACCTAATTTCCCTCACACATATTCGTACACACACTATAAATAGTCTCACTATAATTTATAAAAAAAATTTTAGATATGACAAATACAGTATAGCACCGATAATGGAAACATCAGTTTTGGAAATTTTTTGAGAGCATCAAATTAGTCAACATCACTTTTGAAAAGTTACATTACATTTTTGATGCAACTTTCCAAAAGTGATGTTGACTAATTTGATGCTCTCAAAAAATTTCCAAAACTGATGTTTCCATTATCGGTGCTATACTGTACATAAATAGAATTTTTATGTGTATTTTACAATAAAGTCAGTACCAAAAAGATTATTTTTGTACAAATATAAAATAAAATTGTTTGTGACGTGACATCATCAAAGGTTAAAACTTGCAGATGTGGGATAAACCGGAAAAAAAAACATTAATTTTATTATTTTGATCCGACAAAAGCTCATGACAACCATTTCAGAAAATTTCGTTAAATATTATATTTATTAATTTAAAATAAAATTTTCGAAAAAAAGGAAATGGGCTCATTCCATTGTATTGAGTATTGATAAGAACAAAAAACAAATGGGGAAATGAAACAAAAAAAGATAATAAAAATATATAACAATAATTTAATATTTTGTATATAAAAAATATAAAAAATTAAATAAAAAAACTTTAATATTAAACATGCTGGTTGTTAAAGACAAGGCTTGCAATATATGTGAATTTTAATAAAAATAACTGTGCCTCTTGAACGGCGCACATGGAATAGAATTAAATATTAGTCAAAATAATTTTATTTAAATAATTAAATATAATCCATTGTAATGGACTATGTTGCAATTAAACAAATGATTGATCTATATTCTGAGGGTTTGGTATTTTATTTACTTTGATCTTAAAGTGTTATAACGTTTTTTGTTTCAATAAATATAAAAACGGCAGCCGTGGAAGTCTTTATCGAAGTGTCAGTCCACAGGTTTTCAAATGATGAGGGTTCTAGCCGACGTAATTATTATCTGAAAAATTTTTAAAAAAACTTCATATCATAATATAATATCAAACATAATAATATGTCGAATGTCGGGGAAAACATTTCAGAAAGTAAAAAACTGACAAACTGATACGAGTTTAAAAAAATTAAATTTTCCGTTTTCCATCAATTTTTCACATTAAAGAAATACTTTTATTCGGATATTCATATATAAGTTTGGTTCACATAGATGGTAATATAGAATTTATGTGATATAAATTTCAAAAAATTGATCAAATGGTTTTTGAGTCAGTTCCTGCAAAATTTTAAAAGTGTTATTTTAACCCTTTATGGGCCATGGTAGCCAAATGGCTACGTGAACTTTAATTGCCATTTTTTCTTGTATTATTAAGAATTATACATTTAAACTAGCATACAGACATAAAATGGTCCTTATTTAATATGGTGTTGGACAGTGCTGTTCACTACTAAACAAAAATATACACTAAAACTGTCATGGAATTTGCTTGTTTGGCCGGTTGTTCAAAGTGTTTAAAATAATTACATTTTTTGGTGATTAATACATTATAAAAATTGTTTTTATGTATGTTACTAGTTTAATTATATACTTAATTTTAATATGCTAACATCATTTTATTTTACTTGTGGCTAGAAACCTTTATAAATTTGCTAAAAACATTGGCCTAGATAAATAATTTTTAAATATAACCGTTATGAACAATTCGTAGCCATATGGATACACTGGCCTTTAATAACATTTTTCATTTTTGGAATATGAGACGTGTAGTTATGTCCACTATAGCAAATTTTATGGTAAACTCTGTGATGTGTCTATTTTACCACCAGATGTATCCGATGTATCAGATTATTCGAGTTTTAGATAATGAGGACATAGAAATTCTGGCGTCAGAATCAGATTTTGAAGAACTTTATTTAAATAAGAGTCACAAACGTTCGTAATCCAACTTATTGTCATAAAAAGATAACTTTATACATCATTGGCTAGTTTAGACCAACAAATGTCGATGATAACATTGTAAAAAATCATTCACAAGATTAAAATGTGTAAAATGTGATACACGACTTCGTCTCACCAAAACAAAGAAATATTTTATTTCATTTCATCAGTAATAAATCATAATATTATTTCTGCTTGTTAATGATTAAAACTGTTTTGCAGAAATAGATAAATATTCTTTTTTTGTTGAAACGTTTGGTTTATTCAAAAGGCAGTATAGCCATATGGCAACATTTTACATATAAACAACATTTACAGTTAAAGGCCAATGTAGCCATACGGATACCAAAGGAAAAACGAATTTCCACACATTTCCCTGGTAAAAACATGAGAGAATTTCAATATTTACGATATTTCTAAACTATGTACCAAAAATCAGGCTTGTAGAATTGTTAGAAATATTCTTGGCCCATAAAGGGTTAAAATTATCCCACACTATGTAACACAGTGCATAAGGAAAAACTAATGCCAACCAAATTTTAGTGATTTTTAGGATTTTTAGTGGTTACT